>OZ012693.1:1034154-1164972 GCA_963942565.1 Maea johnstoni
CAGAAATTGGTGCTTTGGGCACCCCCAGCTGGTGGTGGAGATAAGGTGTCTCAGTAATGTAATCGATGCGAGAGCCCTGATTGGTCCTTGTTCCCACGTGAGCCCGCGCTGATGGCTTATGTGGTACTCCTGACATGAGTCCAGCACTTAACTATAAGGCATTACTTTATGCAACTCCCACCCATCTACCTTCTATCTGCCCTTTCAGACGTCCCCACGTGATCATCAGTGCCCTATCCATGCACCTTCCACCTGTACTTTGGGCTTGGATCCGTGCGCCCGCCACTCACTTTTTTGGCGCACGGATCCTTACTACACTGCCACTTTCTATTCCTCCTGCGGCCTTTAGCGCCTTGCCGCAACACTTGCCTTCCCCCTTCTCTGTAATTATACTGTCCTCCCAGTACCTCTTTCAACGGGGCCCTATCTGGATGCATGTACTGTTTTATATACAGATAGTAATAGTGCATGCTCCAGCAGAAAATGGGTCAATGGATGACATGGCAGAACACTTCGACAAAATCACGTATACGTGTATGACTAAACAATATATATCAGTTACATATCAACACTGATTGATGGCATATTTGTACACTATTTAAACTCTGCATTTAAAAGTTAATGCACGCTCCAGCCTTAAATGGGCCGATGGATGACATGGCAGAACACTTCGACAAAATCACGTTTACTGACAAAAACATGTATATCACTGATTGATGACATACTAGTACGCTACTCGAACTCTGATTTAAGAGTAAATGTACCCTGAATGATTCATGGATGATGTTCGCAAAGACGCAACCCCAAGAAAAGTTTGTTTATCATTTCTGAAAATTTCTATATCAGTTGATGAGGAATTCATTTCACCTATCATGCTTTGACAAATAAAACAAAAACGTGTTAAATGAGAAGAATAACTAAAGAGGTACATATATATTTACTACCTCAGTTCGCCGCTTAAAAATCCCAAATTTGGTATATTTCGTTTTGTAACAAAATGGACAGAAAGTATAGGACTGGTTAAATTATTTCGTAAATGTATCCACATATATATCAATGCTAGCGAAACCAAACACTTGATACATCAGAATATTCATATATTATGAATATGCTCTTGTTGCTGGATGCAGTGAAAACATATATGATAAATCAAAAAGAGAAAACAAAGTTCTACCCGAAACAGCCGCTTATGGACCGAACATTGATGTCAGCCAATAGTATGACAACTGTGTTAAAAGCTGCAGTTTGGACTTTTCTTTTTTATTTCTCACCGAGTTATCTTTGAAATATATTTGAAGAGGGAGTATTTACCCCAACTTGTTCAATATCCACACAAGTCAAATATTCCTCTGAATGCATGACTATTAGTTATCCTCCTTGTAAAAAAGGGATACGGCCTGGTATCTGCGAGAAGCCAGCCGTATCGCACGAGGCCGGAGATATACAGATAGTTAGGGCAAAGTGTATGCTCCATCAGAAAATTGGTCAATGGATGACATGGCAAAATACTTCGACAAAATCACGTTTACTGACAAGAAATATGTACCAGTAACATATCAACACCGATAGATGACATATTTGTACACTACTCAAACTCTGATGTATAAGTTAATGTACTCTGAATGATTCGTTGATGATGTTCGCAAACCCAAGAAAAGTTTGTTTATCGTTTCTAAAATTTCTATATCATTTCATTTTTGATCAAAATTGTTAGACCCCTTTTGGCTGCTGGGAGCATTAATGGGTTAAAAATCCCAAATTTGGTATGTTTCGTTTTTTTTATCAGAATGGACAAAAAGTATCAGACTGATTAAATTATTTCGTAAATGTACAGATAGTATGAACATTTACTCTTTGTTGGATGCAGTTAAAACAAAGATAACACATCAAAAATAGTAGACAAAGTTCCAACCGAAACAACCACTTTTTGAGCGAAAACTGATGTCAGCCAATAGAATTACAACTGTGTTAAGAGCAGCAGATAGGATTTTTATTAAAGTCCAAACGTCAATTTGAAATCATATGAAATATCGATTTCCAAATATCTAAATAAGACTGACTTAGATTACATGGCTTAAACATGTATTTCCATTCATCAGAGGTAATTGCGCGTAGAAAGTTCTTGATATGACGGAATTTATACCAAATCACGAGGTTTTGACTCAATTAAAGAAATCCGTACCTAAATGTGTATTATAATCATTAGTCTGTGCGTTATAAGTATCTTACTGGTTCTATATAGAGGGAGACGGTAATGCGAGACTACGATCAAGCAACTGAATTTTGATTCCTGAGGTTTGTAGGCCTAGTTTGTTTTTATTTCATTTTTCATTTTCTGTAGTATGCATGTTTCATTTCATTCACTTATCACTAGTTTTTTGTTTTTGTTTTTTAACTTGAAAGTTTTCTCCTAATCTTTCAACTGGTATATCAAAGGTCGCAAGCCAAAATGTGTTTTTTCTTTTATTTTGTTATTATTATCAGCTTAAAATTAAGATATCTAAGTTATCAGCGATTTGGAAGTTATTTTTTTCTGTCATACATGCGCCACCATATAAAACACGCCCATGCGTGAAGTGGGCGAGGTGTCAGTGTTAACGCTCCAAAAGAGATAAATGGCGAAATAATGCGATCATGATAAATAGGTCGAGGACAACACAAAGAAGTTGGGTCAATCTGTCGAACGCTTTCTTATTGAACGGAGTGCGAGCTTCCGCGTATTAGGTTCCCACTATTATACAGTATACTCGTTGCCGGACCTGCGTACAGGCAAGATGGCGTGCTCTCGCTCGGTAGTTGGCCATTTCGGATGGCGAAAAATACATCGTTTTTCTGGCCTTTCAACCTCTCTGTGGTCCAGACACTCGTCCAGCACGCCACCCCGTATCGAGCCGGACCTACCGGACTACAAAACCAGCGTGGATGTCCACACACACAAGCTGACGAGGCCGGACAAACCCCCCGGCTCGTTCAAGAGAAAGTGGTCGGGCCTGGACGGACTCGCAGAACGCACTAAGGTGAATATGGACATAGATAAAGATCTACGGACTCCGGACAGCTACAGTGCAGGAGTTGACCTTAAATAGTGTCACAACTTCAATTGTATTGTATTGCATAGTTTAGCCAGTAGGGTGGCTGGGCATCATTTTGAAAACTGACCCCTAAAAGACGACTGTGGTCATCCCTCAAAAACAGGTACAGGACCCTAAATTGATTGCACAAATGCCAATTTTGGAGACCTCGTTCCCAAATCCTGGCTAAGACCCAAGGTTTTGTATTGTATAATTCATTGACTATATCCAAAGACATGCAATTACAAGTTCAATCTTACAGTAGATGAGCAACCACAAGCTAATCCAAGGTTCATTATATAACTCTTTTTAAAAAGTACAACAAAAGTTATTTGGGTCCTATTAGTACAATGAATCAGCCTCCTTCGCTGGTTGTCGTTATATATGTTGATCCTATGTCCAGAGGGTGACAAATCAAATCTGGACAGAAAACTCGAGCCGTCTTTAGGTTTATTGTAAATGAACTAGGGGCTTATGTGCTTAATCAAAGGAATATAGTCATGACAGGAAATGGTCACATAGAACATTCTAAAGTCACTAGTTACAACTTTCTCCCTCAAGAGCACGCTCAAACTCCTATACTAAGCTGCAAGTCGGTGTATCATATACTGCCTTACCTTAATATACCACTTTTTGTAGTTATTTCCAATAAAACCGCTTTTATACTCAATTTTCCACTGCAAGTGGAAATCTTTGAAGACTGTCTATTCTTGCGTTAACCTCCCTCCTACACTGCCACAGCTGACTGCATTTGAACCATAAAGATAAGGACCTGCACGGCCAGTACCTGCCAGATAGATAGCGTTCTCTGGGGAATGTGAACGACAGGAAGCACAGCGGAAGCACAGCGGAAGCACAGTGTGGGACACTCCACAAGTTGTGTCTGGCCGACGGTACCCTATGTGCACATTTCCTGTAATGGATGAGCAACCACAAGCTAATCCAAGGTTCAATATAACTCTTTTTGAAAATTACAAAAAGCTATTTGGTGTCTATGTGCTTAATCAAAGGAATATGATAATTTATTGTCCCCTTTGTTCCAGGGTTCTCTCATCCCGGAGACGCTGGAGGCCATGGAGTCAGACGAAGACTTCAAGATTACCTCGGCTAATCTCAAGAAACTCGGGCAAGCGAAACTCACGCGTCAGGAGAGGAAGAACAGACAGAGGGCGCTGGATGATCTGGGGGTGCCAGATTTCCGCCAGTTTTGGGTAAATCAGAAAAAGCAACATGGTGTTGAAGGTGAGTGCAATACAGTGTTGACACTGAATTTCTGCGCTGAATTCCTAGGAAGATCAAGAATGATATACAACTGCACGCCCAGTTGGGTTCAAAGTATCCCAGATTATCTGCCGTCACACCTGAATGCAGCTTTGATTCGCAAGCATGATATACAACTGCACGCGCCCAGTTGGGTTCAAAGTATCCCAGATTATGTATGCGACTCCAGGCCCCTGCCGTCACACCTGAATGCAGCGTTTATTCTCAAGCTACGTGCGTTCTTGATGTGCTTGGCTTATTCTTTTCACGTATTGCACATGGGTGTACAACCAGTCACTGACAGATCTCTGGTCGACTGCTGCAGGAATTGAATGTCTGTACTCAGTGTACTGTAAATAACGTTGGCCTCTTAAAAACCATGACTTTGATCTTTGCAAAATTTGAGACATTTAACTCATCAAAATTCCCTCTTCAAAGTTTATGATCTTGCCCTCTCCAAAAATCACAACCTTGACCTCTTCAAAATTTATGACTGTGACCTCACCCAATGTTGTGACCTTGACCTTTTCTGAGTTCATGACCTTGACCTCACCATTATTCATGACCAAATGAAATTCTATGATATAATATCATATTGTATCGTGAATATTTTAAAGGTATGAACCCCTACGACTTATCACTCTCAAACAAACCTTTTCTTTGCAGACAGGGAGACTGTAATACGGCGTTCCCCGACAGAGATTCTGCAGTTGAATGTGGGACTGTACTGTAACCAGGCCTGCAACCATTGCCATGTGGAGTCCTCCCCTAAACGCAAAGAGATGATGTCCAGAGACGTCGCCGACCGCTGCCTCCACCTACTGGCCAACAGCCCAACTATACACACTGTCGACATAACAGGTGGGTGATTGTAATGTATCATGGCTAGGGATGCGGGTCGTTATTCGATACATCCATAAATCAATTTGCGATAAGGAAAAGTATCAGATCAGTTCAAATTATTTTTAACAATATGCTTTACTATAACTGTGTAGCTGGTCATGTGGCCTTGTTTGTATGGGCTTCCTTTGCTTAGTGGGTACATCCCAAGGCCTTGCTTCTGTTATAAGAGTTAGGCTGGCTGCTTGCCATTGGCTGAGCACTGACGCTGGTCCTGCTCAGATAACAGTTGGCAGCATCATTTTATGCCTCTCACTTCTGAACTAGGAGAGAGTGATTTGAGATGTGTTTTATTTCAATATAAGTGTATATTTTCATCACTAGGTGGAGCACCTGAGCTATGTACCGAGTTCCGATATCTCGCTTCCGAGAGCCGCAAACTTGGCAGAAAGGTTATCGACAGGACAAACCTCACAGTCTTCCAGGAACCAGGTACATACATCATACAGTACAGACATTTAATTCCTGCACCAGGGCCTGGCATGGTCTTAGCCGATATTTGAAAACAGGGTGTCCAAATAGAGGTTTCATGGACTTTTGCATGTCCAAAGTGTGGTACAAAGTACATACCACTAATAGAATAAACCCTATATATTGACAGATTTTGCTTTTTTAGGCCATTAACTGCTTTATGTGTCTAATAATAGGGACATTACAGCTTCTACATCTTCTATCTTCTAAGAGAAGTCATCATCATCAAATTCTGACATAAATTTTTGGGTGTCCAAACTGTCAAAAAACAGTGTTCTGGGTGTCCAAATGACACGCTGGACGCATAGGCCTGGTTGTACAAACACCCAGGTAGCTGGTAGTTTTGTGAATCAAAGCTCAGTTGTGAGGTCATCCATGCCCAGGAAACTGGGTGGCAATCAAGCGTGCAGTTGTGTATTATATGCCCAGGCTGCCACGCATTTAGTGCAGGAATTATAATTATATTTATAAATATCGACACTGTTTTTTTCTTTATTCCTAACCTATGCGAGTCCTCACTAAATGATATTCAGAAAAAAATGCCTATTTGAGGGTCTTCTTTTGCTTAAGAGTTTGATTTGTTTTAGAATCTGGCACTTATGATATCTGCTATATAACAGGTTAAAGGTATTTCTGTATTTCTCTGCTCATAAATCTATGTGCATGTTCATAGATATGATAATAGATAAATTTGTTCCTTTTTTACCTGGGCTTGCCCTGATGGGGAAGTGGTCTAGGGCATTACATCCAACTTCCCAGGTTTGATATCCAGCAAGGGCATGTGATTTTGCGATAGATGTTAGTTTTTGCCACATACTTCTGTTTCCTCCTCAACTATTTAGCACAATTTAGCCTCAATATGGCAGAAATAGTGACAATAATCCAAATTTCCAAAATCCCGAATTAATTCAAACCTGCTTGTTTTCCACTTAGTCAAGCATTTACTTATGTTCCAGTTATTTAAGTCATTAATTCTTACACTTTTCATGTGTTTTTTTAGTGAAGTGCTATTTTATATTCTCAGAGTACAGTCAATGAAGTACATTACATCAATTCAAATTTCCAAAATCCCGCATTCTTGTCTCCCCACGCAGGACAAGAGGATTTGGGTGAGTTTCTTGCCAGCAACAGGATTGACCTGATTGCCTCCCTCCCGTGCTACACCGCCAAGAACGTCAACCTCCAGCGCGGGAAGGGCGTCTTCGATCGCAGCGTACAGGCTCTGATCATGCTCAATGACCTCGGCTACGGACACCCGGGAAGTGACCTTAATCTGCACCTGGTCTATAACCCACTAGGTGAGTATGGGTACATGTCAAAAAATAAGCCAAGCACACCAATGACCCACATAGCTTGCGAATCAAAGTTATTATATGTTCAGTTATCAGTTAATTCATGCATCCATGCCAGGGAAACTGGGTAGCAACAGGGCGTGCAGTCGTCGTGTATTATGCTGGGATGCCCATACTGCACACATTTAGTGCAGGAATTGAATGTCAGCACTGTACAATCATTAACTCTTTTCAAAAAGCATTACAGACCCTTCTTTATTGATTTTTAAGGGGGGGGGGGGATAAGTTAAGTTTCCCTTAACTTTCTCCCTTTATTTTCCCTTGGTGTCCAAAATGTTGTAATTAAGGCAACATTTAATGGATTGCTCACCTTGAGATGTTTAATGCAACATTGCTGTTTCTCACTTCCTGTATAGGTACCCTAAGTAGTGGACAAAGTAGCTCAGTTGGTTAGGTTTCGGACCAGTAATCAGTAGGTTGCTGGTTTAATTCCCGGCCAGGGCACTTTGATTTGTCCTTGGGCAAGACAGTTTATTCCATATTGCCTAAGTCTACCCAGCTGCAAAATGGGTGCATTAATAAGGCATTAGTTAGAGCTTGTGCGCTATATGCTGCCAGCTGCTCTGGAATATCCCTCGGGGGATTGAAATGGTTTCCGTATGTACAGGCCTGCTAGGCAAGGAAGTTTGTGTGAACAATTCGGTGGATACAAGACTATAAACCAAATACCTTTACCTTTTACCTTTAGGTGCCTATCTGCCTCCAGACCAGGTGGAACTCAAGGATCAGTACAAGAAGGAACTGATGGATATATTTGGTGTGGCGTTTAACGACCTCTTCACCATGACTAACATGCCCATCAAGCGCTTTGCCGACTTCCTCTACAGAAGGTGGGTATTCTCAGGGGTGCTGTACATAAAGGGGTGTGGGGGGTGCTGGGGAGAATATTCTTTTTTATGAGTACTGCATACGGTATTAACCCTTACAATACTGAGGCTACTTTCGACCAACGTACAAGGACGCAAAGATTTTTGAAAACTATCTAAACCCTGTCATGTTGGTATTCATCGGATAGCTCTCACTGAGTACTCTCAGATGAGTACCCATGTGCGAGGATTTCAGTTGTTTCCCATTTTCTTTGCGTCATTTTGTTATGACCAATTTAACCACCAGCAGCATAAGGGTGAAACTGCACACCATTATGTATACATCAGATGCTAGGATCGTTTAACTCGCTGACATGTTAGCTTGTCATTTAACACCTGTACCCACAAAGTTAACTTCACATCAGAGACAGCTGCATGGCAAGCGCATTATTGTATATTCGCAAAATACTGTAGGGACAGGTATCGGTACTCAAAACAATATCATATACCGATATTGAATGGGAATAAGTTAAGTGTCGAAAATGTTAAGTGTCATATTGTAGATATCTGGAAGATAAGATGGCAGCAAATGATTAAGATAGATTTAAGTAGATAACTCTCGAGTTAAAGTGGGAAAAACTTGCAGGTCACTCCCAATCTGCCTGAGTTGAATCTGACTAAGTCTGATGTCACTGCACCACTGCAAGAACCTTGAACTTTGAACTTGCTGTGCCTAACATTATTCAGGATTAATGTGTGGGTAGGGGGGGGGGGAATAAAAAAAATGTTATCCTTGTTGTGAAAGTGGTATACGGCTGATATCTACGTTCAGCCAGCTGTATCGCACTTGGCTGATGATAAATTTGTGAATAGTTTACGGCCGATATCTGCGTTCAACCAGCTGTATCGCACTTGGCTGATGATAAATTTGTGAATAGTTTACGGCTGATATCTACGTTCAGCCAGCTGTATCGCACTTGGCTGATGATATATTTGTGAATAGTTTACGGCTGATATCTACGTTCAGCCAGCTGTATCGCACTTGGCTGAGGATATATTTGTGAATAGTTTACGGCTGATATCTGCGTTCAGCCAGTTGTATCGCACTTGGCTGATGATAAATTGGTGAATAGTTTACGGCTGATATCTGCGTTCAGCCAGTTGTATCGCACTTGGCTGATGATAAATTGGTGAATAGTTTACGGCTGATATCTGCGTTCAGCCAGTTGTATCGCACTTGGCTGACGATAAATTGGTGAATAGTTTACGGCTGATATCTGCGTTCAGCCAGTTGTATCGCACTTGGCTGACGATAAATTGGTGAATAGTTTACGGCTGATATCCGCGTTCAGCCAGCTGTATCGCACTTGGCTGATGATAAATTTGTGAATAGTTTACGGCTGATATCTGCGTTCAGCCAGTTGTATCGCACTTGGCTGATGATAAATTGGTGAATAGTTTACGGCTGATATCTGCGTTCAGCCAGTTGTATCGCACTTGGCTGACGATAAATTGGTGAATAGTTTACGGCTGATATCTGCGTTCAGCCAGTTGTATCGCACTTGGCTGACGATAAATTGGTGAATAGTTTACGGCTGATATCCGCGTTCAGCCAGTTGTATCGCACTTGGCTGATGATAAATTTGTGAATAGTTTACGACTGATGTCTACGTTCAGCCAGCTGTATCGCACTTGGCTGATGATAAATTTGTGAATAGTTTACGGCTGATGTCTGCGTTCAGCCAGCTGTATCGCACTTGGCTGATGATAAATTGGTGAATAGTTTACGACTGATGTCTACGTTCAGCCAGCTGTATCGCACTTGGCTGAGGATAAATTGGTGAATAGTTTACGGCTGATATCTACGTTCAGCCAGCTGTATCGCACTTGGCTGATGATAAATTGGTGAATAGTTTACGACTGATGTCTACGTTCAGCCAGCTGTATCGCACTTGGCTGAGGATAAATTGGTGAATAGTTTACGGCTGATATCTGCGTTCAGCCAGTTGTATCGCACTTGGCTGATGATAAATTGGTGAATAGTTTACGGCTGATATCTGCGTTCAGCCAGTTGTATCGCACTTGGCTGACGATAAATTGGTGAATAGTTTACGGCTGATATCCGCGTTCAGCCAGCTGTATCGCACTTGGCTGATGATAAATTGGTGAATAGTTTACGGCTGATATCTGCGTTCAGCCAGTTGTATCGCACTTGGCTGACGATAAATTGGTGAATAGTTTACGGCTGATATCCGCGTTCAGCCAGCTGTATCGCACTTGGCTGATGATAAATTTGTGAATAGTTTACGGCTGATATCTACGTTCAGCCAGCTGTATCGCACTTGGCTGATGATAAATTTGTGAATAGTTTATGGCTGATATCCGCATTCAGCCAGCTGTATCGCACTTGGCTGATGATAAATTTGTGAATAGTTTACGGCTGATATCTACGTTCAGCCAGCTGTATCGCACTTGGCTGATGATAAATTTGTGAATAGTTTACGGCTGATATCTACGTTCAGCCAGCTGTATCGCACTTGGCTGAGGATAAATTTGTGAATAGTTTACGGCTGATGTCTGCGTTCAGCCAGCTGTATCGCACTTGGCTGAGGATAAATTTGTGAATAGTTTACGGCTGATGTCTGCGTTCAGCCAGCTGTATCGCACTTGGCTGATGATATATTTGTGAATAGTTTACGGCTGATATCTACGTTCAGCCAGCTGTATCGCACTTGGCTGAGGATATATTTGTGAATAGTTTACGGCTGATATCCGCGTTCAGCCAGCTGTATCGCACTTGGCTGATGATAAATTTGTGAATAGTTTATGGCTGATATCTACTTTCAGCCAGCTGTATCGCACTTGGCTGATGATAAATTTGTGAATGGTTTACGGCTGATATCTGCGTTCAGCCAGCTGTATCGCACTTGGCTGAGGATATATTTGTGAATAGTTTACGGCTGATATCTGCGTTCAGCCAGCTGTATCGCACTTGGCTGATGATAAATTTGTGAATAGTTTACGGCTGATATCTACGTTCAGCCAGCTGTATCGCACTTGGCTGAGGATATATTTGTGAATAGTTTACGGCTGATATCTACGTTCAGCCAGCTGTATCGCACTTGGCTGAGGATATATTTGTGAATAGTTTACGGCTGATATCTGCGTTCAGCCAGCTGTATCGCACTTGGCTGAGGATAAATTGGTGAATAGTTTACGGCTGATGTCTGCGTTCAGCCAGCTGTATCGCACTTGGCTGATATATATTGTTTCTTCACCCCATATGCTAATAGATCAATATCCCTATTTGTTTAGGAATGAGCTGCCGGGCTACATGGAGCTCCTGGTAAGGAACTATAACCTGAACACGGTGGATCAGCTCATGTGCCGGAACACCCTCAACGTCAGCTACGACGGGCGCATCTTCGACTGCGACTTCAACCAGCAGCTCAGTATTCCTATAGAGCAGCAGCAGCAGCAGCAGGAGGACTCTTCAGGTGGGTGTTCTAACCATTCCAATGCTGAGGCTACTCTCGTCCAAAGCACAAGGATGCAAAGATTTTTGAAAAACATCTAAACCCTGTCATGTTGGTATTCATTTGAAAGCTCTTGCTGAGTACTCTCAGATGGGTACCAATATGCCAGGGTTTCAGTCATTTCTCAGTATTTCTGCATCATTTTATATTGGTCAAATTAGCCACCAGCAGCATAAGGGCTAGCAGATAGAATCTGTATACCTATATAGAGCGGAGGAGGGCACTTCAGGTTGGTGTTTCTGACAGACATTTATGTCAGCAGAGACATATCAGGGATTGACCTTAATGGGCGTTTGGGCCAGGCTGTTTTGTGGAATCTTTAATAAATTTAAGGGATCCGTTCATAATTGGGATACCTATGAATTGTTAAGGTTATAACCTTTGATACATTTTAAAGTTAACTTTTGGACGTTTTGGATCGAAAAAATTATGCCAGTGGATCTGAGATTGTAACATTGCTGCAACAAAATATATATTTTTTTTGCAACAGTTGTACCATTTTAGATAAATTGACTTTTTTGCAACAAATATATCATTTGATACTGTGAATATTCACCACACGATGCTCTAGACTGACCAAACATTTAGGCAGCCCTTCAGTTGCACTGTTTATGTAGGAAAATGGTAAATTCTGAAGAGAAATTAAGCAAAATTTGAAATATATTGCTAGTAAAACTGTCATGATGTCATCCTCACTGCAGAATTCCTGTTAAAATGTGACCATCTGATACTTTTCACATCTGTTTGCCACAAATAGTTTCTGCTGTATCAGTAGTAATTAGCTCGTGTAGTTTACCTATTGACTGATAGATGGCAACACCTTCCATTCATCTGCCGCCCCCTGGAGAGAAAAATATGAACTAGAGCACAGAGTTATCCAATTCAGAGGTTTCAACACATAGCATGTTTTGATTATTGTTGAACATACTTTTATATAATGATAATTTAATATACTTCTAATTTATTTTACTATAAATGAATTTTACTATGTCTGCATTTCAAAAGTCATTTATGAGGTTACTTATTGATATGAATTTCATTTTTTAACACTATATGTAAATATATATATATATATGTATATATATATATATATATATATATATATATATATATATATATATATATATATATATATATATATATATATATATATATATATATATATTCACTTAATTAAGCTACCATTTTCCTATTCCCTGTTTTTCAGGTTCCGATGTTTCGAGGAACTCTCCACCGGATGAGTTAAAGAAAGGCATGACAGTGTTTGACCTGGAGAGTGCGAGCGCTCTGACCGAGATCCCGCCCAACAATGACAACCATTGTTTTGGCTGCACGGCGGGCATGGGTTCCAGCTGACAGGGAACCATCGCCTAGGTCTCCGCCTGGGCAAGCTCCCTAGCCCTTCCAATGCTGAAGCTACTTTCGTCCAATTCACAAGAACGCAAAGATTTTTTGAAAACTGTCTAAACCTTGTCATGTTGGTATTTATTGGATAGCTCTTGCCGAGTGCTCTCAGATGAGTACCCACATGCCAGGGATTCAGTCATTTTTCAGAGTTTTTGTATCATTTTGTATTGGCCAAATTAGCCACCATCAGCATAAGGGTTCATTAAGTGTACATAGAAGCCCTTGTTTTCTCTTATAGATTTCATTACTGTTACTCTCAACTCTTTTACGTTATCGGGAGTCTCCTGAATTCAACCGACCCCTAAAAATGATAAGTTAATAAGTAAAATATAGTAATGAGAAAAATCTCGATCTCTCATTCCATCTGATACTTCAAATATCTCTTACCTGAACCCCTGATGATGAATAATCCCACTTTTACACACAGGTGATATATGTCTAGCCCCTAGCTCACTAGCATCTGCAGTGCAGGTATGCTCTAAAAAATTGAATAAAATCATCTTAAACGATGATGTTTGAAAACTTTGGAAGAGACAATAGGAAAAGCAACTTTTAGTTGTCAGCTATTAAACTATTTTCCAGTCATTCTTCATTACTGTATAGGGCTTTAATTTGGAGTGCTTAGAAATTAACTTTACTGCCCTGCTGGAGGGTTTTTGTGCTACTTCAAATTCAAACATTCAAGCACTGAAAGTGAAACTATATATTTATTACTATATATATATATATTTATTTGGAAGATTTTATTTTGACGCTATCATGGGGTGCGCAAAAATAGTGAAAATCAAATGCCTGTAAAACATACCAGTTATACAGTATTAAGACAGATGCAGGTCTCTATGGGTTACCAAAGAAAAATATGGACCAATTCAAGTAGATTCTGATTAGTGTACTGTCAGTTGTTCAGGGTTAAATTCATTGGTAAAGTATTCATCAGTATTACCTTTATTGGTATTATCTTCATAAGTACCACCATAACTATGGATGCACTGACAGTTGTTCAGGGTAATCTGCATTGTTATAATATTCAGCAGTATTATCTTAATAGGTGTTATCTTACCAACATAGCTATGTATGCACTGACAGTTGTTGAGGGTAATCTTAATTGTTATAATATTCATCAGTATTATCTTTATAGGCATTATCTTCATAAGTACCACCATAACTATGTATGCACTGATAGTTGTTCAGGGTAATCTTCAATGGTAAAGTATTCATCAGTATTATTTTAACTGGTATTATCTTCATTGGTACATACATAGCGATGTGTGCACTGACAGTTGTTCAGGGTAATAGTCATTGGTTAAGTATTCAGCAGTATACTACATGTATATACCGTGTTAGTTTTGCGCATATAAAGTAATATGCTCGGTAGGCAGCTGCTTTTGGTGCCCAATTTACTTTTAACCCATTCACACTTAGAGTTTCTCTAGAAAGTGTCGTCTGCTACTCTCATACTTTTGAAAATATCTTTTGAATAAAGCAAAAATTCTTTGACTTGTGATCAACATTTATCCTTCAAATGTTTTCAAGAAAATGTGTCTGTAAGTTAAATATTTCAAAAATCGTCAGGCCTCTTTCGGCTGCTCTGAGTGTTAATGAGTTTACATAAGGTGCTACATGTATCATGTCTGCCTGTTATATTAAACTAGCATAGGGGTCAGATGACCAAATAATGATGCGTTGTTTAATAAATGCGCACTCCAGGGTTGCACAAAGTTCCCATTAATTAAACTGCTGCAATATTAACACAGTATACAGTAACCTTTATTGGTATTGATTCTAAACTCTATGACTATTGCTTTAACCTCATAACCTGATTATATTGAAAGTAGACAAACAAGGGCTTTTTGTATGTATTCAGGTAAGGGGGGTTTTCCCAACCTCCTCCACCTGGAGAAGTTTTCCTCGTACGTCCCTCAGCGTATGACGTGTGGTACCGAAACCCTAGGGTGGTGCAGCACTGATGTTTGTGAGGATTTGGTATGAGGAAAACAGCGCAGTTTGTCATGTCGCCAGGCAGCTAATATCCTCTAATCACTAATCAAAATGCTTTAACCATTTCAATGCTAAGGCTACTTTCATCCAAAGCACAAGGATGCAACGATTTGTTAACCATCTAAACCCTGTAATGTTGGTATTCATTGGAAAGCTCTCGCTGAGTACTCTCAGATGAGTACCATATGCTGTGGTTTAAGTCATTTTTCAGCTTTTTTGCATCATATTTTATTGACCAAATTAGCTGCCACCAGCAGCATAAGGGTTAAATGCGATAGACATTCACTTGTATAGATATCATCATCGATTATGACTCAAAAAGATCTTGATTGGGAGTGGTTTGTGCCATGACAGCCATGTGGTCTTATGCATTGCCAGCGACCCATCTAGCTGTCTCTCATCACTGTACGGATTCAAATCCCACCCAGGACATGTGAGAAAGTTACTACTACTTACTAATTACTACTGCTACTACTGCTACTACTACTACTACTACTACTACTACTACGTCTGCTACTACGTCTGCTACTACGTCTGCTACTACTACTACTGCTACTACTACTGCTACTACTACTACAACTACTACTACTACTACTACTACTACTACTACTACTACTACTACTACTACTACTACTACTACTACTACTGCTACTACTACTACTACTACTGCTACTACTACGTCTGCTACTACGTCTGCTACTACTACTACTACAACTACTACTGCTACTACTACTGCTACTACTACTACTACTACTACTACTACTACTACTACTACTACTACTACTACTACTACTACTGTTAACTATTTATATACCAAAGAAGGGGCTAACCAGTAACCACTACTTTATGTATCTAGACTACTTTCATGTGAAAAACTGTCTTATATCTGCAACGCCAGCACAGACCTTAATTATTTCTTGAGAATACTTTAAGATTTAGACAACTTGGAAAAAGCGATGTGATTCTTTATAACGTCCAAGATTCTCTGCAATGTGTATTATTTCATAATTGCGCTCACATCCACTTATTTGTTGTTAATCGATTTGAAAATTCTTGTGTTTATCATTGAATAAAATTATATTTACATTTATATTGCTCTTTTGAAGTTACTAGCCCGATTACACATGTGTCAATTGCCCACAAACGAAATAAAGAACATTTTCTCCCACACATCAGACAAAAACTAGGCTGTTCTATTGGTACAAAGGTGTCCATTGAGTGGTCTATAACCTAGGTAGTACCATGTGACTACCACATTTGTATTTGGAATTTAGTTTTTTTCTACCATATTGCGGCTAAGTCGTGACTAGACAGTTGTAACTGGTAGAGGAAACTGGGGTACACGGCAGAAACGACCGCCTAACCCAGGATTTTTGTAAGAGTGAACATCAGATGTGATTGGGTTACACCTTTAGTGAATCTTCAACCTCTCAAGGCTGAGACTACCTTTGTCTAAGGCATAAGAACTCAAAAATCTTTGAAAATCCTCTAAACCCTATCATCTTGGTACTCATTGGAAAGATCTTATCGAGTACTCTCAGATGAGTACCCATTTGCCAGGGTTTTGGTCTATAACTTCGGAAGTACCGCGTAACTGCTGTACCACATTTACTGGGCAAGTGAACATAACTACTATGTTCCAAACAAATATCATGGTAAACACATGCCTCATGCCAAGATCGCGCCCTGAGATGTAACAAATAGTGGTATATATGTACTGCTTGTAGTAACTGATAACCCTGTACATCTCTCTATTTTGACAGTGAGTTCAGACAATTTTTTTCATTTCATATTTGTTAATCTTTTTCTCATACTAATATTCTGAAAATATGTTGTTGCTATTTTTGTATGTATGTAATTTGTAAAGTCTTCTTACAGTCAATAAATATACAATACAAAAACACATGGTTATACCATGGTAGAAAGGCTGTAATGGTTAACCCCAGTTGTGCTATGGTTAAAAGATAATAAAAAATGAATTTAAGGTATACTTGTCATGTAGAATTTCTGAACTACATTTTCAATGGTAGATAATGTTTTGTTACCCATCAACGGGTTGTAGAGATTTCTCAAAGTAAACGGGAACATAATCATACTTGTGCCAAAGAACTCTGTGAAAATATAGACTAAAACAATTAAAAAGGCTTCCTGTGATGGCGCTGTGTGAAGAGAAAAGGCACTGGACAAGTACTTGATCAAATAATTACTATTGAGCATGAGGACAGATTTCAAACTGTTGTCTTGACAGATTTTTGTAAGTCATGCGTTTGAAATTTGGAGGAAAAACTGGGCAGAAATTTGGAGTGCGTCTGTGTATTATGCCCGTACCATCCACGCATTTAGTGCAGGAATTAAATGTCGGCATTGTAGATACTAAGAAAACACGTGATTATCATAAAATACAGAACAAACAGATATGGTAAGGAAACACCATTTTTTATTTTTTTCGAATGATCTTATAAGCCATATCTGCATCATGCAATGTTCTACAACACAAACTCTCTCTATTGACAGATATAAGCGTCGCCATTTAACCACATCAAGTAAAAGGTTCGTTTAACTACAACATTTTTCTGTGAAAATTCATAAGATGCAAACAACGCCTGGTTATTATACGATTATACAAAAGACTTTCGCTTGAAAAGGTTAAGTGTTGCCATTTAACTATAACACGTAAAAGTTGTTTAATTGCAACAAATCTATATCTCTGTTAACCAAAATTTTGTATTGACATGTACATGTTGCCATTTAAACGTAACAAGTTGGGGTATAGGTTTAGTTCCAACTTGACTAAAAGATGTGCTTAAAATCAGCTTCGGTGATAACAATTATTAAAATGTACTGATGACACATGCATCATTCAGTATTGGAAAAACGTGTCGCAAATTATAACTACATTTCTGAACGATGGAAGTCAACGATCACACCTAGATAAGGTTTAGCCCCTACAATGCTTACAAGGAGGAAAGTCTGGCATCTTGATCCAGGAAATAAAGTCAATAGGAAACTGTAGATAGCTTAATGTGACATGGAGTACGTCTCAAAAGTTTCAAACATTTGCTTGAGTGTGATATTTCCACTGAACTGTAGAAGCATGTTAACACGTGTAGGACTAGAACGTATTACAACTGTTAACTACTATAACTGTTGATTCATTAACCACAGGTTCTGGCACATACCTCCCGAAACCTGGGGTACCCACAATAGGTGTAACTGTAATCGGTGTAGTACTTGCATTTGGATTCAGGCCAGGTATTCTTAAGGCTTGGATCAATGCCGCCAGTGGCTAAAATGACACATATTCATATATTGAAGAATCTTAAACATCATGTTATAAACATTAACAAAAAAGTTGACATTAGAAAAATCTCAAATAAAGTATGAGGTGCATCGTTTGAGTCCAAGGGCTGGTAGACAGCAGGACTAGCAAACTGACATTTATGATTCAATATTCCCTACTGCGATACAAAATAACTGCAACCTTTTAAAACGTTTCATGCTGAAATTAAAATGATGCCATTTAATGATTTCGTGAGCTGATAGACATTAAAAGGTATCATAGCTTTCTAGGACACATACAATGAAGGTATATACTATTATCATCAGCTCCACTGTGATACTCGCAGCTGATTGGTCAATTGCTGTTGGGTACTGGATTGTATTTCATTGCTTCTCATTAAATGGCAATGTTAGGATCCGGATAAGTGTTTTATCCCCACTCTCAAAGTTTTATCCCACTTCGCCATGGCAACTATGGGTTTGACCTCAAGTTTTACAGGTCACAGCCTCGTTTTGAACCCTTGGCGACGAAAAATAAAATGGCGGACATTTCTCTTCACTTTGCCGCCTGACGGATTCTTTTGGCGTTTAAAACACTATTTGCGCATGTTAGTCTGCCAACATGGTGTATACATGAAAATAAAGATGGCAGAAAGTAAATAAGATGGATTTAGGTTGGTATGTTGCACATACATATGAGAAATAATTGCCGTATGGTCGGCGTCAGGTCTGACGAAAATCTCCGTTGCTATATAGCCTGTGGGACTCGACTTTGGCTACCGCTTTTTTCATTTTCTTTGTGACAAATCGCTCGAATTTGCCATCCAAACTTGGCAAACCCGTTTGGAGCACTAAGTTGTGTATAGATGAACGTACTTTTTGTCTCAACTCTGCATAATGTTAATTTTACCCATTAGGTCCCATTGTGAAATTTGCCCATTGTCAACAATACAAGTGGGGGGGGGGGGGGGGGGGGGGGTAGGGGGGGGGAGCTGATGATAAATTCGTTATCCTCCTTGTAAAAAAGGGATACGGCCTGGTATCTGCGTTCAGCCAGTCGTATCACACTCGGCCTCCGGCCTCGTGTGATACGACTGGCTTCACGCAGATACCAGGCCGTATCCCTTTTTTACAAGGAGGATAACTAATAATACATCACCCGGAGCCTGACGAAACATACTCACAACAATACAGGAATGCATTAGCAAACTTGATGTCTGTTGAACTAAATCCATATCGTTGTCCAATATGGCCACCTGTCTTGGTAACAATAGTGGGTAGTCCATTTTTAGAGAAATACTGCAAGTAAGAATTGGCTGAGTATCAGAACAGATTCATTCAAACGTTATTGTGTTATGTTTTTTTTGGAAAGGCAGAATGTAATTTCATATTGGAAAATGCAAAAAAGGGAAAATGTCCAGAAACAGTCTTTTTCCAAAATTCGCTGAGATTGTTTTAAAAATCTTCCTGACTTTTCAAAATTTAGAAATCCTGATATCATGTTCAAGAACGACATCGTGAATATTTCAAGAGAGCTACCTACTTTTTTGGAAAGTACCAGAGCGCTATTCTAGTCATTTTGGAGGTGAAGCGCTCTGTAACCATTAGATCTCATTTTATAAGTTGGGGTGGGGCGGTAGATGGGTGTGGGGCCAGCTTTAACAAGCACTGTACACACACAGACGTACCTTGTCACCATAGTGCATCATAGATTTGTAGTCATAAGGAAATCCATCAGTTTTTGCATCCGCATGCTTCTTGAAGTTGTGTTCCTTACCGCTTATGACGTTTTCCAATTTGATTGTGACGTAGTTATCTCTATCCTTTCGTGACTGTTCGTGGAGGATGCCCTGCGCATGTGCAAGTTCATGCATTACTACCCCTTTCTGGAAGTAAAACAAAATGATTGTCCGGACTAGAAGATTATGTGAATCAAAATAGACAACAAAAATGTTTACCCGTGGAAAAATCCAGTTGCCAAAGTTAATTTCAAATCTAGTGGCAGGTGCACACATGCAGAAGTTGGTGTTCTATTTTAGAACACTTTAACAAGTGCCAGTGCACTTTCAAATATCTGGCAGTCTACTGCTTGTCAGGGGAAGCTGGTTCCACAACACGTGTATACAAACTAAAAATAGATTTACATAACTATAGTATCTAGCGTAGAATAATTGAACCTTAGCACAGAGACTATTGGAATTCTTTAAAGACCTATTAATCGCTTGGCAATTTCCTTTAAATACAAGATCATCTAAATGACCATCTCATGCCATAGTGATATATTTACTGTTGGTTTCGACAGACCGCTCACCATTAATGTGTACCATGTCTATATGAATCACTCACCTTCTCACAACCAGAGCCAATAGAAAGCCTCTGGCCAGCTCTTTTGATGTATCCCAAATAGGAATAGCAACTAAAATTAGAACAAAATAACTGAAACAGCCCACTCAGATCTGAACATTCAATACACAAGTATCATCACATGCACAATGTAAAAAAGTGGCGTTTGGCAAAAAGGTGTTATAGGTCTAAAAGAAAGTCTCATATAAAGCCACCTTCAATCTCCCTTGCAATCAATCACCAGAAGGCTGCTACTGATATTTGTATTCAGGAATCAACGTTATGCATATTTTTTGTTAAACATGTAATGACAAAAACACACAAAAGATAAAGATGCTATTATTCTATTTGATTGAGAATAACAAGATCTAAATAAATTTTGCAATGCCACAAATTGTCACAAGAAATTTTGACTGATCTTGCGTAATCAATATTGCAGCCGTTTCCCTAAAATAGGCATAAAACAAATGAATAATGATAATTAATGTGACGAATATATAATATTGAATTAATATTAAGATAACGTAAGACCCCCCTTCACTTAAATATGTAGAATGTCACTTTTCAGACGTCAACAAGGAGCGCTCTTTTTGAAAATTCCTGAGAGGGCTTATTACTAAAAATGTCTATACAAAATTCAAAAGGGTAATAGCACAGATTTGCTCTTTGCTTACCCTAATCCATTAAATATATCTATGTAGTGTCCCCTTGGAGATGGCCCCTGTATAAAGCGTGTGCATGTATACTTCTCCCAGTCTGCCATAGCTTCCCGGATGCCTTTCCTTGCCAAGGAACTTACTGAAAGTGGTAGCAAAATGCCAAGTTTCTCGACAGGAATATGAACTTAAGACACAACGCACAACTCGCCTCAATACATCTTAACAAGGTAACATCCTACAAAGCTACCTTTGCTGACTTCGTTGCAGTGAGGTTTATTCAAAAGATAAGTTGATATCATCCCAAAGAGAGTTTCTAATAGAATTGGGGTGACCAATTTCTGCTTTAGGCATGTGGCAAGGTTGCCAGTGACTTGGAGTAAGGTTATCTGGTTTTCTTGGCCCGTATACTAATGCCTACAGGCTAGTCACCACTATATGGCACAACAAGGTGATTCAATTGAGTAATTCTAAGATTTACTTTTTATAGTCAGTGGTGGGAGCTGCCATTTTAACGATTTACATTAAGCGTAATGTTCCACCCATATACATCACATTGAGAATAGGTCCGTGTTCAAAAATGCGATCTAAGAAATAATCAGTGCTTATACTACATAGGACTATCCACGTTTTATCCTAGGAGGCGTTAATTGCCATTTCTGGGACATGTTAAGATCCCAAAACTGCATCTTGTTATCATATTCGTAAGAATTACTCACAGCTCCTACTCAACTTGTAATAGACTTTGTTTCCAGGCCATCTGTAACCATACGTAGCACGTCCGACTCCTCTCTTCCCAACGTTCTTATCCGCCTCCTTCATCTCCTTCTCCTCCTCAGGAGTCAAGAGAATATCGCCCTCAAACTTGCCAGTCGATGGAGTCAATCTTTCCTCTGCAGGTTGTGGCTGGAAATAGATGAGATAATTGAGACGAGACAACTTAATTCATGTATCTGTGATAACAATAAGAAAAGGCGCCATGCACTTAACAGGGATATAAAGATTTCATTATTTCATTCTTTTATTTACTTTGGATCTATTTTTCACTTTTGAAAGTAACAGACTGACTTTGATAAAGCCTTGATAAACTGTTCGTGGACAGCCTTAACCCGTTAATGCTCACAGCTGCCAAAACCAGCCTGACAATTTTGAAGAAATCTTTCAGGTTTTAGCACAATTGGCAAAATATCTAAAGGAGAAATCATGATCAGAACATTACCAACAACTCTCCTTCAAATATTTTGTAAAATAATTCCCAATTCAAAAGATATTGTCAAAAGTATCATCCCTCCAGACGACAATTTCCGAATGAAGCCTTAAGCATTAATGGGTTAATGACTGTGACGGGGCATTTTGTGTATTTAATGTACAGTTGAAAGCATCCTGGCTAGACTGAGGGCTGAAGGCCCTGTAACGGAGGTGTTTTAGGTCTACGCCATCTATCTGAGGGGGTTAGATAAGACAGGGGTTTGTGACTGATCTGAAGGGCTTGACTTGATTGGATTAACCTAAATAACTGCACAAACACATGAGGTATAATATTTTGTAGGCTTAAATACTAAATTAGTATACATGGGTACATAGAAAACCTAACAGTGAGCACAAGCATACATTCCTAACAAGACCTGGTAGGCAGAAAGAGAGGTTACTTACATCAACAGCATATTTAACGTGATGTTATAGGCCCATAGCAACAGCCTTCCCCAAAACCAGCCTTCCCGTGGCTAAAACATCCCGGCAACTGACTCGGAAGTCTCTCATAATACCTTGAGCATGCGTACTTCAATCTTTATATCTTACTAAATACTACATAGTAATATACCTAGATCACATATATAGATCTTACACAGGGGCCCTGACCCAGCAGTCAGCAACAGTCATAAACCTAGATAAGGCTTGCAGCCCAGACAACACCTCCAATACCCTGTCCGAATGAGTGCAGGTCACGCAGTGCAACTCACAGCGTCAACAGGTTTCACCCTTTGGCCCCCTAGATACACTAGAATAGGGGAAGGACTACAGTGGGATTGGCCACTAATATTCTAAGCTCAATTAGCATGGTTGGAGGAATATGTCTACGCTACAGGCCCGAGGTCCACCAGGATACCTGAGATATTGTTGAGAATATTTTTTTATTTCATCAATAATGGAGGTAGAATCTGTCTAAATCTGTACATCTGCATTGCAAATGTCTAAGGGATCATGATTGAATACAAGACGTTTTGTAAAAGTAACTTTCAAAGAATGGTAGCCTTCATCGCATAGGAATTCCAGGTTTAATCACTGCAACTTACGTCATTGGTGTCATCATTTTTTCCATTGTCGACAGTCTCCTTGCGGACCACGTCCAGCAGATGACGTAGAGGGTCGCTATAGGAATCCTCCTGGTCCAGAGGAGCGGCGTAGACGCTCGCCAAGCAGATGAACAGACATACAACCAGCAGCTTCATACCTAGCACTGATAAAAACAAGCCATGTAAAACGACAGTCATTCAAACATCAGTGATGAAACAAACTAGTTATGAGTTAATTCTAAAATATTAGCAAATATACATATATATTTCCATCTACCTGCCACTACAGGTTTCTTAGCAGACTGATTGCAATTAGTTGTGATGGAAGGGGAGATGTCATACTGGTGTTGTCTTGTGTAGCACATGGTTCCGTGCTTGGGCCCAACGTTTTTCTTTATTATATCATCAATATAGCTGAGCGCTTAACTTCTGCTACAAGATTACTTGCAGATGACACAATGATCTACCTTGCTGTCAAGAACATAGAGGATGCCGCATTACTCCAGAGTGACCTGGACTTACTGGAAGATTGGGAAAGTTGATGGATGATTGAGTTCCATCCAAACAATTGCAAGGTGATCACCATAACCCAAAAACGAACACCTGTTGTCTATCCGTACATCCTTCATAATCATATACTGAACCATGTCCAGGTCATAAAATACCTAGGTGTTGGGATTGCCACATGCACAACATCGTACGCTCGGCTTTCTGTGAAGGAACATTAACATTGTCAACCACAAAAAAACGGTAGGCCTATCAATCGGTTATCTGGCGATTCATGGACTACTGTAGCACTGTATGGAACCCCTACACAGCGACACTGGAAAACAAACTGGAAATTGTACAATCGAGAGCAGCCAGATTTGCAGGGTCCATGCTTGAAATGGACAATTCTAGCAGAAAGACGTAAGGCTGCTAGTCTGGTTGTGTTTTACAAGTTTCTTATCTGTCTGGTTGCGGTAGATATGTCGCCTTCCCTAACTACAAAGACCCAAAGTACCACCCGAGTTGAAAACTACCATGGATATCACATCCCAGGATCATCCAAAGAGTATCACTGTATGGCATTTTTCCAGAGGTTTCTTTCAAAGAAACCCTGACAGTGGCCGATTAGGCTACGTAACTGGTACCCCACTAATGTACAAGTGTAAGGGGTTGCGTCCGTAACATGGGTAGCCATTTTGTAAACCTTTTTTATCAAGTAGTTTTATTTTGCATCAGAGTCGCCGATCGCACTGATCTCAACCTTGTCAGAATTCCTGGTAAATTGAGTTTGACAAGTTTACCAGACGAAGAAGAAGACAAGGACTGCATATGGAGATAGCAGATAGATAGAGACCAGGGATGCAGGTGATAAAATGCCCGAGGTGTTGCAAGACGAAGCCAAACACCCAAAGAAATATCGCTCTATACACACTTCAGAGCATCTTAGAGGGTTCTCTGTAACGTGTAACACAAGGGTCTGGTTTCCACCGATCACAAAACGAAATTGCTCAGCTGCTTGCTTTCAAACAATGCTAAGGTATCTGTGAGGATTGGGCATCTTTAGAACAAAGGGCCACGGAGTGCCATGTCACATAGCACATGCTTAACACCTAACATTGGAAGACAGCCAACTGTGAAAGAATTGCGAATGGCGGATGCTGTAGTGCTGAAGTAGAGAGCAGGATAACACCTTATATTTATTTCTATGCTAAGCTATATGAGAGGTACTAGGGATTTCAAATTTTCTAAACCAGTGAAGCTTATGTTGGAACACTAGAAAACATGTTTATTGAGGCGTTGTTGACTATGACTCAAACTATGACAATGTGCAGCGCTTCTGAACATTTTATTAATGGAAATGGCGCTATATAAATTCCAATTATTATCATTGTTATTATTAGAAGTTACTATCGGTATTGTTAGTACTGTAATGTTGGCAACAGCATGTGTCAATCAAACAAAAGAAATCACGTTGGTTTTATAGTTCAATAGTCCATATGCCATGAAGGTGTTTCAATAAAAGAGGTCATTGGGAGTCATTGACGCTCTCACACACACAGAGGTTTTTCCCCGCTCCTTTCAATTATTAGGCATTTCTGGGTGCATATGCAGACTGACTCACTAGTCTATTTTGGACTGTTGATGATGACACTGGACACTAGTCTATCTCCCACCTCGTGGGAGTCAGCAGCATATTGCTGTCGAGGCATATGCAGAGTCCTGTTCTGGCCAGCAGTGACTAGCTCCCATCCTATTTTCAAACCCATCCCTCCCTTTTTTCATGTTGAGAAAATGCACCCAACTAGAAATGCCTGCTGCTCATTGTGCCAGCAAGTCTGTTATGCATGCCACGCACACCTAGGAAGGAAGGAAGGAAGGAATTGGGTTTTACGTCGCTTTCAACATCTTAGGTCATATCGCGACGAGATAGAAACCCGGAGCCAGGAAGAAATACCCTACTCATCACGAATAGTTCCAAGGTGTCTTTCAGTTGCAGAAGGACCATAGACAGTCCTTCACAACGCCGCACATTTATAGAGCGACCAGGCCAACCCACGAAGGGATCCAGCGGAGACTCGAACCTGCGAACTCTCGCTTGGGAGCCAGGCATCGTAACCACTATAGGCCACCGTGGATACCTACGCACACCTAGCATGCTCACCTTAAACGATGTGTAATTATATTATATCCTCAAAGGCAATGTGGTCTTTCAGTTAGGTCAAGTGATACAGCATTGCCAGCTACAATGTGGTGGTATATGCTATATTAGTGATGTACAAGACGACCAAAGTCGGCCCAATAAAAAGCATGAAGATAGTACCAATTTGTGTAAGGCATATTTCGTTGGCGAGGATTTTCACAGTTAGTACCATAATAAACATGCGCAACGTACGGGGTATACCTAACTAGGTACATCATTTTACTTTAACATTGCGAGCTATAAGCACAAGGCAATGACACTTTGATAATTTCGTACAGTTAAGAAACGCAACGTAGTTTGAGAGTTTAACTGAGGGGATCTGAAATTGCCTTCAACTCGAGAGACATGGTACAGGTGTCTTCACTGCACGTTAAAGGCTAAAATAATGGCATCTGAAATGACCTAACTGGAAAACCTATACGATACAACTTTTGATACTATATATACAATGTAAGATATCCTGCAAGGAAAATCGTAACATGTCAGAATTCAGTTACCTTGTTTGCTTCACGACTTGGAAGAAATGTTTGTCTGCTCTTCAGTGGATCCTAGGTGCGCTATGAAGTAGTCAGTCAAACTGCCCCTTATATATACCATTGCCCATAGATAGATAGATAGACAGATAGATAGATAGATAGAAAGATTGATTGATTAAATAGATAATCTTTATTTCTTGTCGGTAATAATTTTTGCACTACCCAGCCCCCGTGCACAGCGCATGTTAAGTTCAATAATAAATTTACACCCACATTCATATTGCCACGACTCACAATGTTCCATAGTTTTAAAGCTAGATGGCACCACCAGTACCCATGAGACCATATTTTCCAAAATTATAGGCTTGAAACAGTGGGTTTAGTTTAAACAAATCCTAAATGAGATCGACGGATTGACTCAAAAAAATTTAAGTGAAATAAACAAAGTCTAAATAATGCCCTGCAAATTAGGATTACCAACCCCCCCCCCCCCCCCCCCCTCCCCCACAAAATATTGAAACATCAATTAATTGAAAGCGAATTAGGGGGGGGGGGTGAAATGAGTGCGGGCAGTCAAATGAATAAAGCTGTGGCATTTAAAAAAGCAAAACTTATACTGCAGATGGTTGCTAAATTGCAGACTTCTAAAAATAGATGGCGCCAATGACGTGGCTGAAGATTTTTTTGTATTTTTGCAAGCCTACAAAATGGAACAGGCCTTTTTTGTTTATTTTCATGCTCGATGAGCCTCACGGCTATGCTATAACATGTCAAAACAATAAATGTACCAATTTTACATATCAAGTAAAGACTGTATTGATATATAGTGTACAAGAAAACCAATAAAAAGGCATTGTTTACAATATTTGCAAGTTGTTACTATTTTTTTTTTCAAAAGTCCTACCCATCTTTTCTCAAAGTAATAGCTATCAGACTCCCAAAGTAAGAGTGTGACATACCAGATTATAGATGTCTGTATACACTAGGACTATGTACAGTGGATCAAAGAAATAGAGTTTAAACAGCATTCAAGCATGAAAATTCTTCTTTTGAAAATTAACTTTGCTGTTCTTCAAAGTATTCTAACATCATTCCCCATCTCTTCGCTAGTATGTCATGTCTGTCAAGTAATGAGAAAACAATAGAGTTAAGCCAGTGTGACTTTTTTAGTTCACCCAAAATAATTGTTTCGTCTGTAACAGCATAGTCAACAACACCAATATGAGAGATCCAGTCTTCAACTTCTCTCCATAATTGTTTTACAATTTTACAATGCAAAAACATATGTTCATTTGAATCTTCCTCTTTTTGACAAAAGTCACACAAGGTTGATGTTTTTTTTATTCATTTTAAACAGAATTTTATTGGTAAAGAATATCCTGTGGAGAGTTCTAAATTTGATGTATCTAAGATACACATCATCAAACATTTTTATCCTAGAGAAAGATTTCTTGAAAGAAAAAAACATCAAGTTGAAAGTCAAGCTTTTCATTCCACTTAATTGTGGCATTTTCAATAATGGAATCATTTTTACCCATTAGAAGTTTGTATATACGAGATACTCCCTTAGTATCTAATGATAAGATAACATTCAACATAAAATTGTAGGGTTTTGTAGAAATTTGTAGTGGCATGATTTTGTTGTCAAGGTATAACTTCACCTTTCTACACACATACCCATAATCCAAAAAGTGGCTGAAGAGAGTTGCCAATGTTGACACTTATTTTGAATACTGTAAAGTTCGAAATATTAACTTGGAACTAGTATTGGTGACTTTAACGAGTGGGTCAGATTCGCTAATATTACTATCGGTTCATATTTGTTCCATTTTTCAACGATTTCCCTTTCGGGGCCATCTACAGACCACCACGGAACGACTTATGGGGGCAGTAGAACTCCACAGGTGCCAGGATTTCTTGAATCCATGACTAAAGGTCCCAAAAACTCGCTATATTAATATATCGACCAGCAGGCCACCCTGCACAGCATGGGTTTTGATTTTGATTCATAATGAATGAGATGCAGGGAGATCAGAGTGAGCTACCTCAACTCAATAGAAACTCATAGAATCTCTACTGAACCAGTTTGGCGCCATAAGCATTGCTTGTGTTATGATAAGAGGGAGATGGAGATATTTGAAATGACTAAAGAATAGAAAAAAATGCTGCAAATCAAATGATTAATTCATAATGCCAAAAAGTCACGAAAGTAACAAGAGAAAGAGAGATTTTAATCAATTGAACAATACTATTCCATAATTCAATTCAAATATGCATGCCCATCCCAACCAAATTGCTCATTAAATATGTACAGGCCCCCGTGCATTGCACGGGTTTGGATTTAAAGCCATATTGAATGATGTGAAGGAAGTAATAGTAATAGAATCCCTTCTGAACCAGTTTGATGCCATAAATATTATGAATCCATATCACGTTCACCACGTCCATCTCGTAGTTACACACTTTCAAAATAGATGGCATGGCAGTCACCCATACCCGATACCACATTTTTCGAAAATAAACGACTCCATGTAAAAAAGTTGTTTTGAAGATTATTGCAGATAATTATATATAGATAGATAGATAAGATAGAGAAATCTTTATTTCAAATCGGCAATAATTTTACAGAGTAAACATGAGCTGCCAGGGATCTTGGCCGACTTTAAAATAACAATTAAAGTATAACATACAGGATGTAACATAAATATAAACGATAGATAGAGCAAAAGCAGTGGAATACTCCAAATTATGGAACTCCATATGACCAAAAATTCAATATTTAGAATACACCATGCTACCTGACTGAAAACGTTTCAACTTGATTCAAAATGATTCAACATGGTGAAAACGCACCAACTCGCATTCGTCAATATCATTTGGCCAGATATAGAAGACTGCAGGTTGAGTCGTTTCTGTATGTGCGTCTTGACGCGTTTTGGCCGTTCACTTATGTCGCAATTGAAGGGGAGAACCTATGGTGAAGAGGAAACTCCTTGCCATGTTATCAATACAAGGACAACATGGCATCTGTGTTTAAGGGAAGGAATTTAGGTATTTTGAGCATTGGACATGGAGAGAAAATAACCGAGATGTAGATTTTAACAAATTCCTAATGTAAATCCAGATCAGAATATTAATATCGATCCAGATCTAAATATAGAATAATAATTGGGCCGAGCGTTAAGAAATTCCTTATGGCAGTATGGACGGACATTCCTCTTATTCACCATAGGTTCCCCCATTCGAGTGCGGCATTGGTGAATAGCTAAAACGAATCAACATGCAGTTTCGACTCAACATGGCGAAAACGCACCAACCTGTCTTCGTCAATATCATTCGGCCAGATATAGAATGTAGGTTGGTGCGTTTTCGCCATGTTGAATCATTTTGAAGTCAACTGGAGTTCGTTTTGCATGCATGTTGAATCGTTTTCAGTCAGGGTGCATGGTTTTTTCAAATGTTGAATTTTTGGTCATATGGCGTTCCATACCAAATGGACTATATAGTCCAGCGGATAAGCCGAAAAATCGTTCACTTTGTGATAGAAGTGTAAAAATTGGTATGTAGGTACTTCTTCAGGTGGAGATTCATATAAGATCATGACCCGCCCTGGGTCATGCCCCTGGGGGTCAAAATTCAACATCTAAAAATAACCGACCAATCAGAAGACAGTATTCTATTATCATATCAAAAACCTATGTTGATTTTTTTTTCAGATCTAAAACTGATGCACACAAGGATATATTTTATTTTCTTGTGTGGTAATAATAATATTCTGACCTTGAAAGGTCATTTGGGGTCAAACCAAGGTCAAATATGCCAAAACTAAAAAACAAACACAAAAACCATCCTATTTTATGATAGAGAAAATTTGTTTTTAATATCATGGTGTTTCTCTGTATCTCTATCCTAAATGCTAGGTAAATACAAGTTGTTGAGAGCAGATCATAGCAACATTTACCTAATAAAAATCTCACTAAAACATGACCTTTTAATTTGTAACTTCTTTATACAGCTACTTAAAGCAAATATGTTCAAAATCAATATATCCTTAACTGTAAGTAGGAAGACGACTGATTACAGAGTTTTACCTGTTCATTTGGACTTAAGTGGTTATTGGCAGTTTCCTGCACACTGACAAAGACCAGTGCAGCTAAGATTTGCCTTAAAGCATTTGAACAGTCCTCTACATGCTTTTTTTGCATTTAGAGTGAATCAGTTCATGGCACACCTTCAGGTAGTGTAGGGTAGTGTGCGCCACAGTGGTGCTCAACCATCACCAATATTCTGCCATCCCCAGACAGATGGATTGGGTAATTCTTAGATTGGAGCACATGCCTGTGCCCACACATGGCCCACCTGATATGCTGCTTGCTTTATGTGCTGTTGCAATGCAGCCTGGGTAGCTAGGTGGTATATTGTCTAGTGCCCGATTGCCTTGTGCAAATAGTGAGTATTGTTTGGTTTTTATTGTGCTTAAAGGACATGTACGGCTGTACATTAACCCAGTGAACCTTTCAATTAGATTCAGGTTATCACTTGATGGTCTTTTGTTTTTGCTTATTTGAGAGAATACAGAATGCTAGACTCACTGCTGGGAATGCTGTCCATCTCTCCTGTGCACTCTTCTTCCTAGACTAGCTCCTAGTCTATGATTTACTTTAAGGGCAAATGCACCATCAGGATGATTTAGATTCAAAATGTGCCTATACGTGTCACCTTTCAAATAAGACCACCCGCAAGTCTGTCCTCCTCAGCACTCCTCAGATATGGCTTATGAAAGTGAGTAAAAAAACAGGCCTGAGTATGGGCATGGAGGCTGAGATTATCAGGGTAGGGCACATTTTAAGCACCACTTCTGATTGGTTGAGAGATATCAGTGGGAGGAAGTGACTGTAGTGGTTCCTTATCTTCCTTGACTACTTACATTTGACAAGGCAAATTCATGTTTGGATCATTAGCTGATAAGGAAAAACGCCTTGAAAATGACTTTTTCTTTTTCATAAGTGGTCTGACTTTCTTTCCCTTGTAATTCCAGGGTTGTCACTTGCTCTGCAAAGGCAAATAGTTCAGTCTTGTTCTCATCAGTAAATAAAAATATATGCCAGTTGCCTTGAATGGTTGAACCGGACATGACCCTCCTACGAACACCTTGTCCCCGCCTCTCTCTGAGACCCTGTCTCATACTCTCTGTGATAGATATATCTATCCCATACGACATCCAATCTTCTTACATCCTGGACATCTCCATTGGATCTGTTTACCTATTGCATACAGAGGCTGATCCATAACAGGTGTTTGTCCAGGGTTGAGGTGTTGCACTGCATCCCTTATAATCTTCATAGAATGCAAGATCATGGCATCTGAATGTGCATTTTCAGGAAACATAGGGAGCATTGCTGTAATAGCAAGAGGTCAGGTGAATGGAGGCTGTACTGTTGCAAAATCAGCGGAAATGTAGTCCTCATCATCTAGTGTCTCTTTCTTGAGCAGTTCATATACCCACTCAGGAAGATCACCAACTCCCTTCCTTTTAGGAATGTTAGGATTAATCACAACAACCTCCTGAGCTATACCTGGAGAATCATGGGAAGGATGCTGTGTTAGAGATACTGCAGTGCCGTGAAAGGAGTCCTTAGCAGTCCTGGCACTAGGGTTGTGGTCTATGTTATCCACATTTCCAGCTGTTAACAAGCCTTTCCTTAGCTTTGCAGGGCATACAAGTTTTTCTGATTCATAGAGGGCATACACACTATTTCCCATATCAGCAGATATTTGTATAACCCTATCCTAAGAGATGCACAGACCCAAGTGGTACAATCTGTCAATAAGGTCTCTTTTCCTTGTTTGGGCATGAATGAGGAGTGCAAGATAAATTGCCAATGGTGCCTCCCTGCAACAAATTTGTTCAATAATGTTTTATAGTGATCTATATCTCCATGTCATTGATATTTTTGAAAGAAATTGACAATAAAGTCTACTTCAACATACTCAGCTGTGTATGTAAGCCTAATTAAGAAAGTTTCCAGAGCCATGTTCTACTTGACCTTTGACCTTGCATATCAGCTCCTCCTATTGTTAATCAATCAACTAGTTTCCTATATTGATGTCTTGCCAATGCAAATGTCTAATGTCTTGCTGCACCAGTGCAATTACACAATTATATCCAGTAAACACAGAATAGATACTTCCGAAAGTTCATCTGTTATACACATATTGACCTTTGACCTCAAAAACCTTTCATTTTACTCCAAAAAATGAAATTAACAAAAAGAAATTCTGATAACGATAGTTTCTAATTATAGAAAACGTAATAGCATCCAAAAAATCTTTCTAAACAGAAAATCAAAGTAAAACCAACTGTTTTTCACATTTCCAGAGGTTTGACCTCCATTTGACCTTGAAATAGCCTCTACAGGTCACTATTATATAAAAAATACCATCATGACCCTGTTAAATGATTAAAGGATATTAAGTTATGTTATATCACTGAGGCAAGAGGGTAAATTAGGTTTATAAAGGGAATTGCAATAATATAATACATTGGTGGCTTGTGATTGGTCGGTTATTTTTAGAAGTTGAATTTCGACCCCCAGGGACAAGACTCAGCCGGGGTCATGATCTTATATGAATCTCCATCCACGAAAGTACATATATACCAACTTTTACACTTCTATCACAAAGTTAACGATTTGGCCAAAATTTGGAGCTTATCCGCTGGACTAATACCTTTATTGTCTACTTGTCAAAGATTTCTCTGGGGGAAAGAAGTCGGCACATATTGATTGACATTGAATAATATATTTTGAGACATATGTTGATAAATGTGGAGTAAAGATGCAGATATTCCTGCTAGCTGACTGGTACTACTTATAGCAGAGAGACAGAGCAGTTACAATTTGTTCCAGACATTAGGTTTTTCGAGCTAATTGATAGCTTTGAAAATGAGATGGTGTTATATGGCAGCATTATTAGAATTATCCCTTCTAAAATTGTATTCGAATCGTCTCTCAGTGAAAAGAGTGTTGACATAGGGGAGAGCCCCTCCATGGACAGCTTTGTTGATATCTGTGGCTAGGGATTTGAGTTTACCTAGATGTAAGCTTTGTAGTTTTACCTGGTCTTATAGCTCTTCGTAACTTTTGTAATCCCTTTAAGGTAGAACCCTACTCGATACCCATGTCATTTTTAAAGCTTAAATATCTAAAAACTGAGCCAAATGTAGCCAATGCCATTTATGCTATTGTATAGCTTACATCTCATAGTTACAGAATAATGATAAACTCATCAATAGTTTGCTATTTTGAGTTGAGGTGGCACCCTTTACGAACAAATCTGGCTGTATTTCCTTTTTTGGCAAAATGTCAAGACTCACCCTTTACTTGAAAATCAAAATCTACCATTTGATCATTCATGTCTTTGGTAAGGTGCAAAGCCCTACCTCAACCAGGAATCTGCACAATGAGTATTTTAAAAACATTTTTGAATGTTCTCATACGCCTCAAAATTACTAACAACACGTGGTTTACGTAGTTAATGCTGATTATCAGGTCCTGTCATAATACGAGGTACTTGTGACATCACTTTGCACCTAGAGGGGGTTCATATCTGTCATAATCTAAAACAATGGCTTCGAAGACCGCATCGTTATTCACTTTCAGCCAGAAAATGAAATGAGAATATTTGTCAAAATGGTCTATCTCGAAGGAATCTGCATGGTCGAAGCAAACAGCCATGTCGTTTGGGACCAATTTAACACGGAAGTCCCAAAGGGGCCCGCCTTATGTTCTGGTGGCCGTACCACCATAGAAAATTGCTAGGTTGAGATTCGTGGCGAGTTGATCACTACTCATGTGTAATCTTTTGTTTTGATATCCATTCTTAGGGGCCAGCCAAGGAAACCACCTAGTGGTGATTATCTAGGTGTACTAAATTATCACCTTAAACAAAGAGTAGGGCTCGTTTCTGCATCCTCTCTAGCTTGGAGATATTGGCATTAGACAAGCTAATTTGCATAAACAGTCGGTATGGGGTTCTGCCAATAGGATAGGTCACATTTGTGTATTGACTCCATGGTGTAACCAATGGGTGTGGCACCACCCTTATACCATGGGTGGTGCCATCAGCCAGTCACAAGCCTCGAAAGTGAGTGATCATTTCATATAACTTGCTCAGGCCTTGTGGTCTGGGGTTGTGGTCAGCAGTTAACCAATGAGCTGACCAAACAAATAACACCCTTTGTACTCACCTGGATACAATAGGGTAACCATTGGCAACGACTGTATGCTGGGCAGAACAGAAAGAGCTGTTTTTCGAAACAGGTAAACAGCAATGATGTATACGGATAAGCCAGGAAATAATCATGACTAAATTTAATTCTCATACATAGCAAAGAACGTAGGAACATTCAGCATTTTCCGTAACATTATCTCTGAAGGGATATGTTAAATAGCAAAGAAAGAATAATTCTTTTGAGAATGAGATACTCATAAATTGCATTAATTTTTCAAAAGCCTGTGGACATATACCGTATTAACACATGTACAATAGTTGTTTTGACGACAGTAGATAATTATTGATAGATATATAGATAAGATAGAGAAATCTTTATTTCAAATCGGTAGTAATTTTACATAGTAATCACCAGCTGCCAGGACTCTTGGCCAATTACAAAATTACAAATAAAGTGAAAAATGCAGGGTGTTACATCAATATAAATAATAGATAGATCAAAAGCAGTGGAATTTTTCAAATAGACTATACCTGTACATCTTCATGTCAAGATTTCTCTGGGGAAATACGTTGGTACATATTAATTGACATTGAATAATATCTCCAATCTTTCGGGACATATGTTTACAAATTTTGGAATAAAGATGCAGATACTCCTGCTAGTTCACTGGTATTACTTATAGCAGAGAGAGAGCAGGCACAATTTGTTCCAGACCAGGTTGAGATAACGGTTTTTCGACCTAAATGATTGCTTTCCAAAGGAGATGATGTTATATGGCAGCATTGTTATAATGATCCCTTCTAAGATTATATTCAGACCATCTCTCAATGAAAAGAGCTTTGTGGGTAGCTTTGAGGATATCTGTAGCTAGGGATCTGAGTTTACCTAGATGTAAGCTTTGTAGTTTTACCTGGTCAAGTAGTTCCTCGTACCTGCATTTGTTATCCCTGTAAACAAAGAGTAGGGATTGTTCCTGCATCCTCTCTAGCTTGGAGGATTTAGCTAGACTACCTAATTTGCATGAACAATCGGTATGGGGTACTGCCAATAGGATAGGTCAAATTTTTTATTGTCTTAATCCCTCGCAAGGTGTTTCTGGCAACTGATTGGCCAGAATCGTCTAGGCATTGAGGTCGTGGTCAGCACGGAAGAATTCATCCATACGCAACTCCCTCAGCGAAACCCCATAGAGCGCCAGTGAGTGTGGTACCACCCTTATACCATGGGTGGTGCCATCAGCCAATCACAAGCCTCGAAAGTGAGTGGTTATTTCACATCACTTGCGCAAGCGCTGTAGTCTGGGGTTGTGGCCAGCAGTTAACCCATGATCTAATTAAACAAATGACACCCGTTGTACTCACCTGGCAATAACAGGGTTACCATTGTCAACGACTGTATGCTGGGCAGGACAGAAAGGAGCCATATCGAAATAGGTAAAGGGCAATTATGTAGAAGGATTAATCATGACTAAATGTAATTCTCATACATAGCAAAGGATGTAGGGATATTCAGTATTTTTCCACATGCATTTCAATACAGGTAATGGCATCACTGTGCCTATTCTAATTGCATGATATATCAATTACACTTCCATAATGAATTTCCTCCCAGCTCTAACAATAATAACATTTTTCACTCCATCAGGCACATGAATGATGAGGGCATCTTTTTCTGGGTTTCCTTTTCTTTGACCTTTTTCTTATCAATGGAACATTTTGGAGAGGGCTGTTTGTGGTTTTTCAACATGAGTTTCAGGGGGAGGTCTAGAGACTGAGCAGGAAGGAGCAGAGGCAGGGTGGGGACGCAGCAGACCATTACTGAATAGCTGTTGGAGCTGTAGGGAAGGATATTCGTAAAGCCCAAGTGCATCACAACAATTCCCACTTCTTGCTTTACTAGCTTGCTCTTCAAATCCAGTAGCATGCATTTGAGTGCACAGTGTCACCTTGCAACTGTGGCCTTTGATTCTCCAATGATATTAATACTCATTAAAAAAACATCTGGAATGAAAAAGTTTGGGCCAGAGCCTGGGAATTAGAAAATGCGTACTGGAGAGTTGAGTTCAATCTACACCGAAGCCTAGACTTAAAGGGCAAATGCACCATCATAATGATTTAGGTTCAAAATGTGCCTATACGTGTCACCTTTCTAATAAGACCACCCGCAAGTCTGTCCTCCTCAGCACTCCTCAGATATGGCTTATGAAAGTTAGTGAAAAACTAGCCTGAGTCTGGGCATATATATATATATGCATATATATTCATTATCAGTATCACTGTTATGTCATTATCATTTTATATTTACTATTATTTTCATCATTATAATTATCATTATTGTTACTATTTTTATTATTATTATAATTTTAATCATCAATAGTATTACTTGTTATCCAGGGAATCAAAAAGTGATTTGGGTCTGCCACTATCTCGTACATACGCTCGTTATCGAAATTTAAAAATACCACCTAGAGCACCGATTTCATCCCAAAAAAGCAACCTTATTTTCGAAAAACGCTGACTTTTTCCAGTAAAAAACACCCCTTCTTTCATCAAAACACTGACATTAGATGAACGGGAACAAGCATTTTTTACTTTTGATGTTAAAATTCTCTGCCTGTTTAGCGGCAGCAGACTCGGAAGTCCAGTCACTTCAGTAGTCACTCGGGGTCAGAACCGCGGATACTACGTGGATTGTAATAGGATTTTCACTACTCAAATTCGTACCTGGATACAAAAACATACCCTTCTTTTACAAAGCGAGGACATGCGGGGGTCTCAAAAATGACCCTTCTGCGAAATACGTAACACGGGTGCGCCCCCCCCCCCCCCTCTGTGCCTGACTGCTACATCATAGGAACGCTCGCGCCACTGTCTAAAATGTGCCTCCACCGCGCGCGTGAAGAGCGGCTATAATGACGCAATGCATAGTCATTAGAGGTCGCTCCGTTCGTATGTCCGCACTCCTCTTGATATATATGGTATCCCAAGAGAATAGGTACCTAACCTGGTGGTTTATTGCAGATAGATTCCCTATGCTAATTTCAGTATTTGAATCCCTCGCCAAACTGGTATGCCATGCTAGCCTTTTGAAAGTAGACGATGTTCGTCTAAAAGGCTCCTCTGTGGCCGCTAAGTTTTGCACCCTATGTGACCTAGGACATGAGGAAGATGTCAGACATCTTGTGTTACAGTGCCCAGCCTTTGAAGAAGAGCGTTCTGGGATGTTTAATGAAATGAGGCAACTACCAAATAACCTCGGCGCAAATGCGCTAGACAGTAATGCTGATACCCTTGGTAACCTCCTTGGCGGGGATATAGAAGGCTATACGATAGAACAAATGGGGATGGTTTGGTTAATCTCTAAAAGATACATCGATGCGATGTATAGAAAGAACATAAGAGTTAAAAAGGGTGAAGGCTAGTTCCCTATTCTTATAGAAATATAGCCTGTCTTTTTGGTTCTTGACCTCTAGCTCAAACACAACTTCCTCATGCTAAATAATATATAACTTGATGCTGTATCAGTTATGATTTATGTTTATATTTTGTATTAAGTTACGAGTGATATGGGCTATTAAAAGTTTGTACAGCCTATTGCTTTCTTATGTCACTCGCATATATGTATTCCTTTCTCTTCTATTTGACTTTTGTTACTTAATTTTCCTTATATTGTTTATATATGTCTTTTGTAGTATACCTACAGTCAATAAAGAATATATTGCAAGCATGTCGCAACCACTGCAAAGGTTTCGTGCTGAGATATTCCACTACGGTTAAGCACTGTGACCTGATGCAAACTGCACAAGAGTCAAAACAACTTACTCGTGCTTTAATTACATACGAGAATAACAACCAAAACAAAGTCTTCGAGCGTGGTTAAATAGCGTAGTTATCCAAATAACCTCCTTGACCAAAGCTTTCCGGGTGCCGTACTACAATGAGTGTTACCCAATCATCAACGGTAACGTTTCAAGAGCAATAGCGACTTTCCCTGTCATTTTAATTACAGAGTCTGCCGTCTAAGCGCTGTTGGTGTTGGAGGTAATCAAAGTTAGCCACACCCACCTAGAAAACCATTTTCCAAGAAATGCCAAATTCAAAGCACCGAAAAGTACGCCAAAAAGCACACGCCTGCAATAAGGCAAAGATACAGTGAGCTAGGATTCAGAAGTTGTTTTATCAGTGTTGGATCTACATGTCATAGCTGTAGACCATGTAGGTGCAAATATCTGCTGAAGGTGTAGTTCTCCTCTCTGAGGCATGGGATAGGGCAAGATATAGTGGTATATATTAGACATTAAAAGGTAAGGTTCTATTACCTGAGATATATAAATTTTAATAGTATAACAAACGCCATCGAAAAATAAGAAACACCAAATGCGCGTTTGCAGCACATGTTTATCTCCTATTCAATTAGACGGGGGAGGGGGCTTTATTGATTAGGTGTATAGCTATTTGACTGAGATGTTAACATTTTTGAAATGTTGAAAAGTCATATATGAATATTCTTTCATTTACTTATGGATATAAAAAAATATTATTTTGAGCATTCAAACATGGGATTAGGGGTATTCGTAAATGATTTAGACATGTTCATAGTTCATTTAGTAATATCCAAAAATGCATCAGTGAAATGATTTTGAACATTTGTTAAGGAATTGTGAATATCCATGACTAAGCCTAAATCATGTATATGTCGCATTTCATGTATGTATATTTGTAATTTATTCAGGTAATAGCAAGTTAAAGAATATGAATCACAGTGAAGGCGCCCCTAGTGGATAGCTTAAAGAACTAAGACAATGTCCCTAGATAGAGCCACTTTGCTCAATGTAAAGGTAGAGTACAGCGTTTTTATATATAGCGAAGAGGAACCACACGCTAAGTACGCTATATATAAACACACGCGGAAATTTCGTGTTCTACAGTATATATATATCAATATTATCCCGTAGGTGGCGCCCTTTTGTCAATATTTGAGCCCGGGGGGGGGGCACTCAGGTACAGAGGGGGGCCGCACCTTAGTTACGTATTTCGCGGAAGAAGGGGTATTTTTTGAAGACCTCCGCATGTCCGCGATTTTGTAAAAGAAGGGTACTTTTTTGTACCCAGGTACGAAGTATGGGGGTCAAAATCCCCTTACAATCCACGAAACATACGCGGCTCTGACGCCTAGTGACTCCCGAAGTATCTGTGCTTCCGAGTCTGCTGCCGACACTTGCTGCCGCTAAACACGCAGCGAATTATAAAATCTAAAGTTAAAATACGTGTTCCCGTTCAACCAATGTCAGTGTTTTGATAAAAGAAGGGGTGTATTTTTAGTGGAAAAAGTCAGCGTTTTTATCAAAATAAGGGTGCTTTTTTGGCCAGAAATCAGTGCTTTAGGGGTATTTTTGAATTTTGATAACGAACGTATGCGCCCCCCTAAATACCCAAGTGCCCCCCCCCCCCCCCCGGGTATTTGAGCAAGGGGACCATTCTAATCTTTTCTAAGAATGAGCACAATCCAATGAATCTCACTGAAAAGTTTCAATAAAATGATAGAAGTGTGTGCTTGCCAATCATTGAAATGGTGGAGCAAACGTGTTTGGTAGCCTTTCAAAATTACAATCTAAAACTACAAATTTTCAAGTGAAATATGGGAGCGGGCTGACTTTCAGTAATCACAATTTCTTTTGAATCATACAGTCAAAGATGTATACTTTCACGTATGTACCGACCCTTAGCAATCCTCCCACTGGACATGTTGAAAAGATATACAGCTCTACTACTACCATTCCCAACTTCTCAGATAATAACATTGCCTGGTCTGATACCTACAACTTTCAAAACCTTTGTATTTATTTATAAAACGATGTGTTTGCAATCCTGTGTTATAAAATTGCTGAAGTTCTGTGTGTGCTGAATAAAACAGGTTTAGGAATATTAATTTGCCGAGAATCCTGACGTATATTTCGCATTATGTTAGCTTAAGGGGCTCACTCTTTCATTCTATTTTTCCTCTCCTCGAATTTGACTATTCACCATTCAGCCTATACAAAATATAGATTGCCGGTGAGATCTTCGGAGATACAATAGATCAAGCATTCGATCACAGAAGTACCCTCCCAGCAGGGTGCAAGATATGAAAGATAGATCTTTGAACAAAGTTTTTGATCAGGAATAGTAGGTATGCATAGGATCAATAAGGCGCCCTCTTTTAGTATCTATAGGCATTTCAAGTGTAGGTTATATTCAAGAGTTATGTAGGAGAAACTTACTCGAGTAGAACATCTACAGTACAGATATTTAATTCCTGCACCAGTCGACCGGAAGTATGCTTGTGCCTGGTTGAACAAACAACCATGGGTAACACGTCAAAAAAATAAGCCAAGCACATCAGTGACACACAAAGCTTATTGTATCAAAGCTACATCTACCTTCAGTTGTCAGGTCAGTAGTGCATCCATGCCCAGAAAACTGGGTAGAAATTTGGAGTGCCTTTGTGTATTATGCCTGGACTATCCACGCATTTAGTGCAGGAATTAAATGTCGGCATATTAGATACTAAGAAAACACGTGATTATCATAAAATACAGAACAAACAGATAGGGTAAAGAAACACCATTTTTTATTTTTTTCGAATGGTCTTATCAGCCGTATCTGCATCATGCAATGTTATACAACACAAACTCTCTCTATTGACAGATATAAGCGTTGTCATTTAACCACATCAAGTAAAAGGTTCGTTTAACTACAACATTTTTCTGTGAAAATTCATAAGATGCAGACAAAGCCTGGTTATTATACGATTATACAAAAGACTTTCGCTTGAAAAGGTTAGGTGTTGCCATTTAACTATAACACGTAAAAGTTGTTTGATTGCAACACATCTATATCTCTGTTAACCAACATTTTGTATTGACATGTAGATGTTGCCATTTAAACGTAACTAGTGGGGGTATAGGTTTAGTTCTAACTTGAGTAAAATATGTGCTTAAAATCAGCTTCAGTGATAACAATTATTAAAATGTGCTGATGACACATGCATCGTTCATTATTGGAAAAACGTGTCGCAAATTGTAACAACATTGCTGAACAATGGAAGTCATATATCACACCTAGAATGCTTACAAGGAGGAAAGTCTGGCATCTTGATCTAGGAAATATTGTCAATAGGAAACTGTAGATAGCTTAATCCATTACTACTTTGGAGCTCCTCCAAAAATTGGCGTCTGACAGTAACTTAAGAATTAAGAATGATTTTACAAAATATTTGAAGGAGAGTTGTTGGTCATGTTCTGATTAATATATCTCCATCAAATATTTTCCTATCTATGCTTTTGCCTGCAATATTTCATCGAAATTGTCTGGCGTCTTTTGGCTGCTGTGAGTATTAATGGCTTAATGTGACATGGGATACGTCTCAAAAGTTTCAAACATTTGCTTGAATGTGATATTGCCACTGAACTGTAGAAGCATGTTAACAAGTGTAGGACCAGAACGTATTACAACTGTTATCTACTATTACTGTTGATTTAGGAACCACAGCTTTTGGCACATACCTGCCGAAACTCGGGGAACCTACAATAGGTGTAAAAGTGATCGTAGTACTGCTTGCATTTGGTGTCAGGCCAAATATTCTTAAGGCTTGGATCAATGCCGCCAGTGGCTGAAATGACACATATTCATGTGTTGAAGAATCTTAAATATCATATTACAAACATTAACAAAAACAACGTTGACATTAGAAAAAATCTCAAATAAAGTATGAGGTGCATCGTTTGAGTCCAAGGGCTGGTAGACAGCAGGACTAGCAAACCGACATTTATGATTCAATATTCCCAACTGCGATACAAAATAACTGCACCTTTTTAAAACGTTTCATGCTAAAATTAAAATGATGCCATTTAATGAATTCGTGAGCTGATAGACATTTAAAGGTATCATAGCTTTCTAGGACACATACATATGAAGGTATATACTAATGCATCACCCGGAGCCTGAAGAAACATACTCACCACATTGCAGGAATGCATTGGCAAACTGGATGTCTGTGGAACTAAATCCCAATCGTTGTCCAATAGGGGCACCTGCCTTGGTAACAATAGTGGGTAGTCCATTTTTAGAGAAAATCTGCAAGTAAGAATTGACCGAGTATCAGAACAGATTTAATCAAACGTTATTGTGTTATGTTTTGTTCGAAAAGCAGAATGTAATTTCACATTGGAAATTGCAAAAAAGGGAAAATGGCGAGAAGCACCCTTTTTCCAAAATTCGCTGAGATTGTTTTAAAATTCTTCCTGACTATTCAAAATTTAGAAATCCTGAAATCATATTCAATAGCGACATCGTGAATATTTCAAGAGAGCTACATACTTTGTTGGAAAGTACCAGAGCGCTATTCTGGTCACTTTGTAAGTGAAGCGCTCTGTAACCATTAGATCTCATTTTAAGTTGGGGGGTGGGGCGGTAGGTGGGTGGGGGGGGCAGCTTTAACAAGCACTGTACACACACACAGACGTACCTTGTCACCATAGTGCATCATAGATTGGTAGTCATAAGGAAATCCATCAGTTTTTGTATCTGCATGCTTCTCAAAGTTGTATTCCTTATCGCTTATGATGTTTTCAAATTTGATTGTGACGTAGTTATCTCTATCCATTCGTGACTGTTCGTGGATGATGCCCTGCGCATGTGCAAGTTCATGCATCACTGTCCCTTTCTGAAAGTAAAACAAAATGATGGTCCGGACTAGAAGATTATATAAATCAGAATAGACAACAAACATGTTTACCCGTGGAAAAATCCAGTTGCCAAAGTTAATCTCAAATCTAGTGGCAGGTGCACACATGCAGAAGTTGGTGTTCTATTTTAGAACACTTTAATAAGTGCCAGTGCAGTCTACTGTTTGTCAGGGGAAGCTGGTTCCACAACACGTGTATACGAACTAAACATAGATTTACATAACTATAGTATCTAGCGTAGAATAATTGAACCTTAGTACAGAGACTATTGGAATTCTTTAAAGACCTATTAATCGCTTGGCAATCTCCTTTTAATACAAGAGCATCTAAATTACCATCTCATTCCATTATACAAATATGCCATGGCATTGTTGGTATCCTCCCGAGGCCATGGCATATTTGTTTTATTATACTGAACAAACCCCAATTTGGTAAAATATCAATGAAAACAACAATGACTGCCGGTAGATCCGCTGGTGCCGTTAAGAAGAGCTTCTGCTGCTTCGTGTACAAGGTCAAGGTCACAGATGACTGATGACTCACACATTCCCCGCTAGGCGTCACCAGTAAGAACGGTGGACATTTTGCTTGGGGACATGTCGCCGGTGGACATGATGGAATAGCCAACCTTCGTAAGCCAATCACGGCTTACGATTTTCATGCGAGGTATAATAAAGTAATATATTTAGTATTGGTTTTGACAGACCGCTCACCATTAATGTGTTCCCTGTCTATATGAATCACTCACCTCCTCACAACCAAAGCCAATAGAAAGCTTCTGGCCAGCTTCTTGGATGTATCCCAAACAGGAATAACAACTAAAATTAGAACAAAATAACGGAAACAGCCCACTTAGATCTGAACATTAAATATACAAGTATCATCACATGCACAATGTGGCATTTGGCAAGAAGGTGTTATAGGTCTAAAAGAAACTCTCATAAAAAGCCAGCTCCAATCTCCCTTGCAATCAATTAACAGCAGACTGCTATTGATATTTTTATTCAAGAATCAACGTTATGCATGGTTTTTGTTATACATGTAATGACAAAAACAAACAAAAGAAAAAAATGCTATTATTCTATTTCATTGAGAATAACAAGATCTAAATAAATTTTGCAATGCCACAAATTGTCACGAGAAATTTTAACTGATCTTGTGCAAACAATATTGCAACCGATTCCCTGAAATAGGCATAAAACAAATGAATAATAATAATTAATGTGACGAATATATAATATTGAATTAATATTAGAATGTAGAATGCCACTTTTCAGACGTCAACAAGGAGGTCTTTTTTTGAATATTCCTGAGAGGGCTTATTACTAAAAATGTCTATACAAAATTCAAAAGGGTAATAGCACATATTTGCTCTTTGCTTACCCTATTCCATTAAATATATCTATGTAGTGTCCCCTTGGAGATGGCCCCTGTATAAAGCGTGTGCATGTATACTTCTCCCAGTCCGCCATAGCTTCCTGGATGCCTTTCCTAGCTTTGGAACTTACTGAAAGTGATAGCAAAATGCCAAGTTTCTTGCCAAAGATTTATACTTTAGACACATAGCATGACTCACCTCTATATATGAGAACAAAGTAACATTCTGCAATGCTATCTTTGCTGATTGTAATAGAGTGGGGTTTGTCAAAGGGATAATTTGATATCATTCCAAAGAGAGTTTCTAAAAAGGAAATCGGGATAACCAATTCCTGTTTTAGGCATGTGACAATAAATATGAACTTAAGACACAACACACAACTCGCCTCAACACATCCTAACAAGGTAACATCCTACATTGCTACCTTTGCTGTCTTTGTTGCAGTGAGGTTTATTCAACGGATAGGTTGATATCCCCCCAAAGAGAGTTTCTAGAAGAAATCGGGGTGACCAATTCCTGCTTTATGCATGTGGCAAGGTTGCCAGTGGCGTAAGGTTATCTGGTTTTCTTGGCCCTTATACCAATGCCTACAGGCTAGTCACCACTATATGGCACACAATGGTGATTCAATTGAGTAATTCTAAGATTTACTATTCATAGTCAGTGCTTGGAACTGCCATTTTAACGATTTATATTAAGCGTAATGTTCCACCCATATACATCACATTGAGGATAGGTTCGTGTTTAAAAATGCGATCTAAGAAATGTTCAATTCTTATACTACGAAGGACTATCCACGCTTTTTTCCTAGGAGGCGTTAATTGCCATTTCTGGGACACATTACTGTACAGCTTTAACGCTTTAGTTATATTCCCCTTGTATTAAGTATTTGTGTTTGTTTTTTGTATCTATACCCCCAGACATAGAGATCTCGATGTATTAATGTCATGAGGAGCAATACGAATTTTGTAATTATTGGATTACAGCAAATAAACGTACTACTACTACTACTAAGATCCCAAAACAGCATCTTGTTATCATATCCGTAAGAACTACTCACAATCGCTATTCAACTTGTAATAGACTTTGTTTTCAGGCCATCTGTAACCCCAAGCAGCATATCCGACTCCTCTCTTTCTAACGTTCTTATCGGCCTCCTTCATCTCCTTCTCCTCCTCAGGAGTCAAGAGAATGTCGCCCTCAAACTTGCCAGTCGATGGAGTCAATCTTTCCTCTGCAGGTTGTGTCTGGAAATAGAAGAGATAATTGAGACGAGACAACTTAATTCATGTATCTGATAACAATAAGAAAAGGCGCCATGCACTTAACAGGGATAAACATATTTCATTATTTCATTCTTTATTTACTTTGGATCGATTTCTCACTTTTGAAAGTAACAGACTGACTTTGATAAAGCATTGATAAACTGTTCGTGGACAGCCTTATTAATGACTGTGACAGGGCATTTTGTGTAATTAACCCATTAATACTTAAGAGGTTTTCTTGAAATTTTCGTCTGGATCCATGATACTTTTGACAATTACTTTAGAATTAAGAATGATTTTACAAAATATTTGAACGAGAGTTGTTGATTATGTTCTGATGAACATTTCTCCTTCAAGTATTTCAAAACTATGCGTTCACTTGAAAGATTTACTCAAAATTGTCAGGCTGCTTTTGGCCACACTGAGTGTTAATGGGTTAATGTAGAGATAAAGGCATCCTGGCTAGATTGAGGGCTGAAGGCCCGAGGTCCACCAGGATACCTGAGATATTGTTGCGGGTATTTTTTTATTTCATCAATAATGGAGGTAGAATCTGTCTAAGGTCTGTACATCTGCATTGCAAATATCTAAGGGATCATGATTGAATACAAGACGGTTTGTAAAAGTAACTTTCAAAGAATGGTAGCCTTCATCGCATAGGAATTCCAGTTTTAATTACTGCAACTTACGTCATTGGCGTCATCATTATTTCCATTGTCGACAGTCCCCTTGCGGACCACGTCCAGCAGATGACGTAGAGGGTCGCGGAAGGTATCCTGGTCTAGAGGAGCGGCGTAGACGCTCACCAAGCAGACGAACAGACACACAACCAGCAGCTTCATACCTAGCACTGATAGAAACAAGCCATGTTAAACGACAGTCATTCAAATATCAGTAATGAAACAAACTGGTTATGAGTAAATTCTGAAATATTAGCAAATATATATATATTTCCATCTACCTGCCACTACAGGTTTCTTAGCAGACTGATTGCAATCAGTTGTGGTAGAAGGGGAGATGTCATACTGGTGTTGTCTTGTGAAGCACATGGTTCCGTGCTTGGGCCCTACGTTTTTCTTTATTATATCATCAATATAGCTGAGCACCTAACTTCTGCTACAAGATTACTTGCAGATGACACAATGATCTACCTTGCTGTCAAGAACATAGAGAATGCCGCATTACTCCAAAATGATCTGGACATACTGGAAGATTGGGAAAGTTGATGGATGATGGAGTTCCATCCAAACAATTTCAAGGTAATCACCATAACCCAAAAATGAACACCTGTTGCCTATCTGTACATCCTTCATAATCATATACTGGACCATGTCCAGGTCATAAAATACCTAGGTGTTGCAATATCACATGACCTAATATGGGATTGCCACATGCACAACATCATACGCTCAGCTTCCTGAGAAGGAACATTAACATTGTCAACCACAAAAAAACGGCAGGCCTATCAATCGGTTATCTGGCCATTCATGGACTACTGTAGCACTGTATGGAACCCCTACACAGCGACACTGGAAAACAAGCTGGAAATTGTACAATCGAGAGCAGCCAGATTTGCAGGGTCCATGCTTGAAGTGGACAACTCTAGCAGAAAGACGTAAGGCTGCTAGTCTGGTTGTGTTTTACAAGATTCTTATCGGTCTGGTTGCGGTAGATATGTCGCCTTCCCTAACTCCAAAGACCCAAAGTACCACCCATGCATATCACATCACAGTATCATCCAAAGGGTATCACTGTATGGCATTTCTCCAGAGGTTTCTTTCAAAGAAACCCTGACAGTGGCCAATTAGGCTACGTAACTGGTACCCTACTAATGTACAAGTGTAAGGGGTTGCGTCCCTATCATGGGTAGCCATGGTGTAAACCTTTTTTATCAAGTAGTTTTATTTTGCATCAGAGTCGCCATCTCAACCTTGTCAGAGTCCCCAGTAAACTGAGGTTGACAAGTTTACCAGAAGACGAAAAAGAAGACAAGAACTACATATGGAGATAGCAGATCGATAGAGACCAGGGTTGCAGGTGGTAAAATGCCCGAGGTGTTGCAAGACAAAGCCAAACACCCCAAGAAGTATCGCTCTATACACACCAGAGCATCTTAGAGGGTTCTCTGTAAGGTGTAACACAAGGGTCTGGTTTCCACCAATAACAGAACGAAATAGGCTCAGCTGCTTGCTTTCAAACAACGCTAAGGTATCTATGAGGCGCCGTTGTGGACAAAAGTAAAAAGCACAGCATAAATGCATGTAAAAACTTTAAAATTAATTATATTTTCAATGAAAAATAAAGAAAAATCTTTGAAATAAAATAATTTGCACTGTAAAAATAAACAAAACATTGGAAACGTTTCAAAAAATTTGATAATAAAGATTATTCACTCTAAAAGACTAAGATACACTGAAATTCTCCAAAACATTGATATATTTTGTTAAAAAACTTTTGAAATAAAATTTATTGCGTTGAGAAAAGTCAAATAATCAATGTTAATTTTCAAAGATAGGCTGAAATTTACATTTTATTCAGCAAAATAGTGATTTTTTGTTTCACATTTTCTTTGATAGTATAACATTTTTCAATGTCTCAATGTCTTTCTTTAAAGATATCACCGCTTTTCTTTCTAAATCTCACTGTAATTCTATCAATTCTCACTGCGTTTTTATGCCTCTCTCAGGGCCATAGCTAGTCATGAGGCTTCTATAAATAACTCAGGGAATACCTTCATGACGACAATAGCGTGCGATCGTGAATTTGTGCGTGCGGATGTGCGTGTGTGTATGTGGGTGTGTTCGTCTGTTCTAATAATGAAACGTAACGAGCAGAGGAGATCATGTAGCCAAAATACTTTTATTCATCCGTAGTTCAGGCAAGAATGCCACTCCCCACCCGGCTATATCAAAGGTCACTGATATGAGCCCAAGTTCATGTGTGTAAGATTGAGACTACACGCTATTGTCGCCATGAAGGTATTCCTCAAGTTATTCATATAAACGTCATGACTGGCTTCGACCCGTATGAAGCGTAAAAAGCCAGTGAGAATAGATAAATTCATAGTTATAAAAATTGTAAAAAAATTGTAAAAAAAAAGAAAAAAACTTTTTTTTAATCTGGAAAAGAAGAAAAAAGCATTGGGATTTTTTAAAGAAAAATATTAAGAAATATAAAAAACAAATGTGAAAAATTATTTCATTCCAAAGTTTTTTGTTATTTTCCATTGCTTCCTCAACATTTTTCATTGAAAACATAGTTGATTTCAAAGTTTTTACCTACATTTATGATGCGTTTTATACTTTTGTCCACAACGGCACCTCATAGGTTTCTGTGAGGATTGGGCATCTTTAGAACAAAGGGCCACGAAGTGCCATGTCACATAGCACATGCTTAACACCTAACATTGGAAGACAGCCAACTGTGGTAGAATTGCAAATGGCGAATGCCGCAGTGCTGAGGAAGAGAGCAGGAAAACACATTGATATATATTTCTATGCTAAGCTATATGAGAGGTACTAGGGGTTTCAAATTTTCTAAACCAGTGAAGCTTATGTTGGAACACTAGAAAACATGTTTATTAGAAGTTACTATCGGTATTGTTAGTAATGTAATGTTGGCAACAGCATGTGTCAATCAAACAAAACAACGTTGGTTCTATAGTTCAATAGTCCATGTGCCATGTATGTGTTTCAATAAAAGAGGTCATTGGGGGTCATTAACGTCCTCACACACACACACACAGGTTTTTCCCCACTCCTTTCGATTATTAGGCATTTCTGGATGCATATGCAGACTGACTCACTAGTCTATTTTGGACTGTTGATGATGACATGGGACACTTGTCTATCTCCCACCTCGTGGGAGTCAGAAGGAAATTGCTGTCGAGGCATATGCAGAGTCCTGTTCTGGTCAACAGTGACTAGCTCCCATCCTATTTTCCAACCCATCCCTCCCTTTTTTCATGTTGTGAAAATGCACCCAACGAGACATGCCTGCTGCTCATTGTGCCAGCAAGTCTGTCATGCATGCCAGGCACACCTAGGAAGGAAGGAAGGAAGGAATCGGTTTTTACGTCACCTTCAACAGCTTAGGTCATATCGCGACGAGATAGAAACCCGGAACTGGGAAGAAATTCTCTACTCTTCACGAATACTGGTCTTTCAGTTGCAGAAGGACCTAGACAGTCCTCCACAATGCCGCACATTTATAGAGCAACCAGGCCAACCCGCTTAGGGATCCAGCGGAGACTCGAACCTGCGAACTCTCGCTTGGGAGCCAGGCATTGTAACCACTAGGCCACGGCGGATACCTAGACACACCTAGCATGCTCACCTTACCATGTGTAATTATATTATAGCCTCAAAGGCAATGTGGCCTTTCAGTAAGGGCAAGGAATACAGCAGTAGCAGCTACAACTCGGTTGTATAGGCTATATTAGTGATACACAAGACGACCAAAGTTGGCCACTAAAACGCATGAAAATAGGACCAATTTGTGTTTGCACAAGGCAAATTTTGTTGACGAGGGTTTTCACAGTTAGTACCATAATAAACATGCAAAACGTACAGGGTATACTTAACCAGGTACATCATTTTACTGTAACATTGCAAGCTATAAGCACAAGGCAATGACACCTTGATAATTTCGTACAGTTAAGAACCGCAATGTAGTTTGAGAGTTCTAACAGAGGGGATCTGAAATCGCCTGCACCTCGAGAGACATAGTACAAGTGTCTTCACTGCACTTTAAAGACTAAGATGAAGGCATCTGAAATGACCTAACTGGAAAAGCATACAATACAACTTTTGATGCTATATATACTACGAAGGATATCCTGCAAGGAAAGACGCAACATGTCAGAGTTCAGTTGCCTTGTTTGCTTCACGACTTGAAAGAAATGTTTGTCTGCTCTTCAGTGGATCCTCGGTGCGCTATGAAGTATTCAGTCAAACTGCCCCTTATACATACCATTGCCCATAGATAGATTGATAGATTGGTTGATTAGATAGATAATCTTTATATCTAGTCGGTAATCATTTTTGCACTACCCAGCCCCCGTGCACAGGTCATGCTAAGTTCAATTATAACTTCACACCCACATTCATATTGCCATGACTCACAATGTTTCATAGTTTTAGAGACCATATTTTCCAAAATTATAGGCTTGAAACAGTGGTTTTTGTTTAAACGAATTCTAAATGAGATCGACGGATTGACTCAAAAGAATTTAAGTTAAATAAACAAAGTCTAAGTTATGCCCTGCAAATTGGGATAACCACCCCCCCCCCTTTTACCCACAGCAAGTGTCCATGAGTGTGGCACCACCCTTATACCATGGGTGGTGCCATCAGCCAGTCACACGCCTCGAAAGTTAGTGGTTACTTCACATAACTTGCTCAAGCGCTGTGGTCTGGGTAAATGGTCTGCAGTTTACCCATAAGCTGACCACACAAATGACACCCTTTGTACTCACCTGGACACAATGGGGTAACCATTGGCAACGACTCTACGCTGGGTAGAACAGAAAGAGCGAAATTTCAAAACAGGTAAACAGCAATTATGTATACGGATAAGCCAGGAAATAATCATGACTAAATCTTATTCTCATACAGAGCAAAGAACGTAGGAACATTCAGCATTTTCTGTGACAGTATCTCTGAAGGGATATGTTTAGCAAAGAAAGAATAACTTTTTTGAGAATGAGATACTCATAAATTGCATTAATTTTTCAAAAGTCTGTGGACATATACCGCATGGCCACATGTACAATAGTTATTTTGACGATGACAGTAGATAATTAAAGATAGATAGATAGATAAGATAGAGAAATCTTTATTTCAAATCGGTAGTTATTTTACATAGTAATCACCAGCTGCCATGGCCCTTGGCCAATAACAAAATTATAAATAAAGTAAAAAATACAGGGTGTTACATCAATATAAATGATAGATAGATCAAAAGCAGTGGAATTTATTTTGTAAATGGAATATACCTGCACATCTACATGTCAAAGATTTCTCTGGGGAAATAAGTTAACACATATTAATTGATATGTTTAAAAAATTGGAATAAAGATGCAGATACTCCTGCTAGTTCACTGGTATTACTTATAGCAGAGAGAGAGAGAGAGAGCAGGTACGATGTGTTCCAGACCATCTTAAGATTAGGTTTTTTCGACCTAAATAATTGCTTTCCAAAGGAGATGGTATTATATGGCAGCATTGTTATAGTGATCCCGTCTAAGATTATATTCATATCATCTCTCAATGAAAAGAGTGTTGACATAGGGAGAGACCCTCCATGGACAGCTTTGTTGATATCTGTAGCTAGGGATCTGAGTCTACCTAGATGTAAGCTTTGTAGTTTTACATGGTCTAGTAGCTCCTTGTACCTGCATTTATTATCCCTGTAAACAAAGAGTAGGGATTGTTCCTGCATCCTCTCTAGCTTGGAGAATTTAGCTAGACTACCTAATTTGCCTCGACAATTGGTATGGGGTACTGCCAATAGGATAGGTCACATTTTTAGTGTCTCAATCCCTCCCAAGGTATTTCTGGCAACTGATTGGACAGCATCGTCTAGGCATTGAGTTTGTGGTCAGCATGGAAAATTGCACCCATAAGCAACTCCCAAGCCAAACCCCATGGTGGGCCAATGGGTGTGGCACCACCCTTATACCATGGGTGGGGCCATCAGCCAATCACAATCCTCGAAAGTTAGTGTTTATTTCACATAACTTGCTCAAGCGCTGTGGTCTTGGGTTGTGGTCAGCAGGTAACCCATGAGCTAATCAAACAAGTGACATCCGTTATACTCACCTGGAAATAACAGGGTAATCATTGTCTCATATATAACAAAGAATGTAGGAACATTCAGTATTTTTCCACATGCATTTCAATACAGGTAATGGCATCACTGTGCATATTATAATTGCATAATATATTAATTACACTTCCATAATGAATTTCTTCCCAGCTCTAACAATAAAAACCTTTTTCGCTCCATCAGGCACATGAATGATGAGGGCATCTTTTTCTGGGTTTCCTATTCTTTGACCTTTTTCTTATCAATGGAACATTTTGGACTAGAGAGGGCTGTTTGTGGTTTTTCAACATAGGTTTCAGTGGGAGGTCTAGAGACTGAGCAGGAAGGAGCAGAGGCAGGGTGGGGATGCAGCAAACCATTACTGAATAGCTGTTGGAGCTGTAGGGAAGGGTATTCGGTAAGCCCAAGTGCATCAGAACAATTCCCACTTCTTGCTTTAATAGCTTGCTCATGAAATCCAGTTGCAAGCATTTGAGTGCACATTTTCACCTTACGACTGTGACCTTTGATTCTCCTATGATACTACTCATTGCAAGCATGTCGCAACCACTGCACAAGGTTTTATGCTGAGATATTCTGCTACGGTCAAGCACTGTGGCCAGATGCAAACTTTGCAAAAGTCATAACAACTTACTCTTGCATTAATTACATACACAAATAACAACCACCACAAAGTCTTCGAGCGTGGTTGAATAGCGTAGTTATCCAAAAAACCTCCTTGACCATAGCTTTCCGATAGCTGTGTGCAGTACTACAATGGTTGTTATCCTATTATCTACGGTGACGTTTCAAGGACAATAGCGACTTTCCCTGTCATTTTAATTACAGAGTCTGCCGTCTAAATGCTGTTGGTGTTGGAGGTAATCAAAGTTAGCCACTCCCACCTAGAAAACCATTGTCCAAGAAATGCCAAATTCAAAGCACCTAAAAGTACGCCAAAAAGCACACGCCTGCAATCATGCAAAGATACAGTGAGCTAGGATTGTTTTATCAGTGTTGGATCTACATGTCATAGCTGTAGACCATGTAGGTGCAAATATCTGCTGAAGGAGTAGTTTTTCTCTCTGAGGCATGGGATAGCGCAAGACATAGTGGTATATATAAGCCATTAAAAGGTAAGGTTCTATGACCTGAGAGATATATATTTTAATAGTATAACGAACACTATCGAAAAATAAGAAACACCAAATGAGCGTTTGTTTATCTCCAATTCAATTAGGTGGGGAGCGGGCTTTATTAATTAGGCATTTAGCTATTTGACTTAGGTGTTAACAGTTTTGAAATGTTAAAAAGTCACTATGATATACGAATATTCTTTCATTTACTTATGGATATTAAAAACTATTATTTTGAGTATTCAAACATGGGAGCAGGGGTATTCGCAAATGATTTAGAAATGTTCAAAGTAATATCCAAAAATGCATTTTTGAAATGATTTTGAACATTTGTTGACGAATTGTGAATATCCATGACTTAGATTAAATCATATATATTTCTCCTTTCATGTATGTATATTTGTAATTTATTCAGGTAATAGCAAGTTAAATAATATGAATCACAGTGAAAGCGCCCGTAGTGGATGTCTTAAAGAACTAAGACAATGTCCCTAGATAGAGCCACTTTACTCAATCTAAAGAGTAGACTATATATATCAATATTATCCCGTTGGTGGCGCCCTTTTGTCAATATTTGAGCAAGGGGACCATTCTATTTTTTTTCTAAGAATGGGCACAATCAACGACCCTCACTGGAAAATTCAAATAAAATGATAGATGTGTGTGTGTGCCAATCCTTAAAATGGTGGAGCAAACGTGTTTGGTAATGTTTCAAAATTACAATCTAAAACTACAAATTTGTAAGTGAAAAATGGGAGCAGGCAGACTTTCAGTAATCATCCTAAGTTCTATTGAATCATACAGCCAAAGATGTATACTTTCATGTTCCGTGTAAAACCACTTGCTGTGACTTTTATATGTTAGTCAAAAACGGGTTGAAACCCGTGTTTCAAGGCCTTTTCCTATCCTCTAAATGACTTGAAGAAGTGAACTGTTACCACAAATCAGCAACTTAAAAGTGAAGGGGGAAATGAATGAACCGTTTTTTTCATTTAACTTTCTTTTATTTGAAGACATTTACAAGTATCTAAAGGTACAATATCAAAGTAAAACGGTCTATTTTCATAAGCCAAATCCTCAAAAATGCTTTTCCAATAAATTTCTAATACCATTTTAGTTTTGCAAATTGGACAGAAGCTTCCGAGTCTGCTACGTCACACAGAGCATGTGCCCTGTGCATGGCAAGAAAAGTAGGTAATGGGAAAATTATTTTGCTATTAACTAGATTTTACGTCTAGAAATATTACTGTTTGGTGACGCATATTTACACCTAGCACCGATTCTTATAGTGTGCCTGTCGACGCAAAATGTACTTGAAAAACATCCAATTAAGGACTTACAATACTCTACACCAATGACCCCTATCGAGTATTGGACTAACTAAAAAAATATTAAAATTTACGTGACAGCACTGCCAATTTACAAATAACAAATTGTTGCCTAAACCGATTTGTATCAAATCTGTACCCCAATGACTATTAGTGGGGAGGCTAAGGGCGAAAATCGTTCACTTTTTTGACAAAAGCGTGAAAATTGGCACAGGTGTAGTTCGAAGGATGGGGAATTTTTTAAAGCCGGGTACCCATCTCGGTTGCCATGGTAACCGGCGGCCATCTTGAATTTCAAAATGGCCGCCATTGAATTCTCTTTATGGCCATATTTCTGCCTTAAAATGTAACAGAAAGACAGTCTCAGTGTCTAAAACTATGTTTTATGGGGTAAGGATTCTATTTCTGATATGGAAAATAGCATCAAGAAGGCAGCCATCTTGGATTTCAAGATGGCCGCCATGTGAAATTATGATTTTCCGCATAACTTAAGTTCTAAATAACCTAGCAAAACAATGTTGGTGTCTATACCAACATTTTTAGGGACAAGGAATTCATCTATGACATCTTCAGTATCACTAGAGATTTTATTTTACCATATTTGACCACACAATGGCTTTTTTTACACATGGAAGCCGTTGGACAGGCAAAGATGCTGTTCAGCTTCAAACAACTGTATTGGGCTCCAGGTGACAATAATGAAAAGAGGTGGTTAGAAACAGCAGCACTGAGCTACCTACAGTGCATAGAGAAATACAGTCTCAGTGTCTAAAACCATGTTTGCTATTTCTGATATGGAAAATAGCATCAAGAAGCGGCCATTTTGGATTTCAAGATGGCCGCCATGCGAAATTATGTTTTTTCGCATAACTTTAGTTCTGAATAACCTAACAAAACAATGTTAGTGTCTAAACCAACATTTCCAGGGACCAGAAAATCATTTATGACATTTTCAGTATCAATAGAGGCTTCATTGTACCATAATTTGACCACCCAAGGACTTTTTTCACAAGTGGATGCCTTGGGACAGGTAAAGATGCTGTTTAGCTTCAAATAACTAAACTCAGAATGATGTTTCTGGCACCAACTAACTATAGTAAAAAGAGGTGTTTAGAAACAGTAGCACTGAGTCACCTACAATGCGTACTAAACAGGAAATTATTCAAATGATCAATGCGTGACCTTCAGGTGACCTTCAAATGACCTTGAATAAAAAATAATGTGACTAGATGCAATTTTCAATTTCCTATAAATTGGTACCTTGTATGTTAAAATTGGTTGAGAAATGAGTAAGTTATGTACATTTTACTACAACAGCTATAGCTGGAGTTGATCAGAACAGGTTGACTGAAATCCAATGACATTATTACCCATAATGCACTGTCCTCTTACCCATAGTTCATTTCCCCTTGACAACACATACAACAATTTAATTGGAGGCAGCCATATTGGAATCCAGAGTTGGGAGTTATAGTGGTAAGTTTGTTCTAGCAATTGGCAAAACATGTTATCTACCTTGTTTGTAGTATTAAATATAAATAGTTAAGCATCCCAGTGGAAGAAAAATGTTAGAGGATATAATTCATGGATTAAATTTGTTGTTGTTTACTTTTGAGAATTACATTTTACCTATGTTCAAGATAAATGAGAGTGGGTGAAATATACACATTTTTCTTAATTTGTATCTGATGTAGCTGAATGAATTTTCCAACAATAGCCATGCCTGACATATCATTTGAAGAAAGGTCTAAAGCTATAGATTTTTAAGATATTATTCATTCTATCTATATTACCTCCTATTAAATGTATTTAGAGAGATAGAAAGCAGTACAAATCAACATTTTGATGCTAATAATAGTACTATATACAATCAGTGCTCTCTCTAGATTGTTTTATTAGACGTGTCATAAATGATTTGAAAACTGTGGTCAATATATTATCTTTTAAAGCTTTGATAATTAGCGTTTCAACATGGCATACATACTAATTCCTTTCATACCTGGGTATTGATTGACTTTGAGTTTAATTTGAAAGAAACTCCATTGTTTTTTTATCAAAAATGACAGCATATGTTAAATTAATGATATATGTGCAAAATGTTTATACTAAGACCTATTTCAACTACCAACTATATGATTTGTGCAATCATTAAAAGGGCACTGAATGCCACCCTCTGAGAATTTCTTTTCAATAGCAAATCATTTGCACTTATTAAAATGTGTATCATATCTATTATTAATGTTCTTTCAGATTCATACATACTATATGGAAGGAGGATAGCAGGTCCCATGTACTCATCTCATTTGGTTTAGCAGTTCCAATGTGTAAGAGGGCAGTATATGACTAGATCCAACTATTTAGGATCTATTCATTATCTTATAAAGCTTTGATAATTAGCATTTTAACATGGCATTCATACTTATTCCTTTCATATTTTGGTATTGATTGACTTTGAGTGTAATTTGAAAGAAACTCCATTGTTTTTTTTATCAAAAATGACATCATATGTTAAATGAATGATATGTGCAAAATGTTTATACCCAAGACCTATTTCAACTACCAACTATATGATTTGTGCAACCATTAAAAAGGGCACTGAATGCCACCCTCTGAGAATTCCTTTTCAATAGCAAATCATTTGCATTTATTAAAATGTGTATCATAAATATTATCAATGTTCTTTCAGATCCATACATACTATATGTAAGGAGGATAGCAGTAACAGTTTAGCCTACAGATAGGCATTGGTCCCATGTACTCCTCTCACTTGGCTTTAGCAGTTCCAATGTGCAAGAGGGCAGCTTATGACTAGGTCCAACAATCTAAGATGAACTGGTTTCCAAATCGTTAAGTAAAGATGTCTGAATGTCACCAGCTTTCGGACAAGCCTGTAGATCAATCAGAATCTTCAAAGCCTACCATTACAGACTGGAGCAAATGTGTACTCTGTCAAGAAAAGACACAAGACAGACTAACTTATCCTGATGAAAGACCCACCACTGCTTCAGGGTATGATACCCTTGCTGAAAACATACTGGAGTTTCATCATTTAGGTTCTGTTCCATTGAATATAGACATCACACGACTTGATGAAGGCACAGGTATCAGCAATACTCTTAGGTCAAACCATGCAGGATGGCACAAGTATTGCTGGTTATCATTTTGCAGGATGAAGTTGCTACGGGCACAGAAGCGATCCAAAAAACGACAACAGGAATCTGATGACGAAGAAAATGATGGCCCAGTTAAGACCAGAAGCAGGCTAGGAATTGTTCATAGCATTGAGGCAACATGCTTTTTCTGCGATGAGAGTAATGACAAGGAGCAACTTCATCTTGCTTCTACAGCAAATATTGATGCAACAGTGCGAGCGTGTGCTGTGCAATTGGGAGACTCCAAGATACTCACAAAATTAGCTGGTGGAGACATGGTTGCCATTAATGCAAGATACCATTTATCATGCCTTACAAGACTCCGTAATCGCCTGAGAGATTGCAGCACACAACTTGAAAAAGTAAGAGATGTGGAGTCAGCAGATGACTTTGTACTATTGATGAAGCTCGCAATAACCCATCAATCATTCCCATTTTTAAGCTGTCTGAGCTTACAAAACGGTATGAATCCAGAACTTGAGTCACATCACCCTGAAAGCTGTCGATTAAATTCAACCAGATTGAAAGAGAGGTTGATAAGTCAACGTCCAGACCTTAGGGCTGAAAAAAGTGGCCGTGAATATGTTGGTAGTATACTCAAGGACACACTTGAGGAGGATGAAGACAGAAATACTGCACTACTCGCCAAAGCTGCCAAGATTGTTCGAACTGACATATTCAACACAAGGTATGAGTTTTCAGGCTCTTTTGAACCAGGATGTGAACGGAAAGCAGTTCCGCCATCACTTCATGCTTTAGTTGGGTATATACTTGAAGGATCTCATAAAGAAAGTCAACAGCAAATAAACCCATCAAAGGATCATATAGCAGTTATAATATAAGAACTTCTGCTTTTCAATGCAAATAGGAAATCACAAGCATCAACAGGAATTCAGCACAAAGACAGGGAAGCACCATTGCCACTGTTTGTTGGAGCATACCTGCACTCATGAACAAGGTCTAAAGAACTGGTTAACACATTCCACAGACTGGGGCTTTCTGTCTCATATGACCGAGTACTATCAATGTCTGCTGACTTAGGCAATTCGGTCATCACTCACTATGAATCTGTGGGTTCAGTTTGCCATCCAAACCTCAAACTTGGTGTATTTACCACATCTGCAGTAGACAATATTGACCACAATCCATCTGCAACAAGTTCGAAGGGATCATTCCATGGCACTGGTATATCCTTATTTCAGCATCCAGACTCTGATGACCAAGGAACTAAACAACATCGTGAGCAACTGAGTTGATCTGGTAAAAGGGTCAATGCCCTGCCTGATAAGTATACTGTTGTGCCTGTTGCTTATACATCAAAAAAAGAAGCATCTGTACCAGAGGTGCCTGGGCTGATCCGTTCAGACTGCTGTCTTATAGCAGAAGCCATTACTGAGGAGAACAATTGGTGTGAGCATGTTACCAATGTGATTGGTCTGGGTGATGATGCCAGCATAGACACACAACTGCATGTATCGTGGGCAGCTTACCATTCCAACAAGCAAAAAGGTCCAGACAGGACATCAATCTCAGCACTACTGCCTTTGTTTCCTGATGATTCCAAAACTACTGCCATGATGAAGCATGCAATGACTGTTGTCCAAGAGAACGTCTCCATTCTAAATCCTGGTCAAGTTTCAGTGATTGCATGTGATCAACCACTGTTCAAGCTTGCAAAAGAAATTCAGTGGACATGGCCTGAAACACATGGCGAGGATTCCTTTATTATCATGCTAGGGGGACTTCACATAAAGATGGCTTTGCAAAAGGCAGTTGGTGACCTTCTAGATGGAAGCGGATGGACATCCGTCCTAGAACAGGCTGGGGTGGCATCACCTGGCACAGCAGACTCATTTCTGAAGGCTGCACATGTGAAGCGAACAGCTCGCGCTCATCAGTTAACAGCTTGTGCACTTTACAACCTGAGACACCAAGCTTTCTTAGAATATCAGCACTCTCAACAAGAAACACTATCTTTTGATAACTGGTGCCATGAAAGAGCTGACCAAAGCCCACAGTTTCTTTTCTGGCAGGTGGTACTGGGGATACTGATAAACATTGCAGTCTGGGATAGAGCTATTCATGAGGGGAATTTCCCTCTTTATGTAGATGCCCTCACAAGCCTTGAATAGGTGTTTCATGCACTTGACCATTACAATTATGTACATGCAGTCGCTGTACACCTAAGGGATATGGTGACTCTACAAGAGAAGCACCCCAGCATTTATGAAGAATTCTGCAAAGGCAAATTTACAGTGAATAAGTCAAGAAAACCATTCTCCATGATGCCTCTAGATGAAAGCCATGAGCAAAATAATGCTTGTGTAAAGGCAGATGGTGGAGCCATTGGACTAACCCAAAATCCTACAGCTCTCCTCCGGTGGATGGTATCAGGTCCGGAGATGGCACGAGTTGTTGGTGAGTTCCTAGGTGCTTTAGACTTAACTGAATCAACTACTGATCCTCGCCACCAAGAAGGTATGCCATGAGTTATAAGTATCTTGAACAAGTACAATTATGATATATTACCAAAATATATTACAGAAATTAAAAGGTTTAGGGCAATACTCATAATGTAGTTATATAGGATTTAGGATTGAAATATTAATGGAGACATTCATATTCAGGGTACTATAAGAATTTAAGATATTTTATGCTTATTGTAAGCGAAATGTTTGATATACTTAGGCTGCAAATCAGATAATCATCTAATGCTTGGATGGATTGCTACTCTGTGTAAAGGATTAGGGTGTACATATTAGAATGTGCTTATTTAAGGGGGCACGGGACCTTCGCACCTTTAAATAGAACATTTTTTTGTTTTTTTGATATGTGAAAGCTGAAAAGGTTTGCTACTTATTCTTTGGAATTAGAACTCTCTACTAGATCTACAAATGACAAAAAACAGGACTTTTGTAAAAGCTGACTGCTAGAGGGGAGAACATCCTCAGGCACCCAGCTGGGATGTTTATCTAAGATCTTAATATCCTTTCCTTATCTGATCTCCTGGGAGTGTGCTTTACTGGCTGATGGGTGTGAATTGGGGGTTCCTGGCCAGGACCACAATGTGTATTGTATCAAATGGGAGTATCCTGCTACCCAGGAAACAGGCACTGAGCAATGATTGCATTGCAATTAGGGTATTGAATAAAAGGTGTAATTCTTGTGCATCAGCTGTCTTGCTTTACAGGTGAAGGTCAGACAGTTCAGGTAAAACCAATCAAATGTTTCAGATATATTCTGGTGTGTGATTGGCAGGATGTTTGAGATATCTTACCGAGGTGAAGAGGGTTTCCTGTAGGGTTGAGAGAGCACATTTAGATGCTGATCCCTGGACAGTGCAGAGTCTTAATGTATTCTTACAATGGGAAATATATCCAAAAGGAAGAGAAAGAGGGGGTTTGAATGGCATGAAAAAGCTTATGTACCAGAAGATTTGGATACATTAGAGGAAGAGGAATCTGATAATTCACTTACCATTCATAGTGCAAGTTATAGAAAGCTTAGATTGCTGAGCACTAGTTCAGATGACAGTGGCATAGCAATTGAAGATGCAGACTCTGAGTACTTGTTATGGAGCGGATTCACTGCCAGACAGCCAATATGCAATTAGCAGTCAGTAATAGTCTCTTATCTTTCCTTATCAGCTGGGGGGAGGAGTGCTCACTAGGGGGTCCAGCCTCTACCAGTAGAAACCTCCAAATATTTGCTAAAAATCCCTTTTTATTCCAGTAATTGAGGTACCAAGTGAACTATCAAACATTCAAACTATTCTACCAATACATGCAAATCATATTCTTATTCCAAATTATCCTTAAAAGTTGCATAAAGGGGCAGAACATCATAATAGGCTGCAGGATATGCAGGGCTGGCTTTAACAGCTGGTTTGAAGGCTTTCTGAAATCACCATACTTCTCAATTTTAAAAGGCCCCCATTCATTCAATATTGATCTTAGAATGCTGAGATTCTAATACATGACCAAAAACATCCTTGGGCAGATTCTAGTTTTTCATTTTTTTTATATCTGCTCTAGTTGTTTCTTAATTCAACTTCAAAAATGAAGAAAGGTAAGATTCAACAAAAAAATATTGATTACAACTTTAACTTGCTGTAAATTCCTTTAGGAACAAAAATTTTAAAAAATGAAAAATTAGAATTTGCTCAAGGATGTTTTCTATATGATATATAAATATCAACTGTGTTAAACCTTAATTGAAGCCAGGAGGTACTTTGCAAAAACATATGTATTAGAAATCCGCATCACTGTCTTTAGGCCCCACCCCCAGGGAACTGTGATGGTATCATACAACATGTTTAGGATATTTGACCTCTCCAGATTCTCAGCTTTCATAAAATATATAGTTTATTGGGGTTTTCTTGTACAATGACCAAGATATTGGTCAATCTTTACATGGAAGTCTCAATTAAAGAACGAAGGTCCCGAGCCCCCTTAAAGGAATACAGTAAACATACAATGTATCCATTTCCATGGATTATAACTGAATAAAAAACATTGAATAATTTAATACACCTCATCCAGTTTAAAATTCAGAGCAGAAGTGAAGTATCTGACCTATACTAAGTTGTGACATTTTGGTTGCCATTTCAAAGCTCATTAAGTTTTGCCCTAAAACATCTGAGATTTTCAATCAAATATCATTTTATCTGATTAGGTATTTCAATCTTTCAGGGGCACAGAAAATATTTCTGAAACAGGCTAACTCCATCATCACCACCATGAAAGAGATGGGTAACCCTTTCTCAGATACCAGTGGAGATCTCAACTACATTCTCATATCTAGCATATACATGATTGACTAAGCTGCCATCTTCAAATTCAAGTTCGTTTCATACTAGTGCAATAACAAAAGCAACCAGGTTTACTTAAGACTGGATTATATATCCCGTAATTGTGAGGAACTACGAAAGTGGACATAGAATGAACTGTGGCTGTTAAGAAACAGGATGGTGACCAGGATAGTGAACAGAATGAAAAAGAAATTCATGAGACTTTAAATCATATGTGTGAGGAATTATAATACTATTGGATATAAAATAAATTGTGGCTATGAAGAACTGGAATGTTGAACTATATGAATAAAATGGGGGGGGGGGGGGGGTAACTCCAATTTTCCCATAAATGTATTGTGTCAGTGGTACAAATGCAGGTAAGATATTATAAATACTGCCTTTAGAAAGGTAAAGTATAACCTCCATAAAGAACAGGAAAAGTTAATATTTTCTTTGTAATATTGTCAGACCAGTTCCAAGAATTGCCTAAGCTATAAAAAGTATCATACACCTAGGTATATGGAACTTATGCATTAGGTTAAAGATTATAGTTTCAAAACCAGTCATAGATTTATTGAATATGATTTGCACGCCTACATAAACACAAAAATATACGGTGTAGCTACTGGCCATATTGAAATCCAAGATGGCTGACATTTTAATTCCCTAATTGTGCCAGAAATGGATTCTCCAACCCTTAAAACATTTTTGGACACTTAGGTCTTGTTTATACCATACTTTGATTCTACATGGTGAAACATACAACTGCGCCAACTTTCCTCCCTAAAAAAATATGAATGGCAGTCAATCTTTAAATGTTGCTGGTCAAGCTTTCAACAGTGCATCTGATCATTTTCCAAAACACAACATATACTACTTCATTAATCCCATCTAAGTCCAGAGAAGACACTGGTTTGATTTTTACTGAGTAATAAATATTTTTGCTGTCGGCCATCTTGGAATTCAATATTGCTGACATCTTAGGGTCTTAAAAATGTCATAAATCAATTCTACAACCCATGAAACATGGTTTTAGACACTTAGATCTTGTTTCTACCATACTTTAAGGCTGAGATATGAAGAAAAACAGATTTTTGTGGCGGCCATTTTGAAATCCAATATGGCGCTGGTTACCAAGGCAACCTGGGTGGGTACCCGGCTTTAAATGATTCTAGATGGTCCAAAGTACAACTGTGCCCACTTTTACAACTTTTTTTACTAAAAACTAGCAATGCCGGTAAATCTTTACATGTTGCTGGTCAAGCTTACAGCAGTGGTGAGTTACCTCAGTTTTATGCCATTTTTTGCATCAGAGCATTATCAAAACACAACACATAATAACCTCATAAAACTGATTACTTTGTTGTACAAAGTCAGGATTGACATCCTCAGAAGACACTTATTTTCCCAAATAATAAATTTTGAAATAAAAATAGCATTTCAAAGAATAAACAGAGAAATGAAATCATATTTGGCAAGAATCAAATAAAAAATATTAGGAAAAAATTCAGATTTATCCTGTCGGCCATCTTGAAATTCAAGATGGCTGACATCTTAGGGTCCGAAATATGTCATAAATCGATTCTACAACCCATAAAACATGGTTTTAGACACTTAGATCTTGTTTCTATCATACTTAAAGGCTGAGAAATTAAGAAAAACGTATTTTAGTGGCGGCCATTTTGAAATCCAAAATGGCGCTGGTTACCATGGCAACCTGGGTGGGTACCCGGCTTTAAATGATTCTACATTGTCCAAAGTACAACTGTGCCAATTTTCACACTTTTGTCAAAAAAGTGAACGATTCGCCCAATTTTGGGCTCTTAGCCTCCCCACTATATAGCTGCCTATTCTAAATGATATCCTAAGATACAGTTTTTAACTATGAATATTTTGGCTACATCGCTTTTCATGATTATTGAATTTGATGATTGTCACATTTTTAGATAATATGTATTATCATTCACTAATGTATAACGTGGTATTTCCTTGCTAAACAATATCTAATTTAGGAAGGGGCAGATACAGTACCAATTGAGTAGCTCATCTGTGCCATGTGTATGGAAATCTGTCAGAAACTTTAACCACGTGTGGTTTTGATAATAACCGGATGAACTGTTATATTCCTTGATTTTGCCCAGCAAGTGAATAACTTCAATACGGCAGAGCAGTAATCCAGGCAGTGAGTGTACCTCTGAAGGTATACGTGTAGCAAAGCAAGAAGCCAATTTTGGAGAATGAGATGTTCCTAACATAGATTGCACTATTTTTTCGATGACCTGATGACATAAAGTTGATTTGAAGTAAGGTCTTTACTCATGCAAATTTCCAGGGAAATTAAACTGAAATTTCTGAATGTGTCGTATGGGCCTTAAAGGATAACCTGTATGTGCCTTTACACATGTTTATCAGGTTGTGGTGGGTTATGTGACTCTCATTACTATTCTCGAAAATTTCCTGTATTTGTCTTAAAAGAGGGCCATTCTATTTCACATCTGGAGATGTTGAATGCTGTGGTGGCAATGCGCTTAGGGGCAAATGTGTGGCAGGGCTAGAAACTTCAGATCTATTGGGATAACATGAACGTTACGTTGAATGGCCATACTCACGACCAGTTTTTAAAGGCTTGTGTACGCACTGTTTTTCTAACTTCAGCTACTTATGACATTGAGTTATTGGTGTGCCATTGCTCAGGTGTGTTGCTACAAGGAACCGATGCATTTTCCAGAATGCACAAAGATTCAATGGATAGATTGAAATTGCAGGAGTTGGGATGTTTAGATGATAGATTTGAGGTATGTGTTTCAGATGATTACTTTCGTATAACAGAGTAAGCTTCCACCAGATTACGCACTAATCGTTTTGATTTCTTCTTTACAGGCATCTCAGACGGACTACAATTTCTGCGGGGTTAATGCAGCAAAACGCAGGTTACTGTACCTAAGGCCAAATTCCAAAAGGAATATTCTTGCTCAATTCAGGGCCTTTTTGGCTTTTTGTGTATTTTTCGGGATTCAGGATGATGTGCTTTCTGCTGGGATTTTTTGTGCACAGTTTGAATTTTTACTAATCTGTTCCAAAAGTGGCGAGGTTTACCTATTGTTGTGTTTAGTTCCTTTACATTTCTGCAGATGTGGCGGACATAGACATCACAGTGCATCACAAACCAAAACCAATCACCATTCTCACGATTTGAGATTAAGACATTTTATGCAGGGTTTTAGTGTGTTTAGGCGATTTCTGCTTGATTTTCAGAGCCCAGTTATTTTTTACTTTTAGCATGTTGCGTACTTCTTGTTGTCTCCTAAATCTTTCAAATTAGTTTGACAACACTAAACATTTGATTTGTGGAGATTTTATTAAAACGTTTTTTGGTATCATATTCAATATCAAATGGGCAAACATTCTGCGGACAGCTGATAGTGCACTGAGAATTCCTTTGATGCATCATACAATTACTGCTCTGTTAATAATTTACTAGCTTACTTGGATTCCAGGGAGCAGGTTAGTCTTGATGCACCTTTATTTGTTTTATCAAATTCAGTGCCTTTAGACATACGTACCGCTAAAGATGGTTGAGATTGGTTGTTTCAGTCTGAACTTGCCGATGAGAGAATAACTTTTTATTCCTTGAGGAAAGGAGCATGTTCAGCTGCTTTCATAAGAGGTGCTCCAATTTACGGTTTAAAGTATTCAGAAGTAGCGCCTGCACGTCTAAGAGTGGCTGGGATATTATCAGAATTAACTTAATTCTAACTACTTTTTGCTTAGCAAACTTTCTTGTCACTTTAACTTTCTTGTCACAAAACTTTACTTGTTGAATTCTCCGCTCACTTTGTTGTGGATTACAGTTTACGCCCTTGGATTGCCTCTGAGTTGGTTCCAACAACCGCATGCTAAGCACACTAATAATCTTTACAGTTGGTTCTCCTGCACTATGTAGTTAAGGATATCTATTAAAGCTTTTGCTTGGCACTCACCTTTTTGTTCTTTATTTCTATGGTTATAACGTATATTAATCTTATCTATACGTATATACCAATCTCAGTATTTGAGTGGGCAAAAACCTTATGTATTTACCTTAATTCAGACTTTTTCTAACATTATTTATAACTAATCAGCTTACATTATTAATATCTTTTTAAGAAAGTATTTTGCATTAAAGCACTGCATCTGGGTTATTGACATAGTATTTTGTTTAAGCCATATTGTCTTTATTGGAGAGTCATAGTCGATAACGAAGCACACATTCTCCCGTTGGTAACTGCATAAAGGATCACCTCCTTGTTGCGACTATCATTTGCGTCATTCACCTATCTATAGTGGCTGAGATGGGCTGTAAAACTAGCGAGCTAAAGAAACGAAAAATCTGACAAGAGTTGTATTATTTACGGCCTTGGGAATTACCGAGGCTCTTCCCTTAATGCTGAAGACATTACACCTCATGTCAGAATTTGTTTATCTAATTAACTCGTTAGAGAACCTCTATGTATCTCCTGGAAGTGTGCTCAATGTTTCTAGGTGGTTTAAGACAGTGCAAATTAAGGTCTCTTACATTTATAGCACTAACTAAGAACTTTTTCACGTAGCAAGGTATTAGCAATATAGTTATTTAGCAGATTCAAGGTTCTCTATTTGGAATTGTATATATTTCTGTATGTACATTTGTATTGCTCTGCGTGAGTGGTTGAGCCAGGCGTGGTTGGTTGTTTGATTCACAATTCTGCCCGACACCAAAAAATTCTCCCACAGGACAACATTTTGAAAAGATACTTATCTTTATTACCATTCTCACCAACCCTTTAGGAAGACTTTTTTGTCTGAAAACAAAAGTACCCGGTCCAATACCTACAATTTTTAAAACCAATACAACCTAATCAGCGTGTTTATTAATAAAACTATGTGTGTGTAATCTTGTGTTGTAAAATTGCTGAAAATCTATGTTTACATTAGTTGTAGGAATAAAACTGTGCCCAGGGGCGACGTCTTAACGTATAATGCTCGTTATGGTAGCTTTGGGGCTGATTTTTTAATCTATTTTTCCTCTATTATCATTTGACTATTCACAATTCAGCCTATACAAAATATATATTGCCCGCAATATCTTCAGCGGTGGAACAAATTACACACTACTGGTAGCAAACATCATGAAAATGTCGTGAAAACGTTGTGAAATTTCATTGAGCTGTGAAAATGTCGTGAAACAGCATCGTGAAAAAAATCACAATTTTCAGATCAAAACGAGCGTCGTGAAAATCAAGGTCGTGAAAAATTTGATGTCGTGAAAATTTCATGAAATTGGATATGCAAATAAGGGCCTCCCTCTAATGCCAAGTGTAGACCCCACCTTTTCTCCAAACGTGAAAGATGCCATTTTGACATCTGCTCATCAAAAATGTGAGATTTTTCATTATCCCTGCTGCGATCTGTTCCAAGTATGTATAGGAAAGTTAGATGAACATATATAGAATAGACAGGAAAACATTTAATGGGGAATTGATTACTAAAATGTTTTTTTGAGCTCGTGAATGTCAATTTTCCAAGAAACCACATATACATGGCATCAAAATTTCCTCATGTTTTATGGTTTAAAATGTTTAGAGGGTTTTTACGAGGATATAGGCCATCAATTGAGGCAAGTGATATATATACAGAAACCTTATTGGATATAGAACAAATAGCAGACAGTGACGTGCAACAAAATAGTACATCTTGAGGTTGATTACAGGTGTTAATTGAAGATATTTACCTAGTGTTGTATACAATGGTGACGACTTATTCAAAGCAATGGAAATTAATGACTTTTTCGATACATTTTTATGAAACATTTTCACGACATCTGATGAAAAAGTTGTGGAAATAATATAGTACAAATGTATGTTTTCACAACATTTTCATGACTTTTTCACAACGTTTGGCGCCAATAGTGTTTCATGACAGATTCACAAGTTTCACGACATTTTCATCATGCTAAAGTTATCTTAAGGAGCTAAATACACTTTCACAACAGTTTCACAACATATTTTCACAACCAACATATTTTCACAACAAATTCCGTAATCGGAAACTTTCACGACATTTTCATCGCCTTTTCACGGCCTTTTCACGACATATATTCATGACACGTTTTCACGATGTCTGATGAAAAAGTCGTGAAAATGATATAGTACGAAGGTATATTTTCACGACATGTTCACGACTTTTTCACGACATTTGGCGCCAGTTTTGATTAAGCACCAGAAAAATACTCTTGCCAAGGAAAGTTCAATATGGAAGGAAGGGTATCACTTTTGTTACGATCATATTATATGATGATTTTCTTGAGAACTTTTTCTTCATTATAGAAATCAAGACTATATATCTAGTACACGTAGTCAACTGGCCAGTCACGATTTGCCCCCGATATGACTGAAAATATGACGATAATCTAGATTTCAAGTTACAAAAGTTTCCAGGAACCTTCGGGCTTAAAAGTTTGATAAATAAATACGAGGGAAAAATGAACTCTAAAACCAAATCTCATTGACGCATCAGGTCCATTATAGAACCGGTACAGGCAAGGTAAGAGATCGTGAGAGAGCTCTTATACCTTCCTGCAAACATATAGGGACGACAGATACCATCATTTTATGTTCGAATGTCTGTTTAAACGAACGTTTGTAAGGCGAAACTTTTGCTGAAAAAGAATTTTGACGCATTTAAGTAGGCCAGGATTTGCAAAGTATTTTAACAAAACTTTTGATAAATAATATCAGTGGATTTAGTTTAGGCATTACAAATGATTATAATAGCCATATTTAGGATTCATTTAAGAGAAACATACTTGAGCATCCACAAACTATGAAAACATGTGTTTATCATAAAGTACAGAACAAACAGATACAAGAAACAATGATTTTATTTATTTTTCTATCTTTAAACAACATGGGTTTCGTTTTAAAAGACAGACGAGAAAGTTTCAAACATTTGCTCGAGTGAGACATTGCCACTGAACTTTAGAGTCATGTTAACAACTGTAGGACTAGAACTTTACGTTTTATCTACTATAACTGTTGATTCATTCAGCACAGGTTTTGACACATTTCGTCCTGAAGCTGGGGAACCTACAAAGGTTGAGATTTTTGACAAAATTGCATTGGGATTGAGGCCAGGTATCCTTAGGACCTTCAGGTGTTGGTGCAATGCCACCATTAGCTGAAATGACAAATATTCGTGTTTTGCAGAATCCTAAATATCATGTTATAAACAATAAAAAAAAAGTTTGACATTAGAAAAAAATCAAAGTATGACGCTAAGTATGACGCGTTTGAGTCCAAGAGCTGGTAAACAGCTACACTAGCAAACTTACATTTATGATTCAATATTCTCAACTGCGATACAAAATAACTGCAACCGAGTAAAACGCTTCATGCTAAAATCAAAATGATGCCACTTAATGAATTCGTGAGCTTATAGATAGGTATCATGGATTTCTAGAACACATACAATGAAGGTATATACTAATACAACACCCAGGGCCTGAAGGAAAATACTTACAACAATACAGGAATGCATTAGCAAACTGGATGTCTAAAGAACTAAATCCCGATCGATTTCCAATACGGGTACCTGTCTTGGTAACAACAGTTGGTCGTCCATTCTTAGAGAAATACTGCAAGTAAGACTGAGTATCATGACACATTCATTTCAACGATGTTTTGTTTTGTTTTGTTTGACAGGGAGAATGTAATTTCATATTGGAAAATGCAAAAAGGTAAAATGTCGAGAAGCAGTCTTTTTCGAAAATTCGTTATTGTTGTTTACCATTCGTGTTGACAGTTCAAAATTAAGAAATCTTGATAACATATTCAAAAACAACACCTTGGACATTTTAAAACCAGAGAGCTATTGTGGTCACTTTGTAAGTGATGCACTCTGTGATTGCTAGATCTCATTTCAAGTTTGCACTGTACACAAACAGGGACTTGCCTTGTCACCATAGTGCATCAGAGATTGGTAGTCATAAGGAAATCCATCAGTTTGCGTAGTCGCATGCTTCTCGAAGTTGTGTTCCATACCGCTTATGACGTTTTCCAGTTTGATTGTGACGTAGTTATCTCTATCCTTTCGTGACTGTTCGTGGAGGATCCCCTGCGCATGAGCAAGTTCATGCATTACTGTCCCTTTCTGGAAGTAAAACAAAACGGTGGTTCGGACTAGAAGATTATATAAATCAGAAAAGACAACTAAATGTTCAGCCGTGATAAAATACAGTTGCCAAGGTTAATTGCAAGTCTAGTGGCAGGTGTACAGACGCAGAGGCAGAGGTTTTCTATTTTAGAACATTTTAATAAGTGCCAATATCTAGCAGCCTACTGCATGTCAGGGGAAACTAGTTCCACAACAAGTGGATAAGAACGAACATTATATTTATATAACTATAGTATTCAGCGTAGAATAACTGAACCTTAGCACAGAGACTATTGGAATTCTCTCATCACCCTTTAATCGCTAGGCAATCTCCTTTAAATAATGATTTTCTCATATACTAGTAAGATATTTACTGTTGGATTTTGACAGACTTCTCCTCAATAAGATGTTCCATGTTTATATGATATACTCACCTCTTCACAACCTCTGCCAATAGAAAGTCTCTGGGCAGCTCTCTTGATATACCCCAACTTGGAATAGCAACTAAAATTCGAACAAGATAACTGAAGCGGCCACTTATATCTGAACCTTTTAGAAAAGAATAGCATCACTTGTACAATGTAAAATGATGGAATTAGGCGAAAAGAAGTTTTTAGTCCTAATGAAGGTCTCATAAAAGCCACATCCAATCTCCCTTGCAATCAATTGCCATAAGACTGATACTGGTATTCTTATTCAAGAATTTACGTAGGAGAACGTTGATGCATAGTTTCCATATTACATAGGTAATGACATAATATTGAATATGATATTGAATCAATATCAATATAACGTAAAACCTCCCTTCACTTAAGTATGCAGACTTCAACAAGGAGCGCTCTTTTGGAATATTTCTGAGAAAAAATGTCAATACAAAATTCAAAAAGGTAAAAGCACAGATTTTCTCTTTACCTACCCTCTTCCAGGATATATATATATGTAGTGTCCTCTTGGGGATTGCCCCTGTATAAAGCGTGTGCATGTATACTTCTCCCAGTCTGCCATAGCTTCCCGGATGCCTTTCCTAGCCAAGTAACTCGCTGAAAGTGATAGCAAAATTCCAAGTTTCTCGCCAAAAATATAAAGTTTAGACACATAGCATGACTCGCCTCAATAGATGAGAACAAAGTAACATTATGCAATGCTATCTTTGCTAACTGTAATGTAGTGGGGTTTGTTAAAAGGATAATTTGATATCATTCCAAAGAGAGTTTCTAAAAAGGAAATCGGGATGACCAATTGCTGCTTTAGGCATGTGACAAGATTGCATAAAACTAGTATTGATTGTCAGTGCTGGGAACTGCCATTTTAAGGATTAACAATAAGCGGAATGTTCCACAAATATATCACACTGGGAATAGGTCACGGTTCAAATATATGCTTAGTGCTTAGATAACCTGTAACTATCAACATTCTAACCTAGGAGGCGTTTACTTACACTTCTAGACACTTTTAAGACCCCAAAACAGCATCTTCTTATTTTCATCTCTGTAAAAATTACTCACGTCTGCTATCCAACTTGTAATAGACTTTATTTTCAGGCCATCTGTAACCAAACCCACTACGCAGTCCAACTCCACTCTTTCCAATGCCCTCGTCCGCCTCCTTTATCTTCTTTGCCTCCTCAGGAGTTAAGAGAATGTCTCCCTCAAACTTGCCCTTTGCTGGAGTCAATCTTTCCTCTGCGGGTTGTGGCTGAAAATAGAAATAATTGTAATGAGATAACTTATTGTTGAAGATATTATAGTAGTAGTTAAAAAAGTTCTAAGGTCTGTACATCTGCCTTGAAAATGTCCAAAGAATACAAAACGTCTTATAAAAGTAACTTTCAAAGAATGGTAGCCTTCATCGCCTAGGAATTCCAGGTTTAATCACTGTAACTTACGTCATTGGCGTCATCATTATTTCCATTGTCGACAATCCCCTTGCGGACCACGTCCAATAGATGACGTAGAGGGTCGCTGTATGTATCCTCCTGGTCCAGAGGAGTGGCGTAGACGCTCGCCAAACAGACAAACAGGCACACAACCAGCAACTTCATACCTGGAACTAATAAAACAAGCCATGTTAAACTACAATCATTCAAACATCAGAGATGAAACAAACAAGTTGTAAATAAATTCTGAAATATTATCAAACATACATACATATATCCCAATACCTGTTACTACAGGTTTCTTAGCACGACTGATTGCAATCAGTTGTGGTAGAATTTGAATTTGAATTTTGTTTTTCGTCACATTTATGCCAATTGTGGCTAATTCGTGACTAGCCAGTTGTAAGTAGTGGAGGAAACCGGAGTACCCGGCGAAAACCACCGCCTAGCCCTAAGTCACTGGCTAGTTGTGGTGGAAGGGGAGACCTGCTACAAGATTACTTACAGATGACACAATGAGTTACCTTGCTGTCAGAAACAAAGAGGATGCCGCATTACTCCAGAGTGACCTGGACTTACTGGAAGATTGGGAAAGTTGATGGATGATGGAGTTCTATCCCAACAGGTACAAGGTGATCACCATAGCCCAAAAAGGAACACCTGGTGCCTATTCGTACTCCCTGCATAATCATGTACTGAAACATGTCCCGGTCCCGGTCATAAACTACTTAGGTGTTGCAATATCACATGACCTAAGATGGGATTGCCACATGCCAAGGAGAAGGAGAAGGAGAAGGAGCATCAACATCAGCAACCTCAGAAAAAAAACATGCCTATTAATGGCTTGTTAGGCCAGTCACGCCTTTTCTAACTCCAAAGACCCAAAATATCACCTGAGGGGAAAACTTCCATGCATATCACATCGCAGGATCATCCAAAGAGTATCATCATATGGCGTTCTTCCAGAGGACAGCCAGAGGTTGGAATCTACCCAGAAAGGACATTGCCAATACAACCTCCCTTTCATCTTTCATGAAAGCCCTGGCAGTGGCCACCTATGCTATGTAACTGGCACATTAATGTCCAAGTGTAGGGGGTTGTGTCTTTACAAGTGGTAGCCATGGTGTGAACCTTTTATTAAGTACAGTTTTAATTTGCATCCGAGTCACGCATCGCACTGATATCAACCTTGTCAGAGTCACTTGTAAATAGGGGTTGACAAGTATACATAAAGAACAGAAGACAAAACCTACAAATGGAGATAGCATAGATATGGTGACTATGCAGGGATGCTGCAGTGTAGGTAATAAAATGCCTGAGCTGTTGCTAGGCGAAGCCGAACACCCCAAGAAATATCGCTCTATACACACTTCATAGCATCTTAAAGGGTTCTCTGTAAGGTGTAACACAAGGGTTTGGTTTCAACCTATCAAAGAACAAAACAGGCTCAGCTGAGCACTCTCAAACAAGGATAAGATAGCTGTTCTCCGTAAGGATTGGGTATCTTTAGAACAAAGGCCAAGCAGTGCCATATTTCATAGTTGAGAGACAGCCAACCATGGTAGAGTGGCGGATGACGTAGCGCTGAAGTAGAGAGCAGGATAACACCTAATATCTATTTCTATGCTAAGCTATATGAGAGGTACTAGGGGTTTCAAATTTTCTAAACCAGTGAAGCCTATGTTGGAACACTAGAAAATATATTTGTAAGACGGTACTATCAATATTGTTAGTAATGTAATCTTGGCAACAGCATGTGTCAATCAAACAAAACAAATCACTGTATTAAAGTACTGGGGTGGGAAGTTGAAGAAGAAATTTTCCCGGTGTTGATGTATAGAGTTCCTTAACGATAATGATGAAGATTCGTCAGTTAACAATGGGCGTCTCTCAGTACCACAATGTGTGTGTCAGCATACTTACCGGCACGCGATTACGTTACCTGGATTTAAACTTTAGTACTAATCCAAGCAATTTCATGCATAGGTTGCAGTCATCAGAGGAGGGGCCAGTTGGGGGTTAATAAACTATTGGCTTTGGTTCAAGAAGTGTGGGTATGTAGAAGTATAGACACCTGTGGTCACAGGTTCGAAATAAAAACAGTGAAATTTCGTTGCCAAAGTTGAAGGTTGGGGAAGGTTTCAACAGGGTAAAGCCCTGTCTGTTTAAAGTAGGACTAAGCATAACCAACTATAGGTATCTGTGATATAATGAAATATAGATGACTGGGGTTATATAGTGAATCACAGGATTGTGAGCTTACAAGTTCGGGCCCTATGAATAGTCTAGTCAAAAACATTGAGACTCATAGGGTTAGTAGATCTGAGCCATAGTTGCTCAAGATCAAGTCTAAATATGAGAGATTCTTTAGAATCCGGATATCTCTTACCAAATTGTAAGACATGTAGAACTATATTGTTTAGACCACTGTGGCGGTTTAGGTTGTCCAAGGTTTTATGCGACCCAAGAATATAAGGGATATCCCGGTCAGGATGTGGCTACCAAGCCATCCAAACATCTCAGCAATAAATGCAATAGACAGAACTTTAGATACTGTCTCAAACTATATAGCTCTGGTCGTATTACCAGCCCCATAACAGGGCGCAGTTACATTACCATTCGGTGATGCTCCTGCAAATCCAACACTATCATTTACTGGATTACTTGCTCATTGATAAGCAAGAAACAGTGCATCGGTCACACCAAGTGCACACTAGGTGAACGGATGTGTGACCACTTCAGGCATATTACTCAACACAATATAACTCATAGTGTCGGCCAATACTACGATTCTGAGGACCACAGTGGTCTAACAAATGTACTTCTACATATCCTACATTTCGGTAAGAGATATCCTGAAGAATCTCTCATACTCAGGCTTGATCTTGAGCATAGGCTCAGATCTACTACTTCGATGGGTCTCAATGTTTTTGACTAGGCTAGTCATAGGGTCCGAACTTGTAAACTCTCAATCCTGTGATTGACTAGATATATATTAACCCCAGTCATCTATAAACAAAACAAATCACGCTGGTTTTAAAGTTTGACAGTCCATGTGCATATTTCATGGAAAAGGAGTCTCACAAAACTTTGAGAGATCGCGGGACTGACTCAAAAAGATTTACGTTGAATAAACAAGGTCTAAGTAATGCCCTGAAAATTCGGATTAAACAACCCCCTCCCCCCTTTCAAAATATTGAAACGTCAAAAAAGTGAAAGCAAGTGAGGGGTAGATATAAATGAGTTTGGCCAAACAAATGAATGATGATGTGGCATTAAAAAAGTTAAATCGAAACTTATAATGCAGACGCTTAACATATTGCAGACTTCTAACAATAGATGGCGCCAATGACGTGGCGGCAGATGGTTGCCAATGTTGACACTTTCATTTAAAAAATTACCAAAAAACAACCTATTGGGGCAGTAGAACTCCACAGTTGTCACGAGTTCTTGAATCAATGATCAAAGGTCCCAACAATTTGCTATATTAATACATAGACTAGCTGGCCCCCGTGTACAGCACGCTTTCAGATTTATATCCATAATGAATGAGATGCAGGAAGAACAGAGTGAGCTACCCCAACTCAATAGAAACTCATAGATTCCCTACTGATTCAGTTTGACGCCATACGCATTGCTCTTGTTATCATCAGAGAGAGATGGAGAAATTTGAAGTTACTAAAAATTCAAAAAAAAAATCTGCATACCAAATAATTTCTCCCCTCAAAAGTCTAAATAGTTACATAAGTTACAAAAATCTAAGAGAGATTTTTGTCATGCTGATTTTACCTTCCATCAGAATTCAACTCAAGTATGTACACACTTCCCTTTGCAGAGGTATTAGATGCGCAGCAAGTATGCATGCTCTTCCCAACCAAATTGCTCATTGAGTATGTGTACCCCTCTCCTGCTGCACCAAAATCCTAAAATCCCAGAAATTCGAGAGAGAGAGAGAGAGAGAGAGAGAGAGAAAGCATTTTTATCACATTCACAGCTGACACCTCGTAGTTACGCAGCTTCACAATAGGTCGCCGTAAAAGTCAAAGGCACAATCCCTAAACCAAATGAAGAGATCAACATCAACCCTGCAACCCGCCAACACACACAACCGCCGAGAAAGCCATGGTAACCACCGGTAAAACTCGGTATTTATCAATAGAAATTATCATAAACACGTGCTGCCCCATAATTCCTATATAACAGGAAAAATAATATCAATATGGAGGAGAAGTATTTCAGGCAGTGAAAGTATCTCTGAAACGATGCATTTTGCATAGAAATAATTAATTTTGGAGAATGAGATATTCATAACTAAAAATCCATTAATTTTTCAAAAACCTGTGACCACATGTAAAAAAGTTGTTTTGGAGATCACTGTAGATAATTATAGATAGATAGATAGATCGATAGATAGATAGATAGATAAGATAGATAAATCTTTATTTCAAATCGGTAATAATTCAACATAGTAAACATGAGCTGCCAGGGCTATTTGCCAACTAAAAAGAAGGAATCAATATAAATGATAGAAAGAGCAAAAGCAGTTGCAATTTTGCAAACGGACTAGACCTGTATTATCTACATGTCAAAGATTTCTCTGGGGGTAATAAGTTGGCAAATATTAATTGACATTGAATAATATTTTCAATCTTTCAAGACACATGTTTATAAATTTGGAGTAAAGATGCAGATTCTCCTGGTAGTTGACTGGTATTACTTATAGCAGATAGAGAGAGAGCAGGTACAATTTGTTCCAGACCAGGTTAAGAATAGTTTTTTCGAACTGATTGATTTCTGTCAGCCAATCACAAGCATAGAGAGTGACTGGTTATTTCATATAGCCTGCTCAGTACTTGTGGTCTGGGGCTGTGGTCAGCAGTTGACCTATGAGCTGACCAAACATATAACACCCTTTGTACTCACCAGTAAACAGCAGGGTAACCATAGTCAACGACTGTATACCGGGCATTTCAAAATAGGTAAAGGTCAATGGTGTAAAAGGATACGACAGGAAATAATCATGACTAAATTTAATTATTCTCGTACATAGCAAAAAATGTAGGAACATCCAGCATTTTCCCACGTTCATTTCAATACAGGTAATGGCATCACTGTGCCTATTCTAATTGCTTGATATATCAATTACACTTCCATAATTAATTACCTCCCAGCTCTCACAATAATAACCTTTTTCAATCCATCGAGCACATGAATGATGAGGGCATTTTTGTCAGGGGTTTCTGCTCGCTTAACTTTTTTCCTATCAATGTAGCATTTTGGCCTAGAAGGGGTAATTGTTTGTGATTTTTCAACATGGGTTTCAGGGAGAGGTCACGAAACTGTGCATGAAGGTGCAGAGACAGGGCGAGGAGGCAGCAGAGCATTACTAACTAATGTTGGACCTGTAGGAAAAGGTGTTTGTCAGGAGTTATTGAATCAATGATCAAAGGTCCCAAGAACTTGCTATATATATATATATATATATATATATATATATATATATATATATATATATATATATATATATATATATATATATATATATTTATATATATAAATATATATATATATATATATATATATATATACACATATGTATATATAAACATATATATATACATATATATATATATATATATATATATATATATATATATATATATATATATATATATATATATATATATATATATATATATATATATATATATATATATATATATATATATATATACACTACGCGTAGCAGGCCTGGTTTGGGTTTAAATCCATAATGAATGAGAAGCAGAAAGATAAGAGTGAGCTGCCTCAACTCAGACGAAACTCATAGAATCCCTAATTAACCAGTTTGACTCATCACGCATAATGATTGCTCTTGTTATGATAAGGAGATGGAGATATTTGAAATGACTAAAGAATAAAAAAAAAATATCTGCAAGTTATACTATTCCGTCATAATTCAACTCAAGTACGTATACACTTCCCTCCCTAGATGTATTAAGATGTGCGGCAAGTATACATGCCCATCCCAACCAAATTCCTCATGGAGTATGTATACACTGCTCTAGCCTAGCTACAAGGCTCTATTATGATTAGACTTTATTATATATTAAAGCCTGCACCTATACTAGATAAGGACTTGTGGCCTACTGTTGGCAATTTAGTTCACACAATTGCCACACGAGGGAGAATAGTGTTAATATAGACATGTTTCCAATTGAACTCCTAGTATACCGCAGTGCCATCTATCCACAATGGAAGACATTTAAATATGGCCTGGGAGGCAGGCTAACACTGCTCCTGCTCCATCAAAATCCTAAAATCCCAGAAATTCAAGAGAGAGAGAGAGAGAGAGAGAGAGAGAGAGAGAGAGAATTCATGACACATTCACAGCCGCGAACTCGTAGTTAAGCAGCTTAACAATAGATGGCGTGGCAGTCGCACAACCTTGAAATCACATTTTTCAAAAATGATCACCGAAAACAGTCAAAACTTAAAAATGCGAAAGGCAACGGCACAATCTCACACCCAAATGAAGAGACCAACACCACCACTGCAACCCGCACAGGCACAACCGCCGAGAACAGGAAATGTCACATAGGGTACCGTCGGCCAGACTCAACTTGTGGAGTGTCCCCGACGCCGGCTGACACCGTGATTCAGCCGTCCTGTTTAGTCGCCGCCCTCCTCCGTTGATCCGGGTGTCGCCGTTGATCCGGGTCAAGTGCCTCCCTCGGGAGCGATGCCTCTGGCAGGCCCGGACGTTCTGGTTGTTATGTGTATTGGAGGGGGTGTCACACAAGGAGTGACGGCTTTACAGATTTGAAGAAGAAGATTCAGTATAAAAGCAGTTTTATTGAAAATGACTACCAAACAGTGGGATACTTAGGTAAGGAAGTATATAATACGACGGCTTACAGCTTAATATATTATTTTAGCGTGCTCTTGAGGGTGGAAAGTTGTATCTAGTGACATTCAGAAGTTCTATGTGACCATTTCCTGTCATGAAGCTGTGTCCAACCGCTGAGAAAACTCACTATTCATATAAAGATATAGTAAACACGAGCTGCCCCATAATTCCTATATAACAGAAAGAAAACTCAAGCAATGACACTATCTCTGAAGGGATAAGTTTAGCAAAGAAAGAATAGATTTTGGAGAATGAGATATTCATAACATAAATTGCATTAATTTTTCAAAAACCTGTGATAAAAGTACCCCATGACCCCATGTAAAAAGGTTTTTGAAGACACAATCACTCACGAGTGCAAGATCACTTCACTTGCCATCCACGAGTGATGGAATCTGTTTCTCCCATGATAAAAAGGAAAAAAATATACGCGATTTACGATGATGTTGGCTACCTAAACTTAGTCAGCAAAAGGCCGTCTATACTTTGCACTAATTCAACAATGGTAATACGAGTTTGTTGTGACGTGCACAGTTTGTTTTCCCTTGAAACTGGCGCTAAGTCGCATTCGTGACGCTTGTTTAAATGCGCGCGCACCACTGTTGGGTCTTTTGTTGGAGCAGCATAATACTCTTTGTGTTTACCAGGTACGAATTTAGTGCCTTCAAATGCACCTTTTAAAACATGTTCATCGTTCATTTTTGGAATCAACCTTTAGAAAAACGCCTGAATTCTAGGGTACAGATCGCCTTCGTACGAAGGCGATCAATTTCATGGATGTTTAAGTTTTGCAGGTTAAAGCCTGACCTACACGTTATAATGAACGGCGAAAAAAATGTGCTAAGATAACAATTTCTCCCACTCTGAGGTGTGTTTAATTTACGGTTAAGGATAAATTGTCCTCAATGGGTTGTCTTCAATTGGGTTAAAGGTCAAACTAGTGTAAATGTCCAATCAGATCCCTCAATTTCAATCAAGGGGTCACAGCTGCTGGGTCAAGGGTAGACCTAACAATAGCGCGCGTGGATTTGAACAAGCGTCATGTACGTGATCTGGCGCCAGTTTCTAGGGAAAACAAAAGGTGCACGTCACAACAAACGCGTTTTACCATTGTTGGACTAGTGCACAGGCGACCTTTGGCTGACATAGTTTAGGTAGCTAACCTCGCGGTAAAACATGTAAATCTCTCCTTTTTATCGTGGGAGAAACAGGTTCCATCACTCGTGAATGGAAAGAGGAGGTATCTTGCACTCGTGAGTGATTTTGTGTCTTGGGACTCGGCAAGCCTCGTCCCAAGACTCAAATTCCCTCATTCGTGCAAGATACCTCCTCTTTCCATCCACTCGTGATGGAACCTCTATATCTTTATGGGTTATCTACAAAAGGTTTAGGTCTTTGAGTGGGAGGAGGATAAATGTTTATTTCAAAACGGTTATAGTCTTACATAATAAACAAGAGCTACCAGGGCTCTTACCCAACTACTTGTAAAATAACAATTGAAGTATAGCATACAGAGTGTAACACCAATATAAATGATAAATGGGATAAAAGCAGTGAATTTTGAAAACGGACTAGAATTATTTATTATCTACATGTCATTATTTTTTTAGGGAAATAAGTTGGCACAAACTAATTGACATTGAATAACATCTTCAGTACTTTAAAACACATGTTTATAAATGTGTAGTAAAGATGCAGATACTCATGCTAAATGACTGGTGATACTTGTAGCAGCAGAGAGAGCAGATGGTATTGTTACAGACCAGATTGAGATGAGGTTTTTGAATTCTTTTTGTGATGTTGTTCGTCTCAAGTTGTTGCATTGTAGAAAGTGAGTTCCATTCTTAAGGTACAGTGTATCTAATTGATTGCTTTCCAAAGGAGATGGTGTTAAATGGCGGCATTATTAGAGAGTGGTCTCTCTAAGATTATATTCAGATTCTCCCTCAATAAAAAGAGAGCTGATATAGGCTTTGACAAAACGCAGGACTTTGTTCCTGCATCCTCTCAAGCTTGAAAAGATTACTCTTGGAACAGAAGTGTTATACAAGGGGACATTAGTTATATTTTGAAATTATGTAAGTACGAAAAAAGTGTCAATATGCTGGATTGCTGTAAAGCTAGAACGTGGTGTATTGGTAGTGGACAAGAATTTCATTTTGTGAAACTTCGCGGTGAATTTTTGAAATTTTCAAAAATTTCCACGGCAGCCCGGAAGTGACCAGGTTTTATGCAGAAGTGGCCACGAACTAATTCCGGCCGATCGGTAAGCCAAGAAGAAGCTCCGCAATGTTAACAAATACACCGGTAAAAATTGACGGGCCTGAACGGGCCCGTTATTTTAACGGGCCCAAACGGTCCCGTGACGGGCTCAAAACCCGTTATAATGGGCCCGTTACGGGCTCGCTATAACTGGCCCGTTAATAATAAAAAAATAATAATAAAAATTATGGGACCGTTACGGGTTTTCAAGCCGTGAAATTTCGATATATTGAGGGATCGAAAAACGGGCACGTTACAGGCCCGTTTGGACATGGGCCCCGTCAACTTTTTCCTGTGTACTGGATTTTGGCCACTTCCCGTAAAAACATATTCACTTCGACCTCTGTGTGCGCCTAGCTTAAGAGATGGCCAATTTTCTTAAGAGCATTAGTTATTTTACAGCCTTCTTACACATTAATGAGTCTTGATAAATGTAAAATTTCAGTTTGTCATCTAATTCTTCAGGTTTGCTGTTGATGCTGTCGATAAAGAAGTCTGTTTGCGCCTTCTTGTGACCTGGTGCATCAGGATCGCATCAACAGTTTTCTTCTGAACAAGCGCCAGTTTTCTGTCCTCAATAGTTATAATCTAGACTGAATGACAGCAATGGTGCTTTCTGAAAGCACCTGTATATAGAGTGTGCAATGTTTCCAAAATGTTTGAGAGTTGATCTGCCAGTATGCTCTCGAATATTCGGGATAAAGCAGGGAGTACATAAACAGGCATGGAGTTAGCCCTATTAGGCAAGTTATCATTCTTCTTTTAGACTGGGCTGACATTAGCCATCTTAAGTTTTGAAATTTGGTAGTGCAATAATTGATCACCTTGGAGTAATAGGATCGAGTACTGCTGAACCCAGTTTTACAAGCTTAAGTGGAATATCATCAGGACCAGTTGCCGTTTTTGGTTGATTTCTTTCGGTTTTTAAAGACTTGGTGTTCATCAACAACATCAAATTGAAAGGTATAGTGCGAGTGAGTTGTTATAAGCAATATAGTCAGCACATTTGTGCTGTGTAACATCGACCTCTTTATTTCCAAAACCAATATTCTTTGCAATGTTAACATGAGAATCATTAAGAATTTTGCATACATTCGCTCCATCTTTGATAACTTGTTCTTTTCCAAAAGAAAAATATCAGTATCACCAGATCCAAATTTCTTACTCAGGAAAGGTTCAATTGTTTTCCAGAAAATTTGTGATTTTGTACCCTTATTGCATCATTCACCTGAGAACTTTATGACAGAAGCTTTCTTTAACCTAGTGCAGTAGTTTTGCTACTTTCTTTAGGTTTCCTAGTGTGGTTGTGATTTGAATTTAAAGAAATTATTCTTTTGCCTGTTTTTCTTGTAAATAGTTCTTCTCCATTCAGCATTCATGGCTGGGGAGGAGTGGTCTCTTATCTTCCTGGTTTTGACAGGGGCATAATGATCAATAACAGTGTTGATAATATTACTCAGGGTTGGGCAGTTCTTCTCATAGTCAGAGAGAGTAATATCAACTGTCGCTACAGCATCCTTAAGCTCATGTAGAAATTTGGTTTCACTAAGTTATCTGTAACTGCAGGAAGTATGGTCCTTCTGTGATGGTTTTTGTTTGAAGCCCCTACATCACAGTGATAATACTGTGGTAAATATAGTAGAGTGCCTTGATCACCCTTGAAACGTTGGATTAGAGAGCTGGCAGGACATACCATATATGTCATTTATGTCTTTTGTGTTTTGCCATACCTGTGTTGATCTAGTGATTTGTAATTGAGATAGCCCAGCACCAGTATGTTGTCAGTTTAAACAGATAATGAAATCGATGTTCGTCTGGACGGTCGTGCACGATGTGGGTAGAGGTATAGTATGCAATACATGCAATTAAATGGCTAGGGAAAGAGAAATACATAAAAGGACAGTTTTTCTTTATATACCAGGTCTAAATATGAACGTGGTTCACCTATGAACCGAATATTGGTTATAAATGGTATGTTATAGACCACAAAACCTTTGAATTTGGGGGGGTCATGCCCCCACTCCTCTTGTTGAGCTCAGAAGGACATTGAGGCAACTTCTTCTCTGGAATTCAGCTATTTCTTTTTAATGGATGAATTTAAACCTCCCCTATATATAATTAAATTAAACACGCTTTGTAAATATCCGTAAATCCTGAGACGTAATTCCAGTGTACTTGTTAGTATTTATTCTTCAGTCAAATGCAACACAAAATGTAACACCGGCGTTAGTGTTAACATGGGCGTTAACGCAGCACTTGAAATCCTAGCAAGGTGTTTGTGTTAACGCAAAGATGTGTGTTTAATTTTGCATTAACACCAAATGTAACAGAAAATGTTAGTGTTGATCTGAGCTTTCTGTTAAGGAAAACCCTCTTCCCATATAGTTTGTCAGGCCAAAACACTAACGCCTTAGGCGTTAACATCGACTTCAGTTCAAGTGTCAGATCTGTTACGCTTAATAATATCAGATAATAGCTAGCTAGGACATATATTGTCCACTTTGAGAAAAAAGCATGAAACTTGGTACAACTATACTCTGAGCTATGCTGATCGATATTCTTAAAGAAGACAGGGTGCGAGTAACCTCTTAAGCCTATTTTGGGGGTATTTTATGCAAAAAAACATAGAACTTGATTTCAAGTACCGTGTTAACACAAAATGTAACACCGGCGTTTGTGTTAAAATGAGCGTTAACGCAGCACTTGAAATCCTAGCAAGATGTTTGTGTTAGCTTAAAGATGTGTGATTAATTTTGCATTAACACCAAATGTAACAGAAAATTTTAGTGTTGATATGAGCTTTCTGTTAAGGAAAGCCCTCTTCCTATATAGTTTGTCAGGCCAAAACACTAACGCCTTACGCGTTAACATCGACTTCAGTTCAAGTGTCAGATCTGTTAAGCTTAATAATATCAGATAATAGCTAGCTAGGACAAATATTGTCCACTTTGAGAAATAAGCATGAAACTTGGTACAACTATACTCTGAGCTACGCTGATCAATATTCTTAAAGAAGACAGGGTGCAAGTAACCTCTTAAGCCTATTTTGGGGGTATTTTATGCAAAAAAACATAGAACTTGATTTTTAGGCATAGTACAATAAAAAAAAATACCGGAAAGAAAGTGGAATCTCCAAACTTTGCATAAACATACTTAAGAGAGTTGCTGATTAAAACTGATCTAGTGAATATCTTGAATTGACAGATATTTTGTTTTTTGGGTGTTTTCTAGACAAAGGAAAGAAAATGCAATTTTGGGATCTGACTATAAAACTCCCAGGCCATGGAGTAGAAGCTGCAAATCTCATGCAAATATTCTTTAAAGGGATTTTGATTACTGACATCAACAAAGTTTCTACAGGGTCCCCTTAATGACTGCGCTTTTGGGTAATTTAGGCAAAAAATTGATCAAAAATAGGATAATTTTGGGATCTGACTCTAGACTTCAGAGAAGATACTGCAAACCTCACACAAATATTTTTTGAATGTTATTGCAGGGTCCGACATAAGTACTAGCCTGCTTGCCCTGGCAAGTGAAATTTTGAAAAAATGGCCTTCGGGCAAGTACATTTTAATTTCCACTTGCCCGAAAGGGCAAGCTGATTTTCTGGGCAGTCCACACATTTTTATATGAAAATTTCAGCACAAATAACCAGAAATATGTAAAGAAAGCAACAAAATCAAAATCAAAATGGTTCTCAAATTATCAAATCCATGATAAACAATACATGCTATTCTAAAATATGTTATAACTTATTTTGGGCAAGCCACAAATCATGTCGGGAAAGTAGACATCATTAATAACTTGCCCGGCAAGGGAAGTTAGTTTTGAAATTTATGTTGGTGCCTGTATTGATTGAAACTGCTCTTAATAAACATTATGATATGTATCAATATTGCACAATTTAGGGGGTATTTTTCTAAAGATATGAATGAAAAAGTGAATCTTTTTTTTTTTGGGGGGGGGGGGTAATTTTGTCAAAATATGAATGAAAAAGTGCGATTTTTGAGATATCCAAAACTGAAAATATGATAATTCTTTTGAATACTTTTCTTTATTTTTTCATTGTTGATATATGAAATTCTCAGTGTTATCAAAACCACAGCTCTAAATTTTGGGCCCTAACCATATTTAATATTCATCTCAATTTCTGTCATGATCTGAATCATTTATAACATTTGTGGTAGATTTAAGATGTTGCAATACATCAAACCCTAGAGATAGTAAATGATGGGTTTCCTTGTAACTATTGTTTATGCTAACACACATTTCAGATGATGTTAACACATTCTGTTAACAGGTTGTTAAGGCTATATGTTAACAGGACATATTCCAATATGCAACAATATCTTAGTGTGGGTATTCTTTGTTGTTCATGTTTAATGACATCCTCTAATTTTCTATTGGTAGAGATGGTTTAGCATAAAAACCATAAACAGAAGCTAACGTTAGGCTTATTGACGCTATAGCTGCTTTCGAAAGGGCCCGCCCTGTTTTATAACCGAAAGGTCATCATTTGTATTGGTCCAAGCCACTAGGGCTTCGAGTACACTACACACAAACCACTGCTACAAACTGCAGGCGGTCGCCCTGTTTTTGGCAGCAAGTTAATCTATGAAACAGAGAATTTAAGTTATGCGTCAGATTGATAGCGTGTATTATCACAATTTATGGGAAAATTTTCTGTATATTTTTGCGCCCGCCTACTTACATTTTAGATGTCGCAATAAGTGAAATTTAGATGTCGCAATAAGTGAAGCTGCGGGTGGTTCTCTGCTCCACTTCTCTTCTGGACGCTTGGCTACACGCGTGTCTACGCGGCGATGTCGCTCACTAGTCCTTATGCTGAGAATATCTTTAAACTGGCCATAAGTTCTTAAATCAGGGCACGTGTGCGTTGTGGGATGTTCAATTGATATTGTGCGTATACGTTGGCATGCCTATCAACATTCAACACTCCAAAATCAGGAGATTTCTGGCGGTTTATTATTGCGGCTTGTTTTGCTTTCGTTTGCTTTCGTTTTGTTTAGTTCCAATTCTGCCCACTAGGATAGAGGTTAATACTTGTACTTGTGCTAAAGGAGTGCGCCTTTATAATTGATAACCATGTACATGTATGTTAATGGGATAACTTTAATTTTGTGTAGTAGATCACATTATTGCTGCACGATAATATACACAGATTTTTTCAAGAACAAACAGGTAGCTTTGTAACTGAAAATATCATTATCATCAACACTTACACTGTGTGATCTTTTAAGATCAAATACTTCTATGTTCAGCACATTATGAAATTTTTGGCTCTTGGCTAGAAAGTAAATTTATTTTTAATGAAGTGTGGATGCATGCTTTTTGAAAGTTGGCAAATCGGTAGCTTATCTGAAGATTTCTTCAAATCAGGTGCTCTATCAGTGGAGATCATATTTGAGGTCTGAAATCAGGAGAGTACTGCTCAAATCAGTGGAGTTGACAGTTATACGTTGGTTCAGATTTCTCGCGGTCCAATATTGGGGCTTCTTTCACGCCGTTTTGTTCAGTTCCAATCCTGGCCACCAGGGGTCCGGTGAGAATATAGGTTTGGAGTGGCCAATTATATTTCACAGGAGTTGGCAAATTGATAACTATACAAATATGATTATGAAATAACGTACTTTAATATCAAGTAGAAGATCACACTTTATAGTCCATGACCCAGAGGTTTGCTCATACTATATTGGGGGGCAAATTCTGATTAATGTTTTTGAATTCCCCATATTCTCAGCTTCATGGTATTTCAGTAACAAATATTTTCCAAATCAGACCTTTTCTTTCTTTTTCCAGGTGAACTTATATATTTACACGATCACTTAATTGCTTTTACTCACTACCCATTTTCCTCATATTTCATAACTGTTACATCTCTAACCATTCCCTCTGAGACATGGATCCGTGCGCCGGCCTCTATTTTGGCGCACGGATCCATTCTTTTTCTATACTTGCCTAACCATTGCGCTGTGTTGCGCCCAGCGCCACTAGCTTCATACAGCTTTCCACTACATTCATCTCCACTCCTATTGCCTTATATCGGACTTTCTCTGGGTCATGAAAGTATCATTGCTTGACATATGATATGTATTCTTCCAGCAAATATTCTGGATCCTAAAATTATAGAAACAATACATACTTTTAAGATTGATAATATACTTGTTGCATTTACGTTAATCAAATTTCAAATTAAGGCCATTCCGTATATATTTCCGGCTTTAACAAAACCAAAATGTTGGACATTTACAGCTTATCCAACTCATCTGACATAGTCTTATTGAAGAGGCGCTATCTTTTATTTATGATGGCAATACATAGACCTAACCGACGGTGACTTTGTATGTGTCGAGATTATAGCAAAATGATTCCAACTGGGAATTTTTCGAAAGCCTGCTATCATAGCTTATAGGAGATGACACTAAACCCTAGCCCCGCTATCCAATTTCGAAATCCAGTAAAACTGGTGTTAGGGTTTCTTTACTGAACTAAGTTATGCCCTTGCATTCACATTTGTGCGATATTATTTGCTTTAATAAACACATCTAGAAATTCCCGGCCTGAATATTTAAGTTGTTATGGTGCGAGTGTTTATAGACTAAAGCAGGCTACAAGGGCTAGTAGCCGCTGGGGTCACATGTGACGTCCAACTGGACAGTACTGGACTACACTGTGACACTTCGCTTGGTGTCACTGTGACATCACAATTCTATGCCAGTATAACTTAAATGTCCAACTGGTAAGGCGTCCAAGTGGACACTTTTGCGCTACACTGTGACACTGCGCTAAATGTCACTGTGACGTCGCGTTTCTGTGCCGGTGATGGACAGTTAGGGCTCAGTTAGGGGGCTTGTAGTCTGTCACACAAATGTAGTTCCGCTGGTGTCCGCCAGGTGCTCAAGATTCTCTTTAATTAACTGATTATACACACTCGGCGTGTGTATCAATTGAATCACAAAAGGAAATCACTCAATTTGAACATTAAGTTAAAAAAAACTTTCACTTTAGACGTTGAAGAGTACTAACAGTGCCGTTTATACACTCCTGGTGTCTGCCTCCAAAGTCGGCCTCGCTACTTGTGGACAGTTAGGGGGCTTGTAGTCTGTCACACAAGTGTAGTTCCGCTGGTGTCCGCCAGGTGCTCAAGATTCTCCTTAATTAATTGATTATACACACTCGGCGTGTGTATCAATTGAATCACAAAAGGAAATCACTCAATTTTAACATTAAGTAAAAAAAAAACTTTCACTTTAGACGTTGAAGAGTACTTACAGTGCCGTTTATACACTCCTGGTGTGTGCCTCCAAAGTCGGCCTCGCTAGTTGTGGACAGTTAGGGGTCTTGTAGTGTGTCACACAAGTGTAGTTCCGCTGGTGTCCGCCAGGTGCTCAAGATTCTCCTTAATTGACTGATTATACACACTCGGCGTGTGTATCAATTGAATCACAAAGGAAAATCACTCAATTTGAACATTAAGTAAAAAAAAACTTTCACTTTAGACGTTGAAGAGTACTAACAGTGCCGTTTATACACTCCTGGTGTCTGCCTCCAAAGTCGGCCTCGCTACTTGTGGACAGTTAGGGGGCTTGTAGTCTGTCACACAAGTGTAGTTCCGCTGGTGTCCGCTAGGTGCTCAAGATTCTCCTTAATTAACTGATTATACACACTCGGCGTGTGTATCAATTGAATCACAAAAGGAAATCACTCAATTTTAACATTTACTTAGTACATCTTCCACTTTAGACGTTGAAGAGTACTTATAGTCCCGTTTATACACTCCTGGTGTGTGCCTCCAAAGTCGGCCTCGCTAGTTGTGGACAGTTAGGGGTCTTGTAGTGTGTCACACAAGTGTAGTTCTGCTGGTGTCCGCCAGGTGCTCAAGATTCTCCTTAACTGATTATACACACTCGGCGTGTGTATCAATTGAATCACAAAAGGAAATCACTCAATTTGAACATTTACTTAGTACATCTTCCACTTTAGACGTTGAAGAGTACTTATAGTACTTAATCACGGCAGGAAATCACTCCATTTAAACATTAAATAAAAATAATCTTTGACTTTAGACGTTGACTACTAGTTACAGTGCCATTTATACACTCAGGGTGTGTGCCTGCAAAGTAGCCATCACCAGTCCTGGACAGTTAGGGGTCTTTTAGTCTGTCCACAAAGTGCAGTTCCGCTGGTTTCCGCCAGGTGCTCAAGATTCGCCTTAATTAACTGATTATACACACTCGGCGTGTGTATCAATTGAATCACGGCAGGAAATCACTCCATTTAAACATTAAATAAAAAAAATCTTTGACTTTAGACGTTGACTACTAGTTACAGTGCCATTTATACAATCAGGGCGTGTGCCTGCAAAGTTGCAATCACCAGTCCTGGACAGTTAGGGGTCTTGTAGTCTGTCCACAAAGTGCAGTTCCGCTGGTGTCCGCCAGGTGCTCAAGATTCGCCTTAATTATACACACCCGGCATGTATACATTAAATCACAGAAGGAAGTCATTAAAATTCAACATCAACTTTAGACATTGAAGAATACTTAATACGCTCGTGTTATGTTCATTCAAAGTCGGCCTCACCAGTCATGGACAGTTAGGGGTCTAAACGTCTGTCACAGTAATGAAGTTGCACTTTGGTCCGCTAGGTGCACAAGTTTTCTGTAAATTAAACATTCTCTATGCGTATGTGTAATCAAGTTAATAAAATTTGTATTGTTAACTTTTGCAGGTAATTGTTCATCCACAGGCAGAGAAGGAAAATTTCAGTTGTCTATTCGTTATTGACATTATGGTACGCAGTGCAGGAGTTTTTTTGACCATAAGTGCCAAATAAACAAAAATAAAGAGCATTTCTGGTTTGTCATGGTTAATGCTGTAAATAGAACCAGTTGATTTGTTATCCAGACAGTTGTTGCTTTATTTGCGTTATCCCTAACCACCCTGTATGAGATGTGCGTGTGCCAGTATTATACCTCAAAATGACATGCTGAAATTGATCGACGAACGATAGATTTAGTTCACAATGGATGTCAGTGTAGGTAAGTATTGCAAGATGGCAGGTGACTAGATAATTTGGGGACCTTGTATTTTTAGGTGAGACTTACATCTAAGGATTGAGCAATACCTACTTCTATGTACCAGGAAACATAATGGACTTTATATTATATGAAAGGTAAGACTATAAAGAGGTCAACAATTCTAAAGATGTTTCGTGAAATTCTCACCATTTCCCAGGGCTGTTCCAGAAAGACACACAAAACTGACCTGCTTACTTTAAAAGCAAATTTTTGAATTTGTAATTGTCTTATAGTTTCTATTCCGGAAAGGCAATATTGAAGGTAAATAGTGCAATGAAAGGCTAGGAATAATACATTAGGTGTGTGGTACAATATTTCCAAATTTAATAATGAATAACTGACCCGCTAGGAATAGTTCAGAATAATAAACCAATCGGATAAATTTCTTATTCTACAGTATCTGTACAGCTATAAATGCTCTATTTTAATACATATTCTTTTGAAATCTTACAACCACTATCTGCCACTTCTGCAATGCTTCTTAAGTGTAATAACTCTACATTGACTTACAATGATAAATGCTACAAAAATTTAAAATATTCATTTTACTGTCAACCTGGTTAATTTAAAATTAACATACATCAGTATTATATACATATGACCATCACTTCTTTTCCTAAATATGGTACACTTCATTAAGATGTTCATAAACCACAATGTAAACATAAAAAAATGAGGACATTGTCATACACGAATCTTTCTAACTATTTAAATTACTTATTTCCCTCAATCCCTATATGAATGTTAACTGAACAAAGTTACAAATGCTACACATGGATTCAAATAGCATACACTAAATCTATTAGCAAAATATATGTATAGGTGCATTTCAAATTGCATAATCCATACATATGGAATATTACAAACACCTTCAACAATTCAAAAAACAACTATTCTACTCGCACACAGGTACAACTACATAACATTAACTTTGCTAAAATACCATACCATTACCAGGTTTCCACTCATCCTGGATATATCTCACATTGACCTTGTCAGCCTACTACCAGTTTTTTACTTCATTGCAGATAAGGAAGGATACATTTGTGTGCCTTTCCCTTCTTTATTCTTAGCAGTTAGTAGTTTAGTTTCATGAACCTTTATGTCGTGTGCATAGCCATGATGTCTCATAGAAATAAATGCACAAAACGCCGTTTTGATTATTTTCCGAATTCGGTGAGCAGTCAGCCAGTCTATGCATTTTGTTTCAACTAACTTCACCTTGTCATCGTTCATATCATTAAAGAGATACTTCTCATGCCATTCTAACTTTAATTTTGGAATAAAAGTTCCACTAACATCAACATTATCAATGTATTGAGTTCCACGCAAATGCCAGTAACTGGGACAAAGGGAAGGTTTCTGCATTGGAATTTCAACACAATCTTGGCCATTAGTAATTTCAATCGTCAGTTTCTTTCGCTTTTTAATTAAGCAGTAAGTAACAAAAATTACAGCAATTATAATTATTATAATGTATGTTGACATTGAAAGTTGTATTTGGGCACTATCTAAAATATTGGCTGTCATCTGGTCCGTTTTTGTAACAGGTGTAGTCACAGAAATAAACTTTCGTGGAACTGTGTTCACTGAAAAACCTTCAGCATTTTGCGCATTTTCTAAGGCTAATACAAGGAGTGACATAGCTTTTAACTTTCTGAACATTCGATAAAGTACCACAGCAAGTGCCAGTGATGTTAAAAAACTTGCTCCTGCTAAGCACATAATAGTTAGAGACCAAGAATCTGAAGAGGCTGGCATCATTTGTAGTAGTGCATCAGCTGAGTTTTCATAAATTTCCTCATTTCTCTTTGTGGCTTCTACAACTTCCTTCAAATTCAAATGTTCCTTCTTATCCAGGAGTGTATAAACGGGACTACAAGTACTCTTCAACGTCTAATGTGGAAGATGTACTAAGTAAAAGTTCAAAATGAGTGATTTCCTTTTGTGATTCAATTGATACACACGCCGAGTGTGTATAATCAGTTAATTAAGGAGAATCTTGAGCACCTGGCAGACACCAGCGGAACTACACTTGTGTGACACACTACAAGACCCCTAACTGTCCACAACTAGCGAGGCCGACTTTGGAGGCACACACCAGGAGTGTATAAACGGGACTATAAGTACTCTTCAACGTCTAAAGTGGAAGATGTACTAAGTAAATGTTCAAATTGAGTGATTTCCTTTTGTGATTCAATTGAAACACACGCCGAGTGTGTATAATCAGTTAATTAAGGAGAATCTTGAGCACCTGGCGGACACCAGCGGAACTACACTTGTGTGACAGACTACAAGATACCCTAACTGTCCACAACTAGCGAGGCCGACTTTGGAGGCACACACCAGGAGTGTATAAACGGCACTATAAGTACTCTTCAACGTCTAAAGTGGAAGATGTACTAAGTAAATGTTCAAATTGAGTGATTTCCTTTTGTGATTCAATTGATACACACGCCGAGTGTGTATAATCAGTCAATTAAGGAGAATCTTGAGCACCTGGCGGACACCAGCGGAACTACACTTGTGTGACACACTACAAGACCCCTAACTGTCCACAACTAGCGAGGCCGACTTTGGAGGCACACACCAGGAGTGTATAAACGGCACTATAAGTACTCTTCAACGTCTAAAGTGGAAGATGTACTAAGTAAATGTTCAAATTGAGTGATTTCCTTTTGTGATTCAATTGATACACACGCCGAGTGTGTATAATTAGTCAATTAAGGAGAATCTTGAGCACCTGGCGGACACCAGCGGAACTACACTTGTGTGACACACTACAAGACCCCTAACTGTCCACAACTAGCGAGGCCGACTTTGGAGGCACACACCAGGAGTGTATAAACGGCACTATAAGTACTCTTCAACGTCTAAAGTGGAAGATGTACTAAGTAAATGTTCAAATTGAGTGATTTCCTTTTGTGATTCAATTGAAACACACGCCGAGTCTGTATAATCAGTTAATTAAGGAGAATCTTGAGCACCTGGCGGACACCAGCGGAACTACACTTGTGTGACAGACTACAAGACCCCTACCTGTCCACAACTAGCGAGGCCGACTTTGGAGGCACACACCAGGAGTGTATAAACGGCACTATAAGTACTCTTCAACGTCTAAAGTGGAAGATGTACTAAGTAAATGTTCAAATTGAGTGATTTCCTTTTGTGATTCAATTGATACACACGCCGAGTGTGTATAATCAGTCAATTAAGGAGAATCTTGAGCACCTGGCGGACACCAGCGGAACTACACTTGTTGGACAGACTACAAGACCCCTAACTGTCCATCACCGGCACAGAAACGCGACGTCACAGTGACATTTAGCGCAGTGTCACAGTGTAGCGCAAAAGTGTCCACTTGGACGCCACACCAGTTGGACATTTTAGTTATACTGGCATAGAATTGTGATGTCACAGTGACACCAAGCGAAGTGTCACAGTGTGGTCCTTTGCTGTCCACTTGGACGTCACATGTGACGTCCAGCAACTACAAGATACTTCTCACTAAAGGGGGCATAACTATACCTTGACATCAGGATATAGTAAGTCTTGCTGGCTGGCTAAAGCATTGTCACTTGCAGTAGGATTGATTTATATAACACAGCATACTACAGTCTGAATAAACTTTGCAAAGGTACTCTTAATTGAATCGTACAATTCTATCAATCAATAAACACTTTTCTAAATTAATCAAAATGTTTTTTTTTGTCAAAATGTTTTGTTTTGAATGATCACTTGAAAATGATGTAGTTACAATATCAATATTAGTTTCGAAACTAACTCAAACTATGCACTCACAATGCCATTCATATCTAGTGCACCCTCTAACAGTCCATGAACCTATTGTATCTTCTGCACTGGCATATATATTCTCCACATCTATGCCAACAAACTGTAAGGAAAGGGGCATATCTTGCTATCCTAATCTTTGATAAAAACGAATACTAATCCCAACTGATATCAATATAATTAGTGAAATTACCTATATATATATATAAATTCATTTGCGTTGGTGGCCACTTGTGATATGACCCAATCTGTTGAAAGCGGTGAGAAAACCACTACTTTCCTTCCTTCCAAGATCTTGCTCCCAGCCTGACATAGACAAGACATATTTCAAAAACAAGACGTGTTTAAAGGCCAAATTGTCGAACTTCTATTCATAGCTGACAATGCACCATAGTCTCATAACTGGGATATTATAATCTGAAATAGCAACGAAAGCACACCGAGGTACGTAGCATGCATTGATCAGGGAGGACTGTATTACCTAGGGAAATAGTCACTCAGGGTACCTAGGGAGCTGGTACAATGGAAAAGGATTTGAAAACGTTTTATCATACAGACAGCACACTTTGTGCAGAAGGGGAGGGAGGGGATTGGTTTTTACATCACCTTCAATAACTAAGCTCAACGAGACCTGGAAACCAGGAACTGGGAAGAAATTCCCAACTCTTTACAAATAGTTCCAAAGGGTCTTTCAGTTGCAGGAGCACTATAGACAGCCCTCCATAATGCTACATATTTTCATAGCAATGACCAACCTGTTTGTAAGGATCGGTTGGAGACTCAAACCTGTGACCTCACGCTTGGGAGCCAGGCATAACCACTACACTAGGGCAGATCCCTACATTGAGTATGAATGCAACTTAGAGTTAGAACATTTATCTTGAGAAGAAATAAAGCTTGAATGGAATAGGTCAATGAAAGAGAATGGTTAATTAATGAAGGAAAAAGTGACATCAAAGCCAAATATAGAATTGAGAGATCACCATTAACTGGTGAATGAGCTCCTTGCATCAGGCTTGTAAGAGGATGCTCCAATGAGACTATCATAAAAATATCATTCAGAAATGCTGAGGAAAGTGGTGACAGATTTACCTATTTCACCAATGTATCTGCTGCATATTGTTTGCATTTCAAAGGGTATGTTATATCATTAAGCTTTTACTTCTAGATAACTTTCAATGGAACTTCAATTGTTGAAGGCACATTTTGTAAGAATACTAGTACATCATGTCAATCACTTGTGCAAAAGATGACACCCCAAAAATGGTGTTCAGTGTCATCATGTACATTAAATCACTTAAAACTTACCCTTGGCATAACGTGAAGAACACTTTCATCAGTATCACCTTGTGACATCATAAGGACATATCAGTATATGTTAATAATAATGCCTCTATTTGCAATATTGTCCACTGGGGTAGCACTAGAACAGTGAATTTAATGGTATAAAACTGTGAATGCTGATATTCATTCATTTACAAACAGCCTTTTAAGAGCACAGTAAAATAGTCACTCCATAATATTGTACTGCATTTTGTCAACCAAGTCGCAAATGTGTTCTATTACATAAGTCACATAAGAGTATAATCCTGGCAGAAGAACATGTTTCATCCTGTAGTATTCATCATTTTTGGCCTTGGGTAGAGTTTCCAACAGATATTGCTCTAATCCCAGCCGCTGATCCTCTGCTTCTGTGAAGATGACACTGATATCAAGCTGTTCTTTAAGCCCTGGTCTTTCACTTGACTCTGTAAAAGTAATGTCTAAATGTGACATCCCAAATATAAATGGGGCAGTGAAAATAGCAAAACATATCATAGGAACGTATAGGATTTTAAACCGCTTATAAAATATATACATGAACTGCATACCGTATTTTCGCGCGTATAAGACGCACCCGTATATAAGACGCAGCCCTTGTTCAGGCCATTGAAAAGATGTATAGACCTTAGCTTTGTGTATAGCACGCACCCCCCTTTCGGCCCATGTCTCTAGCTATTTTCAAATTACAAATGAAAGAAATGGGGGTCATCTTACTAACTAGCATTGGATTCGGACAAACATTACGTTGATTGTAATAGGGGCTTGAACATTCATGCAGTGTATTGTAATTATTGTGCTTAAAATAGAACCGGCTGGACAGGTCCGATATAACAAACAACAGTTGAACAGTTAGAGACGTGCTTAACATGTTAGAAACACAATTGAAATCAAATCATACCCAAGCCGTGATTGATACGGGTTGCGGTAATGTTTGGTCATAGATTTGTGATCTCGGTGTGGCCTGGGCACTCGATGTAAAACAACCTAGATTTCTAGCTTTGTGTATAAGACGCACCCCCGTATTGAGTGTAAAAATTCGTGTAAAAAAGTGTGTCTTATACGCGCGAAAATACGGTATACCACTTCCCAATACAGGGAGAGGCTAAAAGGAACCTGGAAATACATGCAGCACTGTATATAGTGTTTGAAGCCAAAATGCCACTCTTGTCACATCTTGGCAAAACAACCCCTCTGTAAGCATATCCTATATATAACTATTATAATTATAACTTTACATCTTTGTTAAAGCTAATAACCATGTAAATGTATTGACAAATTATTATGAATGTGAAGCTATTAACTTGTGTATTGAGATATTGTATGCATTATTTTGAGGCAAAGATAATAAGGGAAGAAAACTATTACCAAGTTCTGTAATGGTATTTGCTTCTGTAATGGGATCCGCTCCTATGGTCTCCAGTTCCTTGTTTACAACTTCCATCATAATGCTTTTAGCTTTCCTGAAGGCATTTGCTTGAAACAAGTCAATGGATTTAGAACTTCCTCTTGGAGGCATTTTGCAGGCTTTGGCAATCTTGCTCAGTTTATAGGCAATGGTACTTTTGCAGGTAGGAAAGCGCAATCGAGATAAATCACTGAATATCGACGATGGTTTCCAATCTGGCTTTCCCCAAAGAAGTGTAGACGGATTCAGAATGAGCAGTTGGACCTTTTGCAAGAGAGTGTGTATGACATCCGAACTGATATGACTCAACATGTTGTTCTGAGGTAAAAAGTAGTTAGGTGCATTCTGCTGCATTAAGATGTTGTGGAGGTCTTGTAGCATTTCTAGAACACGTTCTTTAATGCTGTCTTCTGTCCACATGCAGGAAGGTATCTGCTCACACTTGTACAAGAATACTGTCTTCAGGTGGTAAGAAGAAATACCCTTTTGTGCCTTCAATGTGTGCCTGTATAGTCCTTTCAGAATGCGATAGCTTGCTCTCTGTACAAGGGTTGTAGCCCTAACAAGTGTCCTCTCTGCAACCGAAAACGACAGACGCCATTCAAGATTGTCATTTCCTCCATCAGGGTATGACTTTGGAACAAGATGGCAACCAGCTTTTTCAATGTCCTTTATCATTCTCTCAGTAGGCCAGTGACTTGGTCTCTCTCTTTTAAGCCAGTTTTTGGTTAGGGTTGGCCATTGGCATGGTAAAGCGACTGTCATGTCCAAAATGTCATATTGATTTCCCATCATGTCAAGGCCTGGGTTTATAAACATGACATGGACAGCGGGGCCTTCTTTACCTACAACCAGTTGCTCAGCTGCTGTCTCATCTAAATCTGTATCTGGACACCATCCAAGTTTCAGACAATCTTTAACATATTGGTTTCTATTAGTAGTACCAATGACACGATATGCTCTCAGTCGTTTTATTCCCATTTCTGCTCTTGCCACGTTTACTTCTGAAACAATGCTCATCCTATCATTCTCTACTGCTAAAGCTATTCCGCTGACTTCACTAGGAGGTAGAAAACCATGTTGACTGCAAAGACTGTTTGTATTTTTCCCATCAGCATCATTGGCATGTCCTCCACACTCATCTGGAACCAATAAATCTTGAAATTTGTTATAGGTGTCCAATGTTAGGAAAGCAGACCTGTACAAAATCATGTGATGAAAATAGTTGATAACTAAGTAGGGTGACACACAATCAACCTCCTCATTCTCATACTCCGTTTTAGTGCAAAAAAGTTCAAGTTCTTTTAGTTGGGAGGTTTTTGCATTTGCTTGTATCCATACATATCCTGGATGCAATGAATGATGGTCTGTTATGAGGCTTAATGGAAAATTGCCAATGGGACATTCAGCGGTGGAGACCCTATACTTGGCATCTAGACATATCATGACATCACTCTCCTTAACTTGCATTTGCCAACGTGTGTTCTTATCAGTAATGTCCATTCCTTCAGCTGTACTACCTGTCTCCTCTGCTGAGTATCCAGTGAGCAGATCTGGTAGTGGTATTTCCCCCACTAGCTGTTGATTGGAAGCCAATATGTATTCCAGCTTCTTACTTTTTGGAAATAAAGGTAAAAAGGTTGGCTTGTCCGATTCTTGAGTTATCAAAGATGCATCAAATTCCCAATTAGACGCCCATTGCCATTTTGACACTGAACAGCTCAATTTGTCTGCGAAATAAGCTTTGGATATATCTAAAAACAAACAGAAAGAAAAAATATCAAAGTTTTGAGGTGATGCAGTTACAATGCATTTTGGAAATAGATTCACATATCACAAATATTCTTGGAAATGATATAATGTTAAAGATCTTTTGTGGCTCAAAGTTCAAGCCTATATGATTGTGTAGTTTAATCTAACAGAGATGTTTATTCTGAATTGTGGTGTTGAAACATGCATTCTCACTGCTACCCAAATCAGTAGGGAGTTTTAATTCAATTAAACTGAATAGAATATCAAAGACAAGTGCAAAATAAAATGATGCATATTTCTAATCATTTGTAATGTCAGGACCTAATGACAGTGTGCTGATATCAATCAAATTACATCTTCGTTTATAAAAATGTTATTATGAATACTACACACCTTTTAATTCTAGTTTCTGCAAGAGTAAAAGAATATTCTTCACTACAGAACTATCTGCTTGTGTTACCCTTGCATGTTGCAATTCATTCTTCAATGTAGGGTCTCGAAGGAAGGCTGGTGATAAATCCTGTTTAGCAATATCACCCAGTGCTTTCAGGACATAGAGCTAATGAAAAAAGGAAATAAATATTTTGACTTGATTATTTGAAAATGGGCAGACATGAGTATTTCTTGGATTTATTTGTTTGTTTTTTTGGCTGGTGAGAAATCCTGTTGAGCAATTATATCCAGTGCTTTAAGGACATAGAGCTATTGAAAAAAGGACATGAATATTTTGACTTGATTATTTAAAAGTGGACAGACATGAGTATTTCTTGGCTTTATTTGTTTCTTTTCCACTCAACATTGGCCATTCTCTTAAGTTTGCGGTACCAGGAATTGCTCCCTGATTTTACACTTACTTTCCTTTCCAAAGTTTTCACAACTAGTTATTCTTATTGCAAAACATACTTTCAAGCTATCAAATAGTTAGCACAAATAGAGCTGCCTGCATTTATTTGAGTTTATTCATGTAAAAGTTACTGCACAGTTATTATAGGACAATTACACTGTTAGGTTCTTAAATGTCGACAACAGCGTTGATATGTGTACTTTGCAGTCCCTGTTCACCTGAATACTCTATGGCTTTCCCATCTGTAACCAGCCATCTCAGCTAAAAGCCATTGAAGCTATTCTATCCAAGAATGCCATGCAGCCCTCCATCTGATAGCCAGATGATGATGTCGCTCGGGTATATAATCACAAAGCTGTCAGCATTCCGTGTGCAATTTACTCATGACACTAGGACAATGATGGTTTTAAAATGGTAATTTACGCTGCGTATGGATGCGATAACAGAAGTGAAAGAGAAAAAGGAAAGGGAATTTACTTTTACTCCATTCCTATCGCAAAGATCAAACTAGAAAAGAAAAATTGGTGACTTTTTGACATTGGGAGAAGATAGACAATGAACAATTGCACAATAAACAAGCAAGAATATTATAAGTGAATGATGTGTGATCCTTGTATAAGACCATTATATAGAAGGTAAATCTACACACACAACTACATACAAGCTGTGAAGAAGCCACACTCCCAGCCTAGTAGTGGAACCAGCTAGCCTGCTTAGTACAGAATAAACATCAGCATAGGGTTCAGCATTGCTGAATATGGTCACTCCCAGTCACCCACTTCCTGTTGGCAAAACATAACTTTAACCAGCAATAAACTTCTAATATGGAGGTGACCCCACCAGGGGCACACCTTATGGTGTGCAATAGGAGTTGGCACCTCTCGGGGAACCCTAAGCTGGTGGGCACCCTGCTCCCCTTATAATGATAGGGGGATGTGCGGATATGTCTATGGATACCCTGCTTCTAAAATGTCTTTAGGTCCTCTATAGATCGGAAGGCTGTCCTCTTACTCCCCCTCTTTTCCTTCTTTCACCTAGAATAATTGTGCTTTGTCATTGTTCTTCAACGATGGCGAAGGACCACTTATTGTTATGAATTAATAGCACTAAATGACCTTCGTGTGTCAATGTGCCTTAAAAGACTCATTCATGCATCCATTCATTCTAATATGGAGGTGGGTAGTTGAAGGGTCTTGTATTTGAGTAGAGTATAATCTAAGACACTACCCATGTTTTATTCACGGTGAAATTGTCCGTTAAATGTACACACACATATTTTCATCTCCCTTTGCTATCGGTATAACCATCTTTGCTAAATGTTACATGATTTTTAATACATAAACATTAAATTGAAAAGAAACAGTACCTTCATCAAGCATAAAAAGTATGGCAAGAAAGTGAAATAGTGGTAGTTAGCTGTCCTTACCTTTTCCCGCTCGTCACCTTCCTCCAGTATGTTTTTGTACGATGCAAGGCAGTTATTTCTCAGCAGTAACTCTAAGTTCTTTTCATTATGGCAAAGGTTCCTAGACGAACATAAAAAGTTATTTTTTCTGTAAGGATCAGGGTAAGGTGAAGTATGGAAGACTGTTTGAATTAAATCATTTGACCAGATGTGTTTGCAGTTTTCAATTTATACTCAAAGGAGAAAATAGAAAATATGTTGCCATCACAAGAAGATGAACTTTGAGGAATGCCAACAATAAAAGCACTTTAAATAGGACAAAAGCATGTAGTCAATACTATAAGGATAAGAACAAAGAATTGCTTCATCTTGTTGTTGGCCATTTTTCAATGTAAGGTACTACTTCTCTTGGGAAACATGTGCCAACTAATTTGGTCAGACATTTCCAAATTACAACTAAAGTTTGTCCAACATTTTGGTGAAAGTATTTTTCTCCACAGTTAAAAGATTTTTGAATAATTTATCCAACATGGAGTTAAATCTTGAACTAAATAAGATGTCAATACTACCTAATGCATTTCCAATCTCACTTAAAAGACTACAAATAACTCTTACCATGATTTTAAGATCAGGGTGATTGATAATGTAACTACTGTCAAGCAAAATATCTATATTTTGTGCACTGAACTTTGTCTGAAAGAATGCTTACCCCAAACAATCCACAATTTCATACACACGAAACCCATTATAGGTTCTGTTGGTTTTGGAATCCATCGCTCGCTGAAGCCAGTGTATCATAATCTCTAACTGAGGCAGTGCCACAGTAAAAGTTGTAAGCTCTGTTTTAGATAAGAGATATGAGTAGGCCATCAATGACAGTAGAGCAGTTCTTTCATTTGGACCATATTGCTGAGAATGAATGAAATCTTTTCCAGCATCACATATGTACCTCATGCAATTAGGAACTACCTTTGCACAATTGTGGATGATTCCAATGCCAGCCTGCACCATTGATGTCTGAAAGATAATATTTCAAAATATCATTGAGGAGAGTAATGGCTTCTTAAGTTTCCTGCATTTTGGGATGGTATTGTGAAATTTTAATTCATGTATATGGAAAATAAGGGGCCCTCCCGGGTAGCTGAGTGGTCTAGGGCATTGCCACTTATTGCTTCATGTCTCTCACCATATCCCAGTTTGAAATCCTCCTCTGGACAAGTGAAAGTAGCTAGTAACATGGGGTTAGGTAGTGATTCCCCCTGAGTAGGCTAGTGATTAGGAAGCCTGGCGTCCTAGTGGATGGATATCAGTTAAGGTGATGAGTGGCGTTGCAAGCTAGTTAAAAGCCCCATCCCAAAACAAGCCTTGCAGCATCATAATCATATAACAAGGTGTATCTATAGATTCCTAGGTGATATCAGGTAGAGAATATCATAGCCTACCATCCTTAGTCAACCCATTCTATATCATTTCAATATTTACAACTTTTCACTAAAATTACACAATCTCACTACTTACACAGATGATGGTCACTGCAGGTTCAGAATTACCTTAGGGATATCATGGTCTATTCCCAATAAGAAGTAAATTTATGATTGCTGATCGCCAGAAGATTTTTACAGGACATAACATTGAAAATTTCAGGTAGAAATCTTCACACCAACTACACTAGGTAACCTCACGGCTCACAGCTAGCAACTATTTATAGCATGCTGACCACAAGCCATTCTCAAATGATCGTCGAGCTGTACAACTGTCTTTTGTTTCCAGTGCTCGGAAGTGATCAGCGAGGTATGTCCACTACAACAAATAGGGTTCCCATGCCTCCTGACACGAGATATCTCACTACGATTTTCAATGTCAATGTTACGCCCATTACAAATAAGTTAAAGTCCAGAGTTTCTAAATCTGTTTTCTTTCTCAAGCTTTATCCATAAACGCTTTATCCATAAACAACATGTATAACACATGCGACATTTGATTAATTTGTAAAATGATGAATACAATGAATTTCATTGTGATTTCAAAATGTGATGCCAAACAGATGCCCGAAAAGCAGTCAATTGTAAGAGTTGTATTTTCAAAATAAATCTGGAAATTTAGACAGGTTATTAAACATCTGCATGTCTTAATATATATATCAAATAATTAGTCACCACCCTTTCGAAATCTTTGGGGGGATATCCAAATTTTGGGAAAAAGATTGGAAAATAGATTATCTATCTCTGAATATTTTGAAAATGAATAATCTGTCCATGAGGATAAATGAATAAATAGTCTGTCTTGTATCAATTCTTATTTCAAGAAGGCCAGGCCAACCGACTTGGGCATCCATGGGAGACTCGAACCTGCAAATTTATGCTTGGGAGTCACGCTTCGTAACAACTAGGCTAAGGGGGATCACTAAAATACATAGGCAGATTTGATTGTAATACTTGGAAAAGATAAATGAAACATGAATCGCAGCTAAAGAATATTCACTTCTGGTGCATGTATCTAAAAGGTATTAGAATATTAGAAAATATTATCAGCAAAATCTTAATATTTAACATTTTTCCTCCGCCTCGAAAAAATTTATGAACTGAAAAATTGCTTGAAACGTAAGTATAGCATAACATGTATATCTAACCTTGAATGTAATGTTGTCAGTTGAAGAATCGTGATGATACAAGAGAGGCACTTCGACTGAGATTTTATGCAGAAGACCAAGTTGACAGATGCAGATACAGAATGCTTCACTGCGATCAGAAAGGTTCCATAAAGGTCCAACAATGTAATGCAGACATGTCTGAATGCTTTTGACTTCTTGCCATTTGAGGGACATAAAGGCAGTGAACGATTTGTCTAGCATTTTCAACCATTCCATATGGTCTTCAACTAGGCATTGGCCTAGTTTCTCTAGAGAACCAGAACCATATGCATCCTGATGCAACTTATCAAATGCCTGGAAGCTTTTGAGGATATCTTGCTCCTGCGAAAGGTAAATTGCAAATTGAAGATCCAAATTTGCTTCCACAGATAAGATAGGTTGAACAGAAGCTACCATATTGTACAAAGTATCTTCTAAAGTTGGTTTCACTGGCCCCTTAGGTGTAGGAAAAGGCTGTCTATCTTCTGTTAGATAGATACTACTGATGTCAGCTATCACTTCTTCCACTTTGCTCGTATCAAAGGGCCATTGGAATTTCAAAGGGTATTGAAGGGCCATTTCAAACACACTATCATCCATAGTAGTTGTGTTTGTGACCTCCATTTGCTTTTGAATGTTACATAATTGCTGGAGAAGAATGTCTGCAATAACTTCTCTTTTAAGTACGTCTTCTTTTTCTTTTGGTGGTAGACATAACATCTTCAGCTGGAGTTGGCTGCTTACAATATCCTCCATTGGATTCCTGTCATTACCCGCACTAGAATGTTCAGCGCCTTCATTGGTGAGTGTTGAAGCAGCTTTAGTTTCTGACCCAAGACCAAGAACATGTTGGTTTGTACTTGATTCAAAATGCTCATCTTTGTGGAGATGGCTGGTGTTTTCTGAAGTTACTTCTTCATCCCTGCCTATATCAGCCTGTATGTCATATTCCATGACGTTCATGGGGATAGCCCTATCAGCAAGCCCCTCTGGAAGAAATGAAGTACAAATTAAACATGTAAATGTTTGAATATTGAAGTATATCATGTGTGCAACACATAGATGTAACGGTTTTCCAAAGCTGACAAGGAATCATGATTTTAATTTATGTTTCGCATATGAATGCTCTGCTGCTGATTTATGAATATATTTTGTTATTTCAGCCTTTTTTTCTGTATTTACACTAGATATTGTGATCACTTTGATAAATTGTGATTATTTTTGGCAAAGGCAGTATTTCCAATTAATCAGAGGTGGGAAGACTAGACAATTTTAGTTTTCAAAAGGTATGTCATCAATCACACTCCCATGTATATGTCTCTATGTGTGTGATTGTGTGTACACAACTAGATATTTCTTCTCTGCATTTTCATTACCACTTCCTCCAGCATAGTTTAGTGTCACTGTGCAGTTAGGCACAACACAGCTCACTGCCAGATAGATCCGCATGCCCAACTTCTGCCACAAGTCTCTCACAGTCCATTGGAAAATGGTCTCCCCATATCCAAACAAGATGCAGCCTCCATTCCTTGACGTGTCTAAGACAACCAAAATATCTTCTTGTTCCTAGGGTAATATACATGTAACAATTAATGATTGGAAAAGTTGTAGAAACTCCATACTTAACTCAATTATCCCTAGATTATCCTCGATAGGTATGGCTATTGGAATATCTTTGTGATGAAAGCTTCTCTTTTGGAGCTACTCAGTATTTGTACATCAAATAGAAGTATGCCTTAAAATACACAATACCTCTACTAGAAACTGCTGTTGCTACTTTCTGAATTAGATCTAGGTGCGACCATTTACTTGTTGTTCTCTCAGTAATAGTATGTTGATAAATCCACTTCTACAACTGAATATAATAAATGGTTTGTTACCTAAAAAGGATGTATGTTTAAAGCATTATTTCCTCTTATTTATATTGTTTGTTAGTCAATGGTAGTTATCTTGTGGAATTCAATTACATGTTTTTCCTCAGATGGAAGTTTGCCTAGAAATGTTCCATTGCAGAGCAGGCGATTGGTGCTGAGGTCCCATCCTATAGAATGCTCATATTTTCCAACCACCGCTTGATTACCTGAAATATTTCATATGAGAAAATGATTGACACATTTTCCTCTCACAATTGTATTCTTCAATCTTATAGTTTGGTAATAAAAATACTACCTGCAGAACGAAAAATTTGTCAGAATATTTATTTTCCATATCAAGTTTGTCCCAAATACTATAAATAAATATCATAGTATATTCTATTGATACATTATTAGTCATTATTATGACAGAGCGCGTTCAAATGAAATTCATATAATTTGTATCTATCAATAATACATAACATATTAACCTGGCATGAACGCGCTTGGTGGGCAAAGTTACTATTTGGAACCAATTCCACCTAGGCTCAAATCTCATTAGTAGGCATGGAGGCAGCCATTTTGTTGAAGGTCATAAGTAAAGTTCACTACATTGAAAAATTTTCATGGAAAACCAATACGTACGGCCTTCTATGAAACGTCATTACTGGATCTCCTCCAACATCTTTACAGTATACCCATGAAATAGTTTTTTTCTAAAATCGGTCAAACTGGCACGTTATGTATATTATGATGATGATGATGATGATGATTTTCATTATTATTATTATTATCAATATTATTATTATAATTATTATCATTTTTCTAGCAGCATGTCATCAACTGTGAGAACATACCATTAAGACAGATGCCTTTGCTCACCTAGCCTTTTTAGAGGCATGCCATCAATTGTGATAGCTTACCATTAAGACAGATGCCTTAGTTTACCTGGACTTTCTAGAGGCATGTCATTAATTGGGATAACATACCATTAAGACAGATGCCTTCGCTTACCTAGACCTTCTAGAAGCATATCATCAACTGTGAAAACATGCCATTAGAACAGATGCCTTCGCTTAATTACCTGGACTTTCTAGAGGCATGTCATCAGCCGCCACACCCACACAAGCATGGGATCCTCGCTCAGACACTGGCCAGTGGATTCTCCAAATGTGAATTCCTATGTCAGGATGGCATGTCTGCTTTCCACGTACTGCGTCTGATTGATGTAACTTGAGTCCTCGCTTGAGCTAAAATGATTAGAACATACATCCATCTATGTTCAGCCTATAATTGATACCAAATTGCTTATTTCTTCTTTATTACCGGTATTTGTTAAAATGTGCAATAGTATGTCATATTCTCCACCTAGCCTCGGCGGAAAAGGTTGTATTTGATCATTACTATTTTTTTTCATTATTTCTTAATCATTATTATTACTTTTCGAAGGTCATATAAGTGTATTAACTGGCTCCTATAGCATTAAGATGATTTTTTGATATTTGATTTTTCCATTTTCCGCGTATACTGTGCACGCTGCTAGTAAAAACACAAGTGAGGTTGCATGTTGGTCTAACTCTTAACTTGGCCACTATTCTTAACAAAAACACTCTGTATCGCGACATTCTTGTGTACACATACTGAGTCTTGTATGTATACTTTTATTTGAGATTTTGTTATAGTAAATGCCAATTACATCCTTTGCCATTAAATATACTTGTCAATATAATCACAACTGCTATATAAACTAATATGATTTTCGGATTGATGAAACTATGCCTCACTCAATTCAATTTGTGATTAAGGGAGAGCTACTTTGAAATAATGGTGGCTTTTAAATTAAGGAAATATGGTTCGAACGTTTATTGATAAGAATGATGGAATATCAAACGATTGTCCTACCCGTTTCTTATCCAAATCGATTCTGATGTTTTCCGAAGCATCATATGCATCCCAACCGTTGTTCCAACAATCCAGTTTGGTGAACAAAGGGTTTAGTAACAGGTCTTTAAGGCGTGTAATGTACTCATCATCTTCTTTGTGTATAATGTCAGCCATCATGAATATGTCAGTACCTACAGAAAACAATGTGCCTTTAAGGGAGGTGCACTTGTAAAAACAATGCTTTCCTAATTGGAATACAACAGGATTTGATTGCAAAGCTGCAGCGACTGCAAAACAGTGCTGCAAGGATAGCATCGAGAACCAGGAAGTATGAACATATCACACCTGTTCTCATCAAGCTTCACTGGCTACCAATCAAATTCCGCATCCAATCTAAGGTCCTACTGCTGGTATACAAGGCGCTAAACAGACTTGCACCTAAGTACATCAAGGAGCTGCTCGTGCCTTATAAACCCAGACGCCATCAACGATCAGAAGCAAAGGGCCTTCTGGATGAGCCTCGGACTAGACTCAAATTTGGAGATCGCGCTTTCTCCATTAGTGCACCAAGATTATGGAATGCGCTTCCACAACGCCTGAAGGATTCTACATCGTGTCAGGCCTTCAAGAAGTGTCTCAAAACACACCTTTTCAGGCTCGCCCATTGAGGCGTTTTTGACTATGACTCAAACTATGACAATGTGCAGTGCTTTTGAACATTTTATGAATGGAAATGGCGCTATATAAATTCCAATTATTATTATCATTATTACTTCGCTCTTAGCCTCTAGTGACTAAAGAAATACTGATAGCATTTATCATTCAAATCTGAGCAGGCAACTTAATACGATTTGATTGATGAATATAATCAAAAAAGGTTCTAGGTGACTTGGAGAATGCATCAGTCCCTAGTTCAATTATTCTTCTTACCAACTCATTCAAGAAGGAAAAAATACCATCTATAGTCAACATTAAAAATGAGGTACCTAGAAAATTATTTCCATTTCAGCAAGAGGAAAAAACAACGATTTGATAAAAAAAAATTGGCATTGGTTGAAAGTTTATCATAATGATACATAGTACAAAGATGATATGTCATAATCTTTACTCTGCTGAGAAACATAATGTTCATTGTTGTAGTTATAATTTATTTGCATATGGCTCTGCGTAGCTAAAAGGAATATATGACTTTTGTAAATATAGAATATATATATATATATATATATATATATATATATATATATATATATATATATATATATATATATATATATATATATATATACATATATATATATTTATATATATATATATATATATATATATATATATATATATATATATATATATATATTTATATATATATTTATATATATATATATATATATATATATATATATATATATATATATATATATATATATATATATATATATATATATATATATATATATCGCAAATGTCAGTTAAAACACTCAGCAAAGTATAGTTCAATTATATAGCACACACCTTCAAGTTCAAATATGCATAATGTGTCCGGTAAAGTGACAAATTATCCATACTAGCCTGCCTTGGATTAAGTCTCATATTATACAAATATGGCACTTTTGTTTCGTGCAATATTATACAAATATGGCACTTGGGTGAGTGCAATATCAATATTTATTGCACTCTAAAAAATGATATTGCACGAGGCGCTTGCGCGGAGTGCAATATCATTTTTCAGAGTGCAATAAAAATTGATATTGCACGAAACCAAAGTGCCATATTTGTTTTATTATATGCCTACTGCTCATTCTAATAGAATAATTTACTAATTTAAAGAATTATGAAAATGTAAATATTATTAATATGTTTTTCCATTTCCCGGTTTTACCACAAACCATTGGGTTATTGTAAATTTCTAAGCTGTAATATATTCTTGTGTTAATTCAGTAATATCGCAATCAAAATACTATAAATACCCGAAGAAGTCACATGCATTAGTTATGGAAATGTAATGATTTATTTATTTAATTTAAAAATGTTTTTTTTACTAATTCCCTTCCTAATCATGATTTTACAAGAAACTCAAACTCTTCTGAGTTCGTTGTCTCAATTCACTTCTGTTGGCTTCCTTTTCAAGAGTTGAAGTGGAGAATTGAGCACATGAACCTGACAGCTCTGAGTCAGAGTGTTGGAAAGGGATATTGCACCCCAATATCACTTTTGTAAGGTGGTCATGTGACCATGATCTGACCAATCACAGCAGAGAATGAGCAGTAGGCATATAATAATAATTTTTATTGCACTCTGCAAATTGATATTGCATGAGGCGCTTGCGCCGAGTGCAATATCATTTTTCAGAGTGCAATAAAAATTGATATTGCACGAATCCAAAGAGCCATACTTGTTTTATCATATGCCAATTTCTCATTCAAATTAAATAATTCAATAATTTAAAGAATTAAGAAAATGTAGATAGTATTAATATGCTTTTCCATTTCCAGGTTTTACCTCAAACCATTAGGTTATTGTTCATTTCTAAGCTGAAATGTATTTTGTGTTAATTCAGTAATATGATTGTTCAATATCAATGATGTTTTTCCCTCTGATCAAAAGAGCCGTATCATCAGCATACAACAAAAGCCCAGTCAACAGCTGATTCCATATCGTTCACATAGATTAAAAACAATAAAGGTCCCAATAAAGAGCCCTGGGGTACACCACACAAGTAACTTCCCCTCGGTCTGATAAAGTGCCCTTTATGTCTATAAATTGAAATCTGTTGGATAGGTAGGAGTTGGAACAGTTCACTGACCCATCATCACATCCAACAGCACCAAGTTTATCAGACATTATGGCATGGTTGACTGTATCAAAAGCTTTTTGCAGGTCAATCATAACCATTCCTGTATATAGTCCCTTCTCCATGCTAAACTTGATTCTGTCAGAGAGATTGATGAGAGCAGTCTCTGTGGAGTATGACCTTCTTAAACCTGACTGATATTTATAGAGAATATCACGTTTGTCTAAATGCTTACTTAGCTGATCATACACATTTCTTTCAAATATCTTTGACACTGCAGGTAGGTTTGAAAATGGACATACCTTTTTTAGAGGAGCAAGATTATCTACTATAGGCATCAACAAATCATTAAAAATGTGTCCATATTTCATTGACATCTAGGCAATTTAAGACTGGAGACCAATCAACTGTTTGAAGTAATTCAGTTAGCATTTCCTTGCTGTAGTGTTTCATAGATCTGATGATGGTGGTATGATGTTTGTTCAAAAGAGATTTTACTGTTTTCCTTGTACAATAGATAATAAAATGGTCACTCAGACCTGATGGGAGAACTCCTTGTTGGCTAATTTTGTCAACATCAGACACCATTATCAGGTCTATGATACTCTTAGTAGTATCTGTTACTCTGGTAGAGTCCTTAATGATCTGTGGCATATTGAAAGTGTTCATAAAATACATTAATTTACGTTTCAAACCACATTCAGGGCCCTTACTAACATTTGTAATAAAATCCCCTAATACCACCAGTTCATTCTGAAAAGATACTTTTGGAGCTACAATAGTTTCTGGATTTATATAAAAATTTATTGTCTTTTGGAGGTTTGTAACATATGCCGGTCAGAATAGGCTTTGTTTTTTGGAAGTAAGACAATCAAGATACATAAAATAGTCGCATGCATTAGTTTCAGAGATTTATTTATATAATTTTGAAAATATGTTTTATCTCAAATATAGATGATATGGTTTGTATTTTTGCAAGGGTCCTTTCCTTTTCAGGATTTTACAAGAAGCCCAAACACTTCTGAGTTCCTTTCGTCAATTTAGTTATGTTGGGTTGCTTTGCAGGAGTTCAAGAATTGAACACATGAACCTGACAGCTCTGAGTTTGAGTGTTGGAAAGTCATATTGCACCCCAATATCAATTTTGTAAGGTGGTCATTTGACCATGATCTGACCAATCACAGCAGAGAATGAGCAGTGGGCATATACTTATATACAAATGTGGCACTTTGGTGCATGCAATATAAATTTCTATTGTACTCTGTAAACTGATATTGCACGAGGCTTTGTGCAGAGTGCAGTATCATTTTACAGAGATGTCTGCGACTTGTCCTGATTGTACTAACATTGTCGAGGATGTGTCCAAGACACGTCCAAGACAGGCTTTTCGTGTCCCTGACATGTCCCCGACACTACCAAGACATCCCTAATTTGCATATTTTTGTCGGCATATAAAATGTTGTGATGTCCTGGGTGTCCTAGGTATGTCTTGGCCAAACGTCCTAGGCTGTCTGGCCTGCTGTGTGACGCCAGCTTTAGTCTGGGATGGCATATTCTCGACCTGAGACGTACATTAATCTGTAGTACTGTGAACCATTATGCAAGAGCAAGACTGTGGATCAATGGGTAGTCTTGGGTGGGATGGAATCAGGATGTCAGCAGCTCTTTTTCCGTTTAGGTATATTCAATCGCTTTCAGCAATGGTTTAAGCACTCTTGAGCTACGCCTCTGATTTTTGAAATAGGTGATTGATACTGAGGATCAGTCACGTACTGATCGGTTTCATTGTGGTCTGTTTCATCAGAGTGAAAACCTAGTGTCACTTATGGATGGCTCTGCATATTGTCATGTCACAGGGGGGGGGGGGGTACAAACGATACTTATACTCATTATTTCCGGACTTGGGTAGGTAGCGAAACTCTTATTTTTAAGTCCATGCCTAATATCCCGAGCCACTTGTATTAATTACCCACCAAATGTTGATACAGCCCCAATATAAATTTGAACTCCCTTTGTCATTAAGACAAGGATATCCGTAAATCATGGTATTATCTATTTTGGCCACCAACTGGCTCTAAATCTAGATTGTTGTTACGGACAAATAATGAGCGGGCCAAACAGCTTAAAAAAACATCTCGGGTTACAAAATATATGTGTTTATATTTAAAAGAATGTCATGCATAAATTAGCAAAATAAAATTGAATCAATAGTATACATTTGTGACCACCTTTTACACTTCTTAGGCAAATACGACCAAGCTGTTGTACAATGTCGTATAGTTTTGCGGGAATCATGTCAGATATTGCGACAGTCGAACTACTAAAGCTAGTGTCAGCACCAAGTAGACTTTTTTCGAGTCCTTTTGCGCCTGCTCCCATGGTTAAATTGATAAAACGTAGGTAGTTATTACCTTAGATTAACAAAAGAATGGATATGTACCGAGATACCAATTACTATATGCGCTATAGTTAAGAACTGGCTATGCCAGGGGTCTCGAATCTGACCTAAGTGTGACGTCACTAGGAGACGAAGACCCATAAGGGCTCTCCTATAGTGTACGTTACAGAGAAACGTGCGCACTAACCAGACATTTAGGCTATTCGCCGCAGCCAGCTTGTTCAGGTTGACAGACTGGTTTCACAACCACTTGAATGTTTCATTCCCCGAAACTATTACTAAGCATTGGAAAAAAGATATTAACATCCTGCAGCCACGACGCAATCACGTGACTGGAAATGGTTCGGTGCATCCATGTCCTGGCATGTCCGGGCATACCCTGCGCAGTATGCCCTCACCCCGGGGTAGTTCAGGTGAAACGCTACTTTTAGATTCGTGTGTCCAGGTTTCGTTTGACTCGTGGTGTCCAATGGGGTAAGTCATTAACAGCAGTGACCATCACCAGTGTAAGTAATGATATTATGTTATTTGAGTGAAAAGTTTTAAATATTGAAGTGAAATAGAATATGGATTGACAAAGGACGGTTGGCTAAGATATTCTTTACCTGATAACACTTAAGAATCTGGAGATACACCTTGTTATATGATTATGCTGCCGTGAGGTATGTTTTTGCATTGGGCTTTAAACTAGGTCTCAATCGCACGTATCGCCTTTAAGGGGTAGAACTTTCTTTCTCGCAAGGAAGATATCCTTCTACTTACATTTGGAAATAGAATTTGAAGTTATCTTTTCATCCGATTATCTCCAAAGACAATGAAGTCATTCCATGTCCATTGTTTCATAATCCTAGAGTTAACTTTGAAAACATACTCACCCTTAAGGTGATGAGTACCATTGCAAGCTAGTTAAAAGCCCCATTCCAAAACACACCTCACAGCAGCATAATCATATAGCAAGGTGTATCTCCAGGTTCCTGCGTGTTTTCAGGGAGAGAATATCACAGTCAGCCGTCTGTAGTCAACTCATATTCTAATTCATTTTAATATTTACAACTTTTCACTCTAATGACACATTCTCATTACTTACGCAGGTGATTGTCACTACAGGTTCCCGGTTACCTTAGGGATATCATTGACTATGCCCAATAAGAAGTATGTTTTTGATCTTTTACTGCTAAAGAATTTTACAGGCCATAACATTGAATATTTTAGTGAGATATCTCGTGTGTGGAGGCATGGGAACCCCATTGATAGTAGTGGACATACCTCGCTGATCACTTCTGAGCACTGGAAACAAAAGACAGTTGCACAAAGATACACCTCGACGATCTCAAGAGAATGGCTTGTGGTCAGGATGCTATAAATAGGTGCTAGCTATGAGCCCGTGAGGTTACCACAGCCCCTGTGTTGTCAGCAGCAGACCTTGAAGTAATATTACAGTTCCTAGTCCTAACTTTCTTCCTATCAAATTCACCTTTAGTAACTTTCTCTTAATGCATTTCTAGATAAATTGATGACTATCTTTGACAGTATATCCTAGTGTAAGTGTATCAAGCTAGTCAGATATGCTGGAAGGATCCCTTCAGAACTAAAGAAGAAACCATCTCTCTTTTAATGAATAGCCGTTCATTCAGTGTGTGGTCTCTTGGCTAGAGACTCTCATCACTCATGCATGAACAGCCTGTATATTATCACCAGGCAACACACTATGTCACTTGGAGGGAAAGTGCAGCTTTCAGCTATCTTAGGAGGTTCCCTCGAGTAGCTGTGATAAAACCAATCAAATCTCAGAAATGATGAGAACAATTTTATGATTTATGATGCAGATGTCATGTTAACATCATAAAGATGTCAACTACCATGACAGAATCTACTTAACTCCTCCCATTTCCCTGTCATTGGACCATTTCCACGTAGGGTGGAAAATAGGCTTTTCTGAACAACTGATTTATAACAAAAGCGGGTTGCTGTTTGAAGTTACCCATTCCCATTGAAATGACATAAAATGACACATACACCCCTGTGGTCATCACCACTAATGGAGCAACTTATCAGTGTCTGTGATTCTCAATAGGATGCCCACTTCCTGAGATAAGGGGGATATTAACTCATTTCTATAGAAGGACCCCCCCCCCCCCCCCAATTGGCTTTGACACTAAATATCTCCCATATAGGGATGCAAATGATATACATCCAAGACACCGTATACTAGGCACATGTATGAACTTATAGTCCATCCAAGTTAAATGGGTGTTTTGACCCTCTGCTGTGGGCTAAGAGTGATTTACTTAAAAAATACCCTTTTACATTTTTTTTCAATAAAACTCTGAAATTCGAGAAAAAATAAATCAATTTAGCATAGTGAGGTAGCTAAAAAGGTCTTCTTTCAGGATATATATATATAGTTTACTGGTGTTACAATCCTCTACAAGCTGTAAATGAAGCAAATGCTAGCTAATGTCCTTAGTGATGGACCCACCTTAACTGTGGAGTGGTTTCCTCGTACCTGTAGATATGATATCGTGTTGAAAAGAATATCATACGGGGGTCCCCTACCAAAAAATCACTTTATAGGACGTTGCGAATTCGTTTTAAAAACAAGTAGTTCTGTTAAAGTATCATCGGTGTATACATTATTTCTCAGGAAACCTTACGCATCCATATGTTTATGAAATATGCTTTTCTATGTATTCTCGTTCTAATTTCAAAAACGGCAAGATGGCCAAGGATATCTTATAAAGGGCTCAATGCAGGAAGCACATATTTTTGAGGATATGCAAAATGTCCTAGATTTGAATCTCGTGTTAGGCATGTTAGAAAGTTACCAGTGCCTAAGCATAAGAGAGTAACGTTGGCATGCATTAATGCAGAAAAGTAACAATAGACACTTTTTATTTCTTTGATCCTGCCGCCACCAAGTATTTGCACTTGCAGTGTTGATACATTTTCTTTTGGGTTTGTATGTACTTTGGGTGTTTATGTACTATCGGGATATACTAATGTTTATGCCTTTTCTGTAATTACTACTGTTTTGTACCTCAGTATTACTGCAATCTTTGTAAACATACCGTGCTGACATGTTTTTTACGAGGAATGAATGAAATTATCTAAAAGAAAGTATTTTCGCACTTGTACATGTATCACAGTCGAAGAACTCTTCTGCCTAGAGTATATACCAATTCAAATATTTCATATTTCAGTACCACATGTGGTTAATTGGGAAATATCCCTATAACAAAATTCACGGAGAGATGAACTAAACATGTCCATTTATTCAATATACTAGCAATAATATGTTATGGTAGATGAAATCAATTTACTTAAAAACCGACAGCTATTTGGAAATTAAAATTACGAGCATTCATATGTTATGATAGATGTGAGAAGTAAATTTCTATAAAATGTAAAAATGTAAATGTAATCTTTATTTTAAGTCGGTATATCAGTTACAAGAAACACGAGCTACTTGGCTCTTGGCCGCCTGGACCGACGGCTTATAGTGCCCTCCGAAGCACTGGAAAGCAGCAAGGAAATAAATTTTCTTTTTCTGCGCCCGCACCGGGAATCGAACCCGGATTATCTGCGCCGAAGGCAAGCGTGCTAACCACTTGACCAACAAAACCGACAGCTAATTGGAAATTAAAACTAATGTATATACAATTTTATACCTCGGCGTATTTCTTTTTTTGTATGCTTTTGCGGTTTATCTGCTGTCAATAAACATACAAAAATACACACAATGTGTATACGATGTAAATGTGATATATAATATATATGTAATCTTTGCATTCCATTCGTTTCTTCTTCTGCGATTCCAGGCTTACTCCTGAGGAGGATAACGTAGTACCTAGGGAAAACCGCCAACCGAATACTGTAAATCACGTATGTATAGCGGGAGCAATAAGATAGCGATAATAGCGCTCTGCCCATATGCGCTATTGTGAAATCCCTGTCTTCATTAAATTCTTAATTGAACTTGCTGCTGCTTTACCCGTTCACCGCTATTCTTAGATCACGCTATCCAGGGCAGTACCGTAATTGAGTGAAGGTGACGTCAGCCGAGCAAGATGGCAGCTGATGTTTCCGCTAGTGCTGAATATGACACAATTTGTGATGTTTTAAGGTCTATGAGTCCGGAAATATGTGCAGTTTTGTGTCAAATAAGAAGCCTTGATCATGATGAGTTAATCACGAAACTTGTCGAGTGTGCTAACTTCAAGATGTTAATGGATAACAGGTCAACCGTTTTCAGGGCCGCCATGGACAAGGTGGATCTATGCCTTAGCCAGGTGGCGAAAGCGCGGGCCGAGAATGTGTACTCCGTTACTGAAGTAGAGGAAGAGATGATCAAACGAGCTGAGAGTCTACTAAGGAGCCTGACACCGAAAGATATGATCCAGAGGAAGAGTATGAAGAAAGTCGCAGACGATATCGTTGATCTACTGGAATTTACCCTCGCTGAAAATGCGAATTTCCCGGCGAGGATGATACGCACAGGCAACAACAAACAAGGTACCGTAAAACCACAACAAGATAGTATCGTTGAAGCCCTAGCCCATCTACAACACATAGCAAACCTGATTCCGGACGAGATATGTTCGCCTGGCGGTATTAATGATATAGAGCATGGTGAGTTAGGGGACGAGACAAATTTATTAGAGAACCAAATGTATGCTGTACGTGTATATGACGATGCGTTAGGAGCCTCTAATGACCCACTTCAGGAAAATGAAAGTGATATGTATGCTTGTAGTGAAAGTGGAACTCGTACTTTAATCACAAACGAACTGAATAACATGAATGAGGCAAATTGTGAGTATCTTGAGGGAGATCGTCTGCCCTCCGAGCATAGTTCAGTTAATAGTATGGAAGGTGAGAGGAGTGAGGATGAAGAAACGCAAGGAAAAGTTTACTTAGTGAGAGAGATGGCAAGCCAACCCGGTACTAGCAATATGAATGGACAGAATAGGAATGCAATGGTTCGTGAAATAGCGCAAAAGCTTGATGCTGGGAATGGCGATAGTGATCTACCCAGTTATGATCCGATAGCAATTGATTCTAATATTATAAACATATGGCCATATGATGACAATACTCCAGATGCAAGCGTTGGAGTTGGATCACGCTACAAATCCAATGCCGAGTCCCAGGGGACTGATGGTGATCATGACTGGAATGATAGTGTGTGGTGGATCAGTTTTCGGCAACCCGTGGAGAAAGACAAAGGGCCTAACCCAAAGCGAGCGGTAGAGTCAGAACAGCAACTACCGAGCACATATGCAAATCAGATACCGGGTGTGAGAAAGGAACAAAGAAACCAGAAAAGTGCCGCATCGGACGCGGGTAATACTCAGTCATATGCTAATCGTGGTAGAGACATAGGTGCTCGCATGTGTCGACAGAATCAGTCCACCACTGATACTGAACGCGAGCAGACCACAGGCCGTAAAAACTTTACAGAGACTGAAACTGGTGAGGAACAAGGGGAAAATATATTCCCAACCCCGTTTAAAATATCGTTTACTGTTGGCAATGTAATGATTAACATGGATGTTTCAGATCTGACGAAGATGGCGAGTAGAGCAGCGCGTGACCAGAGCCCAACCCGTGGAAGGAGGAGGGAGAACCTTAAGCCGTCATGCGAATGTAGAGAATGCAGGACCCGGCTCGATGCACAGGATAGGAGGATCGATGACCTGGAGAACTTGATCGCAGAGCGTACGAGCGAACTCAAGGTGAGCACTGATGAACTATGTGACGAGATTAGAAATGTGAGGATAAATGTGGATAATCAGGGGCCCGATCCCATTCTTATCACTCCTTCAGTGCCAGAAGTGAAAGAAGTCGGGAGACTTGCACGTAATGTTCGTACCGTACCGGCTGGTGCACCTATCCCCGCAGGCAAACAGAGCAAGGTGTCCGGTACCAAAGCTAAGCCAAGGCCTAGAGCAGCGAGCTTCGCCGGGCTAGCGTCAGCAGAGCAGCTAGAAGCGGGAGGTGAGTGGCGCCGCACGCGGAAGGAAGTGAAGATGGTCCCTAACTCCCCAGAGGTGGTGCCTAAACCTCAGAGAGTGGAGCCCAGGAGAGGACGAGCCGGACGCAGGAATGGTAACGTCGGTGAGCAGGCGAGTAAGCCGAGGGAAGGCGCGATGAGAGAATGGTTGAGCACGGCCAGTCGTGACCAACCCCGCAATAGTGGTAGTGATCGGCGTGCTACCGCTGAGCGTAGCCCGTCTTGGGCCGATGAACCGGTCCCCGAGGACGACGAGTTTGACACGAGTAACTCGCTGACTCCGACACCGGATGGTGACAGACGTCGAGACAACATGCCGCCACAATGCAGCCCATCTTCACCCGACAACTCAGACCACGATAGCCAAGTCCAGGACGTCTACCAACTTCCACCGTCAGGCCAGGTCACGGAGCAGAGGGGAAGGAGGAACGGCAACCCGAGAGCAGGAGCCAGTGGTGGTTATGGTGGAGCGAGACCCAAAACCCGAGGTAAGCCCAACGCGGCACATGAGGGTAACTTTCACAATGCCAAAGGTAGTAAGAAGTCTAATATGAAAGAGAATAAGGCATCGTACTCAAAAGTTGTAACGAATTCTGGGTGGAAAACCGTCCAATCCAAGAAAAGAAAGTATGATAACTCGAGCCCGAGAAATGCTAACCCACTTAGAGGGATAGCAATGACACGGAATCGTGATGTATACTTGCAGGGTTTGCTATTAGATGATTGTGGCACTGGTAGTGGGGAGGACGTGATCGATAGCGTAAAAGCCTATTGCAGAGATAGGGGTATCAAAGCTGTGTATATCAAACTAATCCCAGTTAAGTTCGATGATACGCGTACAGGGTGTCGGCTTACAGTGAAAGAGGATGATTTCAAAAGAGTTGTTAGAGAGGAGTTCTGGCCCGATCATATTAAAGCTAGAGAGTGGACTCAAAGACCACGTGATGGGTACGGTAACGATGGCGGGGAGGAAAATACCTCCTCTGATGAAAACGAGTGACTTTCACGGGATACCAGCAGAAAAGGTGCAGAGTGAGGAAGGTTTATCCTTCTGACTGCAACCACCCAAATGCTATAGAATATTGGATGATATGTGTATTGTTTTGTATTTTACCTATATGTTATGTCTCACCTTACTCTCTGCAGACCGAAAGCGATAGTTTCATCGCTATTAAGTGTGAGGTACACTGCTATGTGAGTATGAGTGACACAAATGTCGCTAGATCAGAGAGTGCTATATTCGTACCAGAGGTGATGTCGTTTATTTTTGGTGATAACAACAGATGTGATAATTCCTACTGTAATGATATGTTACTTAAGTATAGTGGTATAAACCCGACGGAGAGGTTGTATTTGTGTGATAAATGGAATGGATGCATATATTACGATGTGGAAGTAAATGTAGACATAGTGCCCTATTTTTATGTACCTATGTTCGTAAGGACCATAATGGGATCGCATACCCGGAATAAGCCTCACCCATGCTATCATATGAATGATTCAGTTGTTAGAAGAAATGCGATTTATAGTGACAATTGTGGTATGATATGGAGTTATATACACGGTATTGATATTGTCATCTTATCTCTTCAGTTTCGCACGTTGCCGCTCAAAATCATTGGAGGATGTGACAAGACACGGGATGATGCAGGCCAGCGGAGGGTGCGGACTGTTGACTTGGGTGATCAGAGCCAACCTTATAGTATACTACAGGTCCGGTATGATGTATCGTCGCTCCCTGTCAACATATGTTTCCCTATGCCTAGTTATACCCCGTTTTTTCTTGTTGCTGACTTTAATGATAGAGAGAGTATGAGTCACGAGCAACCAGTCTATATATATTATTTTTCTTGCACCTATGATTGTATTATTATGCTCATTTATAGATGTATCTACCACCGGGCCAATGTTACTTGGCGGCCCATGATAAGTGCGATCGCATCACCTGTACGGTGGAATATATGTTATTACTATTGGTGGAGGAAGCGTTTATATAACGTATGTATACTGATAGTATGTATAAACTACATTTTGCTCATGTGTACGCTACGTTTAGTTTTCAAATGGTCCGGCAGGTGGTTTTTTGTAGAATGCTCGAATGCTATATACCTTCTGTTAAACAATCCTAGAAGCAGAATGATGGTAAATGAAATATGTTTTGTGACACTGTATTTAATGTATATACATAGAGTAGAGGTAGTGATGTTAGTAGCTATGGACATTTGTTCCGGCAATATTGAGAATGTCACAGTAAGCGGACTGAGTTGTAATATTACTCTGACCCTAGTATACCCATATATAACTATTTTCTTTATACTGTTACAGTGCGTTATTGATGTGCGGATGTATAGGCCTTACCTGGACCACTACACTTCTTGGTGCATGAACCTGCGTCGTCGATGTCATATACCGGACACCGCGGCCCTTGAGGCACAGTGCTTCATACTTACCTGGATCCAGTCTCTGAGGCGGATTACGACAGCGCCCCGGTATGCTGTACGAGTTACTTACGATGCCGTCGACTGGACCGCGTTTATGAGCAACACTGCGGGATATGGTAGAGACATTGAGAATAGTGAGGTTGATGCAAATGGAATGTATGTGTGTATCAGAAAGGTGTTTTGTTCTATATTTATATGGTGGTGGTTTATCCTAACGGGGTTAAAAACCAATGTATTTACAATGCTAGAGAAGACAACTTATAGCGTGACTATTATAATGGATACTGTGTATTGTACTAAGGGTGACATATGTAGTGAAACTACAGTACATGTCGGATTTGTTTGGATGTTGTGGGATCGTGTTTATTTTGGAAATACCATACAATCATTACGTTCAATCGGAAAAAGGAAAGATCTCAAAACAACCTGAGGGTTGGGTGCTGGAATGCACGAGGCTTCAGTGCCTCTGTACCTTTCATTAGAGCAATGCTTAAAAAGAATGATATCTTTATGATAAATGAACACTGGCTTCATTTCAACAGTTTGTACCGTTTAAGTGAAATCGATGATCAATTTAACTGGCATGCTAGGTCAAGTAAATGTTCTTCTGAAGATACTTTTGGTCTTAGGCGCGGCCAAGGGGGGGTGGCCATTTTTTGGAAGAAGACCCTAAGTGGAATATCTATAGTTGAAACTCTAGACCACGATAGAATATGTGCCATTCGTATGGAAAACCAGAATGGATCAGTTTTTATATTCATATCAGTATATATGCCAGCTTCTGGTTCTAGTGAGAGTATGTCAATTATCATAGACGAATTATCAGCTTTTATTGATGACCTTGATGATGGATGCATTCCCATTATAGCCGGCGACTTTAATGGGACTTTGGGGGCCCGAGGGGGACCGAGAGGGTGTGGCCAACCAAATAAGCATGGCAAAACCATCCTTAGCTTTATGAAGGAACATAATCTAGAGTCTGTTAATATGGCTAGTATGGCCAAAGGACCTGTTAATACTTTTATCGGCCATAACGGGTCATCTGCTATTGATCATATTATGGTGCCAAAATTCTTTACTGAAAGTGTTAATGAGTGTATAGTCGGTAGAAATAATGGTCTAAACACTTCAGATCACCTTCCAATCGAGATTGTATTAATTATCCCGCTTTTGCCTCGTAAGGTCATGATTGAAAGAAAATCTACTAGAATTAGGTGGGAAAAGTTGAAAGATAATGAACTAGCTCAGCGCGTGTGTCACACCATATCAAATGGTGTCCTTGAAATAGAAGAGAGGTTAGTAATTAATGCACCCATCACGGCTACTGAGATTGATCAAGGGTTTAATGACATCGTATCCTTGCTACATGAAGCAGCATCCCTGATCCCCAAATGCAAGTTTAAGAGTAATTTAAAACCCTATTGGTGCGAGGAACTCAACGCTTTAAAAAAGGACAAAATGTTCTGGTTTAATGAATGGAAGGCACAGGGTAGGACCCTAGATGATGACAATTTTGTGAGAAGTCAAATGAAGAGTACAAAGAAGGTATTTAGTAAACGTATTAGACAAATAAGCAGAGAATACCAGAATCAGCTAATTTCTGATGCTACATCAAAAGCGGAAATTAACAGAAACGATTTCTGGCGCCTCATGAAGAGGATGAAGGGAAAGAATCAAGCTAGTTACAATGCTATAAAAAACCGTAACGGTACAGTAGTATATGAACTTGACGAGGTTTTAGGAGTGTGGTCAGAACATTTTGATAAGTTGAGTAGCCCCAGATGGGATCCTAGTTTTAACCATATTAACTTTGAAAGAGTCAATACCTTTGTGGAGGCATCCACCAATCTTAAGGATAAAAGTGAGTTCCTTGACAATCCTTTCACAGAGAAAGAAATTGGAGAAGCTATAAACAAGCTAAACTCTGGTAAAACTCCAGGTCACGACGGCATAACCACTGAACATCTAGTGTATGCCGGACCTCCACTCTGTAGAGTAATTAGGACACTTTTTAATATGTGTGTAGACATTGAGTATATCCCCTGTAATTTCAGGCGTGGCATACAAGTCCCTCTGTACAAGGGCAAAAACAGTTGTCCCCTGCAGCCTGATAATTACAGGGGAATTACCCTATTATCAACTTTCAATAAGCTCTTTGAATCAGTAATTTGGGGTAGGATTAGCAAATGGTGGGTTGAATCCCATGCTACATCAGTATTACAAGGGGCCGCCAGAAAAGGTTTTTCATGTATCCATACTGCCCTCACACTCCAGGAAACCATCGCCAAGGAGCGTGAGGGCGGTAAGAAGGTCTTCGTGGCATATTTTGATGTCTCGAAGGCCTTTGATTCTGTCTGGACTAATGGGCTCTTTTTTCAATTATATAATATGGGTATTACTGGCAACTTATGGCGCCTTCTATATAAGTCTTATGTTAATTTCACTTGCTGTGTGCGTATTGGTGGCAGGGACTCTGTTTGGTATCCAATGGACTGTGGAATTCATCAGGGAGGTTATCTCTCCCTGGTGAAATACACAGCCTATATAGACTCCCTGATACAAATACTAGAGCAGTCGGATTTATGTAGTAGCATATATCGAGTTAAAACGTCTCCTGTAGGGTACGCTGATGACTTAGCAGCAAGTACCATATCAAAGAGAAAAATGGATAATGTTATGCAAATAGTTTACGAGCATGGGTGTGATTGGAGGTATGCCTTTAATGCGGCAAAAAGTGCTGTTTTAGTATATGGGGAAACCCCCAGAGAAATGCGAATTGGTGCAGAATATAGGATGTTTTCTCTAGGTGGTAATAGAGTGCGTGAACGTATGTATTATGACCACGTAGGGGTTAAATCTTGTGTCAAAGGAGATGGGCATATTAGGACAGAGGAGAAAATCTCCAAAGCCAGGAAAGTTCTTAATATGAATACTAATATCGGTATTCGCAGAGGGGGGTTAAATCTGAAAACGTGTAATCTGATTTTTTGGACAATAGTTGTCCCTACCCTACTCTTTGGATGCGAAGTATGGGTCCTTAAAAAGAGAGATGTAGAGTTATTGAATGCCTTTCAACGTTATGCTGCAAGGAGGCTACAAAGGTTCAAATTTAACTCTTTTAATGCTACATGCTTCGCGTGCTTGGGCTGGATGAATATTGTACAGTTTATTAAAGCAAAGAAAATAATCTTTCTTAGAACCATACTTGTGATGGAACATGGTATGCCCATTAGGAGAGTGTTGGTTGAGAAAATTAACAGTTACAATGCTGAAGACAGAAATGAATTTGATAGTCCTTTAAGCCAAATTTTATCATACTGTGCTGAGTTTGAACTTTTAGAGAGAGTGATAATTATGGCAAGTGAAGTTAATATCAGTATGAGTAAATCCATGTGGAAAAGAATAGTCTGGGAGAAAGTCTGGGCTGGTGAAATAGAACACTGGACTGAATATACGTCTAATAACTCTAAATGTGATTTGATTAATCTGGTCACCCCCTCACCTATGTATTCTATATGGTGGATGATTTCAGACATACACCAAGACTTCATGAGGAGGTGCGAGACAATGGTCAGAATTCTATGTCATACCAGCCTTTTAAAATGTGATGATGTTAAGTTGATTGGCTCTACCTTTAGTGACAGATCCTGCATCCTATGCAATAATGAAGGATATGAGGATATTAGACATATAATCATGCAGTGTCCAGCACAGACCGAGTTAAGACGTGGAATGTATAATGAAATAGACCGGAACATACCGGGGAGCTCAAACTTATGTAGTTTTGATGTGTTATTGGGAAACAGAATAGAAGGATGGGACTGTAATGATATGGTACCCATATGGTTAATTACCTGCACGTACATAGTCAGGATGTACCATAAAGTTCTCAGGTTTAGAAATATACCTAGATAATTTCAAAGTAAAGGGATCAATATAGGATATTTACGGTAGTGGACTGTACCAAAAATTCCTACTCTATGGCACGATAACAATGTCTATACAATCAACAACGCGATTACACAAGCACCCAGCGATATAAATGTATTTTTCTTTATATAATTTGTTCTTTCTTAACAGAACCTTTTTCCATAGTATGTATTAGATGCGATAGAAAGGAATACTACTTTTGTGATTTATATATTACAGCAAATAAAAGTATTATTATTATTATTATTATTATTATTAAATTCTTAATTGAACTTGCTGCTGCTTTACCCGTTCACCGCTATTCTTAGATCACGCTATCCAGGGCAGTACCGTAATTGCGCTATATAATGTTCACGCCATATATAAGTGATTTACAGTAATCACTTCCTCCTAGTGTGCCCCAAGCGGAACCTCGTGGCCTATAGAGAAGATATTTACGTAGGTTAATTCTATAAAAGACTGTTTCATTCGGTCATTACCAAATATATAAACTAGGAATCAAAATGCAACATTAAGGCATTGAAAGAAATCATAAAACAATTCCCCAAAAAACCAAAAGGCAATAAAAACAATCAAAAAGCAATCAAAAACGATCATAAAGCAACCACATAGCAATAAAAAAGGCACATAGACGTCATCAATTTCATGACCCGCTACTTAAAAGCCTAGCTTCATACGTTTTTCACCATTATAAACTCAATAAACAGCTAAAGTGTTAATGGTTAAGCATGTCGATATACGATCCCAAAACACAGGTTCAAATATTCACGAAATTATTTATGTCAAATTAAACATTAAAATTCTGCTACAATATGAATATTTTTAAAACAAGTATGCACTGTTACAGATACTACAGATTTGATCTTATTTTTTGTTTTTTTTATTTCAATTTTATAGGTGCAAATCCTCCCCTTTCCAGCCAGACATACATAATCTATGTCTCGATGCCATGGGTGCTCTATGCTGTATGTTTTTCAAACGATTGGCACAAAAAAGGCCTCTCAACCCCAGGAGGACGCGAAGATCAAGACAGATACAGATAGCCATTAAACAACAACAAATAAGGCAACAGAAGGAAAGATATCGCCACGCATTAAATATACCACGTCCAAGTAGCTGGAGCTCCCGAAAAAACATGTCAGACCTGCTACTAAAGAAATACTACTGATGGGGTACGATGGATTTAGTCTTTGTTGGCAGCGGGTCTTAACTACCGGTCAACCCTTCCAATGCTCAGGCTACTTTCTTCTAAAGCACAATGCAGTGAAGATTTTAGAATACTAGCTAAACCCTGTCAAGTTGGTATTCATCGGATAGCTCTGGCTGATTGCTCAGATGAATACCCATGTGCCATGGTTTCAATCATTTTTCAGGTGTTCTGCATCAGTTTGTATTGGTAACATTAGCCACCACCAGCAAAAGTGCTAAGGACCTGTTCTGGTTTACTATACAAATTACCATTTTTTTTGCAAGTTTCATGAATTTAACCGAAACTCATATGATCATGTAGCTGAGGTATTGCTCGTTCATAATTGATAACATAATCCCCAATCCTCGCCCTGGATATTGCATATGACCACTCTGAAATGACATGTGTCAACATATTTGCATTGACTCATATTTCAGCTATAACCGTATCCAGTTGATGTAAAACCTATTTTATGGGTATACTATGAAGATGTTGGAGGATATCCAGTAATGACATTTCATAGAAGGCATTACTTATGGATTATGATGTAAATCTGAAATATTCAATGTACTGACATTGACCTATGACCTTCAACAAAATGGCTGCCTCAATGCCTACTAATGAGATTTGAGCCCATGTTGAAATGGTTCCAAATAGTAACTTTGCCCACCGAGCGCGTTCAAGCCAGGTTAATATGTTATGTATTATTGATAAATACAGATTATGTGAATTTCATTTAAACATGCTCGCTGGGCAAAAGGGTGAATTTTGTGATTTACTGACCCTTGGCCACTTGTATAAAATTCACCATACTAGACAGTTCAAAAGAGCATATGCAGGACACTCACAAAGATGAAACTCCAATATAAGCTCCTGTAGCTGTTCCCTTGGGATTCTTTGTCTCTCAAGTGACCTCAATTGATAGTGTATAGCCATGCATATGCTCTTTTGAACTATCCAGCATGGTGAATTGTATACATGTGACTTAAATCTTTTGGGGTAATTTGTATATTAAACTAGAACATGTCCTTTATATTGCCTGCGGAAGGGTTGAAATTGTTTTTAAGGACATGGTCGGTTGGGATGGTGAGCAGGTTTGACTGCTCGAATGAGACTATTTATAGTGTGTACAGTGCGGTCATGCCCGGGGGTCATGCGCGATAGACTAATGGGTGTTTTTGCGAACATTACCATAGAACACACACAAATATAGATATATAGATAACCAAGTGATATTGTAAAATACAAGTGGTGGATGGAATATCGATTTTGATTTTTCATTGCAGATTCGCTCGAAGGAAACATGAACTATTTATGCTTTCGATGCATGTATGTGTATGTACTTACTTGACTAACAATCAAAATGTTATGTTATGTTGCATTCAAAATGATTAAAGTAATCAGGACCAAAATGACTGCCATTGTTACATTTTAAAAATAAGTTTGTTCCCGACCTTTATTTATTAATATAATATTTTCAACTAGATTATATTTGTCTTCTGATTTCAATTTGTACTTCCATAGCTACTTGAACAGATTATAAGTTTAACATTATCATTTATTTTAAAGAAGAATTTTGAAAGCACTTTTCTATATATTCTGCAACGGTTTAACGGAAGCAGAATAATTATGTTAAAGGTTTTACTGGAATTCTAAAGGTGATATTTAGAAAATTGGAAAATTTATTAACTTTATTTTCTGATATCAATTTGTACTTCAGTAATTACTTGTAAGCTGATTATTACTCATACTAATTATCATTCATTTTAAAGAAGAATACTGAAAACACTTCTAAGTATGCAATTTCCTAATTCCTAACCCGAAATTAATGATCGATTTATAGTTTTAAATGAAAATCCTTTTGTTTTGAATTCTGTAATTGCTTAACGAAAACCGATATATTATCTTAAAGCTTTTATCGAGATTCTAAGGGTGGTACTTGTGTGTCTATAGCATCAACCTTTGTCTAATTTGGGTTCGATTGTAGGAAACATTGAACACAATTTAACAAACACATGAACGTCAATGTGACTTGGTACAATATATGCATGTACGTATCTTTATTGACCACATCTATGGTATGAAAGTACATCACTACGTTATAGCAGAAAATAAAACAAATGCTAATATCATATTAAAACAATTTATATCAGGAAAAATACATATAAATCAAATCAAAAATATTTACAAAGTTAATTTCGTTGTGTCTGAAAATCCTTTATATAATGTAATCTATCGTCTAATGTGTACTTTACCTACCTATTCCGTAGCAGTCTTTGATAGCTCTCCTATGCATCCTTACACATGAAGATTCCTAAGATACAACATGATGTGGTCAGCTCATGATCTGGAACGCCCTCTATTTGACTGCCAAGCAACCAATAGAAAACTTTTGTAAGTTCCTGATTGCACTTCACATGGACAATTTTAGAAAAGATTCATCATACGATATCTCATCCTTCATGTAACTATGTAACATCAGTAATGTATCATCATACTAGAGCTCTTTGTATTCACCACGTCACACCATGTGTAATTGGATAGTGCTACTTTATGTAGGATTGTATGTGTTCTTTCAATCATCTCAATTTTTCAATAACGTTATTCTTAAATCTCTAAAAGTTTATATATAATTACAACTTATTTGCTATCTTATTATATTGTATGATTTTGTAATGTGAAAATTACAGCCAATAAACATATATATATATATATATATATATATATATATATATATTCAACTATTCTTGTAATGAGATTATATATATATATATATATATATATATATATATATATATATATATATATATATATATATATATATATATATATATATATATATATATATATATATATATATATATATATAAATATACATAATATATATACATAATATATATATATATATATATATATATATATATATATAAATATACATAATATATATACATAATATATATATATATATATAAATATATATATATATTTACATATATATATATATTCAACTATTCTTGTAATGAGATCATATATATATATATATATATATATATATATATATATATATATATATATATATATATATATATATATATATATATATATATATATATATATATATATATATATATATATATAAATATACATAATATATATACATAATATATATATATATATATATATATATATATATATATATATATATATATATATATATATATATATATATATATATTCAACTATTCTTGTAATGAGATTATATATATATATATATATATATATATATATATATATATATATATATATATATATATATAAATATACATAATATATATACATAATATATATATATATATATATATATATATATATATATATATATATAAATATACATAATATATATACATAATATATATATATATATATAAATATATATATATATATATATATATATATATATATATATATTCAACTATTCTTGTAATGAGATTATATATATA
>OZ012693.1:1170172-1245172 GCA_963942565.1 Maea johnstoni
AGGTTTTAGAAGGTTATGTAATAAATACACTTATAATAGCCAATTTTTGGTTAAAATACCCCAAAATATATGACCTTTATAAGTACCTAGAACACCAAATTATGCATTTAAGTTACTAAACCTGGTGTCTAGTACATATTTGGAATGCATTAATCTCTCTAGTTCTAACTAGCCCAAATGCACCAGTTAATAGGGATATATTACAAAAGATCACCCGTTTTTAGCATTTCTGATGAAAATGCCCCAAAAATGACACTTTCAGGAAACATTTTTCAACAAAAACTATAGATTGTCTTATTTGTTGTGTTATTCATCTCCTCTCAGAAATGATTCATAGAAATCTACTGAAGGAAAATATTTTAAAGCTGTTATTATAATTTTCATTCTTTTCATACTAGTTTTTGGATAAAAATGCCCCATAGAATTATCTAGAATTATCATGATTTGTCATTGTTCTACTACAACTCCAAAGAACCCCTTTTTAATAATATTCCATGACACTAAATGGTCTGTGTGTGCCGATGTGCCTTTAAATCCTCATTCATTAATAGTTAGCATGCAGAAGCTCACTGGTTTGTTTCATAGACTGCTATGTCCTCAAATTCATTTGGATTGAAATTAAAAAGATTGAAAGAGACGTTTAGTTTTTAATCATAAGAATTTAGTTTTGTTATTGTTGTTGTTCTTATTCATGTTCCTGAATTAATCTTGCGAGAATGATGTATATTTTAATGTATGTATGTATAAATATGTATTGACTATGGTACGCATAAAATACAATTTCAAAAAAATAGTGTTATATAAGTAGAGATATAGATAAATAAGAGAAATAAGGCAAGTGTTGTATTACTATTAATAAAAAGTTCTGAGCGTGATCGTTGAGTAAATCGCGAAGGTTTTTCAGGCACCAGCAATCTCTGAATGGAATTTACCCCTTCAGTGTATACAGTTACAACATGATAATTGCACAGCTGTCTGGAGTGAAATCAAACCTCCTCTGGAAGGTCGTGCAAGATGGTGGTAGAGACATAATATGCAATACTTGCAATTAAGTGGCTAGGAAAATATAAATGACTCATAATACAGTTCATTCTCTTTAAATACCAGGTCTGGAATTTGGAATTTAGAATTTCGTGTTTTTTGTCACCTTTTCTGCCATGTTGTATCTAGGTTGTGACTAGCCAGTTGCAACTTTTGGAGAAAACAGACAACACATGGTTAAATCCACCGCCTAACCAAAAATGAAAGTTTTGCCCCTGAAGTCTTCATGGATGAGAAAAGGACAGCGCCCACAAAACATGTTTCCATGACGATTTATGTGCAGAAGACCCGTCCCAGTAATGTTTTGCCAAGTTACGCCTTAACCAGCCAATACATAACGTTTTTGGCAAATTTAATCCATGACCAACAAAGAAAATTTCACAGTAAGATTTCGCATCAGGAATTCACAGTGGACTGGTTCCAGTGAGTCATAGATTCAGACATAAACTTTTCTAGGGCCCAATTTTCCACAGGCAAATATTTCATGGGTTTTTGTTGTGTTTTTTTTATCTGAGGTGTGTGAAACCTAGTTGGGAAATATCCATGTAACACACTTGATCCGAGATAACACATTCAAGAAATCGTTCCCATTGTCTTAAATGAATGTAGTAGTAGTAGTAGTAGTAGTAGTAGTAGTATTAGTAGTAGTAGTAGTAGTAGTAGTAGAAGTAGTATGTTTGTATGTATGTACGTATGTACGTATATACACATACTAGTATATATATATATATATATATATATATATATATATATATATATATATATATACATATATATATATATATATATATATATATATATATATATATATATATATATATATATATATATATATATATATATATATATATACCAAAGCCAATGGATTACAATTGTAAGCCCTATGACACAATCAATACGCAGAAAGTGTTCTTAGACTGCCTGATTGCACTTTCCAGCAATATGGTGCAGAAATTCCCATTGACGAAACCCAACTCTAATTGGCTAATTTGCCACACTAGGGCTTATGTGGTGTGGATGCTCGGAACATCGCCAAGTGAATTACTGGCAGGCAGTCCCGACTGCATTGAGCCTGTCCATCAGTTATCAGATGCTACCAAAGGGCCGCAAGACCACCTAGTCTTTAACTAGTCCTGCAAATGGTCAACTGTCTCGGCCAGTTGACCATTCGATAGGCCTCTACAAAACTGTCGTATGTACACTCAGTGGCTAGGTGGTCCTGTCAATTGTGGCATATGCGTTTAATTTGTGAATATAGGCTCATTTTGAGAGTTTTACATACATGTATATCAAATCTCTTCCTCCTACGTATAATAAGCGGGGAATTGTATTCATATACGGGAAAGGGACTTGGAGTGGGGGTGTGTATTATCTAGGGGGTAATACGGTATGTTTAAGATGGCACACTTTTCCTCATAACCAACAGTGAATGTTTAGGCTATCTGGTTGTTTAGGCTGGTGAAACTGAAAGAATCCGGACTTTGCTCAAAAGGTAAATACCCGCTACAAAGTACACCCATTGGCAATGCTGATGGTATGACCAAGTGTTGCCTCTCCAAATCCAGACTTGATAGGGCTATGCAGATTGTATATGACCTGCTGTCGTACTTGGCATTACGATTTTAAGGTAGAACCCTACTCGATACACGGGCCATTTTTAAAACTTGAATATCTGATAACTGAGTTTACTTAAGACACCGGCACTTATGCTATTGTAAAGGTTACATCTCATAGTTGCCGAATAATGGTAAATTTATCAATAAGTGCCTATTTTGAGGTAATGTGGCACCCTTAAAGAACATATCTGGATGTGTTTCGTTTTTTGGCAAAATGTCAAGACTTACCCTTTACTTAGAAAATGAGAGTCTACCATATGATAATTCATGTCTTTGGTAAGGTGCAAGGTCCTACCTCAACAGGTTATCTGCACGATGAGTATCTTAAAAACATTTTGAAGGTTCCCATAAGCCTCAAAATTACTAACAGCACGTGGTTTTATATAGTAAATGCTGATTTTCAGGTCCTGTCAGAATTCAAGGTACCTGTGACATGACCTTGCACCTAGACGGGGTTCATATCTGTCATACTCTAAAATACTGGTTTTGAAGACTGTATCGTTATTCACTTTCAGCCAAAAAATGAGATGAACATTTTGGTCAAAATAGTCTAGCCTGAAGGAATCTGCATGGTCAATGCAGACAGCCATGTCGTTTGGGACCCATTTAACAAGGAAGGCCCCAAGAGGCGCGCCTTTTGTTCTCGTGTCCGTATCAAGAATAGCGAGTTGCTAGGGCGAGATTCGTGGCGAATGAACACTACTCATGTGTAATCTTTTGTTTTGGTATCCATTCTTAGGGGGCCAGCCGAGGACACCACCTAGTGGTGATAAACTTGGTATAGTAGACTATCACCTTAACGCCAAGAAATGAGATCTCCTCGTATAAGCCCTTGGGAACTGCTGAAGAATAGCGAGGTTGGAGTTTTTATGTTGAGTCGCAATTAGGACAAAAGGCCCATGAGGACAAAAGGCGTGCCCCATTGGGCCTTCCGTGTTAAATTGATCCCAAACGACATGGCTATCTGCTTCGACCATGCAGATTCCTTCGAGATCGATCATTTTGACTAGAATTTTCATCTCATTTATAGGCTGAAAGTGAATAACGATGTGGTCTTCGAAGCCATTGTTTTAGACTATGACAGATATGAACCCCCTCTAGGTACAAGGTCATATCACAAGTACCTCGTATTATGACAGGACATGAAAATCAGCATTACTACGTTAACCACGTGCTGTCATTAATTTTGAGGCGTATGAGAACATTCAAAAATGTTTTTAAAATACTCATCGTGCAGATTCGCGGTTGAGGTAGGACCTTGCACCTCACCAAAGACATGAATGATCAAATGGTAGAGTATGATTTTCAAGTAAGGGGTGAGTCTTGACATTTTGCCAAAAAACGAAACACAGCCAGATATGTTCGTAAAAGGTGCCACATGAAGTCAAAATAGCAAATTATTGATAAGTCGATCATTATTCTGTAACTATGAGAAGTGCCGTTGTCTAAATTTAACTCAGTTTTCAGATATTTAAGTTTTTAAAATGACGTGGGTATCGGGTAGGGTTCTACCTTAAGGAAATGATTGATTGTGACCATGTTGGCGTAAAGTCCTATGTCTTTAACGGGAACTGTTCTGATGCTGAAGAAAGGCTGTCGAAAGGCTTTCTTTGACTCTTCCCTCCTTTTATTTGACAATTTAGCCTATATATAGGTCATATTGCCTGAAAGTTCTCTTGCTAAGGAATACGTTGAACATCCCAACCATGGTCTTGGGCAATATTTGGAAACAGGGTGTCCAAATAGAGGTTTCATAGACTTTTGCGTGTCCAAAGTGTGGTACAAAGTACATACTACTAATAAAATAAACCCTATATATCTACAGATTTTGCTTTTTTAGGCCAGTAACTGCTTTGTGTGTCCAAACTGTCAAAAACCGTGTTCTGGGTGTCCAAATGACACGCTGGACGCATAGGCGGCTAAGCCCCTGGTCACGACAGCTACAATATGGCAGGCAATATAACGATAATCAGAATTCCAAGTTCCAGTTAGGATTCCACCTTATTTCTACCATACTGGTTGTTACTATGTACAGCTTGTTATGATGAAGATAAGGAGACAGATACCCATAGCATTGTATGTATAACAATATAATGAGTACAAGTACATAGCAATGTTCAATTCTGTAGCTGCAGGAATTGAAGGTATCTTAGTATCAATGTCAGTTTGTACCGACGACATATGGTATTTCATTTGTTATGAGATAGGGTGACAGTAAGAAAGCTTATATTTCCTGTGTGGGGCGAATCGATAGCGGTGTATACTAGTCCATAACGACAGCTGGGAGAAAAGGGCCTACATATAGCCTACGTATTGTTGCGTGAACACGATAGTCTATTGATCTTTCCTATCCTTAGAGGTGTGAAATATGTATGGATTAGAACAGTGCGTATAAAGACTATGATATGGATAGGCTTTAGTCTATGCTGCTATGCTCGTAGTCTTATTTTGTGTAGAAACTTTGGTGAAATAACTTTTTACTCAGAAAGAAACGGTTAGAAACTTTGAACAGAGTAAACATAGAAACTGTGCCACTCTTCCCTTTATATTAATCATTCTTCCACGTTTGTGAAATTTTAAGGTCCCCTGTAGGTATGTACTTGGATTTGTACCGACATTTCATCATCCGCCTCATGCTGCAGGTGTGGAAGGCAGTGTCATCGTGAATGGCTAAAGTGACACAGCGGATACATGTAGATGACTGACGCCTATTCTAATGCAGTGGTTTTGTATTTTGTATTTTCAGGAGGCTTATACTTGTACTTTGAGAATTGTATCAGCATACACTTTCCAGTTCACGATACGTGTGGGGAAGGCAGTGCTGTCTTGGGTGTCACCGGTCCGGTGAAGAATCCACATAGAAAATATCTTTCTGCGATAGACAATCAAAGGTCAACTTGCTAAATTACAATGATACTGCAACACTAATGACGAGTATTGCTTACAGGGGAGCAAAGTATTTACTTTGCTGTTAAGAATCGAATCTTATTGGACCTTAGTGCTATAAATTAGGAGCCTTATTAGTTTCCTATATTCCGTTTATTTGGTTTGTATTTTTGTTTAGTTCTCACGTGGCTCCTTTTCGAAGCTACTTTATCAGTTTGTATTTGTTTCTCTGCTTATTATTTATTTTGTATTACCAAAATGTATGATTTTGTAAACTTTGTTTACGGCAAATAAATAAACATACACTGCATCAGTAATGACAAGCATTGCTTACAGGGGAGCAAAGTATTTATTTTGCTGTTAAGAATCGTGTATGAATATGTATGACAACAATGGACGCATAATGGACACGGATATACCACGTGGTATTTGTGGAGGCATTCTCGATTAATTGTGTTCCAGGGTCTCAAGCGGCCTGGGCATTAGGAAATGGAGGTATCATCTGGAGCACTTCCATGATCCTATTTTGGTTAACCTTTTGGAGTATGGATGGCCAGTGAACTATAGCAAGAATGAAGGACACAAGAGACTTTAGTGATTGAGGAGTTGTGTTGTAGTGTCATGTTTTTGCCTTGACCAGTGACCAGTGCTGCACGTGCCCGTGGCTGACCCAGTTACTAGAACCTTAGATGAAGAAAATGGATGTGTAGCGAGAGACCAATTACTTGAATGATTAAAATTAGAAACTATTTACAATAGACAGGTATAACCATAATGGTGCAATTTAACAAAAGTCCGTTTTTATACAAATTTCATCTCATTGAGGACTACATATTTTCTGAAAATGTGTTTTATCATCGAATTCATTATACAAATGTCATCCCAAAATTGGCAATGGACCAAGGTAACTTGTAAAAGAAATGTTTTAGTTTGTTCAATACTCAATAGGCGTCACCGCTTGGAAATGTCGTTACACCTTTATAGGACTCTAACCACACGTTTATAGTTAAGACATTAAGTATGACATGGGAGTATGAGCTTAGGGTATTTTCAGCCGCTGTTATAAAACCTTGTATACACACAACACACAGTAGTGATTTTGATGTGGGTTACTTTCCTTGTATTCTCGGTGGTGGTGGTTTAAAGGCAGGCTTTTTACAAACTGGTGAATGTATAATTAAGGGGACAGTAGTTTCAGTCATGAATATTGCAGTTTCACTGCCCCGCTTTAAAAGGAATATTCCTTTAAGGTGGCTGTAAACGTTTCCCGTGGAGAGCAGACTTTCCCTCAAATAATGGCTGATTTCTCATTATTTGTACACTAAACCCTTAGCAAACTATATATTTTTAGAAAGCTGAGATTCTAAGGAATACATAGGATATGATTAGGTTGTATGTGCTCCAAATATTTTAAAGAAATTGGGGTCAAAACTTTGACAAATCAATTTTCAGTACATATGTCGCGGCTGACGCAAATCTAAGAGCAGGATCTAAGATAATAACCTGATTTTTTAAAACATTGAAAAAAACCTTTGTCTCTTCAAAACTAGACAAGGGTTTTGTAAAATATGGCCCCTTACTTTTTTTATGGCCATTTATCTAACAACATTTTAGGAAAAAAATGCTTTTTTGGTTTCTTGATTTTTGACTCACTATAAAAAATTAACCAGATAAGATATTGCAATATCCCCGTCTAGATTTGTAGAGAACATGTTTTAGAATCTATATACAAAGTTTGAAGCTAATTGATTAAGATTTGTGTCTAAATTCACGTCAGCCGTGAGAGTAAAACTATAGAAAACTAAGCTGAGAAAATGGCAGTTTTGTGTATTTCACAGTTAAAGTTACTGTGCAACTTTTTGCTACTACTTTAATGTATTTATTTTTGTCCAAGTGGAAAGATAAAGTAACCTTCCATTGTATTTCACAACTGTCAACATTTTTTCTTCTCAATTTCCTCAAAAAAAAGTATAAATGAGTACATTTCTGCAACCTGCCTAACATCCCTGTCAACTGGATTCCATATATGGGCATATGACATCACCCAAGCCCCGCCTACTTAGTAGACTGACATCTTGTTTGCATGCCAATGTATATGTATTATAGCTCTTGAATTCTTAATAATTCAAAGAACTTTGCCATCAAAAGGGTAGTATCGCAAGGGTAGTATCGAGAACCAGGAAGTATGAACATATCACACCTGTTCTCATCAAGCTTCACTGGCTACCAATCAAATTCCGCATCCAATTTAAGGTCCTACTGCTGGTATACAAGGCGCTAAACGGACTTGCACCTAAGTACATCAAGGAGCTGCTCATGCCTTATAAACCCAGACGCCATCTACGATCAGAAGCAAAGGGCCTTCTGGACGAGCCTCGGACTAGACTCAAATTTGGAGATCGCGCTTTCTCCATTAGTGCACCGAGATTATGGAATGCGCTTCCACAACACCTGAAGGATTCTACATCGTGTCAGGCCTTCAAGAAGTGTCTCAAAACACACCTTTTCAGGCTCGCCCATTGAGGCGTTGTGGACTATTACTCAAACTATGACAATGTGCAGCGCTTTTGAACATTTTATGAATGGAAAAGGCGCTATATAAATTCCAATTATTATTATTATTATTATCAAAATCAATGTTCAGCTATCTAGTGTGTTATGCTGGCAGACTCTTTGACTGCAAGTATATTGATTTGGCAAATACAAGCTTGTAATGCTCTATATGGGGTTTTTAGCTTCATTTATCTAAGACAAACATGTTGCAGGGCCAATTCTGAAGCTATCCAAACTTCCAAAGCATAGCTTTCTGACAAGGTGGCTTTTAGATTCTGGGCCTTGAAAGAAAGATAATTTCACAAACCTCTATTGCTGTATCTCCACTCCAGTGATCCAAGTTACATAATCCAGAATGAGTAATCCATACATATTTTGCAGCAGAAATGGCAACTTTCCCTGAGGTCTGACACAGAATTCCTTTGTCTAGTGAATCCCATATGAGTAGACTGTCCACATTAACTACTACACTGCTTGAAACGCTTAGAGGATGTGATCTTCCTATTACCCATAGCAAATCTTATTTTTAGACATTGGTTCCTGACTCCCATAATCCTTGAGGGGATTATGAGTGACACGACACTCATTGTTCTAGAATGGGGAGTCCTGAGGGGATTATGACACCACACAAACCTGTATCTATTTCCTCAGAACTGAAGCCACAGTGCTAATCTATCAATAAACCCAATTATTCACCTGCAATGTCAATCTCCTTTGTGTCTCCAACTGAATTGACGACAATTGTTGTGTAAAATACAATCCAGGCTTCAATTAGTTAATAGCCAAATTATATTTGTGTTATTGTACTTTGGGTAACTATATCATGATTGCTGTATTATTGTTTGAGAAAAACTTGTGTTTGAAGATGAAACCAAGTTGATAAATACTATAGTATTGTTAGTTATCCATAGAGCATAGAGTGTCTGTTCCAGCTGAAGGTATGAGACGGATTGACCCAACATCCTCCCAAAAGTCCAGGTTTTCCCATCAAATACACACATTATTTTACTTGAAGCCCCAAAACTGGGATGTTTCCTGTTTTTCTCAGACAGCCGGAGCCACATTTTGATTAAGACTAATCCCTAATACACTATTTTTGAATTGATTAAAACATCATTGTCTGTGGTGCTAAAGTGGCCCACCTTACCCAACAGACATCCTTTCTAACCAACACCTGCATACAAAGAAAAGACTGGCTGACCTTAAATGCCAGCTCTTATCAGTTACCAATCTAATACACATCCATTTCCTGTAGCTTTGATAAGGAGGTGGGAGGGGCTTATCAGCTAACTGGGGTCACATGACCATAACATTGAAGCATGCAGTCTTTTCTGTCGGTCTGTTCATACCTGTCAAATCAAGCTTTTTCACAAATTATGAACTTAGGGGTGGAGTAGAGCTATGGGGTTTTTTTCATAAGGAGGGTAAGACCCGGTTCATTAACATAATACATAAATCTCAAAACAGGCTTCACTGAGGACGAAACGTTTACGGCCACCTTAAATGATACTATAGCCGGATGTGTATTCACGGCACCTGTATCGCCAAATGATCAGGTTGTTTGTTTACTTGTGTCTATGGTTGATCTGAAATGTTTGAGTTATAAACAAATGCATGTAACGGCAGTTGATTACGTAAGCATATTATGTCTGCCCACAGCTGTAGAACAGTACAGTCCCATAACGCACAGCAGTTTAGTTGAAGTGTGTTATGATTCATTTTCCTTTGGTGATGGGTTTATCAATGTCTCTATGGCTATATATGGCGACTGTACTACTATGTATGTTGAATTTGCTATAAGAAACGGTATAATATATCTTAATTCTGCAGTATCATATCCATTACCTGTTACTACAATTTTCTGTCATCGCTCTACACACGGGGCGCCGGATAACCGAAACATTTTTTTATTACACAGGATAGTCGGGAGGACAGACGGAGTGCATCATGGAGGTGACCTGCCTGCGGACCCGAACCAATACTGTACACAGAGACTAATTCCCATATGGGACAACCATGGCGACGGACAATGGTGTACTGTCAATTACGACCCCAAACCTGGCGGGCACTATGTGGGTAGGACGGGTTCGGAGGCGGCTCGACTCTATGATGCACTCCAGCTGACCAGTAAGATGTATGTTGTTGTTCGTAGTGTTTATGAAACACAGGGTGCACGTATGATAGGTTATCACGTAATTAAGCTGCCAGCAGAATGCAATGCTTCTATTATTTATTCGACAACCAGTGTCATAGGAAAACTAAGTATGAGAACGAGTATGTCGCAGTGCCTACTTTATACTATGTATTACCTTATCCTTAAGCCTTTCAATAAAAGGGCATACTTTTACACTTGGATTTATTTGTATTCTCTGCCTTGTAGTGAGTTGATAACTGATTCAAAAACATTAAATCCGGGATGAAAGATAAGCCCTACATTAAGATAGCCTGTTGGAACATGAGAGGCTTCGCTAGTTCCATACCATATCTCAGATCCTTGTGCGACAATGCCGACATAGTAGCCCTATCGGAACACTGGCTTCATGACAATAAACTCCGACTTCTAGAAGAGATTTCAGACAAATTTCTATACTGTGTGCGCGCCAGTAAATTCTCCTCATCTGAAAACTATGGGACCAGTAGAGGACAGGGGGGCGTCGCGATCCTATGGAGAAAAAGTTTAGGGGGCGTCTCCCAGATTAGCGATAACTTACATGATAGGATGTGTGGGATTAGATTACAAACCAAAACTAATCTAGTTATAAATATATTGTCTATATATTTACCCTCCCAAGGGTCTCCTGAAGATTATGAAACATGCATTGATGATCTGAGCGAAATGATCAACACACGGGAGTTTGGGTCTAAAACAATAGTATGCGGGGACGCAAACGCAGATATGGGGCGTCTGGGAGGTGACAGAGGTATTAAGGTACCTTCACATAGAGGGAAGGTATTTCATGACTTTATTACATGTTATAATCTACAAGCAGTTAATATGCAGAATCTGTGTACAGGGCCAATTGAGACCTACGTCGGTCCAGTAGGTTCGACCACTATTGATTATATTCTTACTCCTACTGAACTCCTAGGACATGTACAGGGCTGTAAGGTGTTGGCTGACGAAGCCCTAAACTGCTCGGACCACAATCCTATAGTAATGGTGGTAGACCTAGGGACTCTACTTCCAACTACGTTAACAGTAAATGTAAATAAGACACCCAACTGGAACAAGACGTCCCATGATGATATCAAATCACTGTACACTGATGTTGTAAACCATAATATCGTAGAAGTACTTACCTTCGTGCGGCAGATTAAAGCAGGCCCAGATATTGATGTAGCTCTAGATAGGGTGATCTCGGTAGTCGTAAATGCAGGAAAAGCCATACCTACCTCAACCTTTCGCCCGCATTTGAAGCCTTTCTGGAACCATAGTCTGACAGAGTTAAAAGCAACCAAAGTAGCTAAATTTAAAGTCTGGGTGGATGAGGGTAGACCCCGTTCTCACACCTCGAGATCATGGCGTGACCATAAAGAGGCCAAGAAAACCTTTGCTCGTGAAGTAAGGAGGACCAGCAGAGAGTACGAAAACACACAGATGGTAGAAGTGATTAAAAGTAACTCAGCTGACAAGTCTGTTTTCTGGCAACATTTGAAAAAGTGCAGGAGTCCCGCCGGAAGTAAGATACTGGCTATTAAGAATAAGCAGGGTCAGGTCATTTACGAAATAAAAGACATTCTAAATGTCTGGAAAGAACACTTTGCAGCACTAAGTACGCCAAAGGTGGATAGCAAATATGATCAGGCGCACTTTGAAAAAATAAACAAGGTGGTCAGTGGGTATAATAAGATGGAGGATGGTAGCGTCTTCATGGAGTCTCCCATTACAATGGGGGAGGTACAAGATGCGGTTAACAAAATGAAAAAAAACAAGGCTTGCGGGTACGACTGTGTGAGTGCTGAACATGTCAAATACGGTGGAAGTACTTTGATTTGTGTTATTACAGAAATTTTCAATTTAATCAGCAAATTTGAATACGTACCTACGAATTTCAAATGTGGCACCCAGATCCCACTCTTCAAAGGGAAAAATTTATGTAGTACTAATACAAACAACTACAGAGGTATTACTTTACTAAGTACTTTTAGCAAGATCTATGAAACTATTATATAGGGTAGAATTGGCTTGTGGTGGAAAAATAACGAAGTAGTCTCGAGGTTTCAAGGAGCCTGCCGTAAAGGCCAAAGCTGTGTACACACTTCATTATTACTCCAAGAAACAGTGGCGAGCGCCTTGGAGACAAACAACAAAGTATTTGTCTCCTATTTTGTTGTCTCCAAGGCGTTCGACACGGTCTGGATTAATGGACTGTTTTACAAATTATATGAAGTAGGCATTAGAGGTAGTTTATGGCGAATTATGTATAGGACTTACACCGGTTTTTATTGTAGAGCCCGTATTGCAGGAAATTTTTCTGACTGGTACCCAATGACCTGCGGAATACATCAGGGCGGGATTTTATATTTAACGAAGTATACTGTCTTTATCAATGCCCTTTTAAATGAATTAGAGGTCTCGAACCTATGCTGTTCAATAGCCAATATCCCGAGTAGTCCTGCCAGTTATGCAGACGATCTAGCGGCTGCAACTACGTCTAAATACAAAACTGATAAAGTACACACTATAGTTAATGACTACGGCAATAGGTGGCGTTTCGATTTCAACGCCGGGAAATCAGCTGTCCTTGTATTTGGTGAGGATAGAAAGGTCAATATCGTAAATAAGACACAGAGTTTTCCGCCTAGGGCAAAGTGGTGTTAAAGAAAAGGATCACTACGATCATGTAGGGGTCAAGATGAGCATTTTTTAAAACAGTACCGAACGCATTGAAGAAAAAATCTCAAAAGGCAGAAAAGCTTTAAATGCCTCGACTGGCCTGGGTATAAGAAAGAACGGATTGACAATGGGTACTTGTAATTGTATTTTTTGGCAAGTCGTAGTGCCTATGGGTACGTTTGGTAGTGAAGTGTGGGTATCTTCTCCTGAAGATAGTGAACTACTCCTGAATTTCCAGAGGTATGCTGGGAAGAGAGTTCAACGCTTTCCGTATAGAACGCCTAATTCTAGCAGTTTTTACGGGTTAGGATGGATCAAATTAACAACTTTCATCAAGATAAAGAAAATGCTTTTTGTTTTAACCATTCTAAACATGGACCCTGGTTTTATTATTAGGATGGTTTTTGAGTCACGGTTAGCAAAATTCTGCGATAATGTTGATGTAGGCAGAAAAAATGCTTTCTCTAGCCCTGTCTTTGATATTATGATTGTTGCTATGGAATTTGGTCTGGTACAAGTTATCAGGGATATGGCTATGAATATAGCCCCTGTAACTAGTAAAAGAGCGTGGTCAAGGTTAGTATGGGAACGTGCGTGGAAGCTCGACGATGCAAATTGGAGAGCCGCTAATACCATATATAAAGATAATGACCTTTTAATTTCGACCATGGGAGACACCAGATATCTTAACTGGTGGCGGATCAGTGACATGGACTATAGATTGGTCAAGATGTGTGAAACGATGAGTAAAATTATATGCCACGCAAGCTTATTAAAAAGAGACGACTACAGACTAAAGGGCGCACCTATGAGTAGTAGGACTTGTATTTCCTGTAGTATGTATTGTATAGAGAGTATTAGTCATATTGTTAATCAATGCCCGTTCTATCAAATACAAAGGGCAGAAATGTATGATGAGATTTAAGAAATGCCCGAGCGCGAAAGATATTTTCCAAGAAAATAATGAAAATGTATTGTATTACCTACTAGGCAAAACAGTTCCCAACATGGAAGAATATGAGATGATATACATGTGGTGTATATCAGGAGCTTATATATGTAGGATGTATAACAAAGCAGTAGCAAATAGAATGGGTGTAGGTTAGACTTCCCTATAAGAGATATGCTTGATTTATATGTTAACGGACCATCGCTCTCCATTGGACAAATCTGATGTAGCTCACATCACCCTTTTTGTATGTCCTGTACGTAAATAATTATGTTTACTTATTATTATTTGTACACCTGTAGATATATGTATATTTTATGTCAATACCGATATAGTCAATAAATACTACTACTACTACTACTACTATTAAGAGTGCAGGCCCCCTAAGTATAAAGCTCTTATGTTCTGCTTGCGAGGTGCTTGTGGTTAAGAATACAAAAGGAGAACAAAGGACTTTCAAACCACAAGCACATCGCAAGCCCGACGTAAAGCTTTATACTTAGGGGCCCAGGCCATGTTCAGCAGTCATTTAGGAGAACTATAATGGAGCTACTAGACACTTTAGAAATCGAGCAAGAAAGACAATTGGTCATTATAAAGTACAGAACCAACAAATAGAGTAAATTACATTTCTTTATTGTGAAGGATCATGTAAACCACGGCTGGTTTTTACAAGATTATTAAACATTAACGTTAGATTTATTAGTGCAAACAGTTTAACCATAACAAGTAACAGGCTGTTAAACTGCAGCACTATTTCTGAGAATAAACACATTAGATGTAAACCACAAGTGGTTTATAAAACACCAACTCCTCGGACTACCAGCTCTTTATATCCGCCATCTCCAGAGCTTGATTAAGCACAGGTTTTGGCACATCTTTTCCTATACATGGAGAACCTACACAAGCTGTATCTCTTTACAATATTGCATAGGCGTGGAGACCAAGTATCCTTAGGAGCTGCCGGTCCTGGTGTATTGCCACCATTGGCTGAAATGAAAGAGATTATTGAAGAACCTTAGACATCATTTTATGAACATAAAAAACCACAACTTTGCCACATCGGTAAAATCGAATAAAAGTATGACGCGAATAGTTACAGTCAAATAGCTTGTAGACAGGAGTACTAGCAAACTGTACAATTTTATGATTCAATAATATTACCAACAGAGATGCATTATTAGTGCTATGGTTAAAATCATTTATAGCTCGCGTAAGTGAGTCGGCCGAAGGCCGGCTCAGCGTAGCGAGCATTTACGGTATAGGATGTCAACAATGCCATTGTCAATGGAAGTACATACTGAGGCCCTTGAAACCGTGTCCGCACTTCCGTCAACACTTCTGTCTGTTCGTCTCTTTGTCTCGCTCGCTCGATAACCTCGCGGGAAATGAGCACAACTTTTTTCTTTAAGAGCACATTTTGCCGCCAGATCGTTTCATGTTTTAAATATTTCTTAATCAAATAATGAATTTGGATTGTTTCCTTTAAATTGTGTCAAAATAGCGTTTTGGTCGCCGACTATCGTGCAACACACGCCGAACTATGCAACAACTGAAACATACATGCTCACGTGCGACAAATGCTGACGTCTTGAAATGACGTCATGTTACGATGGAATTCCGCGCATTCCAAAGTCGTAACTTCGATGTTCACGGTAAAACTGACTTTACTCGTCTTTCCGTGAATCGATTTCAATGCAGTTTAAATTGCTACAACCGCCACAAATAATTCTACATGTTTCTTAATTCTAGAGGAAATCTGTCGTGAAATGACGATTTTGCAACAGGTTGAAGTCGTAGTAATTTTATGCCATATTTTCGGTCAATCGCTACGCATACTGTGTGTGGTTATTGCACAAATATGAAGCTCATATGAAGGGACTTCCAATATGTTTCAGCGAAGTTCAAGTAAAGAATGGCGTCACGGATAACACTAACAAACACTTTGTGACTGCATTTGAAGGGGAATGCAGAAATATCATCGAGCTGCGCGAGCATTTAAAGCTTTGCTTTCTCATCATATTAACTAAAATTAAAAGGATGCCATTTAATGAATTCGAAAGCTTATAGTCATTTAAATGCATCATAGATTTCTAGGACATTTACAGTAAAGGTATATACACTGTGAGATTAAACTATGTCTGAGGGGAAATACTTACAACATTGCAGGAATGCATTAGCAAACTTGATGTCTGTAGAACTAAATCCCGATCGATTTCCAATACGGGCACCTGTCTTGGTAACGATAGTGGGTCGTCCATTTTTAGAGAAATACTGCAAGTAAGAATTAACCCAGTATGATGACGCATTCATTTAGGGATATTGTGCTAAGTTATCTTAGACAGGCAGTCGAGGCAGATAATAATCTTAAATTGGAAAACGCAAATAGGGGAAAATGTAGAGAAGCACTGTTTTTCCGATATTCGCTAACATAGGGTTGTTTTAAAATTCTTCTGGACTGTTCAAAATTTAGTAATCCTTATCATAAAAGACTGCAGCCCAAATATCAGTTTAACCCAACTTTCTGCTTAAAAGTTTAGTTCACCTTGAATTTTTGGTTAATTTATTCTTAGTTTGTTTAATCTTTTGTTAACCTTTTTGGGTCACCGTCCACATGACTGTAGTTTATGTCAATAGGGCTACCCCTGTCTATACCACGTTTAGCATTAGTCACAAGTGTTAGTGACCGTTTTCGTTCTTGGGTCATTATTATCATTATGTACCTTTTTTATAGCCTGATTTGTATTTGTATATTTTTGTTTATGTCAAACAAGTCAATAAAATACAATACAACAATTCACGAACGACATGTTGGATATTTCAAGAGAGCTACATACATTGTTAGAAAGTGCCAGAGCGATATTGCGGTCACTTTGTAATTAAAGCGCTCTGTAACCCCTACAGTTCATTAAGTTTGGGGGGTAGCTTTAACAAGTACTGTACACACAGACAGACGTACCTTGTCACCATAGTGCATCATAGATTGGTAGTCATAAGGTACTCCAGCAGTCTGCGCACCTACATGCTTCTTGAAGTTGTGTTCCATACCGCCCTTGACGTTTTCGAATCTAATTGTGACGTAGTTATCTCTATCCATTCGAGACTGTTCGTGGAGGATCCCCTGCGCATGTGCAAGTTCATGCATCACTGTCCCTTTCTGGAAGCAAAACAAAACCGTGGTTCGGACTGGAAGATTATGGAAATCAGAATAGACGAGAAAAATGTTCAGCCCTGGTAAAATCCAGCTGCCCAAGTTCATCACAAATTTAGTGACAGGTGCACACACGCAGAGGTAGAGGTGTTCTATTTTACAACACTTTAATACCAGGGCACTTTCAGATATCTGGCAGCGTACTGCAGGTCAGAGAAAGCTAGTTCCAGAACACGTGGATAAGAACTAAATACATTTATATAATTAAAATATCTAGCGTAGATTAATTGAACCTTAATGCAGCGACCATTGGAATTCTCTAAAGACCCTTTGATTAATTGACAATCTCCTTTAGATACAAGAGCACCTAAACAACCATCTGACGCCAGTTAGATAGTGACGGTTAGTTCTTGACAGACAGCTCACCAATAAGATGCTCCATGTTTATAAGATGCACTCACCCTTTCACAACCTATGCCGATAGAAAGCCTCTGCCCCGCTCTCTTGATGTATCCCAAATACGAATAGCAGCTAAAATAGAACGAAATAAGTGAAACTGTCCACGTATAACTGAACATTTGATAAACGAGTAGCATCACAAGTGCAGGAAGAAAATAGTTGAATTGGTCAAAAAAGGGTTTCTAGGTCCAAGAAGAAAGTTATGAAAACGCCACCTCCAATCTCCCTTTCAATCAATTATCAGAATATGGATAGTTCAACTCGCGAATCTACGTCGGAAGAACGCTTACGCATAGTCTTTATCATACATGCAATAGAAATTAATGACAAAAACAAAAGAACTGCTGGGCTCCGGTAACATCATTCAATGATTTTTAGAAATGTGTCACAGTCATAAAGAAGGTAGTCCAGTCCATTGCGTTTCATTGAGTATAACAGGAATATCTAGATACATCAACAATTTTTACAATGTCAAAAATTGGCACAAGAAATTTCAACTCATGCTGTCTGAACTATATTTAACTCTTTGGCCAATTTTCGAAGTTTACTTAAAATAGACACACAACGACTAAAAGATTATGATTAATATGACGAATATGATATTGAATTAATATTAGAATAATGTAAAACCTCCCATCACTTAACTACTAGTATGTAGAATGTCATTTTCAGACGTCAACAAGGAGCGCCCTTTAGATATTTTAAGGGAGAATTTGATAAAAGAATGTCATGCAAAATTCAAAAATTTAAAACCATAGATTTGTTCTTTACGTACCCTCTTCCAGGAAATATAAGGATGTAGTGTCCTTTTGAAGATTGTCCCTGTATAAAGCGTGTGCATGTATACTTCTGCCAGTCTGCCATAGCTTCCCGGATGCCTTTCCTAGCCAAGGAACTTACTGAAAGGGAAAGCAGAATGCTGAGTTTCGCGCCGGAATATGAACTTTAGAAAATAGCACGTCTTGCCTCAACAGATTAGAACACACTCTACAACGCTAACTTTACTGACTTCATTGCAGTAGAGTTTATTCAAAGGATAAGATTATATCATTCCAAAGATAGTTTCTAAAAAGGATTCAGGTGATCAATTTCAGATGATGATTTAAGTGATACATTTAAAGTCAAAGAAAACATTATTCATCTACTGTAAGACTGTCCAGCTATTCACCAAATTCGGGTGTTCCTGGAAAACTGGTTATTGAGAAACATAACATCTGATATGCATCTAGACAAAAATCCAATTATCATTGGAAAGTAGAGTAACGAACCAATTGAAAATGTTATGATCTTCATAACAAATCACGAAACATACAAAATGAAAAATGGAAAGGAAACAACACTATTATGTTAAACTTAATATCAGTTTTTCAAAGGCAAATAAATACCTTAAGAACGCTCAAGAACAATCTTGACAAGGTCCGAGTTAAATGGTCTGTCGTAAATAAAGTCAATTATCACATGGGAGACCCTGCTACACTATATATAATAGACTTCATATCTAAATAAATGTGATGTATATAATTATAAAACATCACAAGTATGGACATTATATGTATATAGTAATTTACTGAGTATTTATTTACCTATTGCCTTTTGTACACTTATAGGAATGGAGCAATGTATTGTGAGAAAAAACAATTTCCACTTTAGGCATGTGACATTGTTGCCGGTGACCTAGGCCGAAGCAGTGGTTTTCTTGGCCCTTTTACTAATATATATATATATATATATATATGTTTTATTTGCTGTAATGTATACATTACAAAATCATACATATCAAAACAGGTTTTACAAATAATAACAACAAAAATAAAAAACGGAAAAACAAATAAAGGAAAAAGTATACGTGAGACACACAGATTGGACCTAGATGGCACTATCTTTCTGACCTACAGCAGGAACTATAGGGTCAAGACAGGGGGCAAGTAGGTCCATTCTGTCTTAGGGCATACTATATGGACTTGAAGTTACGACAACGAAAAATTTCATAGGCCTGAGAAGCGTGTCCTATGATTGTGCAGTGTGTAAAGGGTTACATTTAGCAGGGTACGCCGGTACCAGTATATGTTGTCCTCATTTCAAACATTCCTGGTACAAAGTGCTGTCCGAGGCACCGACGCTGACCTAGCATACGAAATGCCTACAGGCTAGTCATATCTATGACACGATTGAACACTGATCTTGATTTCATTAATGCGAAGAACTAGTATGGACTGTCAATGCTGGGAAGTGCCAGTTTAACGACAAATACATCACATGGGGAATAGGTCGGGGTTCAAGTTTGTGATCCAAGAAATAGTCAGTGCTTCGAAAACGTAGGACTTTCTACGTTTTATCCCAGGAGGCTTTAATTCACACATCTGAACACGTTTAACACCCAAAACAGCACCTTCTTTACTTGCATATACTAAGTATGTAAGAATTACTCACAGCTGCTACTCAACTTGTAATAGACTTTATTTTCAGGCCATCTGAAATCCTTGGTGCGCCTCAGCCCACCTCCTCTCTTTCCAACGTTCTTATCCGCCTCCTTCATCTCCTTCTCCTCCTCAGGAGTCAAGAGAATGTCGCCCTCAAACTTGCCAGTCGATGGAGTCAATTTTTCCTCCGCGGGTTGTGGCTGAAAATAGAAGATAATAGTTGTGACAAAACAACTTCACGTACCTTTGATGACAATGAGATAGAACGTTTGATGCATTTGACAGTGATAGACACTTCATAAGTTCATTCTATCATTTATTTTGCATCTATTTAAAACTTTCTTTTATAGTAACAGGCCGATTTCAATGGTGTTGAAATATAATGTGTTCTGAATCTGTTCTGGCAAGATTTGCGAAAAAGTCGCAGGATTCATTAGGCTCACGAATGATCATGAACTAATTTCCTGATCAGTGACATACAGGACTGAGAGAAAGTAATGTTTTTGATGTTGGCCAGTTGCTGCGAGGCGAAGCCGAACAATCCCGACTGACTGCGAGGTCCACTAGGCTCCATTGCCGACTGTATGGATTGGTGACCAGCCTAATATTCATTATTGATAAACAAAAGCTTGCTGTAGCGCCCTTACGATACGTATTTTTAGAGTCCATTGTGAACCCTTCCATTGGTGAGCTTAAGGGTTAAGCGTTAGGGATATACTGGCATAATGAAGGGCGGAAAATACAGTGCTGACATTCGATTCCTGCACTAAATGCGAGGGCAGTCCGTGCAGAATACACGACCGCATGCCCTCCCGATTGCAACCCAGTTTCCTGAGCATGGATACATGGATGAGCTTAAAACTGAACGTTACTTTAATTCGCAAGCTACGTGGGTTATTGATGTATTAGGCTTATTCTTTTTACATGTTATCAGTGGGTGAATGTATAACCAGGCACTGGCAAACGTCCGTTTGACTGGTGCAGGGACTAAATGTCTGTGCAGTAGGTTTAACGTGTTACCGAAATGACACGAAAAGATAAACCCTGTTGCAAGTAAAACGTAGGCCTTTCAGATATCTTATTTCATTAATAACGAAAGAAGTAAACTTATTGTCTGTACATCACATTGAGACTGTACTATGATTAATCACTGAAACTTACGTCATTGGCGTCATCATTATTTCCATTGTCGACAGTCCCCTTGCGGACCACGTCCAGCAGATGACGTAGAGGGTCGCTGTAGGAATCCTCCTGGTCCAGAGGAGCGGCGTAGACGCTCGCCAAGCAGACGAACAGACACACAACCAGCAGCTTCATACCTAGCACTGATAGAAACAAGCTATGTAAAACGACAGTCATTCGAATATCCATATTTGGTACCAACAAACTGCGAGGAAATTCTGAAATAGTTAAGGTGATGGGTACCATTGCAAGCCAGTTAAAAGCCCTGTCCCAAAACACACCTCAAAGCAGCATAATCCTATAAATAGGTGTATCTCCAGGTTCCTGGGTGTTATCAGGTAGAGAATATCATCGCCACCTGTCATTATTCGAATGACATATTCTCATTAATTACGCAGTTGATGGTTACTATAGGTTCGCAGATACCTTAGGGATGTCATTGACTATGCCCAATAAAAAGATTTTTTTTGATTTTTTACTGCTGCAGACTTTTACGGGCCATAACATTTGAAAAGATTTTAGTGAGACATCTTGTGTGTGGAGCCTAAGGACAGGCGACGTGGGCTAGGAACAAAAGATAGTTGTTCAAAGGCACACCTCGATGGTCGCGCGTCAAAGTCAATCAATGCCGAGAGTTGGGCATGCTATAAATAGTTGCTATAAATAGTCGTCTCGAACTCCATGCACTTTGCGTCAAAATTTCTCACTAAAATTTTCAATGTTATGGCCTGTAAAAGTCTTCAGCAGTAAAAAATCAAAAAATACTTTTTATTGGGCATAGTCAATGACATCCTTAAGCTATCTGTGAACCTACAGTAACCATCAACTGCGTAATTAATGAGAATATGTCATTCGAAAAAAGAGTTGTAAATTTTGAAATAAAACAATATGGATTGAATAATGACAGGTGACGATAATATTCTCTACCTGATAAGACTCAGGAACCTGGAGATACACCTATTTATAGGATTATGCTGCTTTGAGGTGTGTTTTGGGACAGGGCTTTTAACTGGCTTGCAATGGTACCCATCACCTTAATAGACCTACATAGATCCCTCTACCTGCTACTACAAGAACTACAGACGGAGAAAACAGCTAGATAGAGATGCTGCGGTGTAGTGGATACAATGCCCGAGGTGTTGCGAGACGAAGCCGAACGCCCGAGAAATATCGCTCTATACACACTTCAGAGCATCTAAGAGCGTTCCCTGTAACGTGTAACACAAGGGTCTGCTTTCCACCAATCACAGCACTCTAAAACAAACCTAAATTATCTATAAGAGTTGTGCATCTTTAGAAGAAAGGGCCGTACAGTGCCATGTTAAATAGCGCACGGTTGACGCCTAGTATTGGAAGACGGCCGACTGTGGTAGAGATGTGAATGGCGGATGCCGTAGTGCTAACGAATAGCGGGATAGCACTAGACCTTGATAAGAGAGGTACTAGGGGTTTCAGATTATCTAAACTAGTGAAGACAAGGTTGGTACACAAAAAACATGTTTATTAGAAGTTACTATGGGTATTTCTAGCGATAGAATGTTGAATAACATGATCACTACCGTTTGTAACAGAATGTGTCTATGAATGGTTGGTATTAATGATATAACTAGGAAAATCACGCACTGCTTTTATAGTAATGAAGTCCAAAGTATGTTGCGTATAGATATAGCATTACCAACTACAATGCCGTGGTATAGGCAATAGTGATACACACGACGACTCACAGTTATTACCCTAGTAAACACACGGTACACCATTTCATTGTAACATTGCGAGCTATAAACACGAGTCAATGACACATCAGTTAAATGTAATTTCGTAGTTTGGGTACGCGACTTAGTTGAGAAATGTAACAGAGGGTTTGTGAAAATCCCATACTACAACGGTGTAGTATATAAACTACAGCGACCTTAGTACAAGACCGTCTTAAATGGACACAAAAGACTAACATAGAGGCATCTGAAATGGCCTAAACTGGGAAAGTATATGATACAAATGTTGATTCTATACATGCATGTACAATGCACGATAACCTACAAAGAAAGACGCAACATGTCAGAATTCAGTTACCTTGTTTGCTTCACGACTTAGAAGAAATGTTCGTCTGCTCTTCCGTGGATCCTCGGTGCGATATGAAGTGTCAAGTGAAACCACCTCTTATATACCATTGCTCGTACTGCCTATTTTGCATAAACAGTCGGTAGGGGTTTCTGCCAATAGGATAGATCCCAATGTGCGGAATGACCAAATCCCTCTTGAGTTGTTTCTGGCAACTGATTGGTCAGAATCGCCATTGGCGTCGTGGTCGTCGTGAAAACTACTGGTTCAGCGCGGGATAATGCACCCATATGTAAAACCCATATGCAAAACCCTGATACCACAGTCTTATGCAAACCCCACAGAGCACCCCAACGAGGACGGCCAGGCACAGGCAACCCCCATAGTGCGCTGACGAGGGTGCTAGCACACTCATTGAACGCCATGCAGCCAACCCCAACGAGGACGGCCAGGCACAGGCAAACCCCATAGTGCGCTGACGAATGTGGTGGCACTCATCCCCCCCCCCCCCCCCCCCCCCCCTGGAATCACTCACCGCAAGCACATCGCAACCACTGCACAAGTTCTAAACACTCTTTAAGGTAGATCTCTACTCGATACCAGGGCTATATTTGAAAGTTGAATATCTGAAAATGAGTTAACAGAAGACAGCGGCACTTATTCCATTGAAATTTGATTGCCTATGGTTGTAACGCTGATGCAACCTCTGTCCTGGCCGACTGTCACTACACGACATGACCTTAATTACTTTTCTATGACAGCCATAAATTAAATATGAAAAAGAAAGCACACAGAAACACTCTATAGACATTTCACGCCTCTTCCTCGGAAAGCAGATTTTCGATCAAGGTGAAAAATCTTGGAGAGAGATACTCGGCCTGGGCCTCTAAGTATAAAGCCCTTATGTTCTGCTTACGACGCAAGCAGAACATAAGGTCTAGAAGCCTAAGTATAAAACGCAACCAGACCATAAATCCAGCACTTAGCTCTAACCTTTTTACTTAAAGCGCCTGGCCCTGTTGTATGCACAAGTCGAAAGCAAATATAGGCATGAGTAGTGATCACTGGCCATGATGGTCGACCTCGCGACTTTCTAGTGATGTTCGGCATTTTAGACAACACAGGCGGGACGGTATCGTAATGATACCCATTTCTAGATCACCTCACTGAAAGGGGTTGAACTGTCAGAGCTATTGATATCTTATCAACTATTTCTATCTATACCCCCATTGCCGAACAACATTTAAACGTACTTCATCATAAATTAGGAACTTAACGCAATCCATCGGAAGCATATGGAGAGAAAGTTATGGTATATCTCTATCACATCCCCGCTCAGATCCTCATGGCTACTGTCATATATGGGTCTTCGATCCCTGTAAAATTGTCCCGAACGACATAGCTGTCTGCTTTGGCCATGCAGATTCCTTCCAGCTAGAACATTTTCACAATCATTTTCATCTCATTTTTTTGCTGAAAGTGAATAACGATATAGTCTTTGAGGCCAGTGCTTTAGAATGACAGATATGAACCCCTTTCCTGTAGGCCCAGGGTCGTATCAAAGGTATGTTGAATCATGATACGACCTAAAAAAAACAGTAAAACACTGGCCTGTAGGTAATTTTAAGGCGGACACTCCGAACATTTGAAAATACTTTTAAATGCCCAGTGTGCAGATTCCCTGTGGAGGTAGGACCTTGGACCTTGCCAAACACATATATGATATAATAGTACAGTCTGGTTGTCGGGTATAGAGTGGGTCTCCACATTTAGTCCCTCCCCTTAAAAAACATCCAAATATATTACCTAAGCGGTGCCACATCAATCAAAATACCCACTTCTTGTTAGGTTTATCATTATTCCTGAACTGTGGAATGTAACCTATACAATGGAATACGTGCCGCTGTCCTCTGTTAACTCATTTTTCAGATATTCAACCTTCAAATATAGCCCTGATATCGAATAGGGATCTACCTTAAAGAGTGGTAATGACTGTTCAGTGGTTGCGATGTGCCTGCGGTGAGTGATTCCGTGGGGGAACAATAAGCTCCCGTTAATACCTGAGCAGAGTCACCTCGCGCTGCATAGTGTACCACCACCCATCGCCAGCGCACTATGTGATAGATAGACCCCAAGGAAGCTGTGGTGTATGTGATATACCCGAGGTGTAAAGAGGCGGAGCTGAGTAACCCAAATGGTATCACATACACCACAGCTTCCGAGGAATCTATGTGGCTTGTACCACAGTTGACTGCCTTCCACCAATCAGAGGTCTCAAAAAGTGTAGGGTTGTAGGACTTGTAGCATGGCCTGCTCCCTTCAGCCAATCACAGGCCTCGAAAAGTGTGTTCTTATTTCCTGAAGAACACGGTTAGCTGTCTTTGTCTCACCCACAAAGAGATGTTCACTGACCACAGAGGCTTTGCCCTCTGTATGAGTGGAGCCCCTGTGGTCAGTGGACACCTACCTGTGGGTGAAACAAAAGCAGGTGAACCGTGGTCATTCGGGAAAGCACACTTGCGGAGATACCTTATATATATATATATATATATACATATATATATATATATATATATATATATATATATATATATATATATATATATATATATATATATATATATATAACCATATATATATATATAACCATATATATATATATATACATATATATATACATATATATATATATATATATATATATATATATATATACATATATATATACATATATATATATATATATATAGAGAGAGAGAGAGAGAGAGAGAGAGAGAGAGAGAGAGAGAGAGAGACCATTATTCTGCACTGAAAATCAACATCATTTTAAATCTGTGCATCTCTAATGGGATAAGACACTACAGGGAAGGCCGTAGAGCAGGGTATTCTGTTGGATATTTACAATAGCCGAAATAAAGACATCTAAACATGAATCTACCATGAGGTATGATGTGTACCCCAACACACTGCTCACCCGAATATCCTACCTTCTCCATTGCCAGAGCGCTAAACTATGTGTCCTATTAACGTCAGATAATCGAGAGGAATCTGCATGCCTTCCCATCCCTTATCCTTCACTATTCCATTCCTGTACTTCCTGTGTTCTGGAGCCTACCTTTTCTCGGCCTGAGATTGGCTGAAGGGAGCAGGCCATGCTACAAGATAGAAAGAACTACTCGGGGCCTAGGTTATGTGGGACCACCCTCGGTTCCCCACTCGTGCTGCGCACTCGTGCGGAAACTTGGGTTTTCCCCCATAACCCACGGCCCCTCGTGTTCTTTCTATCACATACACCACATCTTCCTTGGGGTCTATCTATCACTTGCCTGTGCCTGGTCGTCCCCGTTGGGGTTGTCCATGGGGTTTGCATAAGAATTCGGTATGCGGGTTTTGCATATGGGTTTTACATATGGGTGCATTCTCCCGCGCTGAACCAGTAGTTTTCATGGGACCCCCTTTCGACCACGACGCCAATGGCGATTCTGACCAATCAGTTGCCAGAAACAATTCAAGAGGGATTTGGTCATTCCGCACATTGGGATCTATTCTATTGGCAGAACCCCATACCGACTGTTTATGCAAATTAGGCAGTCTGGGTAATGATATATAAGGGTGGTCTCACTAGACACTTCATATCGCACCGAGGATCCACTCACGAGCAGACGAACATTTCTCCTAAGTCGTGAAGCAAACAAGGTAACTGAATTATGACATGTTGCGTCTTTCTCTGTAGGTTATCTTCCATTTTACATGTATGCATAGAATCAACATTTGTATCATATATTTAACCAGTTTAGGCCATTTCAGATGCCTCCATGTTAGTCGTTTGTGTCCATTGAAGGTACGTGTGCCAGGTCTCTGTAGTTTATATACTATCCCGTTGTATGGGAATTTCACAAACCCCCTGTTACGATTCTAAAACTGTAATTTGCGTCCCCAAACTGCTCGAAATTCCATTTGACTGAAGTGTCATTGCCTTGTGTTTATAGCTCGAAATGTTAGGGTAAATGACGTACCTTGTAAAGCATACCCTCAACGTCGCTCATGTTTACTATAATTGTAATAACTGAGTCTTCGTTTGCATCACTATTGTCTATACCGGGGCATTGCATATGGTATTTAATGCGTTATCTACTAGTACACGTAACCCACACTGACTAAAGAAGGTTCAAGATGCCTTCTGACATCATTGTCGTATAGCCAGGAGGGCGTCTGGGCGCCCTTTGGATACCCAAACCCTCAAAAATCGCCCTTCAGGACAATCTCAGTTATTTGAGAGGAATAGCTCTTAGGCTCTTCGTTGCCGTATTTAAAACTGCATTATCGCACAATATAGTCATATGGACTTCCTACCTATAAAACAATGCGTGTGTATCTATGTACTTGTTGTGACGGCCGATTATACTATTCAATGGTTGCATGTAGTGACAGCATACTAGCAAGAGCAGCTGTCAGTAGCACTGGAATACGGTGCTAAACTCGGAACTACACAAGTACCTATGGTTAAGGGTGTCCTGTAAGGGAGCCTACGTCCAGGTATCTTGATGTTCATCCGAGTTCTGCCGCTACTCGCACACTTGAATTACGTCCATACCTCCTGGTATGCGTGCGCACAACATTCCTCCCCTTTCTCTAAAAGAACGGCAACTATCTGCCCATTGCAATCATTAGCATTCCCCTCAATATGCGCCCCGACCTGAGTCCAGTTCAGGGATGTAGCTAGACTTCCTACAAATCTGTGCTGTCCGGCACTTTCCCAAGTCATACTGATATAATTCATAAAGGTATTCTATTATAAGGCTGACTGTAAAATTCAGAGGGCATTTTCTAACTGTGGTTCAGCCTGTTGTTGGTTAAGGCACCTTCGTGGGATAGGTGGTGTCGCGTTGGCAACACTGCGTCAGCCTGTCGGCCAGCATAGAGTGGAGAAGGCAGAGGCGCTCGACCACTAATTTTGATCGAAGCATGTGCCGCAGCAGTGGTATTTATAACCATCATTGCAACACAATAATCTGCGTAGCTGCGTAGCGTAGTTGACCAATTTCCCACTTTTGCAAATTAATTGATCAAATTAAAGTGTTCAACTATATCTCTATGAAAATTGTAAACAATCTTAAATATTTCTATAGAAAGAAAGACTCTTTATTATGTCACTTTGCTCAATTCCGTGCTCCTTATATACATCCGTAGGTGTCTTCCTACCTTGATTTATTTATAGCTGCTCGTGCTTGTCATTTGTCGGCCGAATATTCGTAAGCCATGCAGTCAAAGAATTGAGAGCGAAAATATTGAAACTAATCCATTTCATAAACTCGCATGTTAGAATATCAAATTGAATTTAATGATATAGCTTTCTCGCAAATAAAATTGTGGCGAGACCATAATTCTTCAATCAAGATGGCTTCTTATTTCCGCTGTCTCCACTGAGACTTCCGGTTGCAAACCAAAGAGAAACTGGGTCGTGAGCGACCCAGCAATCATGCAATAAACCACCCAGCAAAGCCGGATGGATAATCAAAATACCGTATTCAACTGTTATATACACAATGTACATAAAATATATACTGAAACGATATTGTAAAACAATCCCGTCAAAACTGGATTTTCAAAATCATCTATGTGCATCACTTGTATGACAAACCCAGCAAAACACTGAATATATCATTTTCATTAAAAGTTCACCAATATATAATCCAGAACATGGACAAACCCAGCAAAGCCGGATTCACCCGTTTCATTAATATCCATTGCAGGACACACAATCTACGCGTCTGTTTATACATAGCGCACACAGCGTGTGGCTCCGCCCCGCCAGATACAAAATCGCTGTACCCTTTTTCTTACTGCACTGGCGCCACCAGCGGCGATTACCATCGTTAACATAAAAGTACGCTATGATGCAAAACTCCCCAACTCGCTACATTTGGGACACGCGCCATATGTGTGCTCCACATTATTTACAGGGAACAGGCAAACCCAGCCAAGCCGGATCTACCTTTTTTCCGTTATTATTTACATTATTTAATACCAGCAGACCTAGCAAAGCGAGATCTACAGTGACCTAACCCAGCAAAGCCGGATTAGAGCCAAATCTTACACCCTCTAGCCTATGATCTAGATTTTTCTCCAAAAATAATTAATCTGCCGATCTCCGATGAGACTCACACCATTGTGAATCGCTAACACTTAAAATCACTAACTTCCTCCTCCACCTCCATGAGGGAACAAGAGCCTTCCATCATAGTAGACCTTACCCTTGCCAGCCAACAATAAAAAGCCTTAACAGTCTGCACAAATTTCTTTCCTATGAACATTTTCCTCTTCCTCCCTTTGCTGTTTTCTAACTAACTCAGAATTTTAATCTCAACCTCTTTATGAATAACTCAAAAATAGAACTTGTCACTGAACAAAAACCTTTGGGTATATTAGTGACTAATACTTTAAATCGGAACAACATGTCAACCATGTATTTAAGAAAATATCCAAAGGGATTTCTGCTTTAACAAACTGAAATGGTACATGGCTCTTAAAACATCTTTTCTTTTCAATGCGTACACACTTCCTCACTTTGATTTACTGTAATACCATTTGAGGCCATTCCAGCTCTGAAATTTAGACAAGAATGCTTAAGCTCCAGAAGAATGCTGGAAGATATAAACTTGATGTGGCCTGAAAACTTGAATACATAATTTCCTTGAACCGGATAAAGGGCACCAGATTAGTCTGAACCTCCTCCCCATTCTCGACCCAGCTGTTAAAGGCAGAGGCTTTCGTAGCAAGAATAGGATAGAGATCTTTCACCTGGTAGTGCTGTTCTTGCAGACGCAACATGCTCTGCTCAATAGACTCAGGATCAGGCAATAGCTTTCCCCACCTGGGCACGACTTTACAGTAGTATTTTCTGTAATGCAGCTCTCCATGTGTGGCCGAAAGGGATAAGCTGCTCATATCGGGAGGAGATTGCCTGGAGGATTAACTGTATTGCAGCTCTCCAGGTATGGCCAAAGGGAATGAGCTGCTCCCTGCGGGGAGAGACTGTCGACATCTGGATCAGCGACAGGTCATGCCAATTAAAGTCACAGTTGGCCTGGATCTCCTCATCAAAGTCCCTGCCCTCTATGACGTTGGTACTCCAGATGAACTGTTGGAAGGAGTTATCAGCGAGATTTACTTTGCAGCAGTTGGCAACCTCCAGATGTCTCTCTGCCAATATACCTCTGTAATCTCCAGCAAAGGGCAGGTGCTGCATCAGCATGATCCACATCTCTTCTTTATCTGGGGAAGTGCTGAACTGTTTGCACACCGATGCCTTCTTTAGCCTCAGCCAGTGTGTAGCCTTTATCTGCTTTAGCTCCGAGCCCTCTAACAGCTTCCGAAGGGGTGCATCTATCTCCTCAGTACCAATGCGAGACGCAGACCTAATCTTCACACCAATGTCCTTGGGGGATTGAATGGAAGTTTTGTAGCTCCTCAACTCAACATCCAGATGCTTGTGTCTCTTGTAGCAATTTTGCATGCTTGACACCTCACCATTGCCATCATCGGAGTCCACAAGCAGTCTTTTTCCATCAATCCAGTCCTCAGCATCTGCTGTGGCACTAAAGAACTCTTGCTGGGCGTTTGCCTTGTCAAAGCAAACTTGTGGTTGGGTCCCTAGCCTGAACATTTTATCATAAGGGTCGCTGCTTGAATGTTTTTCCTCGCAGAACTGATCCACCTGGTCATTCAAGTCCACTGAATCATCATGGGCTTTTACTTTGACAACTGAGCACTGATGGTTCTCTTGTTTATTCAGGACAGATGGCAGAACATCACCATACTTTGCTGTCAAGTTTGTATCTGCCTCGCCCTGTTGGATCTCTATATCATTGATTTTGATATTGTAGACAGCCTGCTGCCTGTCTTCTTGGGAGTTATCTTTCCTCTCACTGATATCAGTGGTCAGGTACAGCCGCTGCTCAACCAGAGGATCAATGCAGACAGTGACCGCATCATCAGTGTCTCGGCATTGTTCATTATCAATCAGAAACTGACTGTTAGAGATGACCTGCTGAGGACAGTCAGTGTTGACTGCAAGCTCAGCTACACAGGGCTGCTGTTCAGCTTGTGGAATGATTGGATCATTGTAGGACTCATCCTTAGAGACCTGCAGGGTCTCTACCTCGTCAGCTTCCTGCAAGAACTGATGTACATTCTGCACCTCTTTGTGCTTGACGCACTTCTTGATGAAGGCGGTCTCATGTCCCTGAACAGATGTGGGGTAGATCTCTTCCTTCTGGGAAGGATACCATTTTTCTTCACTTTTAGGGTAATCATTTGCAGATGAAATCTCAGAACCCAGCTTAATCCGGATTCCAGGACCATCATTATCAATAGATTCAGGCGAGCCAAGCACGCGTTGGACATTGGAAATCTCAGAACCCAGCATAAGCCGGATTCCAAGGCCATCATCATTAGTAGATTTGGGAGCGCCCAGCACACGCCGGACGTCATCACTATCATTCTGAGTTGATGGAAGATGTGCAGCGCTCAGCAAATGCCGGACACTTGCACTAGTCTCCTCATCACTCAAAGGTTTACTAGAACTGATATTGCTCTCTTTAGGATGTCCTGTGCCCAGCAAATGCCGGACATCAGTGTCAGCCTTTGTTTGATTCACATTTGATTTTAGACTTTCTGCATCTTCCAGTGCTTTGAACAAGGAAGCAAAGATGCTGTTAAACCTGTCAGTGCTAGCCAGACTATCTAAGCGTTGGTCTAACTCGGTTTTACGGAAAGCCCATATCTTTTCTAACTTTTCGAGACTCTCCAGTTTCTCCGACACCTCCTGACTTGCACAATGCTTTCTCTGCATCAACTCTTGTCCAAGCTGTTTGAACGCTTGGAGCATAGGTGCATGTGCATCAATTTCCCTACGATGCTGCTGGTGTCTCTCTACCAAAGCCTCAGCCTCAATTGTGTTACTGGCGTGCTTCTCTGATGAAACACGCGCAGTCATGGATTCGATCCAAAAGATCAAATCTCTGTAGTTGTTCAGAAAGCTTTGACAAACTAAAGAACGTAACGACCAGGACTTTGTGACAAAAGAGTTCCATATTTCATTGACCTCTTTTTGGCATTCCAAAATCTGGTTGGTCTTCTTCGGGTGCATCTGCATCAGCCCGTCGGCCTTCATTTGTAACCATTGCACCCTTTTCCAAAGCGCCGCCAGATCTTGCTCCATTCTCTGGTATTTATGCTGCATCTGCTGCAACATGGTTAGGTCAGAGCCAAGGTCAATGTCCAAAATATGAACCCCTTCATTCAACCAATCCGTGGTCTCTTCACATTCTTGCTCAAACAACAGGAAACAGAGCTCTTTGTGACGAATGGTGGTGCGTTCATTCAAGCTTTTTCTCCGTTCACGGAGTAGATCACAGTGGTGGGTTATCTCATCACTGGCAGAAGGATTATTCCTGATAAACTTGGTGGCAACTTTGTTTATAACTTCGAACCCTACCTCCTGTGAAGGAATAGATTTTATGAAATCATTATACTTATAGAGGAGTGATTCAATGTTATCCAAGGTGTTACAGAGTTCCTCATCCTGCATGAGGAGGTCCTCCTGTTTGTCTAACCAGGATTCTATTGGCCAGATATTACGCAGAAAGAGCTGGAAGTCATAGCAGTCCATGAACTCCTCATCCATGCTGTGGCGCCCCTCCCACAACTGGACATGGCTCTTCTCCTTCACTTCCTCTACGTTATAGTGGTTTGAATCCTGGAACCCCTGTCCAGCCACCACTGCCGTCTGAAAGCGGTCTTCACCCACATCACTGTTCAACGTTCGCGAATTCAACCCAGTAAATACCGGATCCAATCTTGAACCTGAACTCATTTGCGGGATATAGGAATCCATGATTGAGACTTCTTGTTTGGCTTGCTCTTTTTTCTCTAAATAATCTAAATCGGAACTTCCTTTCCCTATCTGGTTAATCCTCTCTAACAATTTTGCCCATTCATCTTTCCTTTCCTTATGCCCATCTGTTAATTGATATGACAATTGAGATGGGAAAGAACCAAAAGACTGAAACTCACCCAATGGTTCTTTTCGAGTTTCATGCATCCTACTACCTCCCCTACAAAGGAACTGATATTCCTCTGAAGACATTTTTGCTTTTGATGTGATACTACCCAGTTACAACCTGACAGAAATCAACAAAAAACATTTTCGAATATTGAAAAACCTGAGGAGTATGAAGGCATTACCCAGACAGAACCGGATTTTACCCCCAAAAGAGCTTGGGAATGAATAGTACCCAGTGAGAACCGGATATAACTCAAAGAAGATTACGTATGGCAAAATTGATAATTTGAGATGAGAATTACCTAGTAAAAACCAGATAAGACTCATAAAAAAAACAAGAGACGTAACGAATAGAAGTGAGTATTACCTAGTAAGAACCAGATAAAACTCAGGGAAAATACCATGAGAAATGAGTAATACCCAGTAAGAACCGGATAGAACTCAGGGAAAATAACAGAGAGATGAGCAATACCCAGTAAGAACCGGATATAACTCAAATTCAATAGTACAAATTCAACTTAATTACTTCTATAATTGATCCAAAAAGAAATGGCAGATGACAAAATTAAAGAAATTCAAAATGGCTGCCAACAACAACAACTAGGTCACTTCCAATTGAAGTCCTAGTCAAACTACAAGAAAATTGGGCTGCTACCCTGCTCGCAGCGCCAAATGTTGTGACGGCCGATTATACTATTCAATGGTTGCATGTAGTGACAGCATACTAGCAAGAGCAGCTGTCAGTAGCACTGGAATACGGTGCTAAACTCGGAACTACACCAAAGTACCTATGGTTAAGGGTGTCCTGTAAGGGAGCCTACGTCCAGGTATCTTGATGTTCGTCCGAGTTCTGCCGCTACTCGCACACTTGAATTACGTCCATACCTCCTGGTATGCGTGCGCACAACATACTCTTCAATATAAACAATTAGTTGACATGTGCGGTGGCCAACGGTAGTGGTGTAACTTAACAATACATTACTAACACCACTGATAGTAATTCCTAATATAACCATTTACTGTTCAAACATTATCTTCACTATTTAAACAATTGAAACCCCCAGTACCTCTCTCATCTAGCTTCGTATATCAAGGTGTTTCATGATTTAATCCACAGCATTACGGCATCCGCCATTCGCAATTCCCCCACAGTGGGCTGTCTTCTAATGCCAGGCGTCAATTGTGCGCTATTTAACATGGCACTGCGCGGCCCTTTGTTCTAAATATGCCCAACTCTCACAGATAACTTATAGGATAACTTATAACTTCTATAACTTATTAGGGTTGTTTGAGAGTGTTCAGCTGAGCCTGTTTCGTACTGTGATTGGTGGAAACCAGACCCTTGTGGTATACGTTACAGAGAACCCTCTTAATGTTCTGAAGCGAGTAGAGAACGATAATTCTCGGGTGTTCGGCTTCGCCTCGCAACACCTCGGGCATTTTATCCCCTACAGCGCTGCATCTCTGGTCTCTATCTATCTGCTATCTCCGTCTGTAGTTCTTGTAGTAGCAGGTAGAGCGATCTATGTAGGTGTATTAAGGTAGAACCCTACTCTATACACGGGTCATTTTTAAAACTTGTCTTCATTAAACTCAGTTTTCAGATATTCAACGGCACTTATGCTATTGTAAAGGTTACATCTCATAGTTGCAGAATAATGGTAAACTTATAAATAAGTGACTATTTTCGGGTAATGCGTCACCCTTGAAGAACATACCTGGTTGTGTTTCGTTTTTTGGCAAAATGTCAGGAATTGCCCTTTACTTAAATGAGAGTCTGCCATATGATTATTCATGTCTTTGGTAAGGTGCAAGGTCCTACCTCAACAGGGTATTTGCACGATGAGTATTTTAAATACATTTTTGAATGTTCCCATAAGCCTCAAATTACTAACAGCACGTGGTTTACATAGTAAATGCTGATTTTCAGGTCCTGTCAGAATTCAAGGTACCTGTGACATGACCTTGCACCTAGAGGGGGTTCATATCTGTCATATTCTAAAATACTGGTTTCGAAGACTATATCGTTTTTCACTTTCAGCCCAAAAATTAGATGAATTTTGGTCAAAATGGTCTAGGCCGAATGAATCTGCATGGTTAAAGCAGACAACCATGTCGTCTGGAACCAATTGAACATGGAAGGTCCAAAGGGGCCCGCCCTTTGTTTTCTTGACCACAAAAGAAAGTCGCTATGTTGAGGTTCGTTGTGAGTGAACACCGCTCATGTGTAATCTTTTGTTTTGATATCCATTCTTAGGGGCCAGCCAAGACACCACCTAGTGGTGATATCTTGGTGTACTGGACTATCACCTTAACTATTTCAGAATTTCCTCGCATTTGTTGGTACCGATATGGATATTTGAATGACTGTAGTTTAACATGGCTTTTTCTATCAGTGCTAGGTATGAAGCTGCTGGTTGTGTGTCTGTTCGTCTGCTTGGCGAGCGTCTACGCCGCTCCTCTGGACCAGGAGGATTCCTACAGCGACCCTCTACGTCATCTGCTGGACCTGGTCCGCAAGGGGACTGTCGACAATGGAAATAATGATGACGCCAATGACGTAAGTTACAATGATTAAACATGGAACGGTATCAAGTGATGTATGGACCTTAAGTCTACTACTTTCGTTATTGAAAAAATACAATATCTTCAACACCAAGGTATTTCTTACTACAGGTATTTTCTCGTTTCTCCTCGGTAACACCATTAAAGTTCAAAATACTGTAGATGCAAAGTAAATGTATGAATGAAATATCTCTATACCTTTTGAGTTTTGAGTGGCTCTGACGATCTATCACACTTTTATCACATATACGAGAAGTTGGCTTGTCACAATTATTTCTATATTTTCAGCCACAACCTGCAGAGGAGAAATTGACTCCAGCGGCTGGCAAGTTTGAGGGCGACATTCTCTTGACTCCTGAGGAGGCAAAGCAGATAAAGGAGGCGGATGAGAACGTTGGAAAGAGAGGAGGTGGACTGAGGCGCACCAAGGATTTCAGATGGCCTGAAAATAAAGTCTATTACAAGTTGAGTAGCAGCTGTGAGTAATTCTTACATACTTAGTATATACAAGTAAAGAAGGTGCTGTTTTGTGTGTTAAACGTGTTCAGATGTGTGAATTAAAGCCTCCTGGGATAAAACGTAGAAAGTCCTACGTTTTCGAAGCACTGACTATTTCTTGGATCACAAACTTGAACCCCGACCTATTCCCAATGTCATGTATTTGTCGTTAAACTGGCACTTCCCAGCATTGACAATCCATACAAAGTCTTCGCATTGCTAAAATCAAGATCAATGTTCAATCGTGTCATAGAGATGACTAGCCTGTAGGCATTAGTAAAAGGGCCAAAAAAAACGCTGCCTCGCCCTAGGTCACCGGCAACAATTTCACATGCATAACGCGGAAATTGTTTTTTCTCATAATACATTGCTCCATTCCTATACGTGTACAAAAGGCAATAGGTAAATAAATACTTAGTAAATTACATTCATTTAGATATGAAGTCTATTATATATAGTGTAGCAGGGTCTCCCATGTAATAATTGACTTTATTTACGGAGGCCATTTAACTCGGACCTTGTCAAGATTGTTCTTGAGCGTTCTTAAGATTTCAATATTTATTTGCCTTCGAAAAACCTGACATTAAGTATAACATAATAGTGTTGTTTCCTTTCCATTTTTCATTTTGTATGTTTCGTGATTTGTTATGAAGATCATAACATTTGCAATTGGTTCGTTACTCTACTTTCCAATGATAATTGGATTTTTGTCTAGATGCATATCAGATATGTTTCTCAATAGCCAGTTTTCCAGGAAAACCCGAATTTGGTGAATAGCTGGACAGTCATACAGTAGATGAATAATGTTTTCTTTGACTTTAAATGTATCACTTAAATCATCATCTGAAATTGATCACCTGAATCCTTTTTAGAAAATATCTTTGGAATGATATAATCTTATCCTTTGAATAAACTCTACTGCAATGAAGTCAGCAAAGTTAGCGTTGTAGAGTGTGTTCTAATCTGTTGAGGCAAGACGTGCTCTGTTTCTAAAGTTCATATTCTGGCGAGAAATGCAGCATTTTGCTTTCCCTTTCAGTAAGTTCCTTGGCTAGGAAAGGCATCCGGGAAGCTATGGCAGACTGGCAGAAGTATACATGCACACGCTTTATACAGGGACAATCTTCAAAAGGACACTACATCCTCATATTTCCTGGAGCAGGGTACGTAAAGAACGAATCTGTGGTTTTATCTTTTTGAATTTTGCATGTCATTCTTTTATCAAATTCTCTCTTAAAATATCTAAAGGGCGCTCCTTGTTGACGTCTGAAAATGACATTCTACATAGTTAAGTGATGGGAGGTTTTACATTATTCTAATATCAATTCAATATCATATTCGTCATATTAATCATAATCTTTCAGTCAATGTGTGTCTATCTTAAGTCAACTTCGAAAATTGGCCAAAGAGTTAAAAATAGTTCAGACAGCATGAGTTGAAATTTCATGTGCCAATTTTTGACATTGTAAAAATTGTTGATGTATCTAGATATTCTTGTTATACTCAATAAAACGCAATCGATTGGACTATCTTCTTTATGACAGTGACACATTTCTAAAAATCATTGAATGATGTTACCGGCGGCCAGCAATTGTTCTGTCTTTGTCATTAATTTCTATTGCATGTATGATAAAGACTATGCGTAAGCGTTCTTCCTACGTAGATTCGCGAGTTGAAATATCCATATTCTGATAATTGATTGAAAGGGAGATTGGAGGTGGCCTTTTCATAACTTTCTTCTTGGACCTAGAAACCCTTTTTTGACCAATTGAACTATTTTCTTCCTGCACTTGTGATGCTACTCGTTCATCAAATGTTCAGATCTATGTGGACAGTTCCAGTTATTTCGTTCTATTTTAGCTGCTATTCGTATTTGGGATACATCAAGAGAGCGGGGCAGCAGCTTTCTATTGGCAGAGGTTGTGAAATGGTGAGTGCATCTTATAAACGTGGAGCATCTTATTGGTGAGCTGTCTGTCAACTAACCGTCAATATCTAACTGGCATCAGATGGTTGTTTAGGTGCTCTTGTATCTAAAGTAGATTGGCAATTAATCAAAGGGTCTTTATAGAATTCCAATGGTCGCTGCATCAAGGTTCAATTAATCTACGCCAGATATTATAATTATATGAATCTATTTAGTTCTTATCAACGTGTTATGGAACTAGCTTTCTCTGACCTGCAGTACGCTGCCAGGTATCTGAAAGTGCACTGGTATTGAAGTGTTCTAAAATAGAACACCCCTACCTCTGCGTGTGTGCACCTGTCACTAGATTTGAGATGAACTTGGGGAGGTGGATTTTACCAGGGCTGAACATTTTTGCCGTCTTTTCTGATTTCTATAATCTTCTAGTTCGAGCCACGCTTTTATTTTGCTTCCAGAAAGGAACAGTGATGCATGAACTTGCACATGCGCAGGGCATCCTCCACGAACAGTCGCGAATGGATAGAGATAACTACGTCACAATTAGATTCGAAAACGTCAAGGGCGGTATGGAACACAACTTCAAGAAGCATGTAGGTGCTCAGACTGCTGGAGTTCCTTATGACTACCAATCTCTGATGCACTATGGTGACAAGGTACGTCTGTCTGTGTGTACAGTACTTGTTGAAGCTACCCCCCACCCCCTCTAATCTTAATGAACTGTAGGGGCTACAGAGCGCTTCACTTACAAAGTGACCGCAATATCACTCTGGTACTTTCCAACAATGCATGTAACTCCCTTGGAATATCCAACATGTCGTTCGTGAATATGATAAGGATTACTAAATTTTGAACAGTCAAGGAGAATTTTAAAACAACCCTATGTTAGCGAATACTAGTATTGGAAAAAGAGTGTTTCTCTACATTTTCCCCTATTTGCGTTTTCCAATATAAGAATATTATCTGCCTGTCTAAGATATTTAGCACAATATCGTTGAAATGAATGTGTCATGGTACTCTGTCAATTCTTACTTGCAGTATTTCTCTAAGAATGGACGACCCACTATTGTTACCAAGACAGGTGCCCGTATTGGAAATCGATCGGGATTTAGTTCTACAGACATAAAGTTTGCCAATGCATTCCTGCAATGTTGTAAGTATTTCCCCTCATACATAGTTTAATCTCTAGTATATACCTTTACTGTAAATGACTTAGAAATATATGATACATTGAAATGATTATAAGCTTATGAATTCATTAAATGGCATCATTTTAGTTTAAACTTATTTTAACCATAGCACTAATTTTGTATCTCTGTTAGAATCATAGAATTGTGAAGTTTTCTAGTTGTCATGTCAACCAGCTCATGAACGCTGTCTATTCCTGTCATACTTTTATTTGGGAGTTGTGAAATGTGGCAAAGTTCTTGCTTTTTCATATTCATAAAATTATGTCTAAGGCTCTTCAATACACATTATTTTTTCATTTCAGCAAATGGTGGCAATGCACCAGGACCGGCAGCTCCTAAGGATACCTGGTCGCAATCCTTATGCAATTTTGTCAAAAGACGCAACTATTGTAGGTTCTCTACCATAAGGAACAAATGTGCCAAAACCTGTGCTTAATGAAGTGTTGGAGATGGCGGATAAAAAGAGCTAGTAGTCTGTTCTCTGTTGAATGTGTGCACGCGCTTCTACAGTTTAATGGTAATACTAGTAACCCTCTTAGAGCAAATGTTTTAAATGTTCTCGTCTGAAGGTCTTCCAAATTAACACAGAACTACTGTAATCTGGTAAACTGTGTCTATCTGCATGTACGTACCTATGTTTATTTACTGTAATTCATGATATTACACAATTATTGTAAGGAACGATATATCAGGTGTAAAGTAGAGGAGCAGGAAAGAGTGCGCGTATAGACCATTTCCATTGTCCACTTACCGAGAACTCTGAGATATTAACATAATCATCGCAACGGTAGAAGGCACCCGCTCTATCACATGTGTAGTATGATTATGTGATGATTCACAGCTTATATAGAACGCCCTCTGACAACATTTGCGCTTAATTTCAACACAGCAAAATCTGTGATATGGTATGGCACATAGATTTATTGCGCCCTCTATTGACTGAAGTTTATACCATTCCAAGCAAGATAAACTGGTGCGAGATGTCTAGTCGTTAAGGTATTCATGAAACCTAGTGATAGTCTTTCGGAACCGAACCACCGGCGCTTGAAACTGTTTTAGTGAATTTCTTTCCTTGGAACAATATACCGGTATTGGTATTGTCCACCAATTTCAGGGGTTCACATTTATCTGGGCGTGATTGTTGGCTTCCATTATTTAGCATGTGCGCCATTTATTTTCAGTAATGAATTGTGCACAAACTGTAACTTTTGAAGTTTTTGGAGTAAAGTTAAGAGTAAAGCCTTTACCCTTATTTATTACGATTGAAAAGCAACCTTTTGTCAATACAGAATGTCGGTGAACATAGAAATGTTGTTAGACTTGGACAAAGTTTTACCACTTGATGGTAAAACGCTTACCCTTGTCTATATAGAGTTAGTGTTGTATAAACCAGTTGTGGTTTACATCTAATGTGTTTTTCTCAAAAATGGTGTTGCAGTTTAATAACATTTTACTTGTTATGGTTAAACAGCTAGGCTTGCACTAGTAAATCTAGAAAGTTAGTGTTTAATAATCCTGTATGAACCAGACGTTACGTACGTTTACATTATCATTCACAATAAATAAATAATTTTCCCTACCGGTATTTGTTTGTTCTGTACTTTATAATAACCAATTGTATTTCTTGCTTGTTCTCAATGTGTCTAGATTCTTCTAAATGACGTGGCCTTCTACACTCTCAATGCCTTAACGTCTTACGACACTTTTAGAAATCTGTCTAATTTCCTTAACTTTGCTATGGTCTTTTCTCCTGCAAAGCTATCTTCTAAACAATTTAAAATCATTCACAGATATTTTGAAAAAAAATAAAATATATGTCCCAAACATCTCCTTCTCAAACTGATGTCTTTGTTTGCTAAATTCATCCCTTTAGAGATACTGTCACTGCCTAAATACTGATCTGCCATGTTGATTATTCTTTTGCTGTTAATGGGAATTATGGGTTAAAATAGAGGAATTCGTGAGACCTGTTTTTAACCCAAAATTAGTATAAGTCAGAATTGCCGAGTTTAATTCTAATCCAAATCTGTTTAAACTATCTACACCATTCTCTTAACAAGACCACAGAAAATGACAGGACATCTAGGATACTTTATGAAAGACCGGTATAATCATAAGTGTATATATTTGATAAACATCAGTATTGTAACAATTTCTTTTCAAATTTGGCAGTCGCGTTTGGTAAATTGTAATAGAAATATTTTAGTTTGTCTAACGATCAATAGGTGTCACCGGTATAGAGTATCGTAAGACCTTAACTATCCTTGCTCTTTATTGAGTTCTCCCTGCAATGGGTATTGCACCACTCTCAACCAGACTCCGAATAGTATCAGACAATTTAAAATATATAAAGGTATTCGGTTTAGTCTTGTATCCACCGAAGTGCTCACACGACCTTCCTCTCCTAGCAGGCCTCTACACACGGAAACCATTTCAATCCCCCGAGAGATATTCCAATGCAATTGGCAGCATATAACGCACAAGCTCTAAGCACTGCCTTATTAATGCTAGATACCCATTTTGCAGCTGGGTAGACTGAGGCAATATGGAATAAACTGCCTTGCCCAAGGACAGACAAGTGTCCCGGCCGGGAATTGAACCAGTGACCTACGGATTACTAGTACGACACCTAACCAACTGAGCTACTTTGTCCCCAATGGTGTATTATACAATTTACCTGACACCACTGCTGTGTACTTTGAAAAGAAAGTGAACAGATTTTTATCAAATGTGGCATGACTATACCTGCCTATTCTCAATGCCATACAAAGTATCCTTTTTTGTCTACAATGTTCATAATTATCGAATTTTTTTGACACATTTTCAGAATATCTGCATCTATAAAACGGTTCCCTTGCTAAACAATATATTCTATAAGAATCGACAAATCGGTACCAATTGGGTAACTACTCGACCATTTCTATGAAAAAATCTGCCAAATGTGTCTAGCAAACGTAAGCCATCTATGCTTCACAATTACCTATCATTGGCGGGGCCCTCAGGCCACGCCTATCTGGGAAGCTGCTTTGAAATGTCCATAGTCCGGACGGCCATGTTGGAAATGCTGAGGCCGGACTGAATATAATTCTCTATCATTAGAGGACGAAACACAACACGACCAGGCAAATGGGGATCAGAACTGTTTAATAAACACATACTGTACAAATGTAAACATTTTCTGGTAACAACACTCTCGAGCAACATTTTATCGTAAACGTAATTACAAGGCCTAAGCCTATCGAATGACATTTTATTTGAACCGGGTGAATGAATTAAACAACGAATACTCTAGCCTAGCCAATGTAAAGCGGTCAGCCAAGGCTCGCTACAAAGTAACAGGAACCATCAACTTATGTACTAATATGGAAGTCGAATGACTAGCGACACTGTAAGCATGCCAAAAGTTGTGTAGAATAGTTAACATCCAATGACATTGCGAGAACTAGGATACATAGTATCCGCGCACAAAGACATGTAACTCCACGTCCGTGTCAAGGCTTAATGACAAAGTATCTTATTAAAACCAACACTACTCTAGTAAATACAGCGTTGTTGTTTACTGAGCAACGCAACAAAGTAACTTGCGACATCTTCACGCCTCCAACATAAATATATACACAGTAGGTCATACCCGACCCATAACCAAGACCTGTACACCTCACTCTTCAATTTTTTTTTTTACAAGTTCTCAGCCCCGTATCGCCCTCCTGCGCTGCGCGACCAGGGTTGTGCTCCCCGCAAGATAAGAAAACTGAAAAAAGGGGGACGGGTGGGTGGGAAAAATTCGGATCACCGTCGTAATCCAGTGGCTTCGGGGTCTTCGTTGACCAATACACCGCGCTACACCACTGAGCGAAAGTTTGTTTAATGATAACGATCGGTAATTACCCGCGAAACGTGACAGACGAATTGCTGCCGCCTCGCGCGCACGCGACCCGCTTCGCGCTGATTGGTTGGGATTCGCTGCTCAGGCCACGCCCTCCACACCCGCTCGCTCCGTGAGAGCTCGCTCGCACAGACCATAGGTTCACTCCAGCTGACTGATGGCCGGGCCACGTGGCCGGCACGGGGTATTGCGCTGCGCCCCCCAATGCCCCGGAATGATACACCATTCCACCAACATTAGAGGACGAAACACAACACGACCAGGCAAATGGGGATCAGAACTGTTTAATAAACACATACTGTACAAATGTAAACATTTTCTGGTAACAACACTCTCGAGCAACATTTTATCGTAAACGTAATTACAAGGCCTAAGCCTATCGAATGACATTTTATTTGAACCGGGTGAATGAATTAAACAACGAATACTCTAGCCTAGCCAATGTAAAGCGGTCAGCCAAGGCTCGCTACAAAGTAACAGGAACCATCAACTTATGTACTAATATGGAAGTCGAATGACTAGCGACACTGTAAGCATGCCAAAAGTTGTGTAGAATAGTTAACATCCAATGACATTGCGAGAACTAGGATACATAGTATCCGCGCACAAAGACATGTAACTCCACGTCCGTGTCAAGGCTTAATGACAAAGTATCTTATTAAAACCAACACTACTCTAGTAAATACAGCGTTGTTGTTTACTGAGCAACGCAACAAAGTAACTTGCGACATCTTCACGCCTCCAACATAAATATATACACAGTAGGTCATACCCGACCCATAACCAAGACCTGTACACCTCACTCTTCAATTTTTTACAAGTTCTCAGCGGCAAAGATTATGCCCAAACTGTTAGTGTTGAGTTGGGTTGTTAGTCTGTAGTACCTGCCAGCATCGCACGCGCTGCCCGCGCCCGCGCATCATCCTGCGAATGATAAAGTTGCACCGCGTCGCTTTTCCAGCCCCCAAGGGCCTGCAAGTCACCGACTGCCGCCCCCCCCGCGAAGGCAAGTGTACAACCCCCCCTACGTAAGGAGTGCAGCGTAAAAGCGTCGGACTTGTGTCCGGAGAGCCGCAACAACAAGCGCAGCCAGTCCCTCGCCACCGTCAGTGTGAGGGGAACTATGCGCGTCCCCCCCCTCCCCCGACCGGCCAGCAGGGTGGCGAAACAAGGGCTGTCCCGGCGAAGTCCCGCAGACCTGTGTAAAAGTCCCTGTAATGCCCTGACAGGACAAGCCCTGGAACCCGTTCTGGCCAACAGAGGAACAGCGAAAGCCTGAGAGGCATCCTGATGCGTTTTGTCCCACTTGACCAGTAAGTCAAACCTGTCGCCCACCTTCCTGACATCGCCAAGTGTAGGGAGCCTCGTACCGTCATACTCATTGACCCGCCTGGAGAGCAGGGTAGAGGCCCTTGCCAGGGCATGAAAGGCCACTGACAAAAAGGCTGACATGGTTTGTCCCTCAGGCCCCATTGCCGAAGCCAGCATGCACAAGTTTTCCAACATCTGAAATGGCAAGGGTGGGGCCTGATTTGGCACCGTTCGCACTGTTAACACCAGTGCCCTCCTCCACCTATCGAATTCGATTGCTTCGAACGCTGCCATCGAGAATTTCATATCCACGTGGAATCTGCGTAAAGAAGAGAGTGTATTCTGTACCGACTTGACCGCTGTGAATGACCTTAAAAGAAATTCACCAAAGGCGAGCACCACCGTCAAGGCCGCCGGGAAATCTGTGAATCTAAAATAAATTGTAAAGGCCACATACAACCTGATGTGTGAGTCGTGATTTGCGACCGTACCTGGTCGGAAGGCTTGTTTTCCTCGTTTCCTGGCCTGCTCCTCCAGCTTTCGCCAATCTGAAATCGAGAGAAAAATATCATAGGTCATTATAACTCGCTAGTAAGCCCGAACGTGTGCGATGGCACCCGTACACGCTCCGCTGCTCGCAGCGCTGCGTCCGCCTGTACCCACCGGTGGTGTGCCTCGCTCGCATGCATGCGCGACAACGCGTCCGCGCGCGTCAGCTGCTCGCCCGGTCTGTGCTCGGCGACCAGCTCCGCGTCGTACCTGGCCATCAATAGAAAAATTTCACGTATACAGTGTTGGATAAACTCATCTCTAGACCTGCCAGTCTGCATGGCCAAACACGCATTTGAGTTGTCACAATAAATTTTCACCCTTCTTCCTCTCCACTCTCTGCCCCACACTTTCAAGGCTACCACAATATTAAGAAGTTCTAAGTGTGATATTATATGTTCTGCTGCCAGCACCTCGTCTGGAAATGCCTCTGCGTAAAACTGTGCGCCGATTGTCGCACCACAGCCTGTTAGACAGGCGTCAAGTTCCACCTCTTCCTGATAGGGTAGTTCAGTTTTGTCAATAATGCGAACGCCAGTGATTGAGGGCAGCAGGTCCTGAAAGAACTTCAGGTCCTTCTTGAACCCTAGGGACAGACCATCTGACCCCCTGTGCGGCATGTCTCTGAGGCACTGTAAAATCCGATTAGAGAAGATACGCACAGGGGGCGCTACACTAGCGACAAACTGCAGAAGCCCTACCAACCTCTGCATCTGCCCTCTCGTCGCCCTAGTGCGCCCCTTCCAGTCTCCCAGTTCTACCATAATTTCCTCCAGTTTGGCTGCGGGGATTGTCATAGACATCTCCACAGTGTCATAGTAGATTCCCAGCCAAATCATGGCCTGGGCTGGACGGTGGATTTTTTGTTTTGCTTCCACCACGCCCAGGGCCACCATGATTCGCTGCAAAGTATCGAGTGCCCGGTTGGCCACATCCAGAGATGCCTCGGCACCCCCAAAATCGTCCAAGTATGGTTTCGAATGATATCCCTGTTGTGCGTGGATGTAACTGATGGCCTCCGATGTCCGCTGCATACACATGGCGGACGATCGGAGACCAAATGGCGGACATATGTCCACAAAGTACTGACCTTTGTGGCAAAAACCCAATAGAGGCCAGTCTATCGGATCGACCCGTAGCTGCCGATAGCCGCGGGCCAGATCCGTCTTGTAGATATAAGCTCCAGGGCCCAATTGCAGTAGACGGTCGGCCATGTAATCCGCCGTCGGAAGAACTATGTTCGCTGGGCCGTCGATGTAGAAGTGGCTGTCAATGCCCTCATTGACCGCCGCTCCGCTCGGCCAGGAAAGGTCGACAATGACACGCCTGAATTTAGCATCCTTCTTAGGGCGAGTCATGAGGGGGCTAGTGTGCAGCCACTCCACCGGGGGGCTCCCGAACGGCCCTGCTAACGCTCCATGTCGTTGTTCCGTGGCGATATAATATTCCACGTCTGCCGGGAACTGATCTGCCGACGGGTGGTTGTGGTTTGTGGCCACTAAATGTGACCTTCTATCGAAATTAACTGGCCAACCGAAGGCCAAATAATCAACCAGCTTGCCGTCCGGGTAATTCGCGAGCCAGATTCTCCATTGTTCGATGTGTAGTGCGCTGGGTACCGGGACCCTTGCCTCGGCAAAATTGTATTTGCCCGTGCAAGCCACTGCGTGATATATCCGACCCAGAGCTTGGTTACTCTGTGTCAGCTGTTCGCTGGTTGGCGAACCAGTGTCACTTAAGTTTTTGGTCGCTGTTTCGCTGCCCTGTGTAACATTGTATCTGATGTTTTCCCGTTGTATTTGGCTAGCCCCCGGGTCATGAGCACTCGCTGAGGTGACCGTGGAATGCCCCGCACTCTCCCCGGCCTCCACCGATACCGGCTGGCCTACTGTGCGGGAGGGTTCCCTGACCCCCCCTGCTTCACGTTTTTTGACGCATCTGAGGACTTCCTATAACAATCGTCCTCAGCGTGACGACAGATAGCTGTTTTTGTTTTTAAGCAGTATGCACATGCGTGCACGTATGGGTGGTGATCGCGGTCCTGTTCACAGCTGTGTCGCTGATAAGGGATGCAGCATTTCGTGCCTGGGAGTGCCTGCGTAAGCGGGGGTTTCTGTTGTGCCCCTGCCTCTTTACGTACAGGAAAAACTGTGCGAGCATATGTCATGCGCTTCTCGTGTATGATTCGTTCGTCCGACCATTTGAGCACCCCGTGTTCCACATCTTGCCCTATCATTTCGTAGAATGCTCTGGCATTTACCCACGAAAACTCCATGGCATCTTGCATTAAGTTCAAAAGCATGCGCATCATTCCCTCGTAATCCATATCGTTTTTAGGGGCAGCTATCATTTGTAAATATCCATAGACAAACTCCTCCACTTTTAAGTCATTGTACGCTACCCCTTTTCTCTTTCCCCCTGTCATACGACGAACGTACAGATGTGGCCAATCTACCACCTTCACCACTTTATCGGTTGCTGTTAGAGTAGATCCCGATTTCTTACCGGCTTTTTGTGCTGCTGATAGTCCATCCAGCTCCGCTTCGTCCCATTCTCGTAACCTAAGGCACCCTAGACGCCTAGCCGCCTGCCGCATCAGTTTTTTGTCTTTTCTGATAGTTTCAGGAGAGGCTGGCTCACTCCCTGCGTCGCTGGAAGTGTTTTCGTTAAGTTCCCGTTCGTAGTCGCCCCCGTCCGGGGTATGTTGCACGTTATCCGAGGATTTATCTTTCTGCCATTCTCTCCAACGATTATCCATATCATCCATTCTCTTCTCTAAACGCAGTAGTACTGGCAATACGTTCGCCCCTTGTATCTCCGTTTGTTCCGTTGCGATATCGTCCCTGTTCGGGCAATGCTTTCCCGTGGGTGGCTGGTGCGCTAGCCCACATGTTTTGCATTTATACGTCCTAGGCATGATCAAAAAATTCGGATCACCGTCGTAATCCAGTGGCTTCGGGGTCTTCGTTGACCAATACACCGCGCTACACCACTGAGCGAAAGTTTGTTTAATGATAACGATCGGTAATTACCCGCGAAACGTGACAGACGAATTGCTGCCGCCTCGCGCGCACGCGACCCGCTTCGCGCTGATTGGTTGGGATTCGCTGCTCAGGCCACGCCCTCCACACCCGCTCGCTCCGTGAGAGCTCGCTCGCACAGACCATAGGTTCACTCCAGCTGACTGATGGCCGGGCCACGTGGCCGGCACGGGGTATTGCGCTGCGCCCCCCAATGCCCCGGAATGATACACCATTCCACCAAACGTATTGGTTATAATATAAATGTTGGCCCGGTACATTACCTTTGCCGCAGAAAATCGTGCCTTCCTTATTTTAATTAAGCATGAAGTTTTCAAATATATAAAATATTTTAAGTGGACATAAAGTATATTTTTCAGTATAGGAAGGAAAATTACTAAAGAAAAAAATACTATGTGTATAGAATGAAATCAGGAGACTTCGTAACCAAACTGGTTCGTAACGAAACTGATGCGTACCCAAGTAGCTTCGCACCCAAGAGATTTCGAAGTCTCCAGCTTGCGCCTAGAATTCCGATATTTGTTTCATTTCTACAAAAATTATACAAATCTAGTCATTATAAATTATTTTCCTCTATAATGTTAATGTTCTTTATACATCCGGTTCCCTCACAAGTTCATAAATAACTTGGCCCCGCCTTTTGACTATTAATGCTTTGCATCTACAACCGTACTTGTTCTCTTTATTTCGTCTTGTTAAGAGCATTGTGTAGATAGTTAAGACGAATTTTGGTTAAATTAAACTCGGCAATTTTGTATTATACCAATGTTGGGTTGAAATCTTGGTTCTTGAAGTCCTTGATTTTGCCTCACAATTCCTATATAACGTCAAAGAAATAAATTCAGCAGGGTAGAACAGTATTTTAGGCAATGAAGAAAAAAAACAGTTTTAGACAATGATGTTCAAGACATAATTTGCACTTTTCAAAAATCTGAAAAAACGTCGATGACCCCATGATTAAAAGTTGCTAGAAGATCACTGCGTCTTATTCTTTACTCATGCAAAGTTTCTGGAAAATTAAACTGAAATTTCTTAGAGCCGCAAGACCTTAAAAACAATCTCACATGAAAGAGATTCATTGGATCCTTGAAAAGGATTTTTTGAGTCCAGCATCAGTCGCTGAAGTTTTCTCTGTGTTCTGGTACCAACACCTGACAGTAGGACAGGAGCTTGTCCGGCAACAATGGTTTTCAGTGCGTCCTCCCTTCCCACGTCGTTGGCGGGGCCCTCAGGCCACGCCTATCTGGGAAGCTGCTTTGAAATGTCTATAGTCCGGACGGCCATTTTGGAAATGCTGAGGCCGGACTGAATATAATTCTTCATTCTGATTGGTTATAATATAAATGTTGGCCCGGTACATTACCTTTGCCGCAGAAAATCGTGCCTTCCTTATTTTAATTTAGCATGAAGTTTTCAAATATATAAAATATCTTAGGCGGACATAAAGTATATTTGTGAGTATAGGAAGGAAAATTACTAAAGAAAAAAATTACTATGTGTATAGAATGAAATCAGGAGACTTCGTAACCAAACTGATGTGTACCCAAGTAGCTTCGCACCCAAGAGATTTCGAAGTCTCCAGCTTGCGCCTAGAATTCCGATATTTGTTTCATTTCTACAAAAATTATACAAATCTAGTCATTATAAATTATTTTCCTCTATAATATTAATGTTCTTTATACATCCGGTTCCCTCACAAGTTCATAAATAACTTGGCCCGCCTTTTGACTATTGATGCTTTGCATCTACAACCGTACTTTTTACTATTATAAGAAGTCGTCTAAATAGACGCGTAACGCCATTTCATCGCTGAAGCCATTTCTCTGCCCTAAACACGTGTTAACTACTTCACATCTGAAGCATGTACAGTGTATGACACATGGAGATAATTCAATATCAGAGTAACATTAATAGAAACATTAAAATACATGTATAAGTATAGTCAATAAAAGCTATACTTCTGGGTAGAATATTTGGATGGATAATATTAAGTTTACTTTGTAAAAATTTAGCAAGCGAATTATTTTTGTCGTATCACTTCTCACATTTCATGTTGTAAGTTCATTGGAAGACGTCTATTGGGCAGGCTAGATGTCATAGGAACCCTGACATTGTTAACAGTCTGTAATACTCCCAGATATCTCTACTGGTGGCAGATCTCAGACTTGTATCCAGGTTTGATGGGATTCTGTGAAGTTTCGGCTAAACTGGCTGGTTATGCTAATAATTAAAGGTGCTTTAGTAGGGGCTTAAAGAGTGTTAACCGACTTCCCTAGAATACAGCCTGTATCAGGCTGTATGTCCATCATATCAGAGGGTCTATATAATGCATAGGTGCAGAGCACGAACACACCCAACCTGCATGAAAACCATAACATTAAACTGCTGGATAGTGCAAAACAAATGAAAATATTGATCAAAATAAAGGGAAAAATACAACATCCAAACGTTTAGATTTGACGACCAAATTATGCAACAGTAAGGTTTTTGTAGTCCAATATGTGTTTATATGTAACCATACCCACAGGCATACCGCAAAATAAACTCATATCATGCTGCCAACTCTATACAGTTTATGCCTGAAGTGACCATGTGCACCAACATTACTAACTCGCTCGCCATTTGCAATGTTTACCCTGTCACTGGACGGGTTTCATGGCCCCACACTCAAGTGAGCAACTGTCTCATTAATTACGATTGTGGTATGCCTGTGCGCAGTAATATAAGGTACATATAACGCCAATAAAACTAGAATTTCGAGTTGTCGTTTATCTTAAATTTGCAAAACGGCATACTCGTGAATTAAATTAGTACTGCCATCTAGTGTTGTTACGGCAAACCACTGGACCTTGTTTTCTAATCAGTAAACCAAAGGTTGCTTCTTGTAGAGCGGAGAATGGTAGTTTTTGATTGCTAGGGGTGTGTCTGTCTATTATGCGCACATCGCAGACAGTTTCTGTTGTATTTTAATTTCAACCACTCAAAATTCCTTTTCTGTAATATATTTGGATACATAGAAAATATACATATATTTATATAAAAATTAAGATTGAGATTGCTTGTGACCATAATAAACTTAATTTCAGTCGTGCATTAATAGGGCTTGCAAAGGAGACGTTCTTTGATTTTATATTGGTTTTCGACCAACAGCTCACTTTTGACTATTTTTGGAATTAAATCTGATCACATGAGAATGCCTAAATTAACCAGGTAAATGTTTGGGGTCACAGGCATGAATGTGGTCAAGGTTGAAAAAACGTGCCCATGCTTGAGATTGGGCTGTCTGCGGTCAAGACGGCTGCACCCCATCTGCAGCCGATTGAAGAGACCGGTGGCGCTATGCTGTATTGAAGGATATTAAGATGAGACAAACATAGACGAAGGGCGACTACATCAATAGATAGGATGTGTCCAAGCTGTCGCATTGCCGCAAAATTTTGCGCCAGCAGCCTCAAAAAAATGCGACACAAGAATATTTGCGCCAAGGTTGCGACACGGGAATTTCGCAACATGCATACGTTCGCCATCTAGCGGTGGTCATTAAAACTAAGTGATCACTCCTTTGTGTGATCTTTTTGAGGATGATGTCGGTCAATTAGTGAAGAGGTGTCCTGCGCTTCGGGTTGAGCGTGATAGACTTTTCAATGAGATTAGAAGTGTAGAAGACAGCCCTGGTCGTACATTTCCTGACAACCAGTTGAAATCTTCGTGTAAATTACTAGGGTCATTTAGACAAGAATATCTGAATTTGAACATGGAAGCTATTTGGATGGTTGCTACTGAAAAGAATAAACTGGATGTATCGCAAACGCATCATACTAAGAGAGTGTGTAGGAGAAGCTAACGATAACATTTCCACAAACATGACTATGGATTTGACAGTTTCTATCTTTGATAAGACAATTTATGGTATCCTATGTAAATAACCATATCTTTTGTTTGTGTTAGAACTTTCTCCTTTCTCCTTTTTTGTTACATGAATTTTGTCGTATTGCTTATGTAAAATGTATTTCATCATTTTCATGCTACGTATATTACATATTTTTGTGACGAGAATCACTTGTCAATAAAGATACACACATACATCGCCATTACATATATAATGACTACTTTTGAAGGTAAAATAAAAATCACACAACAACCGATAAATCTCCTTAACATATTTTGCAAATTTACACTCAAGATTACAAAGCTATTTCCAATATGTATGTATGCATGTTTGTATGTATGTATGTATGAATGTATGTATGCATGAATGTATGTATGCATGCATGTATGTATGCATGCGCATGTATGTGTTTGTGTGTATGTATGTGGAGAGAGATTGTTTATTATAAAGTTTATAGCAAGATACATTTATCAAGCAAATAGTGTTGTGAGTTTAGCATTCTTAATATCTTCATTCCTTGCATTTTCCAATAGCTCTCTCTTAGAGTTGGACCTTCATTGGCACATTGGTGGTACAGTTGTCCTATAGATGGCGCTGCCGACGATTTTGGCAACATTTGTTCTTTTCACGTATGTAGAAGAATACATTTGACAGTATCTTATGGGGGGTCCACAATTACTCTTTGCTAACAGAATCAATATCGGTTTCTTCAGAAGTGTCATATTTGGTGGCACAGACACTTCCGTTTTTATATTTTCATATAAGAGATGTTCACAAGATCTGGTACGTTGCAAATATCTTGATAACTAAACATTATTTTGAAAAATATCTAGGGTGTTCGACATTCCCTTTTCAAATATTTTTTCAAATATCATATTATATGATGAGTTATGTTCAAAGTCGTCAGACTCGTTTCATAGGCACTCCCCACAAGCAGATGGTTAAATAGTGCATCAGTTGCCCACTAGATGGCGCTGCTGGTAGTTTCACAGCAAAATACATTTAGCAGTTCTCTGAAGTGCGTCTTTGATATCACCGTGCCTCGCATATTCAATGGCGGTCTTTTTGGAAGCGTCTTTTTTACTGGCATCAGTGCCAGCCTTGAGTAGTGCCGACACTGCCTCACAGATGGCGCTGCGGGCTTTCTTGGCCTCCTTGGCGTCGTCGGATGTGTATTTCTTGTTGAGGGCGAGGTGGTGAAGGGCGCTGCGCTTCTCGCTGTCCCTGGCCGTGACGTCAGCTCCCTTGTCTATGAGCATGCGCAGTGGCTTGCTGGAGTACGAGAGTCTGCTGGCACACACGTGCAGGGGGCTCTGCTCCTTGTGGTCCAACTGGTTAATCTGATAAACAAACACACAATCAGATATATGGAAACTATCAGCACCCAGAAGGAAAGGACGAATGAATAAAAATTTAAATACTTTATATACCTATTCTACAGTATTAAGTGAATGCTTAAAGGCCAAATGCACCATCACAATGATTCAGGTTCAAAATGAGCTTATACATGTCACCTACTCCTCAGTTACGGCTTGCAGAAGTGAGCAAATAACAGGCCTGAGGCAGCCATACGGGGGCATCCATCTTGCCTAGGCGCACGCTGGCTCATGGCATCGTCTTGAACACCTGCTGTGCTACCAGTGCTCAAGAGATAGCAGCTGGTGGCTAATTTGGCCAATTGATAATGATGTAAAAAAACTGAAAAATTGTTTTAATCGTGTCCTTGTTCTTTGGAAGATAGTTACCTTAGCATCGAATGGGTTAACCCTTCCAATGTTAAGGCTTCTGTTGTCCAAAGCACAAGTATGCAAAGATTTTTGGAAAACATCGAAACCCTGTCATGTTGGTATTCATGGGATAGCTCTCATTGAGAACTCTCAGATGAGTTCCTATTTACAAGAGTTGTAGTCATTTTTCAGGTTTTTTGCATAATTCTGTTTTGGCCAAACTAGCCACCAGCAGCATAAGCGTTAAGAGAGAACTCCTACCTGTGCACCCGCCGAGAGCAGAAGGTTTATGGCTTGTTCTGTGTTTTGGCTGCTCGTGCACGCCTCGTGCAGAGGAGCCATGCCATCGTCTGCTTGAGCGTTCACTTTCGCGCCTTTTTCTAGGAGAATTTCTATAACCTGCCCGTCGCCTTTCCTGGCGGCGAAATGTAACGGCGACCTAGAATAGAATAACAATTCTTGTTAGAGTAATCCTACTCACATGAGGACATATATGACCCCATTTGAAGGGTTGGGGGGATGCATAGCCCCCAAGTGCCAGGTGGCAGGTTCGAGTCTCCGCTGGATTTTCAGCAGTGGGTTGGCCTGGTCGCTATATAGATGTGCGGCGTTATGGAAAACACTTGAAAAGAAACGATATTTTCAGTCAAACATTTTTGAAATGTTGCTGTGTTGACAGGAAATGTTCATGTGTGTCAGTCTGTTTATACACTCCAGATATTCTTTATTCCATTAACTATTGTCAATTGGTGCAGATAGTCCATGCCTAACAATAGTTCTATATCGACCCTGCCGAAATTTTAATTACTGTCAAAAAAGGAGTGAGGTTACGGCAGATTTTGAATGTGATGCCCTGTCATAGATGAAAAAGTGTTTCCTTATAAACCATAACATAAGGTGACTTGATGTTACAATTGGATAGACATTATCTTACCATTTTGATTAGCCAAATCACACACGGAGAGCAATCACGGTCTCACACACATGTCATATATTGTAATGTCATTAGGCCAAAACAATTTATTGGGAAGAAATAGCCTTACGTCGCTTGTCTGTTGTCTTTACACTTCTTCTTCAAATATTTTCTAAACTACCACTCTGTTATAGCAGTTTACAATGCAAGATCTTAGAAAACTGGTTAGATATTCGAGAAGATGGAACGGATGCTTAGCAAACGTGGCGGAGAAATTCATCAGCACTTGACTCGAAATTTAGTTTAATATTGTATATCTATCAGGATATTTCCTTTAGAAATCACCAGGGTGTAATAACCAGACATAAAATTTTGTGACCTCATCTATATGGTGGCGACCCCTAGCTGCGAGTTTATATACTACGTGAAACAATCAAAAGACTCTTTCCACAACTTTATGTATATAAGTTACAATTGAATTATATCTATATGTATTTTTTCATGTTATATTCGTGCATAATTATTTAATTTACTACAGAATTATATTTATAAGTATATTTATATGATACACCCATACAGGAGTATGTGTTTTTGTAACTAGTCGTACAGTCAATAAATATACATACATTGTAACAATACCAAGATAAAACCGATATCAATGTGACACAAATCATATGGTTGTCAATCATCATTGAATTGAATCATGCCTTCAATATTTTCTTTTTGAATAATTCAAAGATAATTCGTGAAACAAACACTGAGAATAAAAATGCTACCTGGAATCTTTGTCCAAAACGTTGACGTTGGCGCGTTTATTGGCGAGCAGACGAACATTGGGTGCTGTGAGGGGGGTGTGCATGGCTGCCCTGTGGAGGGGTGTCGTACCCTGGTTATCGGGCAGGTTGACATCGGCACCCTTCTCTAGGAGGAAGGCCACCATGGCGTCATTCTTGGTGCCCGCAGCCATGAAGAGAGCGGTCTCATTGTCACTTCCGGTCAGGTTGATGTCCACTCCAATGTCCAGCATAGCCTTAGCCAGGGTGATGTTGCCCTGCAAAAATACACACACACTCACTCACAAGTTACCATAGTATTGCATTGTGTTTGTTTATTTTTCGAGTCATTCGAGTCAAATTGACTGACAAAATGGTACTCATCTGAGTGTGCTCAGTGAGAGCTATCTAATGAATATCAATATAACAGGGTTTAGATGGTTTTCAAAAGTCTTTGCGTCTTTGTGTTTGGACGGAAGTAGCCTTAGCATAGGAAGGATTAGTGGAGAAAATAAAAGTATCCGGAAGCAACACCGACTAACCACGAGTCACTGGTAACCTCTCACGTACCTCACGCTGACCGACAGTGATACCAATAATTTGCTCTTTGCTATACGGCATTAACACATATGCCATCGATGTCAATACTAATCGGCTCTGGCTAGCCCAACCCAAGACTACATACTAGTATAGAAATTAATGATTCATGTAAATATCGGATTCAAACATGCAATATGTAAATTCGTAGAGTGGGTCGTACCTGTTAAATACGTGCATCTATGTAGTTCAATTCTATGTGATACAATCAGTTATAAAGTATGTGTATTAGTATTTATTTTGAACAACATGAGTAGAGTCAATAAATATTTAATACAATTAGGCTGTTTAATCCCAGGTATCTGGAGGACTAGATCTAGTGTTGTTTGCATACCTTTTATCAAACAATGGCAACACTTTCATTGTTACCGCCTATTGTTGCAAGCACTGCTTTACGCGAATTCTTTGTAAGACTTTTAGGAAATTGACTTGAGTATGCATTACTCATTTTTCGCATAACAAGGTTTCGTTGTGGAACTCTGCCAAACTTTCGAATGACTAAAGCATATTTGGCTAGAACGTCATTGTATCAAAGATGTAATTATCAAATAACTATGTGGATATCAACATCTATCCTTTGACAATGAATGTAATGCGCCTTTGAGCATGTTTATATGGAAAGGGCGCAATATCAAATGACAATATTATTATAATTATTATTATTATCATCGACAGGGCCCATTCTTTGATGGTTTTCCAATGGATTCAATGCCTCATTACATACATTGACAAGCCAACAGCAAAAACACGTGCTTCTTATTGTTGATATTTGAAACAGAAATCAAGTGAGGTAAAAATGAACGAGGTTCGATTAGATGTATCCCTTTAGTAATATACGTATTCAAAAAAACACAAAGAAGTACTAGTATATAAAAAAAATACAAACACTCGTGGAAATAGTAGAGCCGACATGAGGGAAAAGAAGGTAACACGGAAGTCGCTACAAAGAAATGTGCGGTAACAGGGACTGCAAGGAGAGAAATCATTATAAGAACCGGCTATAATCAAACAAAGTGGGGTCATACACGTTCTCAAAGGGAGTCAGTAGAGTTATTATTTTAATCTATTCACGCCTGATTCAGGAGATTGACTTAAGGTGGCTGTAAACGTTTCGTCCTCAGGGAAGCCTGTTTTGAGATATATGTATTATGTTAATGAACCGGGTCTTACCCTCCTTATGAAAAAAAAAACCATAGCTCTACTCCAATCCTAAGTTCATAATTTGTGCAAAATTTGGATTTGACAGGTATGAATTGACATACAAGACAGAGAGCATGCTGCAATGTTATGGTCATGTGACCCCATTTAGCTGATAAGCCCCTCCCACCTGCTTATCAAAGCTGGGCCCCTCTGAGGAAACAGGAAATGGATGTGTATTTGATTGGTTACTGATTACAGCTGGCAATACTGGTCAGCCAGTCTTTTCTTTGTATGCAGGTGTTGGTTAGAAAGGATGTGTGTTGGGTAAGGTGGGCTACTTTAACACCACAGACAATGATGTTTTCAATCAATTCAAAAATAGTGTATTAGGGATTATTCTTAATCAAAATGTGGCTCCGGCTGTCTGAGAAAAACAGGAAACATCCCAGTTTTGGGGCTTCAGGTAAAAAAAATGTGTGTATTTGATGGGAAAACCTGGACTTTTGGGAGGATGTTGGGTCATTCTGTCTCAGACCTCCAGTGGAACAGACACTCTATGCTCTATGGATAACTAACAAAACTAAAATGGGACAGGGACAGAAAATTAATTGTATAGTGATAATCAACTTGGTTTCATCTTCAAACACAAGTTTTTCTCAAACAATAATACAGCAATCATGATATAGTTACCAAAAGTACAATTACACCCATATAATTCGGCTATTAACTAATTGAAGCCTGGATTGTATTTTTCACAACAATTGTCGTCAATTCAGTTGGAGACTCAGAGGAGATTGAAATTGCAGGTGAATAATTGGGTTTATTGATAGATTAGCACTGTGGCCTCAGTTCTGAGGAAATAGATACAGGTATGTGTGGTGTCATAATCCCCTCAGGACTCCCCATTATAGAACAATGAGTGTGGTGTCACTCATAATCCCCTCAAGAATTATGGGAGTCAGGAACCAATGTCTAAAAATAAGATTTGCTATGGGTTGGGAAGGTCACTTCCTCTACGCATTTCAAGCAGTGTAGAAGTGGATGTGGACAGTCTACTCATATGGGATTCATTAGTCAGACCTCAGGGAAAGTTGCCATTTCTGCTGCAAAATATGTATGGATTACTCATTCTGGATTATGTAACTTGGATCACTGGAGTGGAGATACAGCAATAGAGGTTTGTGAAATTATCTTTCTTTCAAGGCCCAGAATCTAAAAGCCACCTTGTCAGAAAGCTATGCTTTGGAAGTTTAGATAGCTTCAGAATTGCCCCTAAAACATGTTTGTCTTAGATAAATGAAGCTAAAAACCCCATATAGAGCATATCAAGCTTTTATTTGCCAAATCAATACACTTGCAGTCAAAGAGTCTGTACAAACAAGATGACAGTCTACTAAGTAGGCGGGGCTTGGGTGATGTCATATGCCCATATATGGAATCCAGTTGACAGGGATGTTAGGCAGGTTGCAGAAATGTACTCATTTATACTTTTTTTTGAGGTAATTGAGAAGAAAAAATGTTGACAGTTGTGAAATACAATGGAAGGTAACTTTATCTTTCCACTTGGACAAAAATAAATACATTAAAGTAGTAGCAAAAAGTTGCACAGTAACTTTAACTGGGAAATACACAAAACTGCCATTTTCTCAGCTTAGTTTTCTATAGTTTTACTCTCACGGCTGACGTGAATTTAGACACAAATCTTAATCAATTAGCTTCAAACTTTGTATGTAGATTCTAAAACATGTTCTCTTCAAATCTAGACGGGGATATTGCAATATCTTATCTGGTTAATTTTTTATAGTGAGTCAAAAATCAAGAAACCAAAAAAGCATTTTTTTCCTAAAATGTTGTTAGATAAATGGCCATAAAAAAAGTTAGGGGCCATATTTTACAAAACCCTTGTCTAGATTTGTAGAGACAAAGGTTTTTTTCAATGTTTTAAAAAATCAGGTTATTATCTTAGATCCTGCTCTTAGATTTGCGTCAGCCGTGACATATGTACTGAAAATTGATAAGTCAAAGTTTTGACCCCAATTTCTTCAAAATATTTGGAGCAAATACAACTTATCCATATCCTATGTATTCCTTAGAATCTCAGCTTTCTAAAAATATATAGTTTGCTAGGGGTTTAGTGTACAAATAATGAGAAATCAGCCATTATTTGAGGGAAAGTCTGCTCTCCACCGGAAACGTTTACAGCCACCTTAACAAGTGTTGTCTGGAGCAGTGGTTTTTAAACATAATTTTAGAAATAAGTATAATTCTTCCTACCGTATAGAGATGGACCAAGTGTGAAAGAGCAAATAAAATTTCATTTTTTCCCCAAAAAATACGGTGGTGAATTTTTTTTATTTTCCCTTTCACACTTGGTCCATCGTACCATGCCTAGTAGTGAATATAAAGTTCCAAATGTGCAAGTCACCATACTGTCTTACTAGTATCGTTCTCATTCAAGTACCACATTAAGCTTTTACCAGAAATATGCCACCAAAAGCGGGTTCCTAAATACTACAGGCATTCGTGGTTCTATATATTATGAAATCAATTGTGCCTGAACAATGACAGCGTGCGAATTTTATACCATTAGGGTGTTTCGGTAACATAGACCTGACACTATCTTCAAGGTTCTTCTGGCAGTTGAAACCTCAAACCACATTGCATCTCAGAAAAATGTGATGGGAAAATATGTTCAGCCTCGAGATGAATTGTACCAGTTCTTATGAAAACATGTATAACAAAACAGAGTCGTTTATGACACCTATCAATATCTTCCTAGCAAGGCTAACGGCCTTGGCACGGCAGAATGGTGCAACTTCTGTGGCGTCAGGAACACTAGGACTTTCACTAGGACTTTCGTAAATAGTGGTGATAATTACTAAGATGAATAGAACATGGACTGTTATGAAACTGCAAAGCGAAAACTTCTTAACCTACATTATAAAGTTCCCCCTTATACATTGGTTCTGTGCCAACTATCTCAACAAATGTTTCAGCATTGACAATTCAGCCTCCGCTGATGATTTATTGTGCAACATCGCGCTCTGCACACAACATTAACCCTTTAATGCTCACAGCAGCCAAAAGCAGTCTGACAATTTTGATAAAATCTTCTTGGCAAAATCATAGGTAGAAAAATGTTTGATGGAGAAATGTCAATCAGAACATTTCCAACAACTTTTCTTCAAACGTTTCAACAAATTCTTCCACAATTCCAAAGTTATTCTCTAAAGTACAATTGATCCAGACGTCTTTTTCTGGAAGAACTCTAAGTGTAATTGGGTTAACACCTTAACCAATTATTACCTGAGCGTCAGCCTGACACGTGTCATCTGAAACTCTGATACGTTGCGAGTAGCTTTTGAATTCAGCATTGATTTACAAAATATCTGGACGGGTGTAGTTGGTATAGTTTTGATCAAAATTTCTCCTGAAAAACCAGGTTGAAACATATAACCAAATTGGTCAGGACATTTTTGGGCGCTACTGGCATGAATGAGTTCTTTGCACGTCATCAACGTACCGTGTCTACTATGAATCTAAAATTTCCCCATAGGCGAGCTGTCATAGATAGAGCGGTTCAATGACCTATTGTTCAGGGTCCTAGTCTGCTTGCAGGGTGTCAGTTATTACATGTACATCCAAACCCTTGAAAACACACATCTGAACACACAAGCGTTTAGTGTTAATTTTCGTAAAATGTCACTATCAAGCAAATAATCTAAACAATAGAAAATACACGACATTATTTGTTGTATGGACGTTTTTGCGAGGTTATCAGCTTTTGTCTGTCGAGTTTAGTATGTCTCCGCACAAATTCGCCTCTTAAATTGGGTCTTTTTGGATATAGTGGGGTTTCACTTAAGAATGTGACATTCATTTCTTATGATAATGTTTGAAGCCCTGTTTCGTGACTGGGACCCGGGTGATGTTCTAAGCATATTTTTCCGGGTATAGATGGGCTAAAAGATAATGATAACACTTGACTGAGTTATAATATTGTTGTTGTTGTTTTTACTTGTTCTCGTTTATTATAACCTGTCGAGTTCTGCGTACCATTCCTAGTATTGAATACAAAATTCAACATATGCAACTCACCATATTGTTTAACAATGCCTAGATCTAGTATCGTTTTAGCTTTCATCGTGACTTTTTCTACAAGTATAGAATCACGACTATCCAGTCGCAGGTTGTTAGTGGCGGAGAAAGCCGGAGTACCGCGGTAAAACACCGACTAACGTAAACCAAAGTCAAATGCTTGCATACATGGCTCCTTTTTAAACATCAACTTCCTATCAAATGGACAAGTGTACAAAGGCAATTAAATATGTATAATAATGAGGGCAGTATGTGGCATTGGAATTTCTTGGTACACATAGAGACGATGATGGGGATCTTGATGAAGTTACCAAAAAATGAAGTTGATCATTCCAAGCAATTCAGGTTGAAATGGAATAACAAAACTGTTTACTACCAGTGACGTCTCTGGCTGCCTTGCTCTGGACTTCCTGTGGGCAGCTTAACCCGTATGCTGCTGGTGGCTAATTTGGCCAATACAAAATGATGCAAAAAAAAACTGTAAAAAGAATGACTGAAAACCTGACACATCGGTACTCATCTGAGAGTACTCAGTGAGGGCTATCCAATGACTGCCGACATGACAGGGCTTACATGAATTTCAAAAGTTGTTGCGTCCTTGTGCGTCGGACGAAAATAGCCTCAGCATTGGAAGAATAACAGAGAATTAGCAGCTCTCGGCTGCTCAATACAGAAGATTATAATGCGGTTCTATTGCACACTCCATATGAGCGCTCAACCGTTGAGGCTGCCCGCGAGGTTCGGGCGATCCAGCTAAACAGTGCCACATACATATAGCTGTTAACTGCTATAGACGTATAATCTTGCTCACTTGCCCGCCCACTTGCTGTACCAGGCCTTTTTAACCCTTCCACTGCTGAGGCTACTTTCATACAAAGCACACGGATGCAAGGATTTTTTAAACTAACTAAACCCTGGCATGTTGGTAGTCCTTATATTGCTCTCGTTGAGTACTCTTAGATGAGTACCCATGTGCCAGGGTTTCATTCATTTTATTTCTTTTTTTGTATAATTTTGTAATGGCCAAATTAGCTATCCGATGAACAGCATAAGTGTTAATGTAACAATCCACTCGTGCAGATTACATGGCCGGGTGAATGAAGGCATGGAGAGTCACGTGACCAGCGTTATCATTTCATATGATAAACTCACGCAAAGGTCGCTTCGGAGCCGCCACATATTAGCTGTCTAGAAACGACGTAAACTGGGTCTTCTCTCTACTGCTTCAAGGTACGCGAGGCTGCCAACTAGCACGCCGCCGGCTTTGTGAAGAGTTCTTTACTGAATACTCCTCCCTCCTGTGGGCTTGACCCTCTGCGCAGGGTTCTCTTCTGAAGGGCCTTGTGGTCTAACTTCTAAGGCGTTGGCACTGAGTTCTAGTTGTCTCTCTCCACTGTCGGGGTTCGGATACGACCCAGGGCATATGAAAAAGTTGCCGGTTTCCTCCACCAGTTAATACTGGCTAGTCAAGAATTGGCCGTATTATGGCAGAAAAAGTGACGAAAAGCGAAAATCCAAATGGAGTTGATACAAAAAGACTTTGCGTTTGTTATATTTCTGGGATTTCTTTATCATCTCCTACAGGCTCTCAGTCAATAAATCTAACACCCAATTTGAGTCCTATCTATATACTTATAATGGCGATGCAAGATCTATAGGTTTGCACTTGAAAATATACAATCACAGTGTAGCTTTAACCCTTATGCTGCTGGTGGCTAATTTTATTAATACAAAATGATGCAATAACCCTAGAAAATGACGGAAACCCTGGCACATGGGTATTCATCTCAGAGTACTCACCGAGAGCTATCCAATGGATACCAATATGAAAGGGTTTATATGTTTTCAAATATCTTAGGGTCCGTGTGCTTTGGACAAGAGTAGCCTCACCATTGGAAGGGTTAACGGCTAGGAACCCACCTTATTTGAATAAAAGTTTCCAGCCAGTTCGTACACATACACCGTTAAGTTGTCAACACACGTGTCCGAAATGGACAGACAACCACATTCCTAACTGACCGCCAGACACAGAGGCCTTTGGACTAGCTGTAGGTTACAAAGCTAGGATGTCATCATCAGCAGCAGCGACAGCTATATGATCATCGTCGTCGGCATTATTATTATCATTATTATTATTATTATTATTATTATTATTAATATCATTAATATTATTATTATTATTATTATTATTACTATTATTATCATTATTATTATTATTATTATTATTATAGATATTATTATTATTATTATTATTATTATTATATTATTATTGTTATTATTATTATTATTATTATTATTATTATTATTATGGTTAGTAGTAGTAGTAGTAGTAGTAGTAGTAGTAGTAGTAGTAGTAGTAGTAGTAGTAGTAGTAGTAGTAGTAGTAGTAGTAGTAGTAGTAGAAATAGTGGTAGTGTCAACATGATCATTTCTGTCGACCATTATCCTTGTCATTCATCAGTAAAATCAAATCATCTGCCTGTACGACCTTCCCTTGTCAGTTGGCGTGTAGCTAAAGATATAGACGAATGCGTAATGACTCTCACAAGAAAATCTGCCTAGGGGCTGGAATCCCCACCTAAAAATAAACATTCGTGGTGGGGGGTCCAGACCAAAAAAAATATCATTGGTGAGGGGTTTGTAGGAAAATAATTAACAGAGTCGTGGGGGGGGGGGGGTTTACCTTGCATTCGACGTTGATAACAGATATTCACCACTGTCCACTTTTCTTTTTGTTAAAATATTAATTTATTTCGTTGGCATTTAAAGGTCATCAAAGAGTATTTGATATTCATTCAAATGTGTTATTCGATACTGAATTCCCTTCCATCGATTCCATGAATCATCAGTGACACTCACACATCTTGTACAATGCATGGTTTTCAACAGGAGTTTGTAATTCATTCTTGAATGTTGATATTTTGAAATAGAAATAAATGTGAGCTATACAGTTTCTCTTATTTTTTTTATGGGGACAGAGCCCATGCCAGGCAATTCCGAGACTTTTTGGACGCCCCCCCCCCCCCCCCCCCCACGCAACCCCAAAGCTCATGTATGTGTGTTTTATCCATGTTGCCTGGTAGCTATTAGGGCATAAAATTCTTGCCATCAAATCTCAAATTTCAAAAACATCCCCAGTGTCCACTATCTTGCCAAAAAGTTAAAGGAAGCAAATGGCAATTATATTCAATTAAAGGATCTATATGGGGCTTTAAAAAAGATGATAGCGGTTCCTTCAAAAATTCAAAATCATTGCAGATGGGGTAAAGATATTGTATATGGGGGTCCATGTTTGTGTTGGGTCCTTTAAAAAATCAAAATCATTGTAGGTGGGGTATTTCTTTTTAAATAATGATTGGTGGAGGGATTTAAAGAATGAACCCCCCCCCCCCCCCACTTTTTTCTGGAAGAGTCCTAAGTACAATGCCCTATTCATACAATTTACAAATACATGTAGTATTTATATATATATATATATATATATATATATATATATATATATATATATATATATATATATATATATATATATATATATATATATATATATATATATATATATATATATATATATATATATATATATATGTAAGAAAGGTCTTATTTGCCATTGGCGGGATGGGGTAAGTCAGAAAGCAATAAAATTATGCAATTATTTTTATTTATACCCTCATGCCCTAGGTCCACCTCGAGGGTACTCAGACGTGCCAGAATGGGTATCTGCGTACCGCGCACCCCTAAACCCATCCATGCCCAGGGGTTTCATAGAGGAATACTGTATGATACATCGTAAGTAACTTAGAAAGGGTACCCTTCAACGTGTGCTTTCTCGTTCATGTGTATTGGTATATCAATAACTCTTGATTGTCGGTATACTGCGAAATGGTACCAGCCTGCAAAATGTGCTGTCAGGTGTGTAAAGGTATGATCAGCCCGCCCCCCCCTCCCACGAACGCAGCCTGGACGATGTGACGGTTTTACTATTTTACTCTGATATCATTAATGACCAACACGTTTGGTCAGTAGTATGTTTACATACCCCACACCCCACCATCAATCGGTCAGTAATCAAACATCTTATTAAGGTATACGCTGGTACTAGATACAAGGTGCTCTGTCCCCCCAACTCTACCCTCTCTCCTCCATCATCGCCAGGGGTACAGGTTGCGGTGTCTTAGGATATGGCTAGAATTGTCGGTCAGCATTGTTTACACCTGATTTGGCCCCCTTCCTCGCAGTAACTCACACTAACATTCTCAGGAATGTCCTGCACACAGGTATACAATCAACGGCAGTAAATATAGAGTTACAATCTTTCCCATCAACAATACCTGCCTGTTTCTCTCTGTTAATAGTATCCCCCAGTGTCTGTGTGTGTGTTGGGGGGGGGGGGTATTCCTTTCCTTAGCTTTAGGAAATGTAGACCAACTCTCTAGGTCAAATCACAATTGTCTCCATTCGACCATTGTAATCCATAACATAACAGGAATCAAATACAGGTGAAAAGGGCTGGTGGATGAATGGTGGATTTTACAATAATTGCCCTCATAACTGTGTGAATGTATGGTGGATTTTATAAAAGTCAATGCCCTCGGACCTCTCAATAACCGGATAACAATAGCAAACCTCGGCTTCGCCTCGGTGTCCAGCATTATCTCCAGGTAATGAAGAGTTCTTCGGGCATTCAATATTACGTCACTCACAACCACAAGTCAGGGATCCCCCCATGGACTCTGGGTTATTCCCTTATGGACTAAGAGTACCTACCAGGTAAGCTATGAGGTGACTATGGTACCTACCAGGTAAGCTATGAGGTGACTATGGTACCTACTAGGTAAGCTATGAGGTGACTATGGTACCTACCAGGTAAGCTATGAGGTGACTATGGTACCTACTAGGTGAGCTATGAGGTGACTATGGTACCTACCAGGTAAGCTATGAGGTGACTCTGGTACCTACCAGGTAAGCTATGAGGTGACTATGGTACCTACCAGGTAAGCTATGAGGTGACTATGGTACCTACCAGGTAAGCTATGAGGTGACTATGGTACCTACCAGGTAAGCTATGAGGTGACTATATGGTACCTACCAGGTAAGCTATGAGGTGACTATGGTACCTACCAGGTAAGCTATGAGGTGACTATGGTACCTACCAGGTAAGCTATGAGGTGACTATGGTACCTACCAGGTAAGCTATGGGGTGACTGTATGGTACCTACCAGGTAAGCTATGGGGTGACTATGGTACCTTCCAGGTAAGCTATGAGGTGACTATGGTACCTACCAGGTAAGCTATGAGGTGACTATGGTACCTACCAGGTAAGCTATGGGGTGACTGTATGGTACCTACCAGGTAAGCTGTGAGGTGACTATGGTACCTACCAGGTAAGCTGTGAGGTGACTATGGTACCTACCAGGTAAGCTATGAGGTGACTATGGTACCTACCAGGTAAGCTATGAGGTGACTATGGTAGCTACCAGGTGAGCTATGAGGTGACTATGGGTACCTACCAGGTAAGCTATGAGGTGACTATGGTACCTACCAGGTAAGCTATGAGGTGACTATATGGTACCTACCAGGTAAGCTGTGAGGTGACTATATGGTACCTACCAGGTAAGCTATGAGGTGACTATGGTAGCTACCAGGTAAGCTATGGGGTGACTATATGGTACCTACCAGGTAAGCTGTGAGGTGACTATGGTACCTACCAGGTAAGCTATGAGGTGACTATATGGTACCTACCAGGTAAGCTATGAGGTGACTATGGGTACCTACCAGGTAAGCTATGAGGTGACTACGGTAGCTACCAGGTGAGCTATGAGGTGACTATGGTACCTACCAGGTAAGCTATGAGGTGACTGTATGGTACCTACCAGGTAAGCTATGAGGTACCTACCAGGTAAGCTATGAGGTGACTATGGTACCTACCAGGTAAGCTATGAGGTGACTATGGTACCTACCAGGTAAGCTATGAGGTGACTATGGTACCTACCAGGTAAGCTATGAGGTACCTACCAGGTAAGCTATGAGGTGACTATGGTACCTACCAGGTAAGCTATGAGGTGACTATGGTACCTACCAGGTAAGCTGTGAGGTGACTATGGTACCTACCAGGTAAGCTGTGAGGTGACTATGGTACCTACCAGGTAAGCTATGAGGTGACTATGGTAGCTACCAGGTGAGCTATGAGGTGACTATGGTACCTACTAGGTAAGCTATGAGGTGACTATGGTACCTACCAGGTAAGCTATGAGGTGACTATGGTACCTACCAGGTAAGCTATGGGGTGACTATATGGTACCTACCAGGTAAGCTATGAGGTGACTATGGTACCTACCAGGTAAGCTATGAGGTACCTACCAGGCAAGCTATGAGGTGACTATGGTACCTACCAGGTAAGCTATGAGGTGACTATGGTACCTACCAGGTAAGCTGTGAGGTGACTATGGTACCTACCAGGTGAGCTATGAGGTGACTATGGTAGCTACCAGGTAAGCTATGAGGTGACTATGGTACCTACCAGGTAAGCTATGAGGTGACTATGGTACCTACCAGGTAAGCTGTGAGGTGACTATGGTAGCTACCAGGTGAGCTATGAGGTGACTATGGTACCTACTAGGTAAGCTATGAGGTGACTATGGTACCTACCAGGTAAGCTATGAGGTGACTATGGTACCTACCAGGTAAGCTATGGGGTGACTATATGGTACCTACCAGGTAAGCTATGAGGTGACTATGGTACCTACCAGGTAAGCTATGAGGTACCTACCAGGTAAGCTATGAGGTGACTATGGTACCTACCAGGTAAGCTATGAGGTGACTATGGTACCTACCAGGTAAGCTGTGAGGTGACTATGGTACCTACCAGGTGAGCTATGAGGTGACTATATGGTACCTACCAGGTAAGCTATGAGGTGACTATGGTACCTACCAGGTAAGCTATGAGGTGACTATGGTACCTACCAGGTAAGCTGTGAGGTGACTATGGTACCTACCAGGTAAGCTGTGAGGTGACTATGGTACCTACCAGGTGAGCTATGAGGTGACTATGGTACCTACCAGGTAAGCTATGAGGTGACTATGGTACCTACCAGGTGAGCTATGAGGTGACTATGGTACCTACCAGGTAAGCTATGAGGTGACTATATGGTACCTACCAGGTAAGCTATGAGGTGACTATGGTACCTACCAGGTAAGCTATGAGGTGACTATGGTAGCTACCAGGTGAGCTATGAGGTGACTATGGTAGCTACCAGGTGAGCTATGAGGTGACTATGGTACCTACCAGGTAAGCTATGAGGTACCTACCAGGTGAGCTATGAGGTGACTATGGTACCTACCAGGTAAGCTATGAGGTGACTATGGTAGCTACCAGGTGAGCTATGAGGTGACTATGGTACCTACCAGGTAAGCTATGAGGTGACTATATGGTACCTACCAGGTAAGCTATGAGGTGACTATGGTACCTACCAGGTAAGCTATGAGGTGACTATGGTACCTACCAGGTAAGCTATGAGGTGACTATGTTACCTACTAGGTAAGCTATGAGGTGACTATGGTAGCTACCAGGTGAGCTATGAGGTGACTATGGGTACCTACCAGGTAAGCTATGAGGTGACTATATGGTACCTACCAGGTAAGCTATGAGGTGCAGCAGCGGCGTAGCTTTAGAGTAGTCAGGTATCCATAGCTGTGTTGAGAAGACGTCCACCTTATCCTTGTGTTCTCTCAGAATCGCCTCACACTCGGCCACTTTTTCTGCCTCTATCGCCTGCTGTAGCTTCTCCAGCATGCCCTGCGTCGCCGACTCCATCTTATCAACACTGACCTGACGTCCACTCTGCTAATATAGACACTGATCACACATACACCAGCTACGGACGGGACGCGCTGTTGTTATGTACTGTACTGGTTGATATTTACTATGATTCTAGGTAGTGTATAGGCTTGCTACGCTAGGACTAACACTAGGTATGCATATAGCGAGTCGTCCCGCATCTTCCGTAAAAAACACACACACGCCAACGACTTGTAGATGTACAGGTAACTTGCTGGCAGACGACCCTGGTAAGTGTGACGTCACACAGGTGGGTATGCATGGTTCATTGGGTACGGGAATGTATCTCTAGTCATAGTGTGTCTTTATATAAGGATCGGCTGTGGTGTCTGAATTTAAGAATTGGAAATTTGAATTTCAACAGTCTATTACACTGCCAGGACAACCGTCGACACATTTCTGGTATTTCAAATAAATTTCAGTTATACTCAAGGTCGATTCTATTCATCTAAGGTCGGTCTGTTATTTTCGAGATGAAGCGAAGCGTTCGTTCTCTCTCGCATGTGTATGTATGTATGTATGTATGTATGTATGTATGTATGTATCTATCTATCTATCTATCTATCTATCTATCTATCTATCTATCTATCTATCTATCTATCTATCTATCTATCTATCTATCTATCTATCTATCTATATCTATCTATCTATCTATCTCTATCTATCTATCTATCTATCTATCTATCTATCTATCTATCTATCTCTCTCTCTCTCTCTCTCTCTCTCTCTCTCTCTATATATATATATATATATATATATATATATATATATATATATATATATATATATATATATATATATATATATATATATATATATATAGATAGATAGATAGATAGATAGATAGATAGATAGATAGATAGATAGATAGATAGACATAGATATAGATATAGATAGTTATCGATAGATAGATAGATAGATAGATAGATAGATAGATAGACATAGATATAGATATAGATAGTTATAGATAGATAGATAGATACGTGTGTGTGTGAGTAGTCTTCTCATGGCCAATTGTATTTCCACAAGTAAGGGGGGGGGGAATAATCAACATTTAAAGAAGCGCTTTAAACTTCAATTAGCAATGAGAACAACTTTTACCAGAAAAATATTCACAAGTTCTATACGTTAACGCACAAGAGCACGGAGCGCCTCAACGGCAGAGCAGTCTAATGCATTGCGCACCAAACTGCCCATTGCCTGCCTTTCCTTTCTGGGGTTAAATCCGAAGAAGGCATGCCATAAAGATAATAATAACTAAGGGAAGTCGTTTGTGTCCTGTACTAACTACATTTTCTTACGGCGTAGTCGCGATGAAGACAAGAATGCAAAAATAAAAATTGACGATGAGCAAATTCCATTCTGACTTCACGGGATCGATGATTTATCTAAACCACTTGTTATGTAGTTTCGAGGTATTTGCTTCTGTGCCAAATAAACACCCCATTGCTTGTCGGGGCGTGAATTGATTGGCAGTGGAGAGGGTGTTTCGGGGGTGTTCCGTCATGCCTGTGGTATCATAGCCACTGCTTGGGATACCTCAAATTCTGGCAAGACGTCAAACGGTTAAGTCACAACAATGAGTGAACGATGAAGAATACATAACCTTGATTTGGAGTTGGGATCATTCGTCTTCACTGCTCTGTCATATTGAGGCTCAGGGGCAGATCAAGGATTTGAGATGGGGGGTTCAATGTAGTTTCGAAAAGTGACACTGGTGGCGCCACTAACAATGATTTATGAAAATACCACCAGTGTTCAATTGGCTGTCGGTGTCGGTCCAGTTGTATACCGACGGAGGAAAAACCTGAGTAGCCAGTAAAATCAACGAATACCGATTAAGCTTAGAATCACAAAGCGAGAGGAAAGCCATTCAATCCTGTGCAAGACACCATGAGTTAACATGCTTATAGTTCCAAATACAGACAACAGTTCACCTCTTAGTCGAGGACCATTTTCATCCTCCATGCCTCTAGTGTCCAAAACTAATTTGAAGATAATTTCTCGATCAGGGCATTTTCAAAAATCATTAAAAGGGAAATATTGATGAGAATATATCAAACAACCTATCTTCAAATAGTTTGTGGGTTTATTTATTAAATCCTAATTCATCTTATTTTCCAAAGTACAATAGATGCAGATGACAATATTCAAGGACATATCCGGTCATTAATGGGTTAACTCGTTTGCATCTGGAGTCCACACATATATATCTTATACCTTACTGAACATCCTTCATCAAGTTAACCCTTCCAATGCTGAGGCTACTTTCATCCAAGCAAAAGGAGGAAACTTTTTTGAAAAATAGCTAGAAATCGCCATGCTGGTTTTCACTGGATAGCCCTCACTAAGCACTCTCAGATGAATACCCATGTGCCAGGGTTTCAGCTTTTTTGCATTAGTTTGTATTGGTAAAATTAGCCATTAGCTGCAAAAGGGTTAAATGATATTTGAAAATTAATTGATTAGAGATTATCAAAACTTGGACGCTTGGAAAACACAATCAACTTTTTCTCAAAACGATCCGCTGTTATCATGTGAATAACTGAGTGAATGGTATGCATTCAAAGCACTTGTAGCTATAGGCTCTAAGTCTGCTGATGGCAATGGATTAGATTCTCTCGCCAGCAGTTTATCTACCAGATTTGACAAAATTTTGACAAAATTTGATCTTTAAACTATGCTTAGAGTAAGAAAGATATAGATTAGATATATTTTCCGTATATCACCTCCTTCACCGCACCCACCCAGAGACAGTAAGAAAGCTCCCTGCCCCATCGAAAGGAGATGGTCAAAATTAGCACTCAGGAATACTCCTGCTCCTCCCATCCTCTGCACAGGCGCACTTCTCAATCACGAGTTACCTTAATATTCTTTTTTTTTGGGGGGGGGGGGGGGGGGGGGGGGGCGTGGTCAAAATAGATAGCAGCAGGGAAGTTCGACTACACACGTTGAAACTAATTCGAGATATTGGACTCATTGTGGCCTCCTGGTGAGCAAGAATAAAACTAAATGGAGGTAGACGCATCTCTAAGCTGATATGTGAACGCAATTTAGGTTACTAGCAAACAGCTAGCAACTTAGTCGCAAGTAGATTATGATCTGAAAACATCTTATGATTCGTAACCTGTTAGTCCGTGTCCACTTTCTTATTATCACCTATATTTTTAGAAGTTGCATAACTATCAAGGTGGACTTTTAAAAACCAAAAGATATTTTTCATTTATTTTCCATCATTTAAGTATAATTTGTCGAGTGGGGGATTTAACTTTTTTGATGAAAAGATTTTGTTTCAGCTCTATTAATCACTGAAATGATAGTTCTAGATTTAAATTGTAACTTATGCTTTTAGTTATATTTACTCAACTGTCTGAGCTAAATATCTGATGTTCAGACTTAATAGTATACCAGTTACATATAATGGTTTCAAGTCTTTAGAAAATCACAAAAAAACACTTAAAGAACATTTCAATTAAAGGATTTTATTAGCAGAACAGAATACACATAAGAGAATTAACACCAGAGCAAATGATTATTTCATAGTAAAATATTTTACACTGATTATTCACATTAAGTCCAAATCTCCTGCTCAAATATATCAGCAGCAAAAATGTCTTCTGAAGTTCAATGATTTGCTTATTACCTATACATGTAGGGTGGAAAGAGACAGATGCCTGTACTCTTATGCATCCGGGGAATATATATGGTCTGACACATAGGGAGATATCTTTAGAATAAAGTAATATTTTGAGAAATAGTTGACTGAAGTTGTTGGGACTTGGACCAAAAATAATTCCCTACTAGTAATTGGTGTTGTTAGTAATTATTTTTTGGAGTCTGATGTACTTTTGCATAAACAAATTGCACATAATCATGATATTACAGACACCTCCAAATTTCAAACACTATAATTTTCAAAATATTGCTTTGTGATAAAAATATCTCAATAATCACTGGAATGATTTCTGACCAGTAGTCCTCTCCAATAATGAAAAGACGGTCCAGCTTCAAAAACCATCGTTGAAACTTCTAAGACACAATATTTACAGCAATCTAATTTACAAGTATATTTAAGACAAAAAATATTAATATCTTTAATTTCAAGACATGATTTCAAAAGTTGACATAAAAGTGATGAATTAGTAAAATTTCATGAATTTGCATATTTATTGAAAATTACCATAACTAATTTGCATAATTGATGCAAATTACAATAGGTGAGAACCTACAGATACTGCATGTTAAATTCAGCCACCTCGCCCTGAGACCAGTTCTCCTATACTGTAACATATACAACACACCCCATGGACAATGAAGACTTTTTCATTTCCACATCACTAAAATATCTGTTTCCTAAATAGACAACTTCCAACTAGACCCCCGGAACCTGGAATTGGATATTACCTCCAGCTTCCCAGGAGAGACCAGTGTCAAGATTCCCAAAACTGGTCTTTAACCCATTAACACTTAAAAGTTCCTCCAGATATAGTCGTCTGGACCGACGATACTTTTGACAATAACTTTTGAATTAAGAATAATTTTACAGAATATTTGAAGAAAAGTTGTGGATGATATTCCGATGAACATTTCTCCTCCAAAAACCTTGCCAATTCTGCTTTAGCCTGAAAGATTTTATCAAAATTGTCAGGCTGGTTTTGGCCGCTGTGAGCATTAATGGGTTAACTGGACTTTTAAGACAGGTGGTCTTTAACTGCAGGTGAAATATGCATATTTTTCACTATTTCGAGTTGGTCCTTGCGGGAAGATGGTCCTTTCTTCAAAAGCAGGCTCATAGTAATAGCTAAATGGTGACAAACTAGTCACTGGGAAAGTCCTTTGATTTCTGTTGTATTTTCTTCATACAAATACAACCGTCATGGAGTAAGAAAGGAATAGATAAAAAATTTTGCACATTAAAATGTGAAAAGTATACAATACAATGCGTTCTTGCATTCACAGGATACTTCCAAGTAAAATGTACTGCACTGGTTAAAAAGAAAGGGGGAGAGCGATAAACAATAACCATTATTTATATTCACACGTGACAAAATCATAATTTCACACATCAGTCCTTGATGCTAAGTTGCAATTAGTATAATTGGCCAATATCCAGAGCCAGGTTGTTTATATTTGATGATCTTAAAAAAAAGGTATATCACAGTCATGTGAAATGATCCTCGAATTGAGCACATTCTGACAGACAATTGGCTAATTTTCAACCTTTGTGGGAGTCATTTTAAATTGGCAAGCCAGTCTCTTTATATGAATTTAATCATCTCTTACGCATTTATATGTGCATGGTTCATTAGGTAAGTGTTGATAAACACACACACACATACGTATGTATGACATTTGAAGGGTTAACTGTATCATCAAACAAAAGTATTACTGTAGAATAGGAAATGATTCTGAGCATGTAATTAAACCAAATTCACCGAATTAGAAATTCTTGGAATAATTAAATTTGGATTCAAATCTGCTCTATCTGTGCTAATGTGTAATAAATCTGTTCGGTAAAATTAAATTCAGAAAGGTCATTTTTGGTCAAATTCAGTATATTTGCACCCCAGATTAATTCCTATTCTACAGTATTTATACAAGGACATTACATTTATAGCTATCTTTCTCTCCCCCAACACATTTCATAAGAGCTAACTAGTCTAATACATATATCTACAAGGAATGCAAACATTATCACATACAATGAATTAAATTACATATCTTGAAATAAAATCAACATTCTGTGACAATTAGTGACATCTTTCTCGTCAATGAAACTCCATCATAAAATCAAGAGGATATATTACAGGATCAATCCTTTAAAACAGCAAAAATCTAGTATAC
>OZ012693.1:1247672-1423182 GCA_963942565.1 Maea johnstoni
TCCTAGGACAAGGATTCTAGTAGCCGGTCCTGTTGTTGGGAGATTTCTCCTAGGACGAGGATTCTAGTAGCCGGTCCTGTTGATGGGAGATTTCTCCTAGGACAAGGATTCTAGTAGCCGGTCCTGTTGTTCGGAGATTTCTCCTAGGACAAGGATTCTAGTAGCCGGTCCTGTTGTTGGGAGATTTCTCCTAGGACAAGGATTCTAGTAGCCGGTCCTGTTGTTGGGAGATTTCTCCTAGGACAAGGATTCTAGTAGCCGGTCCTGTTGTTGGGAGATTTCTCCTAGGACGAGGATTCTAGTAGCCGGTCCTGTTGTTGATATTGATCACTTCCTGGGGTCTGAAAATACAATAGGTATTGTTTCATTCAATAGATATTTAATATATGTCTAGCTATAATTATCTAATCTATTCACACTCATAGCTTGCCCTCTAAATGATAACCTCTGAAGTTCTGATATCGATATGAGTCATTTGTAGATAAAGCAGGAGTTTGAAAAATATTCCAAAGAAAATTATTGATTGGATTTGTAATTAATAACAAATATCTCAAATTACCGAGAATTTATGGTACTTGCCAATGTGCTGTTTTATTTGTCATGGCAAGAGAGCAATCCCTTTAAACTCTTAACACATTAAGGCCCTATTATTCAAGGTAAGTTTGGTGAGAGTTCAATATACAGTTGTAATATACAAGTCAAGATGTCACCCGATATCACATCTCAATACAGAGGCATTAAGGCAAGCCACAGAGAAAAGTAATACATTCACAATCGCCAAATATTATGGATTAGACATGGTATCTTATTATTCATTATCATATATTATTCATGGAGTATTCCATGGTATGTCCAATGCGTGGCAGCCAAAAGGTCATAGAATTCTTGGAAAATTAACAGGTTGGTCCATACATAAAATAAAATCTAACGTAACTATAAGAGAATGTTTTATGCTTAGAATATTCCAATGTTGGCCCATGCATCGTTGTCAAATATAAGAGATCTAGCATGGATAGAAATACATCGTCTATGCTTAGAATATTCAATACTTGGCCCATATTTAGAAACTGGACAGGCAATTTTCAGTATATGGACTAGGCATGTCAGCCCAGGCCAGGTCCATGCATTAACCATGCTGGTTTCATGCGATGGATGCATTTTTAGAATTTCCTTCATGGAAGAGGCAAGCCCATTTTAGAAATAGCATAGAAGAAGCTTGTAACAGTAATGTAATCATTGTCATTCCTGCAGATGAATCAGCAGCAGGAGAGAGATGGGGGAAACAGAGAAACAACAACAGGGGAAGATAGAGAAGGAAAGGAGGGGGCGGGGGGCGGGGCAGGGTGCTTAAACCCAAAACCCGTCCAATTTATATCCCTTTATATTTTCTTTGAATTTTATTTTCAGCAGCATTGACCATAATAAATGTTTGAGGTGCCGTTCCACGATCACAGATGCCTCATTTACAGAAGCAGGTTTAGAGTGTCAGGCAGTAGGTACTAGAATCATATCATATCAAAGGATCAAAGATAGCAATGTGGATCACTGGGATCAACTTTACCCAAGGCAGTTTTCCATAGGATATCATAATAAGAATCTTTCTCTATAGGCGTTTTAATTGAGGAGTCAGATTTTTTCTTCTTTTGTGTTCATTTATCAAATATATATATATATATATATATATATATATATATATATATATATATATATATATATATATATATATATATATATATATATATATATATATACATATATATATATATATGTATATATATATATATATATATATATATATATATATATATATATACATACATATATATATATGCACGTGTACCTGTTTCTGTGTGTATGTGTGTGTTCTTGTGTGTGTCTGTTTGTGTCATGCATGCACATATGACATATTTTCATCCTATATATTTTCATATCCCCATTGAATTACAAGGACCAGGAAGAGAGGTGAGGGCAGATATGATTTATGCATGTTATCATACACGGATGCTTCCAACTTACTTCCGGTTCCTTATCAACTCTGGAATAATAGTAACAGTAGCGTAAAATTCTGAGAAAAAACAAAACATTTTCCAACCAATATCATCAGTCCATCTCTCCAGTGGTGCGGCTCGGAGGCATGTGACAAAGTTGCCAGTGACTTGGGTTTAGGTGGTGGTTTTTGCCGGGTACTACAGTATCCTCAACCAGTTACAACTGGCTAGGCATGACTACTATAGCTGCAATGAGGCAGAAAAAGTGACAAAAAAAACATAAAATTCCAAATTTCACAATAAGCTGCCAGGCTTACAACACCATAGTTCAGGTACCTGTAGTTGTATGATTTGCTCTCATATCACACGCTAGATGTGATGCAAAATGGCAGAAAAAGTGACAATTTTTTTTAAATTCCCGGTATAGGACATCAATTTTATGCCTTGTAAGGCATTTCAAAAACCTCTAAAACAAGACTGGTGACAAAAAAACAAAACAAAAAAAAACATTGAAATTTCCAGTACTCACTTCTTGCCGACTTTGAGGTGTATGATAAGAAAGACGACGCCCAAGACGATACAGAGGGATCCGACGACGAGGTACGCGATGCCGAGGAAAGGGTTCTTCCCGCCGAGCCAAGACGTGGTCGAGAGAATCATGCGCTTGTTGCCACTGAACGAGGTCACAGGGTAGTCTGAACAACGGTTAAAGATCATAACACATCAATAATAATCGCCCAGTAGTCTAGGGTGTTTCAACGTAATGCTTACTGTCCCCCTGGGTCCCCTGCTACCTGGCCAGAACATGAGAGAAAGTTGCCAGTGACTTTTCAGTCAGGCAGTGGTTTTCAGTGAGCACTCCATCACTTACGACTGGTTTGTCACATTATGGCAGAAAGAAGTGTCAAAACAAACAAAATTCTACACACACACACAGAAACAGCATAGGATGGCCACACTATAGTTTGCAACAATTGCAGGACAAACAAGATTAAACCCATCCATATCTACCAAGTTTGGTGATAACTTTTTCAGGAAATCATTTTTCAAAAATGATCTATTATATAGAAGAAATGTTGATCAAAGCTAAAGAGGTCGAATGAAACTAATATTATTAATAAATTATTCATGTAAAATGGACTTTGGTTATAACATTTTGAAATACTACAAAATCAGCTTCCATACTACAAATATCACAACATTTTTCTCAAATTTCATAATTGGTTGAACTAGTACTTCTTTTTACTAACCTGAATTAACATTTATTTTCGGAGGTCATTTTTTTTCTAATCAAGGTACGGAAATTCGACATGCTTAGCAACACTGCACCCTGACTGATGTATCTTAAAAAGATAAACCCATAAGAATAACTTTAAAAGTAGCAGATAATTCATGTGGAATCCTTATGTTATATTTGAGGCAAGGATACTGTAGTCGATGTTGAGCTCGTAGGTTCCCTTGGGCAGTCCGCTGGCGAAGTCCCCGGTATGCTGGATGCGACGGTAGAGTTTACGGAATGTCGGCAGGGCGGCGGTCCTCATCCACACGATCAGGTCCTCGTTCTTGTAGCCATTGTTGTTAGTGTTGTTGGGATCCAGTTCCATAACGTTGCGCTGCCAGTTTTTGGGACGGATGGTCTTATCGAAGCCTAGAAGAAATATGGTGGTATAATGAGTTTTTGGCAAACTTAGGTTTCCTTTTTGCACTTTTACTCCTCCTCCCATCTAAACACATTGATGGGTTTAAGAATTCTAGGCAAACTTAGGTATTCATTTTAGGAATTCTTTTATTCCTCTTTCGATCAATGCAGAGTATGGACAGGGAGGGGTTCAACTAATTCAAGGATCCCTTTATCCCTTCAGACATTAACCCTTACATTTCTTCAAAGAGATGCCATGTTTTCCTAATCTTTCAATGAAAATGAATCCCCTTTTCCTAACCCATTAATGCTTGCAGTGCCAAAAACAAACAGGCTAACAATTTTAGTGAAATATATCAGGTAAAAGCATAGATAGGAAAATAATTGATGGAGAAATGTTGAGAAGTTTGTCTTTTTCTTACACCCAAAACCATGGTAGTAGCTATTGTGAGTATCAACAGCTCTACATATTCAAGGAGCTTGATGAAATCACAACCCCCCCCCCCCCCCCCCCCCCCCCTGGCACTTGTAGAGATCATAGCCTTAGCCAGTAGGGCATCTGGACACACAAATTTTTCAGTGAGTTATTTCTTAAAATGTCAATTTGGAGCATGTAATTGGATTTTCCACCTTAATACAATTCTTATGACATTGTATGAGGATATTATATCTTATTGCAATAAGAAAATACAAGTTGGTGGTTACAATTTTGAGTATATTGTGACCTCCCTTGAAAAATATGACGCCCCAAAATCTTATAATTGCCAATTTTGGGCAACCAGATTCTAAATCCTGGCTAAGACCTTGGTAAGGATTGTACTTAGATTCTATCTGACTCACTGTCGGGATTCTTGAACTTGACGGTCTTGTCAGTGTCCCAGGCGATCCCCGTATTGAGGAGAGTCACGGGAGAGGGTGCAGAGACTCCGTCTTCACCACGGAACGTCAGAGCCATAGAATCTGAAACACAGAACATACACATATTAGCAATGGACCTTCCGTCTGAAATACAGAGCATACATATATTAGCAATCTACCACCAGAGACCCTGTCTTCACCTCGGAAAGTCAGCGCCATGGAGTCTAAAACACAGAACATACACATATAATTAATATATCAACAGAATTGTCAGGCCTTTTTGAGACACTACAGGCTAAAAGGGTTCTGCTTGTTCCCCATCAGTAGCTTCCTTTCAACCTACTCAGGCAAGAAGCACCCAAAATCATCCTGACTATTTTGGTGATATTTTCTTGACCAGAGCCTTTTGCAAAAGATAAAGAAAAAGATTAGATCCCACCAAGAACCTATTCAATATTTTGAATAATTTCCAAAGATATTTTCCAAAATATCATACATGGATCAGGTGAAAAAAGGTAAAAGAAATTTGCAGGCAAGAATGGATCAAACTTTATGAATTGTACTCTAATGAAGTCATAAAGGATAAAGCACTTACCATTGAAGAGGCTGTTGGCGATGGCCCCACAAGGTGCAAACATGGCCGTCTCATTCTCGTTATAACGATACGGCTCGCACTCAGAGTTCAGCTTGTCCAGTTTTTGACCGGCCAGCTGATTGTCGTCCCTGGACTTGACGTATCGTCGGTGGTTCTGGTAATAGTTTGTCAGGCCGTAGTACATGAACACATCGCCCTGCGAAGAGAAAATAAACATAAGACAACAAGCTCACAGGAACTGAACCCTAACAGCATATATATGCAAATGTTAAAAATTGGATGTCAAAATCAGTGTCATATCTAATTATTTAGATTAGCACCCTGCAAAGAGAAAATGATCATCAGACAACTAGCTCACAGTCACAGGAACTGAACCCTGACACCCCAAGCAAAATTTGAAAACTTGATGCCCAAATCAGTTTCATATAGATCTATGAATTTAGATTAGCACCTTTAAAATTTTGACATTACGATACAAAATCAATATTTCCAGGGCTCAACATTAAGAAACAAGAGAGACGCCAGTGGCGCCAAGAGATTGTTTGTTGCGTAAATTTTTTTGTTGTTTGATTTTTCAATTTTATGATATTCAGTTATTTGTTTTTTAATTTTATGTCTATGAAACTTTTAATAGGGGTATGATGTTTCGTTTAAGTGTTTGTTGTGGTTGCTGTGTGATCTATTTGAATAAATATTTGGTCGTGGTCTGAGTAGTATGTTTTTAGAACATTACTTGATGTTCGGATGCTTAGGTTTGTGTTTATGTAGTCTATGAGGGTTCATCGAGCGTCACAGAAACTGTCACGCTCTCCCGCTTCTGCCGGCTGTTGTTGATCTGAGAGTTCAAGTCGTTCTTGGGTATCATGTGGGCATCCTTGGTGGTAGTGGTGGCCACCCTCTCCCCATCGCTCCATGTGGTGTTCTCCTGAATAAACTCCATGAAGCTATTGGCAGCATTCTCCCCCTCCTTCTGCAGAATGTAGCTATAGAACTCTTGCTGCAGGTGGAGGTTACACGTGAGTGCCTTGCCGTCCAGATCCTGTCCCACTCCCACGGGCTCGTTACTCCCTAGTGCCTTCCTCTGGCCCTGGGAGGTCTGCTGCACCATGGACTGAGCACCCGATGTGATGCTCTGCACCTTGTAAGTGTCTAGCAGATGCACCGGGGCGTGTTTGACGTTCGGGAGTTTCTGGATGTGAGGTGCACCCTGGGACTGTAGTTTAGCAGGCGAGGAGGGACTGCTCCCGTTGGCACCAGGGGGCGATGTCGACAGCTGGTGGGCCTGGACCTGAGACAGGGCACCTGAGGGGGGCAGGGGGTAATGGTGCCCTGGTACGCGCTGACTGAAGGGGTGCCCCAGAAAGGGCGACATGCCAGGGTGTCCTGCCCCGGGCACTGGGGAATGGTGCCAGGGGGGTATGAAACCGTACGGCGTTATGAGAGGTCCATGAGGAATACCTGGGTAACCCAACCGTGGTATAGGGTGGGGTAGCGCTGGTCCCTGAAGCTGTGCTGATGTGATGGGTCCCCGTGGGCTGTGTGTAGGGGTGGTGTTGACCTGCATACCCTTCCCCTGGGGTGAGATGGGTCTGGTAGGTGTGGATGGCCCAGGGCGTGTCACTGATACCACTGTATACTGACTGGCCCCAGGACTGCTGCCGCTCCCAGCTACCACCGGTCTTCCACCCCGCTTGTTGTTGGGCGAGATCGCTCCTATTGGGATGGGGGACCGCACCAATGGCGGAGTCTTGACCGGAGAGGAAGGCATCTTGGGTGATACAAATGCAGGGAGATGCTGCCTGGGCCCAAGCACTGGGTTGAAGGGGTATGGGACCGGCATCGGCATCATAGGGTAGAAGCCTGCATACTTCAGATCTGCTACTTCACTCATGTTGAGCAGAGTTTCTAGGGACAGAACTGCAGGCAGCACTAAACATCAGGTAGACTGAAGGTACATCAGAGAAATTAAATACACCATGCAACCTGAAAAAATAATCATACATACCATCAAAGCAACACAAAAATATCAACACAAAACATATCTCACCAAATGCAATCTTATATTATCACACCGACACAATATCTTCTTTAAACAGTAATTGTTTTGTTTGAGGGACAGTGAAGATTTGCATGGTTTCTATATTTTGTGGATGTGTTTTTATAAATTTGTATATTGAGTGATAGTTTTGTATTGATATTTTTGTATTTATTTCAATTTAATGTATGCTTACTATTTTGGGTTGTCAGGTGAATCAAGTTCCTATGATGCTCTTTGGTGTAGATGCAGTATGATGTCGAAGCCTGTTTCTATGAGTGCTGCCTGCAGTTATGTCCCTTGACACCCTTCTCACCATGAGTGAAAATGCAATCCTGAAGTATGCAGACCATTAACCCTGCCATCCCATGCATTCGCATTACATGCTCTTTGGGCTTATAAGTTTGTGACCAATAAATTATAACAGTACACACTTTTCCTGTCACCCAAAACAATTAAAATCATATCTTTATCTAAAATACAACAACAGTGAGAACGGAAGGGATGGCAGGGTTAAAGGTCTGCTAACTTCAGGACTGCATACTACACTCATGGTGAGAAGGGTATATATACTGACTGCTGAAATCGCGATAAAAATATTTACTACTTCCGGTTTTTTCAAAGTTGGTTTTTTACGATTGTGGGGAACAAAAAAATTCCACAACTGGGCAGGATGGATTATTTAGAGTCTGTTTTCTTGAAGTTGAAACTTTTTTTCCGGTTTTAATGGCGAAATTAATAAGTAAATTTAGAATTTCGCCAGGGTTCCTAAATCAACATTCCAAAAAGCCGTTTTTGCCGTTTTTTTCCGAAGTAGCCAATTTTTTTCAAAAATTACAAATATAACCAAAAAGTTATGATAATAGGGTAAAAGCCCTATTTGTTGCGAACACTTTGATGGGTCATTTGTAAATTTTGACCCAGAAACGGCGACGTGACAACTTATTGAAAAAAGTATGTTTTTTGTGTGAAATGCACACAATGCATATCAATGCGGTAACCTCGCTAATGTCAAAAAAATCAACTTCCGGTTGTAGCGAAAAGCTATTTTTTCGCTTCCAACCTGAAGTTGAATTAAAAAAATGATTGAATCAGATAGATGAGGATCTCATCTATCCAGGTAGGTAGTCATATTGTGATCGGGGGGTGATAGCTTGATGAAATTGACAGGAATCGGCGAGGTACCATTGAAAATGTACTCATCGCCATGGTCAATACGTCATCATCGATGCGTGTTGACAAATATCTCAAAATATTTTCGATTTTCCGAAACCAAAAGAATTAATCTTAATAATATAGATACTTGGCTTGTTAATTCTTTTGGTTTCAGAATTTTAGAGTTAGAGATGGCCACAAACGAAAGCTTTGAAATCGGGGTGCAAATTTCGTCAAACCCGATATCCGTTTTTTTCCGAAGTCGCCAATTTTTTTCAAAAATTACAAATATAACCAACAAGTTAAGATAATAGGGTAAAAGCCCTATTTGTTGCGAACACTTTGATGGGTCATTTGTAAATTTTGACCCAGAAACGGCAACGTGACAATTTATTGAAAAAAGTATGTTTTTTGTGTGAAATGCACACAATGCGGTAACCTCGCTAATGTCAAAAAAATCAACTTCCTGTTGTAGCGAAAAGCTATTTTTTCGCTTCCAACCTGAAGTTGAATTAAAAAAATGATTGAATCAGATAGATGAGGATCTCATCTATCCAGGTAGGTAGTCATATTGTGATCGGGGGGTGATAGCTTGATGAAATTGACAGGAATCGGCGAGGTACCATTGAAAATGTACTCATCGCCATGGTCAATACGTCATCATCGATGCGTGTTGACAAATATCTCAAAATATTTTCGATTTTCCGAAACCAAAAGAATTAATCTTAATAATATAGATACTTGGCTTGTTAATTCTTTTGGTTTCAGAACTTTAGAGTTAGAGATGGCCACAAACGAAAGCTTTGAAATCGGGGTGCAAATTTCGTCAAACCCGATATTCAAAATGGCGGACCGTAACCTCGCCAATGTAAAAAATACTTGAATGAACACGTAAGTACAATAGTACAAACGAGTTACAAATAGCCGCTCATTGGTTAATAAACCGCGGGAAAGAGTACCACGTGGTGTGACGGTGAGGCAGTGAGACCGCTCATTGGATAATACACCAGAGACAAACCACGTGGTAAGACCCCGCCCAGAAATATAAATAGGCAAAATGGCTGCGATGAAGCGGCAGATCGATCGATAAAGAAAGTCCGATAAAAACGAACTATAAAGTAAACAATATAAAAATAATTTTGGATTTTGTTCTTATTAAGACAAAAACACAAAAGGTAAAGTAAATGAAAAAAACATTAGGACCGAAAACAACGCCAATACACACAAGAAAACTTGCGCTAGGGCAAATCTAATCACACCACAAGATCACTACTCATGCAGCCAAAAACCGATTGCGCATGACACAAAAACAGGTCACGAAAAATTAGCATAATAATATATGCGGCGCATGCGCAAACAAAACTAAACGACGCAGCGCCATGGCGACCAACATAACACAGAGATCGACACGACAGGATCCTGAGAGCGAAAAGAAAAAAGAAAACACCAAAGACCCCCAAAAATATACCAAATAAAAACAAATAACCAAACAAAACCTCAATTAGTCTCTTAAACACCACACATATAAGCAAACCCCCGAAACAAAAACTAAAAAAAAGACAACACCACAGAGATAGGTTCGACAAACACCCAAGGACGGACGTTCTATAAGATATGAGGAATGGCTCCAAATGGCTCCCTGAACAAAGTAAGACCTGAATAAAACCAAAACTATATGAAAAGAGATGTCCTAAAGGACAATCTCTAAAAACTTCATAAGCCCAGCAGGGCTAGTTACCGTAACTTTTACTAGCCCTGAAATATTTTTGCTAGCCCTGATATCAATGACAACTCTTTTCAAATAGTGACCTCTGTTGATATCATAGCCTCTGTTGATAACATGAAAAGAATACAGTGTGTGGTAAATTGAGTTAAATTATCATCCAGGTATGCAGAGCCAAAGGTGGGCTTCATATTTTTTAAGCGCTGATATTCTAATTCTATCTAGCCCCTCAGGGCTACTCACAGGTAGAATTTACTAGCCCTGACTTTCAATAACTAGCCCGGGGCTACGGGGCTAGCCTTAACGTCGTGCCCTGATTTCCTAAATGATATGATATCTTGACAATATTTTTTATTGATAATGCCTGCCTCTTAGTCATAGTGACCTAATCATATTAATCTAGGACTGTCAGCTCCAGAAATTTCACTGATATATGGCGAACTACCTTAGTGCAGAGATGTACATAGAGGTAGCAGTCAAAGTCAATTTATTTCATTACATACCCATATAAAAGATCTAAAATGATACATTCATTATCATTTCCCATTCAATATCAGTATTTGGTATTGTATCAAGTACCAGTATTTGGTATTGTATCAAGTACCAGTATTTGGTATTGTATCAAGTACCAGAACTAAGCCGTATAAAAGAGCACTCACCTCAAATGATTCTGTAAGGTTGAAAGAGATGACGCATTTACACGACTGCCCGGTGGCATTACTGATGAGGTCTGCACAGTTTCTACTAGAGCCAGTAGGTTTGCAAGTCGTGGTGTAGTCCACAGTGATCTCTTGGACCTGAAGGGAGAAGAGAAAGATATAGGTACATAATTTACAGGACTGACCGATTGCAGAGAGTAGAAGAGAAAGATACATACAGGAACATATCAAAGTAACTGTCCACATGTTAAAAACCAGGGACATGAAGAAAGGTGTATGATATTAGTGCAGCAGCAGATATGCTGTCAAGTCCTACTGTTACGCAAATGAGCCAGAGCTCGACATTGGTGCTTGGCCTGTTGCCCCAGGCAAGTAGAATTTGTAAGTGAAAACTACATCTTGCTTGCCCCACTGGGCAAGTACACTGTATATATTTCAGGTCTACTTTTGAGAATGTGTGCAAGTTTTGTGGTCTGGCATCCAAGCTTGTCCTGTATTGAAACATTATAAAACATACAATTTTTCAAGGGCAAGTGAAAGTTGGACTAGCCTAGGGCAAGTGAAAGTTGGTTCTCGCTTGCCCTACTGGGCAAGATGCCACAAAAGTTAATGTTGTGCCCTGTGAGCTGATGTGATGGTGCTGCTTTTTGTCCGAGCTCATCCCAAGCTTTAAGTTCCTGCCAAAAAAAGGAAATGAGTAGATATCCAAGACTTTTAGTTTTAGGGCAACCAAAGGTTTGAGGGCTTATCTGAACCTTGCCATCAAACCCTTTGTAGCTGGTGAAAATGCCAGAAATGTTAATCCCTCCCTCTTCAAGTTTAATGCATGGAGAGCTTGTGTTTAAAAGTTCCAGGCAGTGGATATTGCCATACCATCTATGCTATTTTTGGAATTGAAAATTATTTGAAGGAGAGTCGTTGGTAATGTTCTCATTCCACTGTAAGCTTATGAACGTTACGAAAACCCCAGTCTTTCAAACATTGTGAAAACCTATTGTTTTGGTACTTTATCTAATTTTGAAGCTCTACGGCTACGGATGTGACTACTGACTGGATTTTCCTGCCAGGGCGGGTACTGAGCTCTGACTGCTCTGTTTGTATACAGCATAATGCATTGTTTACACAGAGATAAGCAGGAAGGGAGCAGCAGGAGTACTAGACTTGCTACCAGTCTGTGTTAACTGGATCTTTCACTGATCTGCCCTGAGATGAGGTCACTCCAGATTTAGTTCTGAATTAATCCTCAAGGGGGACACACTTGAGTTGAGCTGTCGTCTGCAACTCATGAAAACTCATGAAAACTGTGCTGCTATCTATAGATAGTTTGAGAGAGACATCAAACCTACTTGACACCTAGTATATATGTAGTGGTGGGCGTTATACCTAACTCCGCCTGAGAACGAGGCAACAGGAGTACCTACCTTGTTGGCTGTCACGAGTAGCGCTACCCCTAGAGGGATGAAGGCAATGCCGATGATGAAGAATGCTGGGAGAACTGTGCCCGCCGTGAGGATGGGCTGCCATGCTGGTAGCTTCTGCTGCTTGAACTTCGTGTCTGAAATCAGTCAACATTTATTTCAATTTTTTCATAACTTTAGAAATCTTATCAGGGAGGGGGAGAGCCTCAGAGAGGGAGGTGGGGGCCAAACAGTAAATCTTATTCGCCTAAAAATCTTTCCACCATAGGAGCAGGGGGGGGGGGGGGTATTTTCTTTTAGGAAAATCTCCCCCTGACCCTTAAAAATCTCTCCTGACATGAAATGGCTCAGTGAAGATGGGTACCTTAAATTTTAAATAAATCACCTTTCTTTAATCTAGTTCATATTTTAGACATTTTAAAATGAAAATATACACAATGTTCATCACAATTTCTTTAGAAAGGTGCTTCACTAACAAATTTCAGTATCTGCCAGAACTTTAAGTTAAATATTTGCCAGATCTGTATGAGATGCTGGTTAGTATTCATCCCCTCATCATTTTTCCCAGGATTTAAAAAAGAATTCTATACAGATCTTTGTATGTACAGCATCAAACACTTGGATATCAAAAAGTTCATGAATATCAAAACTTATGCCAAAAAGAAGCTTTGAAAGATGAATTTATATCAAATTTATCAAAAATGTCTCATCTCAGTTCAACTATTTTTTAACATTCAATAATGTTATCTTACTTGCATATTATTATTGATCCTGTAACTAAACTAGTGGATTAATTTTTGTAAATTAGTTCTCATTTGATATATTTCCTTGGATAAACAACAAATATGATCAAAGGGCAATAAAAAATGATGTGCGCCATAGTTGTGGCCTATTGTATTGTGGTTTAGGTATAGAAGTGTATTGGTAGGGCCTAGATGTGCCCATCTATTTATAGTCCCTTTTGTTCGAGTTTACAGCAGGTCACTTGTGACTGCAGGGTTGAAGTGAACAGGTGTTCCTATTTCCTATGTACAACTAGTATAACAGTAAAGTTGGTTTTTCCTCAAGAGAACTTTGTTTGTGTTGACATCTTTAAACTGGCTTGGTGACAGCGTTATTTGGACTCACAAGGGGCAGAAAGATAGCCTCATTCCTCCATACTGGATGTCTTCAGTGTCTACTCATCGTTCTTCTGCTGAAGTGTGCACTTGTTGGACTGGTAGTAAAACTCTACTTGTCAGGACCAGCTTATTCTACACAGTACTACTGTTAGCCATTACTAGTTGTATACCTACAAGCATGGCGTCAGCAAGGGCTCCTAAGCAGTGGTGCTTAACAAAGGTAGAGACAGTCAATTCCTTTGAAAACTGGCGTCAGAACCTGCAGTATACATTGTCATTGGATGCAAATTTTGCACAGTTTCTCACAGATGGTGTTGAGTGGCAGAAAAAGTCAAGAGCAAATCCCATGCGTGGTTTCGTTGATGATGATGAGAACATTCCTGTGTTATCCAGGAGAACCGCACAGCAGAAGGTTACACAACTTGAGCTGATGTTAGGGCAGATTGCTAACTACTGTCCAGTTATTGCTCGGAGCACCATTGTTAAGAATTCGACTTCTATCGGAGGGATATGGCAGACAATTCGGATGCATTTCGGTTTCCAGTCGACAGGGGCTCACTTCATTGACTTCAATGATATTAGGCTGGAAACGGAGGAACGTCCGGAGGATTTGTACCAAAGGCTCGTGGCTTTTGCCGAAGACAACCTATTGAAAAAGAATGGTGGAATATCTCACCATGGCGAGGTGATTGAGGAGGATGAGGAGCTGACTCCATCTATGGAAAACTTCATCGTGCTGACTTGGTTGCGTTTAGTCCATCATGATTTGCCTCGTCTTGTTAAGCAGCGCTATGGGACTGAGCTTAGGTCGAGATCATTGGCTTCTATCAAACCAGAAATATCTCAGGCAATGGAGTCGCTCCTGGATGAAGTGCATACTAGTGAGGAGGTGAAGGTGTTACGCTCTGTATCTAAAGGAGCTGGGTCGTATAGTCACTTCAATAGTTCAGCTACCTCGCGTGCAAGAGGTCCAAGTCAATCTCGTCCAGTCAAGTCATGCCCGTTGTGTAAGCAAGCTGGTCGTCCGAGGTATGATCATTACCTTAGTACTTGCTCATACTTACCTGAGTGTGATAAAAAGTATCTTAGTAAGGCTCGAGTGATATCTTCTTCCTACACTACTGATGATGTGGATGAGGATGATGGTGACGAGCATCATGATGTGATTGTTACTCCGGATGCAGGTCAGGCTTCAACAAGACGGGTTCAAGTTCACAAGTCTCCTTACTTCAATGCCTTCTATAAGCATCATCCTATTAGAATTACTGTGGATTCTGGAGCAGAGACTAATATGATTCGTGAGTCTTTTGTGAAGCAGATTGGTGTTCCTGTTGTAAAGAGTTCACAGACTGCCTTACAGGCTGATGGTGTTTCTCCTCTTGAGGTTGTAGGAGAGATCAGGATCCTACTATCTCGCGAAGGTCAGGAGTTTCTTCTAGAGGCCTTGGTAGTTGCAGATATGGATGTCGAGGTTTTGGCAGGGGTACCCTTCATGTTTACGAATGACATTTCCGTACGACCAGCCAAGTATGAGGTTATTCTCAAAGATGGGACTGTTTATCGTTATGGATCATCTACTAAGGTTGGACCACACGTTGTGCGGCGTGCTCAAAGTCATGTATTGCGAGCTCCATCAAAGCGTACAACTGTATGGCCTGGCGAATTCGTTGAGCTAGAGATTCCTGCTGATATTGAGGATTCGATTCTTGCGTTAGAGCCGCGTACAGATGTTGCAGAATCTCTTTCATGTGCAGAGTATTGGCCGAAGCCTGACATTATTGCGAGTGTTGGACGAAAAGTGAGGATTGTCAACGATTCTGACAAGCCAAGAGTTTTGAAACGTCATGAGCATTTTTGCCAAGTGGTACCTGTGATGTCACCTGTCGATGGTGGTACTGATTTACCTGTGTCCTCTACTGCAGTGAAGCCGTCGTCTACGTGTCATTCTGATACCATCAAACTTGATCCTGACAATATTTTATCAGAATCTATGCGGAAGCAGTTTGAGTCACTTCATCGTGAGCTGGATGATGTGTTTGATCCGTCTTACAAAGGATACAATGGCGCAGTTGGTCCGTTTCAAGCAGTTGTGAACATGGGACCTGTTTTACCGCCTCAACGCAAGGGTCGCGTTCCTCAGTATGCCCGTGATAAGTTGGTTGAGTTGCAGAATAAATTTGACGAGTTGGAGGGGGCTGGTGTTTTCAAGCGACCTGAAGACATTGGTGTGAATGTTGAATATCTCAATCCTTCTTTTCTTGTGAAAAAGTCAAATGGCAGCTTTCGTCTGGTCACTGCATTTTCGGATGTTGGCCGTTATAGCAAACCTCAGCCTTCTCTTTTACCAGATGTGGATTCAATCATCCGTACAATTGCTCAGTGGAAGTATATCATTGTGTCAGACTTGACTAGTGCATTTTATCAAATCCCTCTGGCCAAGGAGTCTATGAAGTACTGTGGCGTAGCAACACCGTTTCGCGGCATCCGAGTTTACACTCGATCAGCTATGGGAATGCCAGGATCAGAAACCGCCCTGGAGGAGCTCATGTGCAGAGTTCTTGGTGGTTTAGTTCAGGAGGGTATTGTTACCAAAATTGCAGATGACTTGTATTGTGGAGGTAACACTCCACAAGAGCTTCATCAAAATTGGCGCAGAGTTTTGTTGGCCCTTCACAAGTGCAAATTATGCTTGTCTGCGTCCAAAACAGTAGTTGCTCCAAAATCTACAACTATCTTAGGATGGATCTGGTCTGAGGGGAGTATTCAAGCTAACCCACATCGTGTTTCTGCACTTGCTTCCTGTACTTTACCAGACACTGTAAAAGGGCTTCGATCTTTCATAGGCGCATTCAAGGTTCTGTCTCGTGTGCTTCCAGATTGTGCTAGACTGGTTTCGCCTCTTGATAATGTTGTTGCAGGAAAGGAGTCTTCCACCAAAATAAGTTGGTCAGATGATGAGCGTAGTGCATTTCAAACGTGCCAGAGTGCTTTAGCCAACACCAAGTCCATCGTTATTCCGACTCCTTCTGATCAGCTGTGGATCGTCACAGATGGTGCTGTCAAAGTTGCTGGTTTGGGTGCTACTCTGTATGTTAGCCGTGGAGGTCAGCCAAAGCTTGCAGGTTTCTTTAGTGCAAAGTTGCGTAAGCTTCAGTCTGATTGGATACCATGTGAGGTTGAAGCGTTGAGCATTGCAGCTGCTGTTAAGCATTTTGCCCCATACATCGTACAGTCTTACAACAAAGCATGCGTTCTGACAGATAGTAAGCCGTGTGTACAGGCATTTGAGAAGCTGTGTCGGGGTGAATATTCTTCTAGCATGCGTGTGGCTACTTTTCTATCTACTGTAAGCCGTTTTCAGGTGTCAGTACGTCATCTTGCAGGAAAGGCCAATCTTCCGTCTGATTTTGCGTCTCGTAATGCTTCAGAGTGCAGCGAGCCTAGATGTCAAGTGTGTTTGTTTGTCATACAGGCGGAGGAGTCAGTCGTTCGAAATGTTTCTGTTTCCGAGTTGTTGTCTGGGGATGTCAAGCTTCCATTTACAAGCCGTGCTGCTTGGAAGGTCACACAGTCGGAATGTCCCGATCTTCGCCGAGCTCGTGCTCATTTGCGCCAGGGTACTCGTCCATCTAAAAAGGCTACTGACATTAAGGATGTGAAGAGATATATCAATGTGGCAACAGTTGCAAGGGATGCTTTAATGGTGGTTAGGCGAGATGATCCTTTGGTGACCACAAGGGAGTTGATAGTTGTGCCACGTCAAGTTCTGCTTGGTTTACTTACAGCCCTTCATGTGAAGCTTGATCATCCATCTTGCCATCAGCTTGGACTTGTGGTCAGACGGTTCTTTTACGCTCTTGACATGGATCGAGCGATTGCCCAAGTTACCAAGTCTTGTCACCAGTGTGCTTCATTGCAAAGTATACCACACACCCTTATTTCACAGTCCACGAGTGATCCACCTGATGCGGTTGGTGTAACATTTGCTGCCGATGTTATTAAGCGGGAACGCCAGTTAGTTTTTGTTCTACGGGAGTCCATTACTTCTTTCACAGCAGCCTGTTTGATTGACAATGAACAAAGTTGTACTTTGCGAGAAGCTATGGTTCAACTGTGTTTAGGCTTAAGACCAGAGCATGGTCCTATGGCATTGGTGCGGACAGATGCTGCTCCCGGATTTCAAGGTCTCGTGAATGATGATCAATTACGCCAACTTCGCATTTGTATTGAGATTGGGCGAGTCAAAAGTCCCAATAAAAATCCTGTTGCAGAAAGAGCCATCCAGGAGTTAGAGGCAGAACTATTGCGTCAGAAGCCGTGTGGGGGTCCTGTTAGCAAAGTCACACTTTCCATAGCAGTGGCTCGCCTAAATACCAGAATTCGTTCACATGGATTGTCTGCTCGCGAAACGTGGTTCCAGAGAGATCAGTTCACCAATGAGCAGTTGCCTCTTTCTGATCGCGAGGTGATCATTGACAAACACAATAAGAGTCTAGCTAATCATCCTCATAGTGAAATATCTAAAGCTCCTAGGGGTAAAGCCTCCAGATTAGAGTGTGTGTGCGTAGGGGATTTGGTGTATTTATATGCAGATGGGAATAAGTGTCGTGCACGAGATAGGTATTTGGTTGTTTCTGTAGATGGTGATTGGTGTCACATCAGGAAGTTCTCAGGTTCACAGTTGCGATGTACTTCTTATCGTGTCAAGCGTACTGAGTGTTACAAGGTGTTTGCGGACTCTTCAACATATCTTTCCAGTAACCATCACTTCGAGGACAGTGATTCGGACTGTGAGGAGAGAACAAATATGTGTGTGCCTGCTCCCTCCTTACCTGGTGTACCACCTGAGTTGAGCACTGATTTCATAAATGAAACTGCAGGTGTGGTTGAGCATAATGACTTAACGCCAACTGATGTCATTCCAGGTGGTAGCGATAGTAAATCATCAGTTAGTTCACAACCACAGGTTGAAGGTGCAGCGACTTCGTATGACATTGCTCCAAGACGCTCAACCAGACAACGAAAATTGCCGAAGCGTTTTGATGATTATGAGGTGAATTGGTGATCAGACATTTCATAGTACCTGTAAGTTAGAGGTATATTTGGACATTGCTTTTGTGAGGGATGGAGGAGAAGAAAAGGATTGCGCCATAGTTGTGGCCTATTGTATTGTGGTTTAGGTATAGAAGTGTATTGGTAGGGCCTAGATGTGCCCATCTATTTATAGTCCCTTTTGTTCGAGTTTACAGCAGGTCACTTGTGACTGCAGGGTTGAAGTGAACAGGTGTTCCTATTTCCTATGTACAACTAGTATAACAGTAAAGTTGGTTTTTCCTCAAGAGAACTTTGTTTGTGTTGACATCTTTAAACTGGCTGTGCTAGTTTATTGCTAGGTATATTGAGAGGTGGTCAAACAGAATGAATGAACTATGAACAGGAATTACTGGTTTATTTATAGATCACTGGACACAGCCATGCTATGGGTGACCGATCCGAGAATAACCACCGGTCTCTGCCGTAATAATTAGTATCTATAATTAGTATCCTTACCACAAGAATCCCTCTTCATATGAGGTTGGATCATCCAAGAATAAAACATGTCATTGCTGACACAGAAATATAATGAGCCTGTGAGGATCAAAATCTTAGACAAAATTAGCCTTGGAGGCATGCATAAATACTAAATGATTTATCTTAAACAAATTATTTTCACATGCCCTAAATCTCTATCTATGCCTTTAAGCGAGAGTTTTATCTAGTAATGGGACCCTTTTCACTATATCAATCAATATATACTGTGAAACCATATCAACAACATCATCAAATGATAAACACAGGACAAATGTCAACATACTGACATAAAACAATCGCCTCCGTGGCATGGCTGTGGAAAGCTTACCACGACATAGAGCTAAGGGAATGAGAAGTGAGTTTAGAGGATTTCCAGGAAGTTGTCGCTTACCTTTTGGTCGTTTGCTTTTAGTTTTTTCATCTCCAATACTCACTGGAGTCGACATTCTGGAGCAGGAACTAAATATCCAAAATGGAGATGGCAAGCCTCGCTCTGAGAAAGTGAACTTTGCTGCCATCTATTGGGTACTTTGGCTATGGCTGTGTTCAATAAGATAGCAAAAAGTCACTTGCTATGATTTTATTCTGCTTTTATCTTATTTCGAAATGAAATAAGTATAATGTTTTAAACTCTATATTTGAATACCTAAACCATAGTTATATCGATAAGGTATTTTCAGATTGATTATTATTCTTGCAATATTTATGTATTTGTTATATTGCTGAACACGCTCTGCTTTAAGCACCAACATGCAGGGAAATCAGGGCCCTAACAGCTTGTTGAAGTAATGCAAATATCTCTATCTTGATAGTGATGACATTTACCCTAAAATTCGTGTTAAAGAGGTAAGTGTGTGTGTTGCCTTTTAGTGTTGCAGTAGGCCTTTTGGTAAAATTTATTATCAGGAATTTTGGAAACCCTTGTCATCCAGGCATTGTTGACAATTTGAAATTGTCCACAGGCCTATATTCATGCAGAGAAATACATCCCCTTGAACCGCAACGCCATAGGCACAGCATGCTAGCACCTAGGGTATGTGCGCCTCGGGTTACGCGGTGTAGCCTTGGTCACGTGATCTGATCTGTGCAATTAGCATGCAGCATCCTTTCTAGGTCAGATAGTTGCCAAGGAGATGGGAGGCAGCGACATTTGATGATGCATGGACAGTGCCCGATCCCGGTCTACTCATCTCAGATTCATGGTAATAGACATATGCTAGAGCTGCACTCACGGAGGGAGATCAACTCATGAGCTCACCACCCGTTCGACTCGTGAGCTCATGAGCTCACGGACGTTCCAATTTTCCAAAGAAATACTTATTTTCCAGCCCAGAAATTAAGAAATAAATATTTATTAGCGGAGATTTATTAACATTGCCATGTTTATTTAATTTAAAAACGTGCTGACGAGGTACAAAGGTCAGTATAGCACTCACCACTGCTTGAATTTATACATTGGAGACTGTAAAGAAGACATGACAGCGATAAGCAGTTATGTATGTTAAAGATGTGTGTTAGGTGCTCTGTGTTACGTTTGTGTTCCCAACATAGACGAGCTCACGATTTGAACATTTAAGCTCGAGCTCGGCGAGTTTGCCCCAGTGCTCGAGCCACTCGAGTTTGTGAGTGGTGAGTGCAGCTCTAACATATGCCAATCATATTAATTCAATTTCAAAACATCAGGCATCATGCATTATTAGATAGGGCTTTATTTCTAATATATGCTTCTGTATGCAGTAAAAGCATTGCCCAACTATGAATATTAGGAGTGTGTCTTTGAGGTGGTGTCAAATGTCAATTAAATGATAATTGATATTAAAATGATATAATAATTAGGGATCATAGGTCCTAAGGTCCTACTAGGCAAACGGTATGGACAGCCTATAAAGGGGACAAGTCTCCTAGTATAGTCTTTCCGCCTTCCTTAGTCCATGCACGAATGTCAATCACTGTCCAGATACACAACCAGCAGATCTCGCTCAACAGCCTTGACAGGACTCCTAGCCCAGGTGTTGATGAGAACCACTCAAGAGGTGCGTTCTGTGCATGTGCGTGGGCAACTTTCTCTTACATTTAAACAAATATGAGAGCCCTCATCGGTCTGTCTCCTATTGATGCCGTGCACTGAGGGCTTTACAATGGCCCTATGGTAATTGGTCTGCGGTGACCAATCCATGTTTTTCTTCATCTAAGGTCCTTGCAGGGATTCAACTGACTGATCATGTAGCCACTTCATGGGTAATGGGGTCAAAGGGAATGGGCGCCACCCCTTAGGGACTGATAGCTTTCTGGGAAAAGGAAAACCTTGTAGCCCCCCTGTATGAGCTAAGCTTAGATGACCAAACACAAGTGGATTCCAAACCAGCCGGTCAAACTGAACAAGCTAGCCTCAATCAGTGTCCACTTATAGCCGCCAATAGCCCAAAATTGGTGCTCTGCACAAGTGCGCATGCCCAACTAATGGTGGAGATCAGGTTTCTCTGTAATGTTATCGATACAAGAGCCCTGATTGGTCCTTGCTGTTCCCATGTGACCTCGCGCTGATGGCAGATCTGTGACTCCTGGCATGAGTCCAGCTCTTCACTAAAAACGCATATATAGTAATTTTGTCTCTCGCTACATATCCATTCTTATCTTCACCAAGGGCTAAGCTAGTGGGTAATCTTTATCTACTCTTCTTCCCTACCTTCCAGTACAAGCTTGCCTGTTTAAAAAGAGATGTATGTATTTTGTAAAAGGAATATGAGTTCACCTCCTATTCAGATTGAATAAGTAAACTGATGTAAAAGTGGAAGTTGAAATTTTGAAAAACTGAAACTCAAAGATTTTCTGTATTCTAATTTCTACAGTATTCACTTATATTTAAATGCTGTATGTAATTTGCATTCACAATGTATTTTCCATATATGATGGTTTTGGCACCACTGATGGCTTTTCCAATCAGGTGTTATCCGTGTAAAACTTTTACTAATTAGCATAATATTAATTTGATTTATTGAAAGATAATTGAACCAGAAAGATGTATATTAAGTCCTGTTAAGCATGTGTGACATTCATGGACGTGACACAGGTCACACCTGAGAGGTATGTGCACTAGTTGTGAATGTTTAATAACACTGGATAATAAAGTGTATTTATCTTCAGGTTATGAATATAGGGATTTCAGGAGCCAGACGCTGAATTATAATGGAAACCTCCATGATCTCCCAGGAGGACCAAGATCAGTTTCAGGTGCAGGAACTGTCGGAGAGAGTGATCGGAGGGCAGGTTGCCGACTCGGCCCAGCAGGTCTGCTTTGAGGACAGTGATGTCAGTATTCTCTATGCCAAGCGGCCTTGCGTCGCAAAGAAAGTCCTCTCTCCAGGTGGTGGATGCTACTATATTCTAGGTAAGGTTAGATAATTATATCATAACTATAAATTAGTTGATAGCCTGATAGGTGATATCATAGATAATAGGTGATGGCGCATATTTTAACCCATTCATGAATATAGCGACCACAATAGGCCTGATTATTTTGGTGATATTTTTCCAGGCTCCGACTTCAGACTTGGGGCCCAAAAAGGTCTTTTGATAAAAATCAGTGGTCAAAAACAGGATTTCTGGTTATCATACATACTATTTTGGACAGTAAAATCCCTGGTTAAGTCACACCCTGTTTTATAACAATAGCATCTTTCAGAAAATATTTCTCTGGAAAGGTATTAATGAGAAGAAGAATATTTTGTGCATTTATGCTTTATTATTAGGTAATACATGTATTCTTAAAAAGCATTGACTTATTTCAAGTGGAACTACAGAATTAGACATGATTAGACATGCCAGCACACTTGCCAAATTTCATACACACACACCCAAGTCTTTGAGGTATAATCTTAAAGCATTGTAATATCTCTTGATGTTTATCTTTATGTACAAACTTGAAATGAGTATACCAGTATTTTTTAGCACTAGCTATTCAAATTGACAGATAAATTGACTATCTTTCAAGATTGTTAGTATTCTGGTGCCTGGCTTAGTGGAAATATTTCAATTGCTCACTATTTTTTCGTTGAGTTTAAAATTAAAACAAGTTATTTGTTACCATTGCTCTCATCAGGTTGTCACAGTAAATAAACTATTTTTTGATTGTATTGTAGGTGATAGTCTTCCAGACATAGTGTCTACCATTGGTGTGATTATTCAAGATGAGATCCTTCAAAAGAAACAGGGACTGCAGCCCGGATGCATTGATAATAAAAAACATTCACAAACAGCTGTTGACGACAGCACTCGGTTGAAGGATATCGTCTCTGATCCAGATTCCGAAACGTTGGTTACATGCAAGAACATAACAGTAAAAAGTGAGGATGTTTCTAATGAAGGTTTGGGTGTCTCTTTACGTGACGAGGTGCTGCCCTATATTTACGGTAATTCTTTTAATTCAGAGGTGAACGCTGAGAATTCTCAGCCAGAACCGGAAAACGAACCTGAACTTTCCTCCAGTAGGGGGCAGGGCAGTAGAGAAACTCCCCTGAAAAGGAGTCTTGGTGAGGACAATGACCCTGACTATACTTATCCACCGAAGAGGAAACGTGGGCGCCCACGAAAAGATGCGCCAAAGATACTCCAGATAAAAATTGAAAAGGTGAAAACGAAAACTGTACCGGTGAAAAAAACTCCTAAGATCACACCTAATAGATCTAGATCCACAACAAAGAAGGATGGTAAGCAGTCAGCCAAAAAAACTAACGTTCCAGTTCCACTAAAAAAAGAAGTCCAAGATTCCGATGATGAGTATGAACATGACGATTCCGATTTTGACGACTCCGATTGTGGGGGTACGTCAGAAGACGAGTCTACCGCTGATGATCAGCGGAAAGATCGGATGCTAACCCGCAAGCGACGAGTGAAGAAGGATTATTGCCCCGACTGCGGCAACAAGATGGGGGCGTTTCACGAATGCGTGCTGGAGAACCCTGTGTGCTACATCCGTGATAAAACTGTGGCTGATGGTGAGGAGGGTGAAAACCTCAATCAGGCTCTCGCCACCGCACCAGAGGAAATAGATTTAGTGGAAAAGAATGGTAAAATTATCGTCAAAGCAGCAAAGGATATACTAGCATCAACTCAGTTTGGTCCTTTAGAAGGCACTCTTATTGAGGAACATAAACTAGAGCTGAATGCCGATACCCGCTACCTATGGCTGCAGAAATCTGGAGGCTCGTTCCTTGATAGCAGCAACACCTATCTCTCCACGGAGGATGCAGAGAAAAGTAACTGGTTAAGATATCTGTCGCCATGTCCCTTCAAAGGACATGGCAATGTGGTGGTAGTTCAGAACAAGGACATGCAGTTGTTTTTCGTTACGACCAGAAATATCCGGAAAGGCTGCACCCTGGAGTACTCACTGTCTCAGGTCTACCAGGAGGCGAGCCTAGCCGAGCGGTTCCCAATAGAGTGCGCTGCGTGCAGCGTGACATTCGAGCACGGACTCTTCGCCGGGAGACACAAGGCAATCTATCATCCCGGTGGAAAGCACCGCTTGCGGTTACTATGTAAACTGTGCACAAATGTGATCCACGGTCGGCACCAGATGGCTTTGCACAACAGGACCGTGCACCCCGGTCAGGGCACCATTCCGTGTCCGTACTGCGAGCGCATGCTCTGTAAGGAGGAGACGCTTCTACAGCACATCCAGGCTCAGCACGAGCAGCACGAGGATCTCAAGGTGGTCTGTGAGATCTGCGGAAAGGTGTGTATGCATAAAAAAGCCCTGGTGGACCACCGGCAGAAGACGCACACGGAGATGCAGGTGAAGTGTTCCTTATGCGGCAAGGAGTTCAGGCATAAGTTCTTGCTGCAGCGGCACATGAGATGCCACACCAAGACCTTCCAGCACTCGTGTGAGTTCTGCGGCAAACAGATGCACAACGCTTCCAATCTCAAGGTTCATCTTCTCACACACTCCGGGATCAAACCATTCGCGTGCGATGAGGCAGACTGTGGCGCCTCCTACTCTACGAAACAGTGCCTACAAATTCACTACCGCAAGGTCCACAGTTATACTGACGAGAACATGCCGACGATATCTCGGAAAATTCCCTATACATTTGAAGCGCACACCAAGGGAAAGGGTGCTGAAGATAAAGTAAAATCTCCGGCAATAGTTTCAAGGAAAATGTCCTCTGAATGCAAGGAAAAAAGGATGGAAAGAGCAAATGCTGGCTCTGAGGTACCCCAGCAGCCTGCCACAGGGTCCTGTATGCGTGCAGGCCAGGGTCACGGCTACCAGAACACGCAGCAGCAGTGGAACCCTCAAGCGGGGCCATATGAACACATGGGTGGACCACAGGTTTTTGGTAGTCCCGTCTTCCCCCAGTATGACATGCATGAGTATGGCATGCCTAAAGAACAATACTGAATTTGAGAGTTCTGATTGGTTAATATTGAATTTTAAATTTTTTTTTTAGATGAAATGAATTTTGTTTTTTTGTCATGCATGAATTTGTAATGTCTAAAGAACGCTACTGAATCTGGGAATTGGATGCCGAAATATTGTAGTTTTCCATGCCTAGTGATCTTATCCAGTTTTCCACACTTTCCCAAAGCTCTAGAGATATTTTACACTGTAAAAACATGTGTTCTATTGAGTCTACATGTGTTTGGCAGAAACAGCATAGGTTTGATTTTTTTATCCCCATCTTAAACAATTTCTCATTGGTAAAAAACCTGTGATGGATCGTTCGAAATTGAATATATTTCAAATAAGTGTCTTTGTAAATAGTGTGGTGATAGCGAAATGATCGACTGAGAATGTATCTTGCACGAGTGAGTGATTTTGTGTTTTAGGACTGCGAAGTCCCAAGGCACAAAATTACTCGCAAGTGCAAGATCCTTCTCTTTCCAACCGCAAATGATGGAACCTGTTTCTCCCATGATAAAAAGGAGAAATATACCGTGAAGGTGGCAAACTAAACTTAGTCAGCAAAAAGCCGCCTATGCACCAGTACAACAATGGCAATATGAGTGTGTTGTGATATGTGCCGTTTGTTTTCTGCTGTCGAAGTGCATGCATGCCATTGTTAGGTCTACTGTTGAAGCAGCAGAAAATTGTCCATCTTTACACGGTCCGAATTTAATGCCCTCAAAAGCACCTTTTAAAACATGTTCATCATTCATTTTTTTTATATCAACTTTTAAGAAAACGCCCTAATTTTAGGGCACTGACATTGGCGATCAGTTTCATGGATGTTTATTTTAACTTTTACAGGTTTCAGCATGACCTACACAATAATTATCCTGAACAGTGAACCAAGTGTAAAAAGATAACATCTCTTTATGGATTATCTGCACATAGTGCAGGCCTCTGAGTGGGAGAAATGTAGGTTCTTGAAATATTCCTGAGAGACCATGCATTGGCACAAGCTTGTGAGCTCATGAGTCAAATCGCTGGTGAGCACATGTCTCCTTTAGCTAGTGCAGCTCTAGAGCAAAAATGAGATATTTCTTATAGTAACCTACACAATTTGATGGCTTTATTTAGCCCCTTTAATTGACCTGAGTTAATTTAATTTTAGAAAACATAAATATATTTGATATTAAGCCAATCATCATCATTGCATACTTTTAATGCATTCCACCATGTAGCCAAAAATGGCAATACTCTGATTGTACCTTGTATCAGTGGTTGTCAGTAATCTTAAGAATGTCATTTTCTATGGTATTGATATCTATATGATCAGTATATTTGTATGATTTTGTTACCATCAAGTTGTATGAGAGAATATTAGAGCTTTGTACAAGCCTCTTTTATCACTGCATTATTGTCCTTGATAAAAATAAATGGAATATATATACATCATGATATCTTTGGTCATTGTTTTTGCTTAAAGCACTTTATATTCATGATCAAATTTCAGATACACATAACAGACGTATCCAAGGATAAGGCAGTGTTTTAGCTCTTCAGTCAGTAGTTGGACCAAGAAGTTGATAATATTGGGAAGTTATGCTGAGATAGTTGCCAGTCTTCTACATTCATGGGTCAAAAATCACCAGTTAACAATTTGCCCTCTTGCTCAGTATTTTTATGATGAAATCTAGTTTCAATAATTCTCTAAGAAACTTGACATCAAAGCTTAAACTAATGAAATAAATGAAGGCCAGTTGGTTATAGGTGGGTTCTGAATGATAGGTTTCTTTTGATATTTTCTAAAAGACGCCACTATCAGAATGATATCACTAAAATTGTTTGGTACAACCGTACAAACGTACAATGTATTTCAAAAATACACTGGGTAGGAATGTGTGAACCACAAATATGGTTACATTAGTAAAATACTATAAAACGGGAAAAGTTTGTGTTTATATTTGTAAATCAATGAAAAGGGAATGGGATATGAAATTTAGATGCATGGAATCTACATTTCAGTTTAACTACAAATAAAGAGAAATCATCCAAAATCACCACATAATTTAATACAAATTTTTCTTCTTTTACACTGGTATATAGAGTAACAGCAAGCGCATAACAAATAAATAATTAAGTGTAAGGCGAGGTAGGACAACTTTATTTCATATCAATTGTCATGGTTTTACATGAGTAGTATAATTATACACAAGCAGAAAATACAAGTAATGCACAATTTGCCATTTGATTCATGATTAATTCTTAAATTTGTCAGAGATTTCCTTATATCAGTGCTGCCTTAAGATACATATCTAATTGAAACCTGAATAGACACTTTGCACTTCCTACATAAATGAAGATACAGAGACTAAGATATCAGTGTTCTATTCAGGAATATTAACCTAGCTTGCAATTTCCTAGAGGGGAGAGTGCTATTTAGTAGGATAAATAGCAATGTCACATATCACTTGCCCATTCATGACTGAATTTGTTTTTCACAAGTGTAGGCTAGACATGTTATCTTTGAAAACAACTTTTTTAAACATTTGATGGATCAGATCAACTTTTGTACGTAACCTTTCCAATACAATGCTAAATCAACAAAAGGCTCAGGACATCTCGGAGCATTACACTACAGGCATGAAATGGTTAAATGAAATGGAACATTACAATACAATAAACCAAAATAAATTGCATGCAGCATCAGAAACAAAGATCTTCATCAGTATGCATCAAAATCACAAAAATCCAATATTTTAGATAAGGATAACATTGCATGGTGAAGGCAAAGTCAAATATTCAGGAGACTTGACAGATCCAAAAATTCACCAAAGGGAGAAATCCCTCACATTTCTCTTAGCAAAAAACATCTTTCTTCGAAGACCTTCTCTGAGTCCCCCACAAGCGGAAGGGGTTCATTATTGTTATTGGTTAGTCAAATGCTTAGTATTAACATAATATGCAATACAGGAAAGAGCGTTGAGGAATTTATTACACTTGATATGTATTTGCTGTCTTGTCGACTCATAAAGGGAACCATATAAAAGCACCAACATTGAAGAAGATTAGTCATTATAAACAAGCAGGATAACTCTATATAGCTGAAGTTCTTCTCAACTTTGGTGGTCCCCAATATCTATAATACGTCCATTTGACCCAGCCAAGACCGCCTGACAATTTTGGTAAAATTTCTCGAACAAAAGCAATATTTAGAAATTATTTGAGGGAGAATGGTTCATCAGATGTCTTTCTCCAACTATCCTTCAAACAGTGGTGAAAATAGACAGTAGCCCACCGGTCCGTTTCTACCAAAAATTATAATGAGATAGTACAAGTACAGTGGAACCTGTCTACATTGAACACTCACGGGAAATGAAAAAGTGTTCAATGTAGACAGGTGTTCAATGTATCCAGGTTCCGAGTAGTTAGTTAGAGGTCGGGTGAAATAGAAACAAAGTCAAAGGTAAATAGGTAAACATTTTTGAATAGATAAACATTAAACAGACTTGCTACCTTACAGCTCCTATTAATAATTCAACTTTCTTCACAATAGGCAATTCCTTATACAATTTCTTACTCATGTTGACTGGTTGCTTCCAAATTTTGGACTGATTAAGGGGTCCAAATGTGCTGCCTATGTGACCTCATTTTTGTTAGTTTGCAGTACTGGAAAACTGTTAAATGCAGTCATGATTCTAGCTTGCCCAGGGAACAATTGTTCTATGCTAACCACCCCCCTTTCCCGTGTGTGGGATTTGTTTTGGCATGGCTTATGAAAACAAGCAATTGAAATAAAACGAGTGTTAAGGATGAAAATCACAGGCTAAGTCCGCCTGTAGATGTTATCCATTTATTTGTTCCTTTTGTAAGAAAAATAATTATAACTATATTACCATTGAACATTAACAATATATATGTTCTTTTTGGATTAGTTCAGGGTTTTGTCTACTCTATTTTGAGCATGTTTCAATCATTAAGCAAGTTTTGAATGCATTTAGATTCCAGTGCAGAGTTTGAAATCAGTGCAGGATGTTCAATCTATACAGGTTAAATGTGGCCTACAGGAACACATTTGGTGTTCAATGTTCAAGATAGACAGGTGTTCAATGTATCCAGGTAGTCTCCCATTGATTTTCAATGGGAGTGTGCCGGGACATGAAAAATTGTTCAATGTACGCAGGTGTTCAATGTACACAGGTGTTCAATTTGGCAGGTTCCACTGTATACGTTTACTTGCTCAGAAAGTCTACTTAACATTCTGACCACATTAATTTAGTAAGCATCACATCCAGTTTCACATTTCTTCTACATTAGATTATAACTGTCACAATTCGTATATTTAGCAAAATGGACCATGAACGTTCAGTTATGAAATGGTTTTGGCTACTACTTTGGTTATTGAAGTGATATGGGCCGCTAATTTTTCTGATGGACCACTAAACTATTCATTTTGATGGACTGTTTGACCACCAAGGCTTAGCAAACTGTTTTCAGCACTGTTCAAAGAATTTGTGAAGTTGTGCTTTATTCCAAAATTATTATCATAAGTATGACAAGTGCAGATGACACTGGTCAAGTACTTCTCCAGACATAAATGTGCTAATGTGCAAGGCACCAGAAAAGTTCTGCTGGATATCAATTTTGATTTTCATACCGCCTTTGCTTCCTAGAGTAGAATAAAAGGATATATTTCAGGGATATTTTTAAAGACAGCTGTAAAAAGTCAGGTGAATTCCCACAAATGTCTGATGATATTGATCAGTCTTTATCTGATTGATACAACCGCCTGTCCATAGACTGGGACCCCTGATGCTAATATTATACCACCTGTTAATTTAGACTGTAAATCATTTCCCTTAACCCTTCCAATGCTGAGGCTACTTTTGTCCAAGGAACAAGGACACAAAGATTTTGAAAACCATCTTAACCCTGCCATATTGGTATTCATTGGATAGTTCTCCTCAAGTACTCTCAGATGAGTACCCATGTGCCACGGTTTCAATCATTTTTCAGAGGGTTTTGTGCATCATTTTGTATTGGACAAATTAGCCATCAGCATCATAAGGGTTAAAGCAGATGTACTTCACCTGTTCCTGAGTAAAGGAAAACAAGCATTATCTATATTCACTTGATATTTGCATTATAAAGGTAGCAGGTCATTATTTAGAAAACCTATGCTAGGACACCACTAGGAGACACCTTATGTGCCACCTCGTGGATACATGGATAGGTAGCAGTCTCCCTCAATTATTTTGATAACAAAAAAATACACGAACTTCTTTTGGCACCAGTAACCTGGTTTCAAAATTGTATACAGCAAGAATCTGAGCCAGGTTTTAGAAACTGGATGTCCAAGATTGACCATTTTTGAAATTTTGAGACATTGTCTATATTTCAAGGGAAAATACAATATTTTCAGATAACTACTATAAACATGTATTTACTAATCAAGAAAACCGGGTTAAAATTTGGGCAACCTAGAAAAATATCAAAATCTATAACTTGGAATAAGCATCTGTATGCACTGTCTTCAAGTTGAAAGGTTCTATTATTTGTTTGAAATTGTTTGTTTTTTAAATTCTTCACATAAATATCTGGGTGTCCCGAGGAATGTTTTTTGAGGATTTGGGTGTCTGAGTAATGCCTAGACACACTGATTAGAGCCATAATGTGTATGTAAAAGTTGCCACCTTTCTTTCTGTGTGGAAGCAAGGCTTGACAGAAAAAAGATAGCTAGGGGCTGTTAAGAAATTGTAAGGGCTACGCCTTGTAACATTTTTGGCATGAAGACCTGCTGGGCTAGTATGAAACTATGAATGTTGGGTATTGTGGAAATCATGACTGTCTCAGGGTTAGTATCAAAAAAGCAGATGTAGTAAAATTTAAGCCAGATAGTAGCCTTGCACGGCTAGTGGAAATCTTGGATCTTGTTGAGGTATGGGCAATTTTTGTTATTTTTAAATAATAACTTTTTTCCATATGATTCTTTTCGTGATTAACATGTATAGGGGGTACCATTGGCTGGGGGACAGTTTGAAGCACTAGAAATGTGAATGATCAGTACCAATGGTGCTGGGGTGCAGGTTTTGATCAGTACCACTGGTACTGGGGTTCTGGCACAACTCCCTGATGTACCTGGTACACCATGACGTCCATATTGTCACCAGCACCCTCCTCCTGGGGCTTGATCGGGGGCGCGAATGTAGGTGGCGCCAGTGATATCATATCATGTGCCTGCGGTCCCGCCGCGGCCAGGAAGCGCTGTTTGCTATTGGCCAATTCCTCCATAGACATAGAGCTCTTGGAGTGCGCCTCAAACGTGAACGGCACTTGTCGTTTGATAGCGGGCATATTAGTGGTGGAGAATCCGTGCGCCTTGCGGTAGTGGCTCTGCAGGCACTGTTTCGTGGTGTAGGAAGCTGTGCAGTCGGGTTGTGCGCACAGGAACGGCTTGACGCCTGAATGCGTTAACATGTGCACCTTGAGGTTGTATGCGTCGTGAAGAAGTTTCCCGCATTGGTCACACGTGTGCCTGAAGTCCTTACTGTGGATCCTCATGTGCCGCTTCAAGATGTCCGGCCGGAACCACTTGTTGCACACCTCACATTTCTCCTTCACTAGCGAGTGAATTTTACGCTTGTGGCCGTTCAAGGTTTGTTTCGAGGGACAAATCTTGCCGCATTGTTCACAAATAAATTGTTGAGGTGCTAAGTGTTTCATGCGTATATGATGCCGCAGGGGATCCGGACCAATGCACAAAGTATCGCAATGCGGACATTTTAGTGCTGCTGCCCCCTGGTGGAAGGTTCTGACATGCCTCTGCGCCGTTAATCGTCCAAGAAGAACCTTCCCACACAGCGCACAGGGGTAGCGCATTTTCATCTTCATGTCCGGGTGGAAGATCTGCAGATGGCGCCCGTAGGCCAGGAAATGATGGAAATGAACGCAGCAGCGTGAGCACGTATGATCATAGCCGACCCTTTCGAAGCTGTTTGGAAGACACTTGGCAGCAAAGGCAGGCGAGAACCAGTATAACAGCTTCTCTTGTGGCTGAATGGGTTTCACAACAAGGAAATATATCTCAGCCTCCTTCTCTACAACCCTCACATTGGCGTCGACCAGTGTGTCTGCGGGCTGCATGTACCGCAGCCAGTTGGAAACCGCCGGGTCTTCAGTGCTCATGTAAATGCTGTTGCGTACATGTTTATGAAGGTCCGCGTCTAGCAGCCATATATGTGATGTATCAGCTTGGGGTTGTAGGTCCCTCTCCTCTATAGAGGCACCCATAAGAGGCCCAAACAGGGTGCACTTTTTGATGTGTTGCAGAGCATAGATCTGGTCCTTTTTACCCTCCTCATGCACGATTTCCACCATACTCGGTGTGGTCCGTATTGCATATGCTTCCGTAGCTGCTGAGTCAACATTGTCGTCCTCATACACTCGTTTATCCAGCACGCATACTGCAGGCTTGTCCACAGGACAATCTTTGCCGTCAACATGAATACCACAAGTTGGACACACATTCTTCATATAAACCTTACTCACCAAGAAGCGTTTCTTGGAAACCACGTCATTTTTATCTTTTAAGGATGTAGTACCTTTGGTTTCTATGTTCTTCACTTTTACTTTAGTCTTTGGTTTTATTTTATTAACTATACGGGTGGGGATAGGTTTCCGTTTAACACGGGTTATTCGCTTTTTGGGTAATACCCCTTCATCATCATTTTCCGAATCAAAGTCTGGATCACTTTCTTCTTCAATATCGTTTTCTAAGGAAAAGTCTGGATCATTTTTCCGTCCGACATCGTTGTTCTGCTGCTCCTCCTCATCACAGGAGAGGTGCATGTCCGTCTCTCGGTACGATGCTGCTTTTGCAGGCATTCTTTGCTTGCGTTTGTGGCCTTTTTCACTTTTCGCGCTTTTAACAATCCTTCCTTTGCGTCTGGGTGTCAAAATGGATACCTCCTGAACATTCTGCGTCGCCTTGCATCGCGAGCTTCGTCCACATTCGGCAGGAGACGCATTTGTATCCGGAGATAAGTTTTCATGTGGCACATCTTCACCAGCTCTCAGATCCTGGGTATCAGACTCCCTAAGAATCTGCTCCTGGATATGACCTGCAGAGAACATGGCTGATTCCTCTGTCTCCTCCTGGTCTTCCTCCACAACCTCATCAATGATTTCTACCTTCACTCTAGTTTTGAGGAAACTGTTTGACTGCTGGCTGTCATTGGGCTCAGCAGGAGAGGACTCAATAATTTCCTCCTTTACAGTAGCTTTGGGGAAGTGAGTCGGTTGTTGGCTGCAGTTCAGCTGACCTGGAGATGATCCAACAAGGCTCTTTGTGTTATCTACGGACAAGTCAGTTGCGACAGGTGATTCTTCCTGGAGCAAGATTCCTGCTGCTACTTTGCACTCTTCAGACGTTGCACCTGCAGTTATATGAAATAAAATATTGCAATCATTTTCTGATAAAGGAATGTCATGTGAATCATATTGTGAATAATTTGGATACTGTAAAACAGATTCTATATAATTAACATGATAAACCCCTTTCATGCCGGGAGGGTGATACCTAGGGTGAAAAAAAAGGAATTCATTAAAGAAATTTTGTCAGTGATTTCTGTTTTAACTAGATCTACATCACAAACACTGACAGGGTCTTAGCCAGGATTTCAAAAATACCAGTCAAAAACAGCATTCATTAAATCTATGCCCATCCCATCCCGATTAAATAGCTACTCTAGATACTTCTTCAAATCCTTTTACCAACTACATGTTATAACCTATAATTTTAAATAGGGCAATTGATACATTAGTGGAAAGTGGTTTGTAATTAGTATCTAGGTATTAGTCCAAAAAAGCAAAATTGAAAAATTCTCTTTAGAAGTTTTTGCCTGTCCAGAAAGGAGTTTTTCAGGAAACTGCCCTTCCAAAAGACTTCTGGACGGGTCCTGGCTAAGTCTGTGCATATTAGTATATGACAGGTAAGAATCATGTGAAAATAATGCAGCCATATTTATCAACAAGACGTCAGCATCTTTTTGGCCCCACAGCTGAAGAAATTATAACTCTAGAGTTAACTGATGTTTTGTTTACTGACCTAGTATGATTATGTACATCTGTCCGCGCGGAGAGAGCATCTTTTTGGGGCTACAGCCTGAGTAAGCTAAGATGTTAACTGATGTTTTGTTTACTGACCTATGATTATGTACATCTGTCCGCGCGGGGAGAGCATCTTTTTGGGGCTACAGCCTGAGTAAGCTAAGATGTTAACTGATGTTGTGTTTACTGACCTATGATTATGTACATCTGTCCGCGCGGGGAGAGCATCTTTTTGGCGCTACAGCCTGAGTAAGCTAAGATGTTAACTGATGTTTTGTTTACTGACCTATGATTATGTACATCTGTCCGCGCGGAGAGAGCATCTTTTTGGCGCTACAGCCTGAGTAAGCTAAGATGTTAACTGATGTTTTGTTTACTGACCTATGATTATGTACATCTGTCCGCGCGGGGAGAGCATCTTTTTGGCGCTACAGTCTGAGTAAGCTAAGATGTTAACTGATGTTTTGTTTACTGACCTATGATTATGTACATCTGTCCGCGCGGGGAGAGCATCTTTTTGGCGCTACAGTCTGAGTAAGCTAAGATGTTAACTGATGTTTTGTTTACTGACCTATAGTGACCTATGACTATGTACATCTGTCCGCGCAGGGAGAGCATCTTTTTGGCGCAACAGCCTGAATAAGCTAGATGTTAACTGATGTTTTGTTTACTGACCTATGATTATGTTCATCTGTCCGCGCGGGGAGAGGATCTTTTTGGCGCTACAGTCTGAGTAAGCTAAGATGTTAACTGATGTTTTGTTTACTGACCTATGATTATGTACATCTGTCCGCGCGGGGAGAGCATCTTTTTGGCGCAACAGCCTGAATAAGCTAGATGTTAACTGATGCTGTGTTTACTGACCTATGATTATGTACATCTGTCCGCGCGGGGAGAGCATCTTTTTGGCGCTACAGTCTGAGTAAGCTAAGATGTTAACTGATGTTTTGTTTACTGACCTATAGTGACCTATGACTATGTACATCTGTCCGCGCAGGGAGAGCATCTTTTTGGCGCAACAGCCTGAATAAGCTAGATGTTAACTGATGTTTTGTTTACTGACCTATGATTATGTACATCTGTCCGCGCGGGGAGAGCATCTTTTTGGCGCTACAGTCTGAGTAAGCTAAGATGTTAACTGATGTTTTGTTTACTGACCTATGATTATGTACATCTGTCCGCGCGGGGAGAGCATCTTTTTGGCGCAACAGCCTGAATAAGCTAGATGTTAACTGATGCTGTGTTTACTGACCTATGATTATGTACATCTGTCCGCGCGGGGAGAGCATCTTTTTGGCGCTACAGTCTGAGTAAGCTAAGATGTTAACTGATGTTTTGTTTACTGACCTATAGTGACCTATGATTATGTACATCTTTCCGTGCGGGGAGAGCATCTTTTTGGCGCTACAGTCTGAGTAAGCTAAGATGTTAACTGATGTTTTGTTTACTGACCTATGATTATGTACATCTGTCCGCGCGGGGAGAGCATCTTTTTGGCGCAACAGCCTGAATAAGCTAGATGTTAACTGATGTTGTGTTTACTGACCTATGATTATGTACATCTGTCCGCGCGGGGAGAGCATCTTTTTGGCACAACAGCTGGAGAAAGTGCAGAGAATGTTGGCAGAGACGTCAGTATCCGTGAAGAGATGCCCCGCCTGAGAGAACTGGCGCTCGGGAACATCCAGCACCTGATAGTCACCCATTGTTAACCTGGATCTCCTGCAACAAAGACAACAATAATAAAATCAGATAACTTTGGTACAGCATTAGGGATATTCCAGAAAAAAGTGTGTGTGTGTTTTGCTGTTTTTTTTTTTTTTTTTTTTTTTTTTGGGGGGGGGGGGGGGGGGGGGGAGGAACGCACTCCTAAAATAATTGTTGTGGGTGGCGGTAATGCTGTTAAAACATCATAGCAAGTGAGGTGTGTCAACAAAAAATAAACATGACCCAATTGGGGGGTGGGGTTAACATAGACTTATCTAAATATCAAACATGGAATATGGGGATGGGGGCAATATGGCTATGCCCTTGTCTACTCAATGTTTTTCTCTTTCTTTTTTGATATGACAGTAATGAAGGTTCCTGGAGATTTTACCAATAGACTCTGTCACATCATCACACAATTTTGTCAACATGACAGGACTTACCCAGCCAACCACCAGGGAGTCATTTCGACTCCCAAACACATGATTTTTGGGAAAATGACACCCAGTTGTATTTTGCAAGATTTTCTGTATTTGTTTGAGTCCAAGGAAATATTTCAAAAGTTTCACTCATAGAAGACAATAGGTACATCAAATGACATAGAGAAGCACATTTTGTTTTGCTAAGTCAATATATAAGGTTGCCATGATCATTCTTGTAAATTGAGTAACAAACTTTCAACCCCCTAAATTTCAAAAATCCTCAATTTTGACCCCCTGTTTCCAAATCCTGGGTAACACCCTGATGACACAGTTAACCTTTTTTGAATCCCTGAATAATAATTTATATAAACTTGCATGAACTATTTTGAAATGATAAAAAAATTGGTAACATGTTCAAAACTTGGTTTATAAGTACTTAATTGAGGGGTTAATTAGTTATTACATTTTTCAAAAGAAATCCATCCAATCTACTCTCATGTAACGACTGTGGTAAAAAAATTCACCTTCATTTCACCTTTATATATATAAAGCTGAACATTTGAAATTGAAACAAATTTCTAATGTTAATAAAAATAAATGAAGAAATATATACAGATTGGCCCTTCAACTAGATGAAAATAGTACCACGGCCAAAATTGGAACTGCATGGTGATCAAGTCTCTCTGCACAACGAAATCTCTAATTCCTGTAATAAAGAGTGGTTTACAACTGAATTGTGTTGCTTGCATCTGTTATAGATAGATAGATAGATAGATAGATAATCTTTATTTCAAGTCGGTAATAATTTTACATAGTAAACATGAGCTGCCAGGGCTCTTGGCCGACTACAAAATAACAATTCAAAATATAAATACAGGGTTTAACAGCAATATAAATGATAAGTAGAGGGTAAGTAAGTTGGCACACATTAATTGACAATGAGTAATAACTTCAGTCTTTCAGGACATGTGTTTATGGTTATTGAGTAAAATAGCAACTACTTCTGATCATTTACTGGTATTACTTATAGCAGCAGAGAGAGCAGGTACAGTTAGTTCCAGACCAGGTTGAGATTAGGATTTTGAACTCTTTTAGTGATGTTGTTTGTCTTAAGTTGTTAGGTAGGGAGTTCCATACTTTAGGTCCAGCATATCTAATTGATTGCTTTCCAAAGGAGATGGTGTTATATGGAGGTAATATTAGAGAGTGGTTCCTTCTAAGGCTGTATTCAGATTCTCTCTCTGTGAAAAGAGAGCTGACATAGGGAGGGGCCCCTCCATGGACAGCTTTGTGAATCTCTGTAGCTAGGGATCTCAGTCTACCTAGATGTAAGCTTTGTAGTTTAGCCTGGTCTAGTAGCTTCTCATAGCTGCTTTTGTAATCCCTGTAAACAAAGCGTAGGGCTCGTTCCTGTATCCTCTCTAGCTTGGAGAGATTTTTCTTGGAGCAGAAGTGCCATACAAGGGGGCAGTAGTTGAAATTTGACATTATGTAGGTGCGAAAAATTGTCAGTCTGCTGGATTGGTCTAAGAGGTGACCAATTCTTTTAAGAGCATTGTTGCCAGATCCTGTATCTTAATGAGAAACACATTGTGTGGGGGTATCAAAATTGGAACTTTCCTGCCCAGGGTCTTAACCAGGATTCAAAAACTGTGTGCCTAAAATCGGCAAAATTTTGTAAAATTGTATGGCGTTCTATCTCAAGGGAGATCACAATATAATATTGGGATTACAACCATAAACATGTGTTTACATATTGAAATAAGGCATAATATCCTAATATACACTGTCATGGGAATTATATTGAGGTGGAAAAAATTTAATATTATATATATGTCCAGATGACGCCCAGACACCAGGCCGGCTAAGACTATGTTCCTGCCTCACCACTTTTTTTATATTGATTTAAAAAGGGGTCTTGCATCGTCCGCATAGTGGTATCGTGGCAAACCTCTGTTGTCATCAGCGTATTATAGGGAACCCCCTCCCTGTTTTTTAATTTCTCCTACAAACACCCCCCCCCCCCCCTTGCTGGAGGTTATTCTAAATAATGTTAGTCCTATCTCCAACATAGACGTTAAAAGGGGTGAAAAATCTAAACTGGACAGAAACGTCAAGCCCCCAAAACATTTATCTTAAATGATCTACCCCCCCCCCCCCCCCCCTAGAACCTCCGTGCCATAACGTTACGGCCCTATGCTATTGTTGCTCTGACGGGCCTCACCTATAGATCTACACGGCGAACGGTACGGACAGCCTGAGGGGGCAAGTCTCCTGGTCTACCCCCCCCCCCCCCCCCCCCCCCCCCCCCCCCCCAAGAAGCTCCATACTACTACTGCTAGTGCGCGGATGGAGTAGATAAATATTGTAAGATAAATGAGTCAATAGGTCGTGCTACTTCTCCATACACTATAGTGTAGTACGGAATTACAGTTGTAATGTTCAGAATGGTACTTCAGGTGAGCGATAATAGGCGCACAGCCCACTCCAATTGAGAATAGTTGTGAAAATAAACCATTACATTGGAGAGGTACGCAGCTGCTTATGAAAGAACAGAGTACACATATCATATGCACAGTCCAAAGGCACAAGTACAACCCGTGTATGTGACAATGTGTATCATTGTCTTTCGCATTCCCAAACACTTAAACACAACTTACCCGTTCGCTCATACCAAGTTGAGTGCTGAGAGTGAAGCGATCGCAATATCAGGAAGTGCTGCCACCTATTGCCAGAGCGAGTAACTAATGCCAGACGAACATCACTCACACGCGCTGCTCAGCCAGAGAACAGGAAGGCGGGAAGGTGGAGTTCATCATCATTATCATCAAAATACTACTCTCAGGTGTTACGACAGGCACATGACTAAAAGGTTAAGGTTAACATGAGGAAGATTATAATAGTCAGCCGAGTGCGAGAAATGTAGGGGAAGAATATAAAGAGACTAGTCTGACCACCGGTGCCAACGGTGCGGTGCCGCATCCTTCTTCCTCCTCATAAATTGAGTATGGCACCGGCTGAGGAGAGTGTCTTCCATGCAGTTTCGCTGGTCGTTAGGCATTGACCATTTGATCTCGGGCGGGGGGGGGTGGTGTATCGAATTGAAAAAAATAATCGTGCCCGGAAATTCTTTGAAAAAGGTAATTGAGCCCTGATAATCAGTGAAAAAGATTAGGATAATTGAGCTCTGCCTCCATGAAAAAAAATAATTGGGCTCTGGCCAGAGAGCCCTGCACACCAAAAAAAAGGGTCTCAGATAAGTCTGCATCTCAGAGCATCTAGAACCCTCTGGCTTCTGGGGGCCTTGAGCGGCCCCCAGACACCTGGCCGCAATGCCATTGTGCCACAGGCAGACAGGCCTGCACACCAAGAAAGGGTGAAAAAGGTAGATGGTTTTCTCAAAACAGGAAGAAATTTCATCTGGAATAACTCATTTACGCCTCGAATAAGACGGATAATGCATCTCAGAGCATCTAGAACCTTCATTGGCTGCGGCGGACGGCCCCATGTGCGCCAATGGCATACAGACTTAGACCCTGAAAGTGATGAAAAAAATTGAGCCCTCAAAATCTGCGAAAAAGAAATTGAGCCTGGAAATGATGAAAAAATATAATCGAGCCCTGAATCTTAACGAAAAAAATAATTGTGCCCTGACTTCTATACACGACCCCCCCCCCCTGGATATCTAATGGTCAATGCCTTAGCATTCATCAATGCCAGCTGCCCTGGCACAGAGAAAGGCGGCATGTGCTTGAAGTTCAGTGGATTCGGCCATTTTTACTATTTTAGTGCAGACGAAATTCTGCACTACAACGCACGTGAAGTACGCCCGGGAAAAAGTTGTCATGACGACAACTGAACAATCAAAATGTTCGCGTGCTTTAAGTGCTGACGCTAAAGTTAGCACTTAACTTTATAGTGCTAGCATTGTCAGCTTTGTGGAACACGATTGATGGTTAGTGCACTAAGTTCAGACTATAGTCTGTCTGACTTGGTTGGGCTAACAGCTTTTTCCTCTTTTTTCCTACAAAAAGTTCGTTTTTGCCATTCAAACTTGGCAAACCTCTTAACCGCATGTATGTATAAACATACTTTTTGTCTCAACTCTGCAAAATGTTGATTTTGCTCATTAGGTCCCATTGTAAAATTTGCCCATTTCCAAAAGTTGCCAACAGTACAAACATGCGAGATCGTCATTGTCCTTCAAGCCCAATAATAACTTAGTAAAACTATAATATCAAGTTGATATTCATTGGATGGCTCTCAATGACTACGCTCAGATGAGCACACATACGAATCCGATACTTACTCATTCCGGGTAGGCTGACCTCAAAGCCTTCCACCATGTCTGAGTCTGGTGCACGCACTATACCCATGACATTCTCCTTCCCACCATGTTCCCGGAGGAACTCTTCTTCCGCGCCCGATGGTGGGGGGGGATTGTGGTCCACCTCCAGTTGGGGGGTGCCTCCTGTTCCTCTCCCTCTGCCGGCACCTGGATTTGAAATTCTTCCAACGCTTCTTTGCCTGCTCCACCGTCACCGGCTCACGGTCCTTAGCCACACTGAATATATACCTCATTTTGGTAATAACTTTGTGACAAGAGCATATTTTGCAAAATATCCAAAAAAGTATTGAGAATAAATGTGATAACTTTCCCTCCGTATTTACCTTTCCTCCACTATTTAGATATTTCATGGCCAACAGACCACAAATGTCAGTAGGAACTCTGTTTGAAAATTAAGTATTTAATCTCAATTTTTCATCACATTGCATCTCACCCCTACAATATGCCTTAAACATTTAGACAAAAAAAAATACAAAAGAAACTTACCCCACTATGAAAGGAATCCATTTTCCTTTGGCCAAGTTGCTTTGAAGATTCCCTCACTTCCATCTCTTCTGATTCTCGGCCTTATAAACAGCAATGTTCACTGTCCTTTCAACAGGTCTGATCAGGGATACAAACAGAACTAGTGATTTCTCCTCACATTTGTTAAAATTCAAAATCTTCTTAATAACTTAAGTCAGAATTGAACCTTTCCTATAAATTATCTTGATTTATTGAAGTGCTCTATAAGGTGTCTGCGTTTTGGTCAACAATAACATGTCATTAAATGAATAAATGGAATGAAGACTGTCATAAAATACATCAAATGATTAGGCCAAATTGGGGTGACACAGACGTCTGCTTGTACCAGTTAAGATATCGATAAGGTATTGTATAATTTGTAAAAAATCCGAGATATTCACTACACTCCATGGAAGGATGGGTGCATTTACCTATGAAAATGATACTGTTGTACATGAACCGTACATTGTTCCGTCAACTACTTTGTGGAACCATGATATGAGGTCATCTATGTGATGAATTGAAACGGCAACTACAATTGCTCCATCTACCCCAGTGTTGTGAGAGCGAGTGTCAATGAAGATGAGATGTTCACCTGTATGTATGATTGCTGTTGTTGATGTCCTATGGGTAAAAATAGTGTTTGTTTATTTTGAAGCTTTTTGAGGTAGTACGCTAGAGTGCTGGTTGGGAAATGTTGATCAAATCTTGGATAAGTTGGATTTACCTGCGAGTACACTTCCAAGGATAGGAGGGCTTTTGTTTTCTCGAACAAGTGCTTAGTTGCCTCCAGGAGGACAAGTTCAAAAAAATGGTGCTGGGTGAGATCTTGTGTATGACATGAGCTTGACAGAGCCATTTAGGTTACTGCCATTTGGTGGAATTAAGTATAGCAATTTGGTAGATATTTATGATCTCTAACTAAACTGTCTCAGTTCCTGAGGCAGTTTCCTGAAAGCAAGATCCAAGATGGAGGAAAGAGGACTCTCTCTGCTATTCCAGGAATATCCTCCGCTAATACTTGCTCAACGCCATTCTTATGTTGACTTTGGGTGCCTGAAAGATGATATAGCGTGTTTGAAAGTTAGGGCACAATTTTTATTCTCATTGAGATTCAGGGCTCAAATATTTTTTCATTTATCATTTCAGGGCTCGATTGGAATTTTTTTTCGCAGATTTTGAGGGTTCAATTTTTTTTCATCACTCTCAGGGACATAGGGTGTCCAAGTCCGTATGCCATTGGCGCACAGGGGTCAGTCGTCAGAAGCGAAAGGGTTGTAGATGCTTTGAGATGCATAATCAGCCTTATCTGAGGCCTAAATGAGTGATTCTAGATGAAATTCTTTCTGTTTTGAGAAAACAATTAACCATTTTTCACCCTTATTTGGTAGGCAGGGCTGCTTGCCATTCTTGCACTGCCATTGCAGCTCAAGGCCCCCAAATGCCAGAAGGTTCTAGATGCTCTGAAATTTGTTCCCAGATATGTACTATGACCTCATATAATAGTCTTTTTTTGTCTGCATGTTGCTGCACAAATATTAAAGTTGTAGGTTACTGTTTATGCCAGTAGCTTGTTACATTTTATGGATACTTGAGATAGCTTAAATGATGTAGGTTATAGATGCCAAATATGTATGTTGATATTAGGTTTTTGGAGAAATTCTTTTTTTTTCTATCACCCTCTCGCATTGCTTTCTTGGGAAAATGGTTCCCACTGAAAACTGGTACCATTACAAGAGCAATTCCATTCCAATGATCTGTCAATGGTTTGTAATGTGTGAATAAAGAACAACATTCCTTCTTGTAGAATTAACATTTATTTTTCCTGAAGTGTTACCACATCCTTGTTCTTTCCCCAAGAGTACTGACATGTAAACTACCTGAGCCCAACTATTTTTTTATGGAGTTAGAGCTAATTTTCATTTCACTGATTTTCAGGGCTCAATTTTTTTTAAAGAATTTCTTGGCACAATTATTTTTTTCAATTCCATACACGCAACCCCCACCCATCCTTTTGATATGCCTGCATGTCCTGTTGGCCTAGTGGTTGAATGCATAGCCACTGACTGTGCTCCGTCTCCTATTACTGGCTGGGTTTGAATGCCTGTTATGGCCTAATCTGAATATCTAGAAATGAGTAAAGTGTCCAAATCTGTATTGAATTTCAACAAAACATTGCAATCACTGAAGAGACTGGAAAACCACAAACAGCATTGCATGATTAGTTTAAAAAAATAGCAATATTCCTTATTAATTAGAATATATTGAAAAAGGCATTTTTAAACATCTGCTTTCACTTTTTTTTTTATAAAAAAGCAACAAAAAACAAAAGCATTAAAACATATCAATGCTCAGACTTTACCTGAACTACGGGAGATGAACTCTTAGATTCATCGGTACGCCTTTCTAAATTGTAACCAATCATGCAGTTCAGTCAAATTCAAGATTTCCTGTTGCCCAATCTTTTTACGCAATCCTTTGGTCCTAACTCCTCCAAAAAGTCCATGGTATCAGCTTGAACCCCACAGACTTGTTGGTAAAGCGAACAATGCTGGCCGATGGTGCGCTCTCAACAGGAGAGCCATTCTCATGCATTCAAACGACTCACAAATCTAAAGTCCCTTTCACACCAACTGGCGACGTCTGGCGATGCACTGACGCTGTCTTCACGACTGCTAATTCATCAAAAATCGCCAGAACATCGCCAAATGATTTGATTGACGACTTATTGACCACCTAATGACGCCCCAGTTGCAACACATAAACGTACATATCACGATGTGCTAACAACTCGGTCACGATTGCTGACAACTTCATGACGATGCACTGACGACCACTGGCGTCTTCTTGGCGAATTGGTCAAGACATATTGGCAACATTGCGATGTGTTGAAGACGATGTGGCGACCGAGTTGTCAAGTGATGAAAGAGGTATATAAGGAGAGCAAGACTTGTCCCTCTATCATAAGTGATCATGTCACAAGCCGATCAACAAGTAGGTTTTCAACTCTTGGGAGCAGCTGCAGTATGGTGGTGCGCCGGAGGAGACTTTTGCGCCAGCAGCAACGGGAGCAGCAGCGGCAGTGGCATCAAAGGACCTGCTGGGCACGTCCATGGCTGTTGAGGAGGCCTGAGTTCGGACAGTATGAAAATTTACTGCATGAGCTGAATCGGGAAGATACGCAGAGCTTCAGGAACTTCATGCGAATACCGCCTGAGCTCTTTCGTGAACTGATTGAGAGGTTGGGACCCCGAATTCAAGCGAATGATACAAACTGCCGTAAAGCTTTGACACCTGGCCTTAAGATAGCAGCTACTCTACAGTTCATGGCCACAGGGGACTCTTATAAATCTCTACAGTATGGCTTCAGGGTTGCCCACAATACAATCAGCCTCATAGTGACTTGAGACGTGTTCAGCAATTGTTGACTTGACATTGGTGTGGATGTTGCTGCTGCAGTTCCCTTGTCTTTTGCGGCCGCCATTGTGACATCTGGATCCTCGGAGGTGTCAGTAGTAGGTGTAGGAGTGGTATTTTCAGCCTGCTTTTTGCAGGAACGAGTGACAAGCTGAGATAGTATATGGGATTTTAAAAAACAATTTTATTAATATCTTATTTTTGCCATTGCACATAAACATGGAAAGTGCTAGTCTGAGGTTTTCACCATGATAAACCTATACTTATTAAACATATACCATAACACACTTGAACCACATAACTGATCACCTTACCAAGATATTACTTGAACCACAAGCAATTGCTGATTTTGATGCAGTTTACAGTTCATAGGCGATACCAAATGGATTAACATATGCATATACAAGTTAGTGTGCAGTAACCGTTACTTTGAAACAACGCTGTACTACTGATTGCTATATAATACATGAATAACTATAATCTGTAGATCCAAGCCATGGAACTTCTTCCCTGACTCATGTATAGGGCTGTACACCTGTACACGGTACCAGCACCGAACCGAGAACCGCTTCAGGGAATACCCGTTTCAATTTTAAACGGTACTGCTATCAGTATTTCCTGAAGCGGACATGGACAAAACACGCACAAAATTCGTTCAGAAGTTGAGGAGCAAGTCCTCAAACACGGCCAGAACTGTCGGACGTGACAGTTCAAAAAGAAACTTACGTGATTGCAGCGAGACTATGGGCAGTGCTTCGCTACTGCAGCGCCGCCATGTTGGACTACGTAGTTTATTCTTCAGATCGTGGTGGCGCTGCAGTAGCAAACTAGCTGCTATGATCATTTTCGCGTTGTCCATGATACCGTTAACAGTACCGTTAAAATACCGTACCGTTTTGTTGGTATCGGTACTGGTACCGTTTCATCCTTAAAGGTATGCAGCCCTACTCATGTAACGTATTAACAATAACTAGGTGGGATGAGCTGAATAGCGCCATAGGACGAAATGGCAAGCATATTAAATATTTTACAGTGGGGCCAGTGCTCACAGTGCATCGGCTTGCGCTGTTATTTGTTGTACCAGAAATTTGGTTGGCTGGACTTGCTGTTACAGTGGGGCGAGTGCTCACACTGTTAGCAAGTGACTGAATGGAGCTGAGGAAGGTTGACATTTGCTCAGCCATAACCTTTTGCTGCTGAACATTGATAGCCATGACTAGAGTGTTAGTATCTAACGAAGCTGGAATAGTTGGTACAGAGGTGTTCAGATGATGGGCACTATCCGCAATGTTCGAATTGCCAGTCAAGTTATCTATGTTCTCCGAACATAGTTGTTGAGGGACTGTCTGGATACTTGAAGGGTTTTCGGTGATGGGAGTTGCCTGTTCATTTTGAGGGTTCTCACTGATGGGAGCCTGTTGAGTATTATTATGGTTGTTCAGCGGGTTCTCATTGATGGGAGTTGCCTGTTGCTGTGCAAAGTCCAGAATCTCCTTGACAAAGATATTATCTGAAATTCTTCCTCCACTAATTCCATGCAGATGCAAATAGCAATGGTGACTAATTTTAAAATCTTCACTAAACTCTGTTTTGCTATGTGGAACTGACAGATGATCTTTCAAACTTCTCACAAAGCTGTGACCCACTAAAGCTCCACTTTTCATGTTGAAATGTACAACATGGATTGACCTGTTGCCCTAGTTTCACTCACCGGGAGTACAGAAGCAGCTCCTGTGATGTTAAATAGGCAGGGTTCCAGGCGGTGACCGTAACAAAGTTGTTTTTTTGAGCCGTGGTGGTCACGGTAGTAGGTGTAGGAGTGGTATTTTCAGCCTGCTTTTTCTTAAGCCTGCACAGATTTGGCATTGCTGCTGCACGTGGTTCAATCAGGAAGTGAAACGCACATGAATTCACATCTGGGAAAAATAATTGCCACCACGTCGCCAGTAGTTTTCACCGCATCATGAAGCATCATGAAAGCGTCTCAAAGAGTTGCCAGTGCATCGTCACCCGCTCACCAACAAAAACACTTACGATCTGTTAACGATGCATTGGCGAGCTGCTGGAATAACGTGGTGATGGTTGGCAAAGCGCTGATGACCGATTGACGACGCTACATTCACTGGCGATGCTTGGCGATTTTTTTTAACATTCCAAAAAAATCACCAAGCTTGACGAAACGTTGTTGACGGCTGACAATGTAATGGCAATGTACTGACGATGTCTGGCGATGTGTCCAAAATTGTTGGTCGCCAGTGCATCGTCAGTTGGTGTGAAAGTGGCTTAAACCCCCAAAATGAGGTTGTTGGTGCAATCGGTAGAATTGTTTTCAATGACACCTTTGAAGGTGTCATTGAAAATAAACGATTTTTGACATATGTTATGATACGACAGGCTTGAAGCAACGGCCCTGTCATATCATATGGAACAAACAGGGCCTTCCAGAAATGGAAATATTGCAAAATACAGACTTCAACAATGTCCGTATTTTGCGTTCATACGAGAAATGGCCCTGGATGTGTCAAAGGTATCTGTCCAGTAATTTGCTGACCATGTGGAAAATACCATGAGGTTTTATGGGACTTTCCACGGTTGTACGATGGTAGAAATTGCTCTTCGAGCTCAGAGATCCCACTTTGAGATATTACTTGCTTGGCAGGAGTGTAATAGCTAATAAGTTTTGAGTTATGAGGTGGGAGCATTTGAAACTCTCCAGAGCATCGTTACTTCGGTGATGATTCACTGATTGATGAGAGGGTAGTTTTGTTGTAATGGGTTCTGCGTAAATGTTATGAAAACAATGGCCATTTGCCTCAACATAAGCTTTTACTCTGCTAGTCGTCCTCCCATGAAAGCCCATGAGTATGTAAAGTAGGCCAGGGGAAGTACAACCCCCAGGAGGTAGGGAATGTAATCAGTTGCAATATGTCCTTACAAAGACGGACTTTGGCTAAGTGCACTAAATTATATAGGCCTATATATGCCCATGTACTGCAGTTTCTTTTTCAACAATCTAATGTCTAGTACATATGAAAACTATTGTTAGGCAACACTGGTGTCTGACTGTCTGGGGTCTTTTGAGAGGAGTTACAAATGTCCCAATTCCTTTTGGCGATTTTATGAAAAACATCATTGCTTCAATGGTCTTAGAGCTGTTCTAGAGCAGCTATGCGGTGCAGCTCCCTAATTTGCATATAAAAATGGACTAGACCAACTCCACAGCTGCTCCCTTCTTATTTCCAAATCCAACAGATCCAAAATTAGAGCATTTGAGAATTCCTATATTCTCCAACCAATCTGATCTCAAGGCCAATGACCCTTACCCAATGCCCTAATCACTTAAAGGACCATTACATCATACGTCCTTTTATACTACCCTCATCCAGGCGCTGCTCTAATTCTGCTACTTTGTCTCTCAGTCTTTCGTTATCCTTCTGCAAAAACCTGTTCTCTACCTTCAATGCATCATTTTGCACACAGCTCCTACATTTGAATTCACCTCTCTTAAGCTCCTTTCTCTTCCTGCCTGTACTGCACCCTTCAATCCACTGTTTACATTCCTCACACTCCACAGACCACTCTTCCTCTTCACTAGACTCACTAGTGGTCCTATTCCTAGCTGCTCTACCTTGTTTAGCTGATTTGCTCATTTTTTCATAGGTTGCCTTACTCTATCTGTCTGTTGTCACCAATATATATATATATATATATGTATAGAATGAGAGGGAGATCGACCTAGACAAATTTTCTATCAACTTTTCTATCCACTATCTATTATCGCTCACTATCTCCCTGTGTTACCTATCCTCTATCAATCCTCTTTCAAAATACCTTAAAATATCTTAAATTCGTTAAATGTATATATGATACCCTTTCCTAACTCTTAAAAATCGATAGCTTCACTCACCGAAACAGGCTACAGTCAATAAGATTCAGCTTTTTCTACTTACAATTTTCCCGCCGAAAATCCTCCAACCACGCTCTCTGCCAACCTACAATCTGCTCCAATCCTACAAAATACTGCACAGCATTCATACAAAACTTATACACAATATTAGTGAAACATTCAACAAAAACCTGAACCCTTTTCCACTGGGTCTTGCTTGGCGAAAAGGTGATTTTAATTCGTTTATTTTCCTAAGCAGACGCTCCGTTGATCTCTCCAAGATGGCAACCGGAAAGCTCTCGATTGCTGATTTGAACACTATTTTTTCTTATCAAAGTCCAGTACAGACTAGACAAATGTCTTTTCTTGAAAGCTTATCCAATTATATATATATTCTAATGTTAAATTGGCTGATATCCTTTATTGCCAAAACTAGCACAGATCATTTACAGCTAACGAGATTCGCTAGATAGACGCTAATTTTATTTCAGAAAATCACTGCTGTTGTAGAGGTGTCACTTTACAGCACCGGTACAGTAACCTACCTCTATAGCAGCTATAGCAGAACACTGTGAGAACGGCTGATCCTCGGTGGAGTCAGGTTGCTAACAACGGACGGCCATCAAAGAGTTCTCCCGTCACCGGGTCCGGGGGCAGCGCACACCGGAAGTGACGTCACAGACGTATATATATGTACAACTTCCCTCCCCATCCCATCTCAGGAGATCCCTATATACAATAATGTGTCTCGACAGAAACCACCTATCAGTACAAATCGAGTGTGAAGGTCTGAACACAAATAAATATATATATATATATATACGATATTTACAAAATGCTTACTGCGGGGCCTTCTCTCAACTCAAATTGAGTAATAAGCTAGGCACCCACATAAAGCATACTATATACAACAGACCATGTATAGACCTACAGTCCATACATCGTCACAGCGTTCTGGGTGGCATTCCTGCCTGGATGCCACCTTCCCCTCGAACGCACAGGAAGGCCTACTGAATGAATGATAGTCCCCCGCAGGCACAAAGTAAGGTGCGTCGGTCTCAAGAAGCAACCGCTGCAGAGGAACACCCTCTGCCAGCTGGCGGAACGGCTCTCTACCATGGGTAACTGCAGCTGTGAGACCGATATATGTTTTGGGAACGTACGTAACCATAGTTTCGGCAAAGCAATGGAAGTGAACCCTCCAATCTCCTGGCAAGAAGGCTGTCAGGATGTCCAAACAGTCGACGTAGGCGTCCCAGCAGTGTATCACCGCAGGGCTCCTTAACTCCACCACCAACCTCAATAACCTGACAAAGGTTGTCCGCTGTCGCCAACGGGCCCCCTACGATGGATGCTGGGAATAATCCAGCTGGATCTGACCAACAGCCGGAACCTTCAGATGCCGGAGCAGACAGCGGAGCATGCTAAAGTCTGATGTCGCAGCTGCCCGAATCCATTGACCAAGCTGAACAGCTGAGGATAAGTGCGTCACCAAAACCAAAAAAGAAACAAGAAAAGATGATGGAACGGAGTCGGAGTCCAATCGCCCATGTGCATTTAAGTGCTGCAGATTCTTGTGTGTGCGGCACACCCAACAGGCAAGGAGAGGATACAAGAACCAGTATGCCCCCAAACAACTATGATGATGCAAATCGTGTGTCTTCAGATGAAAAACAGGCCCACGGTCAGAGCAATCGATACAACCAGACCGCCTTCTTAACGCCACAACTGGACCCAGTAAACCTGACAAAGAGTGATCATCAGCTTCCTCCTCCTCCTCATAATCAGGCACAAAATGTTCCTCGTCTTCCATCGCACCAAACCTGGAAGGGAGAACCATTCCATGAGATTACTTTAACACTGGTTTGGACAGGTACGGATGAATGGTGTTTATAGCATAAGTAGTGAGTATATGACTATTATAGACCCTATACCTGTTAGTGATTAGTAAGGAAAACTCAAGTCGAATAAAATACCTTGCTATTGTTGATACCTAGATGGTGGATTGATCACTCTGTCTCGCCGGGTAACCTGCCTTGACCATCCAAAGCCTGAACCCAATCACTGTAGTCCTCTTCTGGTACTGAGCAATCACTGAAAACCGGATCCGAAACCATGGCGCACTCTCAAAACTCAATGTCACTGAAATCCTCCACAGTCTCTAGAGGAGTACGTCTCCACTTCTGGCACACGTCACATTGAGTCCAACCTGTATAAATCACACTACTGACAGAAATCAACCCCTGGTCTGCTGCCTGGACTCCAGGGTCAGGCTCCCCATTGCAGGACAGTAAGGATCTACCCTGATCCTGGAAATATTATAACATCAGCGAGGTAAGCAAGCACTTGTTCCCAAGACAACCCTCGTAGTACCAATGCAATTGCTTGCTGTAAAGTTGCGGGAGCATTGCAAAGCCCGAATGGCATCCCGCGATATTGATACAACCCATACCTCATGATGAAGGCTGTCTTGTGCCTGTTCTGTTCATCTATTTCGATTTGATGGTATCTGCTGCATAAATCTACTGTACTAAAAAACTCGGTTACTCCAACTTGGTCAAGACACTGCTCTATGTTTGGTAAAGGATACGCTTCCTTGATGGTCTAATCGTTTACCTTTCAAAAGATCGATGTAGTTGCTGACTCTGCCATCCTTCTTATACACCAGGACTGGTGGAGAAGCCCATTCTGATTTCAAAGGTTCGATAACGTCTGCTTTCAAAAGGTCTTCTAGATATGATTTTTCCTCACCTTCAAAGCTGGCGGAAGTACGTCTCATTTTCTGGCAAACAGGTCTTGCTTCACCCATGTCAATTTTGTGGGTGATATCGGTAAAGGTCCCTAGATATGTGTCATTTTTGGAAAACACATCTTGGTACTCCACAAGGACCTTGGCTAACACCTAAGATTGATTTGGTGTAAGATGCTCACATGATCGTTTCGACAGATCTTGAAGATGCTCTGGTACTGCGATGATCTGATGCACTGCAGAAGACAACTCTGCCAACTCAAATCTGCTATTGTAATCCTCCTGATGCTTCGAGATCGGATCTGCCAACAAAAATCTGCCAGACTCCCCAGGATTACAATCCACAGAGCTGTCCTCCACCACTGCATGTATTTTTTCGGCAAGACCCAGGAGATGACCATGCTTCAAAGAGATGTAAGTGTTGCTGTCATTCCGCAGCGAGATAGGTGCATGACACACATTTTGTTTGTCGGGAGGATCAGCTAAAAGGATGTCTGGTATTAAAACACCTTTATGATCTCTCTCAGGTGCTGCTTATAGTTACCTCAGGGGTGGCGGCTGTGGTTGGTGTGGCATCTCTCTGGGGATAGCCGTGCCCAGTTGGGGGTAGTGCCGTAGCCCTCAGTGTGTGGTCCTGAATATTGAAAAGTAGTTATTTGCATGCATTGCCAATTCCACAACTATGATACATATATCTTTACAATTTACTTTACTTTGGGACAGGACCGCTCCAATGCCATAGCCGCTGGCATCTGTGTCCAAGATGAACCTTCCCTCAATTGCTGGAAAAGCCAAAAAACTGGATTTTTTTATTTTAAGAGATACGTACTATTTTAGCACGAAGGCAGTGTACAGTACATATATTGCTTATTCCCCAGGACATTGAAAATTGTATTCATGATACTTAACAAAAGACCTGCAATAATCAGTTATGTGGACTAATTTGAAACTGTTTATCATTTGGTGCAGATTTTCTTTACTTATTCCTTTGATGTTGTTTCCTACAGTAACAATAGCCCATTCTTTCATAATGATTTCAGGGCACCTAATGGCCAATGTGCCTTTTTTGAAATAATCATTTACTTATGCATTAGATATTATTTAACACTTTCTCAGAGACTCCATCATACCTTGTGTAGCTGGGCAGTCAGTGAACTCTTTTAGACGATTATCAACTAGAGTTAACGGTTCTTCACTCTCGAAACTCTCTGTGACCTTCACTGATATCCCATCCACAGTGAATCTGAGCTCTCTTGTAGGCGTACATTTGTACTCTTTACCTCCTCCAGCTCATTTCATTAAGCTGGCTAATGATGACCTTCCTATAAGATGAATTATAATTAGAAAAATGGTACACTCCTCAATACTAATATTCAGGCTTTAACTTTGTAACTCGACAGATATTAGTTCTTGTTATTCATTTATATCTCCTTATGTGCCATTACTTTTCCTACCTGACCTTTAATGTAATACAACAATCAACATTATTGTGACAAAGGTTAGCAAAGCAAAGTATACTAACAAACTAATGACCTTAGTATTCATTTTAGTGAGGAACTACAACTTACAAATGAATATACACATGTACGGCCATGCTTTATTTTCTCTAAAAAGGTAGTTATACCTATCATCTTGGAAGTGGTTCATACCATAAAGATCACAATTTGTTAACATTTATTTTTAGCTGCCAGCCATCATAGAAATAGTTGCCATGGAAGCCACATGCGATATCCAGGATTATCCAATCTTCAAAATGATTCTTGTGGTATACATTACCACTTTGCCAGGTTTGCCAAGATTTATTTCATATAAACTCTTGCAAATGCGATGGTCATAGCTGACATGCAGGAAAAACAAAAACTAGAAGAATTTCTTACAATTAAAATAAGTTTCAGGCTTTTAATGAAAATTGGAAAATTACATTTAAAATTGTCCCTTATACCTGGGACTAATACCTATCCCTAGCTTTTAAGTTGCTGTCTTGTTACCTGTTGATCTCGTGTGATGTCAATTGCATCTAATGAATATTATTAATTAGGCATTCAAGGGACAATTATGGCGCCCTTCACGAAGTCACCTTCAATACCTCTACTTATGGAGCAAAATTACAATCAATATGTCTTGATAAAGGTGACAACGAGATATATGGTAGGACATGGTGAAACTCACCACACAACAGCTTTTCTTGTGGCTGCCCGAAACAGCCCCTGGGGAGGCCCACTACTTGTTGATGGTATCCTAAATGGGCTTGATGTTGCCGCTGGAACTACTGAGGCTGAGGTTGTTACAGATGTACCAACAACCTTGAAATGGCTGCCTGGAGTAAGCTACAAGCTATCAAACCACCACTACTTGTTAATGGTATCCTAAATGGGCTTGATGTTGCCGCTGGAACTACTAAGGCTGAGGTTGTTACAGATGTACCAACAACCTTGAAATGGCTGCCTGGAGTAAGCTACAGGCTATCAAAGCCGCCATCGTCCTCCGGGAGAATGACCCCATTGGCATCATCCAATGGACATGGTGAAACACACCACACAACAGCCTTTCTTGTGGCTGCCCGAAACAGCCCCTGGGGAGGCCCACTACTTGTTGATGGTATCCTAAATGGGCTTGATGTCGCCGCTGAAACTACTGAGGCTGAGGTTGTTACAGATGTACCAACAACCTTGAAATGGCTGCCTGGAGTAAGCTACAGGCTATCAAAGCCTCCATCGTCCTCTGGGAGAATCACCCCATTGACATCATCCAATGGACATGGTGAAACTCACCACACAACAGCTTTTCTTGTGGCTGCCCGAAACAGCCCCTGGGGAGGCCGACTACTTGTGGATGGTATCCTATATGGGCTTGATGTCGCGGCTGGAACTACTGAGGCTAAGGTTGTTACAGATGTACCAAGAACCTTGAAATGGCTGCCTGGAGTAAGCTCCAGGCTAGCAAAGCCGCCATTGTCCTCTTTGAGAATGACCTGATTGGAATCATCCAATAGATAGATAATGCTTGAGTTGTCGAGCTGTAAAGTGTGCCAATTTAAAATTAACCCCTCCTTACTCAGAAATCCCTTAAAAGTTTATGAATTAATCCAGTATTCATAATGTTATTTTCAACCGAGATATGTATCAACAAAAAAGTGCAAATGGGTTGAAGCATCAAAACATAACACACATTTTAATTGCCACTTGTAAAAATCGGCAACCATGTAAGCTAAGCTATGCAGCAAGAGGAAATATGTATGATAATGAAATGACAGAAAGACAGTTCTTACCTAGGGTTGGGGTTACCCAAACCTATCAATCTTAAACTAAATATATGATTGGAAACAGAAGGCCTACTTGCTGGCATAATCTAAAACACTGCTCCAGGAATAGCCAGTACTTCCCTTCGACACAGTCAAACTATAAGCGTGAAAGTACAAAAATAATAATTTTAAAGGTAGGCTTTATCCAGGACTGCTCAGATCTTCTTCTTTTGTGCACGGACCCAGTCCTGGATCCCCTTCGGTGTCTTTGCACTCCAATCAAATGCCTTGTCTAGCTCTGGTTTCGACTCTCTCAACTCTCGAATGAGGGCAAGGTCTGGGGTGGTTCCCTCTAGTAAATAAGTACCAAAAATACTGTGGAGAATGACTTTTTGAGTTTCTGTCATTGGATGCCTCTTACGCGAAAGATCTTCCTTCTGTTCTTCTTTTTCATCGAAGGGATTCTCCTCATCCTCATTGCTTATATTTTCCTAGAAACAGAGAAATGATATGAAATATCTCCTACCAGGAGGGTAAAATCAAATGTGAAATTCAACTATGGGTCAGCTCCTTAACCCTTTCAATGCCATAAACAGAAATTTTGCGTTTCTGGTAACATAACCTACGAAACCATGCATGCATTTATGCATGTTAGGTACTCAAATTCATTAAACAAACAGCCTGGCTTGCAATTCTAAGACTGTAACACAGTTTTAAAATGAGTCTATTAGCTGTCAAAATGTTATGTTTCATTCAAGGTTCATTCAGTATAATGTCACATGACTAAACTTTTATAACATTGTTAAACATGAAAAAAGGTATTGAATATTGCCTAAAAATCACCAATACAATTTAGCATCAGACGAAGATATCAATGTGTTAGTCAATGAACACACGTTGTTGCTGTGTGTTATTTAATTCAATAAAACCCGCTGTTAAGGACAACAGTCTGTCGGTAAAGAGTGAGTATAACATGATGATTAATCTATGACCCTTGACCAACGAGAATAAAAAATCTTCACGTGAGATATAATAATAGAGCAGGAACCAAACCCCAAAAAGGGCTCTATAAATTGAGATATCTGAGTGGTTCGTTTAACAAAATGAAACCTTTTTTTTTTTGGAGGATATGAACGTCTAAACAAAAAAAATCTTTGTTGAGGATGACGCAAATGGTGGCAGGATGGTGCTGTGGGCCAATATTTGGACCAAATACGGATATGTAGCAGAATTTAAGCAAATTATAGGGTAGGGGTAGCTGAATTGGCTATAAAATAAAAGTGCATGGGCCGATTTTGATTAATAACCCCTTCTAAAATCTGTCAAGGAATAGGCTTTTATATAATGCATAACAATTTTCAATATTTGACCTTGACCTCACACTGAATTAATCAAGTTCAGTTCAGGCCTTTAACCCTTGTCCTGCTACGAACGTGCAGGCTCGTTCGGACAAAATATCCCTCCTGTGAGGAAATTCGTACCTGCATGTTCCTTTATTATCATACTTAATGACATGGTGTTATGACGTCAATACCCGCCAATTGAGATGGCTTTACCAGAACAAGCCCCAAAATATGTTAATTTTAAAGCCCCTACTCAGTCCTTCATTGTGATGTATGTAGTGTTGGGGGAATCCCTCAAAGTTTTGCTCCAAGAAACCCACAGGACTACACATATCCCCAGCAAACCAAAATCAATTCAGTTGAGGGAGGGAGCTCTCTTTTAGCAATTCAGCAGTACGAGGGTTTAGATGTTTGACTCTAAAGCCATACAGCATAACTCTAGTGCTCAATATAGTTTGCCATATTTACATAACTTTTCTAGTTTGTTATCATTACATGCAACATAGACAGCTATGGTTTTGTCTATAAAAATACACAATCCAAAAATGTCAATATGAGTGTTTAAAGTTATCGATGTCTCCCTAAATGCCATTCCATTTGCCTCCAGAATCAAAGCTGTATCATGAAAATCCTGGTTTCCTAGGAATTCTTGATAATAAATGAAAATTTCTTCAACTATACCTTTGTTCTTTATCATATAGCTCATTTGCCTAGTGTCCATCCATTCTGGTGACCTCACATTTTCTCATGGCCCTAGCTTTGTGGACAAGGAGACAAGTTGAATTATAAGTATAATCATGAGCATCACCTCCAACAAAACACCTCTACGGCAACAACCAGTGATTACTCAATCTTCAGTTTCGACGTCTTCACCTGAATCTGCATGTGTATTTGGACATTGTTGACTCCCCTCAAAGCAAGAGCATTGTTCTATGCATGGTAGTCCATTGGCACAACACTTACATTTCCAACTTTCAGTGCAGTCTTCATCAGTGCAATATAGATGTGTTATGTTTCTGACCTTAATTGGAGTTGGATTATTTTCATAGTATCTTGGTTCCAGCTGACCATCCGTCCTGGTGACCCAGCTATGTTCCTCAGGGTCCTCAATTTGTGGTTGTGCAACATGGCTGAGGCACCATATGGATGCTTGGTACTGAGCTCTCAAAACATGCTGCTTGAATGCATCTTCTGTAGATGGTAGCATAGATGCGGTTTTGTCTGTGGTTGAGGCAAATATGTAACGTAATTTATTGAGTGTTGAGCATTGTCTCTTTTGACCATAGAGTTTCATAACATACAGTTGAGCTATGTTCAAGGCATCATTCTCATCCATCTCTGCAAATGCAGACAAGCCAGATAATGTATCAATATGCTTTCTCAAATGGGTAAGGGCACTCTTTTTCCCAATGCTGAAGAATGCACTTGTTGTGTCGCAGCCTGTAAGGGCATAAACTGCTGGCAAGCACTTGGCAACTGGTCGACCTATCTCTCTCACTATTGAATGCACTGGTATGAACTGGTGTCGTTCCACATTCTTACAAGAGTGACAAGAGTGCATAAAAACCTTTTCCGATAGGGGATATTCAGCAAAGTAGTACAGGAGGATAACCAGGACATCTTTGTCATCACTGCGAATGATTACTCGATCTTTGTGCCTAGCTGCATTAATATAATTGCATGCAAAACCATTCGTGTGTCAGCCTCCTCATGTGTAGAATACAGTTAAGGCATGTCGGTTACTCCTGTAGCAGTAATGACCTTCACCAATTTGCCATCATTATATCCGCCTGACAAGATGAGTGACTTTCCCTCTTGGAGCTTTGCAGGTGTGTTGATTTCTGAGTAATTGCTGACGTGCTGAAGTTGGCCAAAGCTGACTTGTTTCCAGGCTCCTTCAGGTAGTTTCTGTAATTTGGTACAGTCCGAGTTCCCAAATCTGATGGCTCACAGATCTTTCACTTGCACCTCTTCTTTGTCTCTCACTCTGCTTTATAGATTTCTCTTGATACCTGTCAAACACAACAGTTATTTCACTTGCTCCCATGGCAGCATTCTTGAAAATTCTGAGAATCTGCAAAAGGATGTCAGCCAAATCATCATATGTCTTGAATGTTGTTTCATTGAGGTAGTGCAGTATTGCAAATCCATCTATGATGTATGATGTTACATTCATATCAAGTGCACTTGGAATAGATTTCATCAATAGACTGTCAAAATAAAATTAATAAATGCAATTTTCTGACAGTTTCGATTCTGTCTCAGATTTTGACTTTTGACCTCAAGTGATGCTTTTTTGACATTGAATTCAATGTCAATGTCAAATTTTCAAAGTTTTAATTTCGTCAAAAAGAGTCATCCTTTGCAATAAAAATGAATGGTAATTTGTTGTGTCGCAGCCTGTAAGGGCATAAACTGCTGGCAAGCACTTGGCAACTGGTCGACCTATCTCTCTCACTATTGAATGCACTGGTATGAACTGGTGTCGTTCCACATTCTTACAAGAGTGACCAGAGTGCATAAAAACCTTTTCCGATAGGGGATATTCAGCAAAGTAGTCGTTTTCACGGCCGATCCAAAACTTAGTCGTTTTCACACTGATCCTTAACTTAGTCGTTTTGCATGCTTGGATCAGAAACTTAACTGGATCTAGAACTTTCTACTCTGACTTAGAGATTTTGATCTTGTCGTTTTGGAAACTTCGCGTCTCTTTGGAATTATATTAATCGTTAATCCTAGGATTTCTGGATCACAGTGTTATAGCTCTGCCTATTTTGCGCAGAGGTCCCCAGTCATCTGAACTCAGGGAGATCGTTATTCTACGCTGGTCATGTGGCTTTTCCGATATACTCTCGGTTACAATCAGGAACTGATCCTCTCTATTTTTCGGGGATCGTGTTAGCGAATTTGGGACCTGATCCGGATTTTGGGATCAATCACCCATGACCTGTGCGAGAGAATGATGGTTTGTGTTTGCATGTTATGCGTAAGGAGATAATACTCTTACCGGAGTCTCTAGGCTTTTTCGCTCATCTTTAACTTTAACTTTAAGTCTTGATTGTCAGGCTCGGGAACCAAGATCGGGGATCCAATTGATACAGTGTTGGTGATCCGACTCTTGCGAACTGATCTGGACTCGAGCATTTAGACTCCTTGCTTTCTAGCTTTTCCACTTTGCGTGCATGATCTATATCTACTTATCTTTAAGCTAACAATTACTTAAGCACTCTTGCACCTGCACGCCTCTGTATTATCACTCTATCTCTGTATTTAGCCATGCTAGTTTTCCTTGCACTTCCGCTCTGCTCAGACCTGCACCCCTGTAGACGTCTTTGTAAATACATGTATTAACTGTAGTTGCGACTTAGTCATAATTCTGGTGGACGGTGATTGTTCCCATCACCCGAAGCTACGCTTGCTCTGCATGCTATCACAGTTTTTGGGTTTCTTTGGCGCAGCGCCTTGGCTTTCCTCTGTTGTCCATCCTCCCCCACTTGCCGGAGTGGGTTATCAACACCGGCAGCCTTGCAGGTCGCTGATCGCGAGATCACGTGACCTAGCAATCTCGTTACATTTGGTGACAGCGGTGGGATAGTCAAAACTCTAATGACTATGTCCGAAAACTGAAATTCGTAATCTTAGACGCTAGAAAACTATGGACAGTCAACATGAGATACCGAGAGAGGTCCTGGGGCCAGTGGCGGATCAGGAGAAGCTGATTGATCAGCAGGGACTGCAGACCAAGATAGATGCAGCCCATGGTGGAGAAGGCGATCCTCATGGAGAACCTGGATATAGGGGATGACTGACCAGATCCAGGGCCAGAGGTAGTCAATATGCAGATGGTGATCGGGAGCAGGATTTTGGTTTTGCCGCTGAGACAGAATCGGGGCTGGCTACGGTCATAAATGAAGTTGATGTCGGTGAGAGCCATGCGGCGGAGTTGCCATTGGGCGGCACTCCTAGGCGGAGTGAGGACCTGGTCGGGGATAGAGAGGTGGTCCATCCGTCTCCCAGTATCATTCAGGAAGGGTAAGCAGGATCAGCCACCCGAGGGTTTGCTGGAGAGAGAGAGTCAGACCAGCTCTCCGGCGGGTTGATTGAAGAGGGATCAAGAACATGTGGATGGGGGCCTGCCACTGACTTTCCCAGTGGAGCGAACACCACCGGAAGGGATGCCCGATCAGCTGGAGGAACTATGCCACATTTGGAGGCACGGAATGCTGGATTAACTGGTGGACAGTTGAGGCAAGACCAGAATGTGAGAGCGGTAGTGGAGGAGCTGAGGCATGGACCGATGCATGACAGGTCTACAGCTGGAGTATCGGAGTACCCTCGGTTGCTGCAGGCCGAGATGACTGGGGCCGATTCGATGACCCCGGAGACAGTGTATGCCGATTCGGTTGGTGGTGAGATATTCAGGGGAAGAATGACAGGTGGGGCACCCGCGTCCCATGGATTGATGTCCTTCGGTGGCCCAGAGTCGCTGTGCTCTCTGGAACTCTAGAGGGGTAGGAGGGCTAGCCCTGGACAGGAACAGGCTTCATAGAGCCTGGAAAGAAGAATGTTGTAGGGCGCGGCCTCATGGTGGCCCGTCTTCTTGTGGAGGCTGGCCAACATGTGCCTGTACGAGTCTTCAATCCTGGAGAGCTTCCGTTGCTGGTTTATAAGGGGACAGTGGTTGCACATATGACACCGCTGACAGAAGGGGAGCAGCCACTTGACCAGAGCAATCAAAAATTTATAAGAAGGATGAAGGAGATGGATTCCACGCTGGCCGAGGCGGGGAATGAAGTTCCAAAGCACTTGGTCGATTTGTTAGAAAGAAGCTGCCAACATCTCAGTGGAGAGCAGAGTCAGAGGGTTCGGGAGCTGCTGTTGAGGAATCAGGACGTGTTTTCAAAGGGTGACCTGGATCTGGGGAGAACTGATTTAGTACGTCACTCCATCAATACTGGTGACCATCGACCATCGACCAATCAAGCAACCTTATCGCCGTCTTCCGGTGTGGCAACAGCAAGAAGCAGATTGGGGATATGCTGGAGAAGGAGGCGATTGAGAAGTCAACAAGTCCATGGGCCTCGCCAATTGTCTTGGTGAAAAAGAAAGATGGCAGCACCAGGTTCTGCATCGATTACCGACGCGTGATGCTTATCCGCTGCCTAGAATAGAAGATACCTTTGATGCCCTTCATGGAGCCGTGTGGTTCTCTACTTTGGATCTGGCAAGTGGATATTGGCAGGTGGAGCTGGATGATGAGGCCAAGGAGAAGTCAGCCTTTGCTGTAAGAGGGGGATTATATCAGTGGAAGGTGATGCCATTTGGCCTTTGCAACGCGCCCGCTACATTCGAGAGATTGATGGAGCGGATTCTGACCGGACTTCATTGGGAGATCCTTTTGGTTTACCTTGAAGATGTGATTATCTATGGCAAAACTTTCGATGAAGAACTTCAAAGATTACAGACAGTGTTCCAAAGGTTGAGGGAGTCCAAACTTAAACTAAAGCCGAAGAAATGTCACTTGTTACTTGTATGGGAGGGAGTTTGAAGTCAGTACTGGTCACGCAGCGCTCAAGTGGTTGTTATCATTCAAGAATCCTGAGGGTCAACTGGCCAGATGGCTGGATGTGCTGAGTGAGTATCATTCCACCATCACGCATCGAGCAGGTAGAAGCCATGGGAATGCGGATGGTCTGTCTAGAGGTCCTTGTATACAATGTGGGAATACTGAAGAGGTGGAGACACAAAATCCTGGTGGGAGAAGATGGGTCAAGAAGGAGCAGATCCCTGATGCCGTGGCAGAGAATGAGGCTAGTCCCCTGCGGGATGAGACAGAGATTCCGGAGACCCCTGGTGCCCTGCTTTGCGTTTGTTGGCTTTCGTGCCTCCATGGCCTTTGTCCAAGGTGAGAGAGCTGCAACTTGATGATATTGCCGTCGGGCCACTCCTGCGAATTAAGGAGGTACACAAAGATCAGCCGACATGGAGTATGATCTCGGATTGGCACCCACAGGCGAAGTCCTACTGGGCACAATGGAACCAACTGGTTATCAGGGAGGGTGTCCTCTACCGCAAATGGGAAGAAACTGATGGCTCTAGAGTCAGATGGCAGATGGTGGGGCCACGGAAACTGAAGGACGAAGTCTTGGAGCAGTCACATACTGCAGTAACAGCCGGACATTTTGGGGATGGCCAAAACCCTACACCGCATTCGACAGGGCTTTTACTGGACGGGTCATACCTGCGATATTCGTTCCTGGTGTTCGAGGAGAGCTCCTGCTCGGAAACATCGGGCTGCTTTGAGACAATATCTGGTTGCAGGGCCAATGGAGCGTATGGCCATGGATGTCCTTGGTCCTTTTCCCGAGAGCAATCAAGGAAATAAAGTCGTGTTGATAGTGGCAGACTACTTCACCAAGTGGATGGAGGCATTCCCTCTCCCAAACCAGGAGGCAGAAACAGTAGCCAAGAAATTGGTGGAGGAGGTGGTGTGTCGATTTGGAGTTCCGGGACAGCTACATTCGGATCAGGGTAGGAACTTTGAGTCGAAGGTGATGGCAGAAATGTGTCGGCTCCTGGGCATTAAGAAGACGCGCACCACGCCTCTGAATCCTAAATCAGATGGTCTAGTAGAGAGATTCAATCGAACCATTCTGGACGTGATGGCAAAGTTCCTTCAACCACATAAAAACCAGAGGGACTGGGATGGGATTCTACCGTTTGCCATGATGGCCTACAGATGCACCATTCAGGAATCCACTGGAGAGAGTCCAAATATGCTCATGTTTGGGCGAGAGATCAACGCACCTTCCCTCATGCTAGTGGGGCGACCCCCAGATGCGACGGAACTCGACACCGATTACGTCAGATGGCTGCAGCTGCAGATTGAAGCTGCTTGGGAGCGTGCTCGCCTCCACCTGAAGAAAAGTGCTGCTCGCCAGAAAGCATACTATGACCAGAATGCCTGGGAGGGCAAGTATGCGCTGGGAAGTTTGGTTTGGCTGTACAGGCGATTCTCCAAAAAGGGTCAGAGTCGTAAACTTCTGAGTCCGTGGCATGGACCCTGGATGGTTATAAAAGTGATGTCAGGTGTCACCTACAGAATCCAGCATGGCGTAAAGGGAAAGCCAAAAATTGTTCATTTCGACCGCTTAAAGGACTTCTTAGGGCCACTGCCCAAGAAGTGGGTGGCTTGGAAGAGTCGTGTGATGGGATCAACCGAAATTGAGAGTGGGGAGGATTCTGACCAGATGCCTGTTGGAACTGGAGAAACCAGGTTGGCGACCCCAAGAGTTGAGTCTGAAGTCCACGCAGCAGGCGTTGAAAGTGAGGAAACTTGGAGTGCAGGGGGATTTCCAGCTGAGTCAGGGGTAAGGTCTGGAAGGAGCCGGGGAATGCCTCTACGTCTCCAGGATTACAAAGTGGAGATTTGAGGTGAGGCCTTGGCAGGAATGGTCTGTCTGGGGCGTTGAGTGGTCTGGGGATGGTCTGGGGCTGATGGCCGCCATATGGATGCTTTTGCCGTGTGGCTCTGGGACGTGAAGGGAGGATGTTCAAGCCGCCTCCAGCGCAGCGGGGTCCTTGGACTTATGGGTGGGGGATGGTGCCATTGGAAGTTGTTGTCTGGCCACATTGAAAGATAATCAGTCTGAGCAGGGCGGAAACACATTGACATGTCAGTTGACGGGCCCGGCCCTGACGGCTTGCCTTCTCTTTCAGCATCATGGTATCACACGCCTGTAGCCTCTGCCAGAAGAATTTCTCAACCCGCAGTAACCTGATCCGACACCGGAGGAGGGTCCACCACCAGGATCCGGGTGGTGAGGAGACAGTTCTGCCCAGTGGGACCCCAGAGGCCAGGTTCAGTAGTGAGAGTGACAGCAGCTCCAGCAGTAGTACAGGCTCCAGCCAGAACTCAGAAAGCAGTGGGGAGGAGGAGGGCGGCTCCCAACAGAAGAGCGGCTCCAACCGGGAGGAAAGTGGTAGCGAAGATGGAGAAGGCCCCCACAACACCGCCTTGACACAAAAGATCGTAAGCGAGACTGTGATGGAGGGAGATGAGGAGGTGGTGGCGGCGTGGCTAGAGAGCCGTCAGAGCCCCAGCCCAAACCCTGAGCCAGCACCCAAGAGGCGGAGGACCATGGTGGATAGACCGATGCAGACCCACAGAGCAACAGAGGAGAAGAGACGGAAAGAGAGGGAGGCCACAAGGAAGGCAGAGAAAAAGAGTGAAGAGGAGAAAAGGGCGAAGGAAAAGAGGGAAAAGAGACAACTGGAGAGACGTAGGAAAGAGGAGGCAGAGGAGCGAGACAGGAAATGGAGACAAGAACGGGACGAAAAGAAGAGGAATGAGAAGAAAGAACGAGAGGCAAAAGAGAAGGAGCAGGAGGAGGATAAGGAGCGGGAGAAGGAGATAGCGAGGCGAAGAAAGGAGAGGCACCGGGTTAGAGATTTGAAGGAGGCCCAGGACAAGATCAGAGAGGATGAGGTCGAGGGAGGTGGTGATGCCATAGTTGTGGCTGGTGATCTGGTGCAGATGAGTGACTTGGAGAAAGAGAGGGACGACTTGAGGAAGGAAGTCGAGCAGTTGAAGGAGGAGAGGGGAAAGCTATTGGAGGAGAGGGAGAAGCTCAGAAGCGAGAACCGACTCTGGGGCACGAAACGAGTAGTCCCGGCGGAGGCCCCCCATCTCGAGACAGTTGGAGTTCCCGTGCGCATGGTGAGCCGGGCCACCCGCCATAAGCCGGATGGGGAGCGTATTGTGGAGGAATTCTTCGCTCCGATGTTATAGATTAATAAACTTTAGGGACCGTGGGATGGCTTTGGATGGAGTGGTGGAGCACGCGGCCATGACCCCATTTACATTGATTGGAGATACCCATATTGCGGTCATGCCTCTTGTGCTGCTAAATGAATCCACAGCTGCACCACTATCTTGCATGGCACCTTGCAGTCTGAGCAGAGCAACCTATTTCCTTGTGTGATTTTCCTCGGGTACACAGAGTTCATCTTGGGGACAAGATGCTAGAGGGGGAGTGATGTAGCGTGAGCTACGAGGTGAAGCGGACGTGGCACTCACCTCGGTAGTTTCACGTCTGCATTGTGTTCCGTGTGCGAGTTTTACTCCGCGCTACCGCACGCTCTGCCGTGCGGTCTTAAAACTAATATTAGAACCCTGGCCCTATTAAATTACTCTTTTCAAGGGAAAATATCCTATCCCCTATCTCTATTTAATATTCTTATCTGAACAAATTCGTGGGTAGGGATGATTTCTGGCCGTTTCTACTCGTGGGTAGGGATTACTTTTTGCGGTAGGATTTTAACCTTATCACACCCAGAAATGGGTATATATACGGCAGCTCTGTGTGCTCGAGGAGGACGGATATTTGTGAGAATCTCTTTCCTTGCCTTTAGACCTTATATCTAGGTGAGCAAAGATCACTTTGGGTGATCTTCCTGAATTAAAAATAATGAATTAAATATTCTTGAATTGATTTTCTTTCTTAATCTTTAATGTCTTGTTAATGATTTCTTTGAACTATTGACATGGGATCTTGAGATCCTTAACTTAAAGCATTCTGCTGGGATCATACATGATCCTAAACTTATCTCTAAAAGTGATTTGAATATAAATAATGATCTTTCACTTAACCTTTTCCTGATCTTTTCTAAATCATGATCTTTCACTTAACCTTTTCCTGATCTTTTCTAAATCATGATCTTTCACTTAACCTTTTCCTGATCTTGTCTGATTCTTGATCTCTGAAATAAACTTTTGCACAGATCTTTTCTGTAATATGTTTCCTAAGATCTATAACTTAGACATGTAGTGAATAAAATGGTGATTATGAATAATAATAGTTATCCTACTGTTGTTTAAATTACAGCAGTGCTTTTGCTATTTAGAAGTATCTTACCTGAGCCAGATGCACATTGGGACACTTAGACTTTTTCATGCATACTTTTGAATAAGGATCCTTAACTTTAACATTTCTTATCAGATCCTTAACTTTCACATTTTTCACACTGATCTTTAACTTAGTCGTTTTCACGGCCGATCCAAAACTTAGTCGTTTTCACGGCCGATCTTTAACTAAGTCGTTTTCACACTGATCTTTAACTTAGTCGTTTTCACACTGATCTTTAACTTAGTCGTTTTCACGGCTGATCCAAAACTTAGTCGTTTTCACACTGATCTTTAACTTAGTCGTTTTCACGGCCGATCCAAAACTTAGTTGTTTTCACACTGATCCTTAACTTAGTCGTTTTGCATGCTTGGATCAGAAACTTAACTGGATCTAGAACTTTCTACTCTGACTTAGAGATTTTGATCTTGTCGTTTTGGAAACTTCGCGTCTCTTTGGAATTATATTAATCGTTAATCCTAGGATTTCTGGATCACAGTGTTATAGCTCTGCCTATTTTGCGCAGAGGTCCCCAGTCATCTGAACTCAGGGAGATCGTTATTCTACGCTGGTCATGTGGCTTTTCCGATATACTCTCGGTTACAATCAGGAACTGATCCTCTCTATTTTTCGGGGATCGTGTTAGCGAATTTGGGACCTGCTCCAGATTTTGGGATCAATCACCCATGACCTGTGCAAGAGAATGATGGTTTGTGTTTGCATGTTATGCGTAAGGAGATTATACTCTTACCGGAGTCTCTAGGCTTTTTCGCTCATCTTTAACTTTAACTTTAAGTCTTGATTGTCAGGCTCGGGAACCAAGATCGGGAATCCAATTGATACAGTGTTGGTGATCCGACTCTTGCGAACTGATCTGGACTCGAGCATTTAGACTCCTTGCTTTCTAGCTTTTCCACTTTGCGTGCATGATCTATATCTACTTATCTTTAAGCTAACAATTACTTAAGCAATCTTGCACCTGCACGCCTCTGTATTATCACTCTATCTCTGTATTTAGCCATGCTAGTTTTCCTTGCACTTCCGCTCTGCTCAGACCTGCACCCCTGTAGACGTCTTTGTAAATACATGTATTAACTGTAGTTGCGACTTAGTCATAATTCTGGTGGACGGTGATTGTTCCCATCACCCGAAGCTACGCTTGCTCTGCATGCTATAACGGTTTTTGGGTTTCTTTGGCGCAGCGCCTTGGCTTTCCTCTGTTGTCCGTCCTCCCCCACTAGCCGGAGTGGGTTATCAACACCGGCAGCCTTGCAGGTCGCTGATCGCGAGATCACGTGACCTAGCAATCTCGTTACAGTTCTGTTCATACGTTCAACCAACCCATCTGATTTTGGATTAAATGGAGTGGTGCGTGTTTTCATTATGCCCATCAAGCGACAGGTTTCTTGAAAACTCTAGATTCAAAATTGCGGCCTTGATCTGAGTGAATCTCATGTGGCACGCCAAATCTACATATGACATTTTCCACAGTGACAGGTTCTGCCTCCTGATTCTGAAGAGCAAAGCAAAGGCCTCTACCCATTTTGTAATATAATCCACCACCACAACCATTACTTTATTTCCACTTTTTGACTCAGGCAACGGACCAACCACATCAATGGCAATCCAAGATGGAGGAATGTTGGCTGTTGTCAAGGAAGTAGAAATGCATTGTGGGAAAATATGCCACCTGGTGGCAAGAAGCTACACTATTATGTCATGAGGCAGTTGTAAAATATGTATGAAAATACAGGTGAACTTGGATATGACAGACTCAGTGGGACCAGCAAAATTGGTCCGTCATATGCAAAATCCGTCATATACATATGACAAATACTTGATATGCATCGGACTGGGAGCAAGCATATCGTCCGTCATATGCAAAAATCTGTCGTACAGTGGTCCGTCATATCCAAGTTCACCTGTATCAGATATTGTCTTTATTGCCTCATCAATTTGTATTAAAATTAAAAAGTGATACCCACCTGAATGTTGAATAACTGATGCATGGTCCTCAGTTATTGCTTGGAAAAAATATCTTTTGACCATTACAATGGCGGCCATCTTGGATCTTACCACCAATTCATTGACCAAGATATTGAGTAAATAAACAAGTAAGGGATGAGTTTGTTAAAGTTAATACTAAGTTTCATTAAGCTGGCAGTTCAACATTCACAGAAATAATTGGTTAATGTCCATTTCATCTACTTTTCCAAGCAATCCATTGGGTGAGGCCTATGTATAAGGTCATCAAAATGAGCAAAAATGCCCATTTTTGACACTGTTTCTAGATTTTTTATGCTTTACTCCCACTTTTTGTTGGTAAATTTACTTCATCAATCGAAGACACTCGGTTGAACACTAAATTACAACAGTTACTGGAAAATTTCAGTTGAAAAATATAAAAATTAGGCTTTTTTATTATGATTGGCTGCTTTTTAGCCAAAATGTACTACTTTTGGTGACATTTTTCTATATTTGGTTGCCATGGCAACCAAATTTTGAATAAATCATCAAGTAAGGGATACGCTTTCTAAAGTTAATACTAAGTTTCATTACGCTAGTGGTTCAACATTCAAAGATATAAAGAATTGTTTTTGGCCCATTTTGCCTACTTTTCCAAGCAATCCAGTGGGTGAGGCCTATGTAAATGAGGACACCAAAATGAGCAAAAATGCTCTTTTTGACACCGTTTCTAGATTATTTTTTTATCCTTTTCTCCCATGTTTTTTGTAAAATTTCCTTAATCCATCGTAGACACTTAGTTGAAACACTAAATTGCAACAGTTACTCACAAATTTTAGCTGAAAAAAGGAAATTTGGCTTTTTATTGTGATTTGCAGCTCTCAGATTTGCGTTTTGCACTGGATATGACCCATATTTGACCTTGACCTTAAGGTCAAGGTCAAATATTGAAAATTGTTATGCAGTATATGAAAGCCTATTCCTTGACAAACTTTAGAAGGGGTCATTCATCAAAATCGGCCCATGCACTTTTATTTTATCCCCAATTCAGCTACCCCTACCCTATTATTTGCTTAAATTCTGCTACATATCAGTTTTTGTAAGGTCTTACATATATTGACCCACAGCACCATCCTGCCATCATTTGCGTCACCCTCAACATACTTTTTTTTCTTAAGACATTCATACCCTTCCAAAATAAATAGGTTTCGTTTTGTTAAAAGATCCACTCAGATTCTCTCAAAATTTCATGCCCATTTTCCTAGTCTTTAAGGTAAAATGACAAATAGCAATCAGAATGCAAACATTTTTTACATTACTTTTGACTAGCCACATACCCTGAATAACCTCAACAAATTCCTTGACGTTATGTCGCGGTGGCTGACTGTCAAGCGCAGGGTGTCCGTGTAGATGACACTGGTTAGATCCATTTTTTCCTATAACAGACATTATACCTAAAAATGATATAGAACTTTCAAATTGAAATATGAATTGATAAAATGGTATAAACACGTCCCTCTGAGACAATAAATGACCCCTTGAACTGTTCCTTATGCTTTCATTATGGTTTATTGAATGAACGGTACAGTTTGTGATCATACATAAATATTTTTTCATTATTTGATATCCAATTTACATGTGGAGCGTACATGTGTTGTATAGAAATATCTAAGCAAAAATGACATGTATTTTGTAGATATTTGATGAGAAGTTACTTGATGGTCCTAATGAGTATGGCTTTCTTAAACATACATGATGCCATGATATTTCCACATTTGTCAGACCATAGTTTCACCTCAGATGAAAGTGTGTGAAACACTCCAATGTGGGCAAAGACTTTGGAGTTAAATAACTGATTTTCATTCTTAACTAAAAGAAAACACTGAATTTACATAAATTAGACAAAGGTGGCTTTAACTGAACACAACTAGAAAAAATCTCAGGAGCAATTATTGAAAACTTACTGACAATGTTGGGTTTTGTGTGTTGATGTGACTGAAAATACAAGATACCTGAATAAATGCTAATTGAAACCAACAAAAAAAGTTCTGTCACAATCGGAGCTGACTAATTTCCAGATTATGCAGTTGGTGGAAGTGAGTACTAATAAGAACTATAGATTACTGAAACCCTGACACATGGGTATATAGCCTTATCATCTGTGAGTAGTAAGTGAGAACTATCCAATGACTACCAACATGACAGGGTTTAGGTTTAAAAAATGACACTATCCAATGACTACCAACATGACAGGGTTTAAGTTCAAAGAATTACTGTAACCCTGACACGAGGGATATGACCTTATCATCTGTGAGTACTAAGTGAGAACTATCCAATGAATACCAACATGACAGGGTTTAGGTTTAAAGAATGACTCTATCCAATGACTACCAACATGACAAGGTTAAGGTTTAACAGATTAAGGAATCCCTGACACATGGGTATATAGCCTTATCATCTGTGAGTACTAAGTGAGAATTATCCAATGAATACGAACATGACAGGCTTTAGGTTCAAAAAATGACACTATTCAATGAATACCAACATGACAGCGTTTAGGTTTATAAGATTGAAAACCCTGACACATGGGTATATATCCTTATCATTTGTGAGTACAAAGTGAGAACTATCCAATGAATACCAACATGACAGGGTTTAGGTTTAAAAAATGACACTATCCAATGAATACCAACATGACATGGTTTAGGTTCAAAAGATGCCTGAAACCCTGACACATGACTATATCGCCTTATCATCAGTGAGTACTAATTGAGAACTATCAAAAGTTGATAAACATAAAGGTGTCCATCTCCGGGCAAATGGCTATCATTCCCTATATCCACAAGCAAATTCTTTTAAGGGATAAATATAGAACACCCCAGCCTGAACGTCTAGGACTTTTATTGTCTTTTAATGACATTAGCCACTTGTCTTATCAGTATCGAGTGTGGGGTGCGATGTAGTCCCCCGGCACCATTGAAATTAGTCCTCTGGCTGTGACAAATCACTCACCACATTTGCTAATACACCAAGAATTAGTCCTAAAACTAAGCATGTTAATGTCAATTCACTTGTTGCTTGTAGATGCCACATGGTTTGTGAGAAGGCCATCTCTTAAATGCTGTGTCCTTGTAGTAATTTTGTCACTTTTGGAGATATTGAGTCTTTCTTTTGCATCCATATGTAGTCTTTAATTCTGACATTACAAAATTTTTCCATCCAGAATGAATGCACTTGATCACACAAAGAACAAGAAATGTCAGTACACATAGCCTGTATATTTTCGATAAAAATCTCCTTTAGTTCTGAGTGTGACGACATCTGAAGTTTGATCACATTTGGGAGACTTTTTCCAAACTTCAAGAAATCTTCTTCACTAGAAAACTCACGGAATCATAGATCACACATTCTCATGAAGGGTAATAAAGAAGTTCTGGGGACGTACGTCATGCCTTCCTTTAATCCCTTATCCAAATGATGGAGCTGTTAAGGCATATTTAAGCCTTCTCTTCTTTAGTGCATGTGACGGATTTCACGCACGCTTCCCATGCCACTCTTTCTTGTTCTTTTAAAGTACAATTGGCCGTGCCCAAGTGTTTTTTCATTTCATACAAAATCCACCCATGAATTTTGTATAGGTGGTGGTCTTCATCAGGCGTGCAAGAGGAGTTAGGGGTAGTCTCCATCCAGTTACTGCTCTGCTTATCTCTATCTTCAAGATAGCTGATTATTTCCTTACTACATGCAGCTGATATTTCTGTGTGCATAGATGCTATAAGAGATGACATGAACTGTTTGGTATCTATGCAGAAGTGTGAACATAGGTTGAATAGTTCCATGACTTGGGATTTGCTTTCATCAGTATCCCCAACCTTGAAAAGGTATTTACTGATGTTCTGAAACCAAGCCAACTGAAATTCTTCATACTTATTTCGCCCTTTGTTATTTTCTGAATAAAGAGTCAGGTAGTCTTCAAATATTTTGGAAAGAATTTCCTGAAACTCTATCTTAAGACTGAATGTATTTATAATTTCTCTGTAGTTTTCGAAACTATCCAAAAGTTGCTTTACAATTACTCAGCCTTCTGTCGTCTGTAAAATGCTTCCTTTCAGCTGTGCTAGGTGCTTCAACACTGCTTCAATTTCTGTTTTCTTCAAGATAGCCTGCTTTTTAGCTACCCCCTTTCTCTGTGAATTTGTACTCACTTTCTTGGATTCCTTGATTGGTGTTATACTCTGCACCACTTCAGCAGCATTGTCAAGGAGGAGGAGTTCAGAATAATCAATATCACTCCATTCATCACTTGTTTCAGAAATGTTATTTAGATCTGTGTTCACTTCTACATCACTGGATGAGTCCTCAGCTACTACATTAGAGGCCATCCTTACTCAAAAAGGTTAAGAGTTGTGTTTGACCCAGTTTCTCAGAGCTCTAACTAATCACCCGGATCAAGTGTTTAACACCACATAAAGACAATAAAATTCAGGAGGTTCTAATTCAGGCAAAGGGTGTACATGTGAAGGAAATTTTGTGGGGGTAGATATTTAGCATCCTCTTAAGTATCCCATTTACATAGCTATTTATTCTGAAATAGAATACCATATTGAATATTGGTAACTCAAATAGAAATTATGATTATTGTGTAATATATCCTACTGTATTATCGTCTTTATTCAGACTTGAATGCAGATATTCACCAGTCATCCAACCCCCTCCCCCAAGCAGATAGTTGGATAGCCCACCTATTTTATGGCCCACATTTCCTGACATGGGCTGCATTCTCATAGTAACAACAGGCCAATATGGTCAGTAACAAATAGTTCAGTTAACAAATCTGAGGCACAATTCAAAAATGTTTTCTAAGCTTTTGCAGAAATCATGCTCAGAGTGTTAGGCAAAAATTAGCTGAACATGTGCAGTCCACCATAAGAGACAAATCAGGGATTTTGCAAGCACAACAAGAGAATATCACATGGTTCTTGGATCTCCACACAAAACTTCAGCTAGACAAGTATGGGAGTATTAGCACTAAAGAAGTGAATGGTGCAACCCTGAAATGGAAAGTTATAACTCGGACATTGATTCTAGATGAGCCTACAGACCTGCAGATTCAAATTTGCACTGATCGCTCATACAAGCTGAAAAATTGGAATAAGGTGAAATCAGAAGGAACAATATTGACTGAGTGTATACTTGATGATCATTCATTTATGAGTACATTCAACCAGTTGATTAATGCAGAGTATACAGTATGCCCAGGGCTGAAAAACTATCCAGGTTTTCATGAAAAAATTCGTTTCCACCCTAAAGGTGTTCGCAGATGGCAATTTATGAATCGCACTGATGCAGAAAACTGCCTCCTATGGCATAAGCTCAGGAGAAGACGTTCAGAATATACTGCGATGTGTGATAATTGCACAAGTGTATTGAAACGGTTGAAAGATCTGGCTAAGAAAGCCCTAGACACCCCGCAAAAGCTAGCTGCTCAAAGACCAAAGGCTAAAAGTCCACTGAAATTTATGTCACCGCATTCCCAAAAAAAGAGGAAATCAAATCAACGCTTTGAAAAAGCATATTTGAATCAGTGATCGTGCAACGATCAAATTTATAGAGGCACACATGCCTATGTTCACGCGACTCACTTCCGGTACGTCAGCAGTGAGTCGCGTCATGATCACCTACTGTTAGCTATCCACATTGTAGGTTGGTCACGTTCGTTCTGTTGGACGCTGTTCCTTGACAACAGCGCCCACAGACACGGAAGTGGTCAAAATTATTGATCAGTTTTATTGCTGTATTAATACCCTACGAAAGCAGTAGAGATGCCGAACTTACTGCCACTCTATCATCGCTGAAAGAAAGTGCCTTGAGCAGTCAACAAAGGGCTGGCACTTGCCTCCCTCATACTGCACAAGCAGATTATAATGTTCATAGAAGGGCTGGCACTTGTCTCCCTCGTCAACTTAACGAAAATACAGAAAGTTGCATAAGACCACAGACACGGAAGTGGTCAAAATTACTGACACCCCTCCCTCCCTCCCTTTAGACTTTTTGCTCTGTTTTCCATTGGGCGCTATTTCAGGTCATGCCACAAATATAAGTCCTTTTAGCTTGTTAAAACTACAGGCTTGATCAATTTATCTTTAATGTAATCAAAATATCAACTGTTATAGTAAAACATAAAATACCTTAAGCATTTATATATGGTTTATTATTAATTATATATGCTATGTATTGTTGGGTAATTATATGATTGAGGTCATTGATATATTTATTGTCATCATTAAATAAAGTATTCATCTGTAATGTAATATTACCTTGATGATGTATATTGCAGTATATATGTGTAATATTTGTATATAGTAAAAATCATTAATTATTATTAATAAATATTATTTATTTTAAATCCACACATGTGTTTGTGCTGACTCTATAAAGAAACTTCTCAAGAAAATGAGACCCACTGACATTGAATTGGATGGCAGTCAAAGCTCGGATATGGCTCAAATAGGAGGGATAATAGAAACCCAGCATAAGGATGCATTGGAAGAAATCATCAATGAAGCGAGTGAATATTCTGCAAGCAAGAAAGAAACACTCCAACAAATTTGGAACATCGATATGGCTGAGAGAAAGTTGTTCTATGAATCTCAACAGAAAAACACAACAGGCTACAGAGGCAACAGATGGAATATGATCACCTACAGGGTTGCTCTAGCTATTTACATCAGAAGTCCAGCTGCCTACAGAGCTTCAAAGAGCTTCCAAATATTAAATTTGCCTTCACAAAAATCTCTACAAAAATTCATTTCAGACAAAATTGATATCCCTGGGGAATGTCACACCTATCTAGAACAACAGGGAAAGCTGTATCAGACTATGTGTGAAGAGCATAAACAAAGTAGAAAGCCTGTGCCTAATGGACATGGGGCTCTGATATTTGATGAAGTTAAAGTGATATCAAAAGTTCTATGGCATTCGAAAAATAATAAAATGATCGGATATTCAATGGGTCCAGATGAACATGCAAGTCTCCATGATATATACCTTCACCTGGATAATGAATGGAAAACAAGAAAGACAAACTATATATATCAGTTTTGGTGGCGTGATATTTGTTCAGCGTTTGATGTTATGGGGCCATATAACACTTGTTTTTCAAGTTTAGAACATAAATTTATTGTTGCATGTGTTCTAGATGCTTTGACAAAGTTGCACTCTTATGGATTTAAAACTAAAGTGATTGTCTGTGATGGAGCCAGCTCTAATCTCACAGCTATCAAATCATTCATGGGTCATAAAGGAACATTCAGATATAGTAGTAATGAGAATCAGCAAATAAATCACACCATTTCTCCCAAAGTTTATAATCCACTTACTGACCAGGACAGTCTTTCTTTATAATATGCCCTACTCATCAAATGAAAAATGTAATCGGTCAACTTTATGGAAGTCGACCCAGGGGGGCTAAGACCTTTGAAAGAAATGGTATTCTGTTTGGTTGGCGGGCTATTCATGATGTTTACAATGAAGACATAGAGCGTGCAAGACAAGGGCTTGCTTTGCAGGTACCTGGGCTCTGTCTAAACTATGTTGTGAGAGATGCCTGCATGGACTCGATTGAATGTAAAACCCTCCAAAATTATGCAACAAAGGCCAATGATCGCAGCACTTCAACAATTGGCAGATAAATCTGTTAATGAAAATATGAAAAATAGCAGAAATATGACCGCTAACTATTTAGAAGCCTGTTATCAAATGTTTGAAGCTGGTATACTCTCTAACTATCATATTAGGCAGGGAAATCAGCGTGTGTTAGACAATATTATTTTTTCTCATCAGAGTTTCTTTGAGAATTGGATCACCGAACTTTTATCCCAACCTGAGGGATACCAAGCTACTGCCAGCACACAGAGAAAAATTCTAGCATGGCAAACTTGGGATCTGCAAAGAGTCATGATATACGGCTTTCGTGACTTGTGCCAGGACTTCTTTGGTCAGTATGGTGACAATTTTTATATTACACCAAAGCGATTCAATGGAAGTGCTATTGAAACACTATTTAGCCAATAAAAATACATAACAGGTTCAAAACTGTCTGCAACTAACTATGCAACAGCCCGTGCTTCCTATCTAATGCGAGTTGACATTCATGGTAGGCATCATGGGGAGTCTGACTACAGGAATGTCCCTCTTTATCTGAGGCAAGCCGAGTTACAGCACAGATAAAAATGTACTAAAATGATAGCCTATTCTATGACCAGGCACTCACTAGCTCAACAGTCCTTAAGATTGTACTTGATTGCTCTAAGTTATGAGATAAGTTACTTATAACAATATTTTGACACAATCCCCCCTCCAAAAAAGAAGTATGTGACTTTTGTCTGAAAAAGATATGTTCCCCTGTGGTATTCAACGTGTAGTAATTTTAGAACATTGTTCTATGTATACTTGTTAGTAAGTTTGACATTTATGTATGTATATTTTAATATAATGAATAAATCAAATATGCATATACATATAAGCCCTATTTAAGTTTTCCTAATAAGATATTGCAAAATGATGAAATACCAGCACCTCAATACAATTGCTTACAATTATAGAGCACTTACTTCCTGAGAGGAAGCATGCATTTGAGTGAGTGATCAGTCTGACCCAGCGTAGGAATGTCTAGCCTGTTCACGTAATGTTCACTTAATGAGAGAAACATCTGATAACGCGGCTATGCCTTGCAGTAACCGTGGTTCTATTTATAGATCCTCACGGCCACACACTTGAGGAAAAACTTAGTCAAATTGCTTACTTTTATGTTATCCACTTTTGGAACTATCCAATGAATACCAATATGACAGGGTTTAGGTTTAAAAAATGACACTTTCCAATGACTACCAGCACGACAGGGTTTAGGTTTAAAAGATCACAGATTATCATTACTGAGTACTAAGTGAGAACTATCCAATGACTACCAACATGACAGGGTATAGAATCAAAAGATGACTGAAACCCTGACACATGAGTATCTCACCTTATAGAGTACTAAGTGAGAACTATCCAATGAATACCAATATGACGGGGTTTAGGTTTAATAAATGACACTTTCCAATGACTACCAACATGACAGGGTTTAAGTTTAAAGGTTCACGGAAACCCTGACACATGGGTATATAGCCATATCATCTGTGAGTACTAAGTGAGAACTATCCAATGAATACCAATATGACAGGGTTTAGGTTTAACAAATGACACTATCCAATGAATACCAACATGACAGGGTTTAGGTTCAAAGGATGACTGAAACCCAGACACATGGGGATATAGCCTTATCATCTGTAAGTACCAAGTGGGAACTATCCCATGAATACCAATATGACAGGGTTTAGGTTTAAAATATGACACTATGCAATGAATACCAACATGACTGGGTTTAGGTTTAAAATGCTGACATGGGTATATAGCCTTATCATCTGTGAGTACAAAGTGAGGACTATCCAATGCATACTAACATGACAGGGTTTAGGTTTAAAAAATGACACTATCCAATGAATACCAACATGACAGGGTTTAGGTTCAAAAAGATGACTGAAACCCTCACATATGAGTATATTGCCTTATCATCAGTGAGTACTAAGTGAGAACTATCCCATGAATACCAATATGACAGGGTTTAGGTTTAAAATATGACACTATGCAATGAATACCAACATGACAGGGTTTAGGTGTAAAAGATTATGGAAACCCGGACACATGGGTATATAGCCTTATTATATAGAGCAGGAACCAAACCCCCAAAAGGGCTCTAAAAATTGAGATATCTGAGTGGTTCTTTTAACAAAATGAAACCTAATTTTTTTGAAGGATATGAACGTCTAAAGAAAAAAACATCTATGATGAGGGTGACGCAAATGGTGGCAGGATGGTGCTGTGGACCAATATATGGAAGACCTTAAAAATACGGATATGTAGCAGAATTTAAGCAATTAATATGGTAGGGGTAGCTGAATTGGGTATAAAATAAAAGTGCATGGGCCGATTTTGATGAATGACCCCTTCTAAAAGTTGTCAAGGAATAGGCTTTTATATAATGCATAACAATTTTCAATATTTGACATTGACCTCAAGGTCAAGGTCAAATATGGGTCATATTCAGTGCAAAATCAAATCTGAGAGCTGCATATCACAATAAAAACCTGAATTTTCTTTTTTTCAGCTAAGATTTTTGAGTAACTGTTGCAATTTAGTGTTTCAACTAAGTGTCTTCGATGGATTAAGGAAATTTTACAACAAAAAATGGGAGAAAAGGATTAAAAGAAATCTAGCATCAGTATCAAAAAAGGGCATTTTTGCTCATTTTGGTGACCTCATTTACATAGCCCTCACCCACTGGATTGCTTGGAAAAGTAGGCAAAATGGGCCAAAAACAATTCTTTATATCTTTGAATGTTGAACCACTAGCTTAATGAAAGTTAGTATTAACTTTAGCAAGCTTATTCCTTATTTGATGATTTATTCAAAATTAGCTTGCCATGGCAACTAAATGTGGAAAAATTGCGCCAAATTTTCATAATTTCACCTAAAATTTTCAAATAACTGTTGTAATTTAGTGTTTCAACTGAGTTTCTTTGATTGATTAAGGAAGTTTCACAACAATAAGTGGTAGAAAAGCATAATAAATCTAGAAATGGTCTCAAAAATGGGCAGTTTTGCTCATTTTGGTGACCTCTTTTACATAGGCCTCACCGAATTGATTGCTTGGAAAAGTAGGCAAAATGGGCAAATAGTAATACTTTATATCTATACATATTTACATATAGGTTAATGAAACAGTATTAACTTTAACAAACTCATCTCATTCTTGATGATTTATTAAAAATTTGGTTGCCATGGCAACCAAATGTGGAAAAGTGGCGCCAAAAGTAGCACATTTTGCCTAAAACGCAGCAATGTTTCCTAAATATGATAAGCTGGGTTTAGGAAATACTCTCTACTCATTTTGGTGGCCCCTTTTGCATGATGCCCAATATATAGTTCGGAAAGTGGGCTACATGGACAAAATCTAATGCTTTATATCTCTGAATATTCAACTGCAAGCTTAATGAAACTTATTATCAGCTTTAACAAGCCCATCCATAACTTGATGAATTTTTCAAAATTTGGTTACCATGGTGTGGAAAGGGTGAACCAGGACCTGAAGTATGGTTACCTTCTGGGCAAGAAAAACTGCAGTCTAAGTGAACTACTGTCAGTGTTGTTATTCGACTTTCTGCCACAGAAATATCAAAGGTACATGTCATGTAGTAATTTGTTCAGAGTCCTAGTCTATACCCAGGTACTATTAGGTGTTTTTCTGTATTATAGTGCTAAGCGAAGGTAATATGAAAAGATTGACGATCAATTAGATCACAAACTTTTCATCTATTTGATTGATTGATTGCTTGATTTGATTATTTTTTCAATCATCTATTCATTCATTCACTCAATCAGGACTTACCTGCTTGATTGCTTTAAGAGTACTCATTCTACCTACAGCTACAGAAGGGTACTCCTGCAATCAACAAAAGAAATTGGATGCTATTATAACTGAGACATCAAATACTTTCCCAACCTTATTTCTTACTGTTACCTCATTATCCTATCTTACTAATCTTAGTCCTTTGAACAAAGTTCTGCCTTTATATGATGTAACATTCACCATGTACTTTGTATGAACAAAATACGACAGATCTGCTTTTTCTTCTTCAAGCTATCTAGAGGCGAATGTCAAAAACAGCCAACTGTATAGGCCGTTGGATCAAAGCTTTCCCCAATGGCTTATCAACAGGCCTCAACAAATGTTTGAGGATGCATGGAGAAAGATCAACAACCTGTCCGCATCCCAGGTAATTGAAATCTAACAACTGGACTGAGAGTTTACCTTAATTATAGTCTGCTATGGAAACGAGGTCCTTCCTCACTTAGCCAGGCCTCAACCCTAAGTAGTACCCGACTTCCCCAAACACATCAAAAACAGGTGGTCGGGGAAGTCGATTTCTTTTTCTACTTACCCGACTTGGTAAGTAGATTCTATCTTTTTATAGATTGCTAGTCAAAACTAGCAATCAATAAAACGATAGCCAATAGACTGGAGAAGGCTTTTTCCTTTTTTCTCACACCAAATGCGATGGTCCGGTATTCCAGCCCGGATTATAGAGTTCAGTCAAATTGGACCTGGAATACCAAAGCTTGTTTCAAGTTTCATATCATGCTCGGATCGAGCTCTATTCTGGCATGGGGCCTTTCGAGGCTGGTTCGCTAGAGCAATTTTAGCTGTGATACTGTATACCGTGTTAATATTGCGGCAGTTTAATTAATGCGTACTTTGCGCACCCGTGGAGTCCGCATTTTTTAAACTGCGCACTATTATTTGGATATTGGATCCCTATTCTTTAATCTTTCAACACACTGAGATGATAACTTGACATTCAACATGAAGACCCTTCGCGGCCTCTGCTGGTACTGAGTTCAATTACGATGAAGACAACTCGCACACCCGAGTGTGATCAGACATGCCGGTAACCACTAATCAGGGTTACTAATTGCAACCAAGAAAACACTGATCCCGGCTGGTGACGAAATACAGATTGCACTTTCTTATCATACTTGCAGCATCTGGCATCCCTAAAGGGCTAGCCAGCTATAGCAACACCACCTTACCCAAAAGCCGGGGGGGGGGGGGGGGGGGGGGGGGGTTGCATACTATTGGCTCCCTCACACGACTTGATCTGGAGGTTATCAATGCGCAATGATTTAACTGCGCATCAAAGGCAGCAATCTGTTGGGCGCATTATTTTATATGCGCAATATTAACACGGTATACAGTATATATATAGTACTATTTCAGCCCCAGGACTAATCTGTAGCCAATAATCGGGCCCCACAGGGCTTTCACATAAGTTCTTTATCATTAAGACTTTCTTGTCATGGTTATCACTCTCTAAGCATCTGCAATTATATATTTCAGGTGGCGTCTGTAAAATTGATCAGGCCTGGAGTTTTTTCTGTAAAGAGCGAGAGTGACAGCAGACTAACCTACGAAGTCAATTTCGGTGATGAAACACAACCCTGCACCTTTACCTGTCCCTCATATCAGAAGTCTCGATTGCTGTGCAAGCATTTCTACGCCATATTCCAAAGCGACCTTCCATATAACTGGAATCACATCAGCCAGATATACCGTGAACATCCGGTCTTAAACCTTTATTGGGAGCTGCTAGAAATGGATGCGCTCCAGTCATTACAGAATCCCTCTGATGACAGCCCTCCCACTGATGATTTCAGACAGATTCCGCTGCCAGAAAGGTCCTCAGTCAATGCGACCCTTGAAAAAGCGGTTGGCCAAGTCCTGATAGAGGAGGCAAGGTCCCTGCTGAAAAATATCACAGACATGACGTACAGCATGACTAATGACCACAAGGACCTCGGCTCCTGGTTTAAAAACTGAGAAAGGTGTATATTGGTGTTGAAAATCTTGTGCCAAAAGAAGATGGCATCACCATCAAGGAGCCGTCAAAAGAACCAAAGAAAAAGGCACGCACCATCTCAAAGTTCATATGTAGTAAACTTTCACTCCGCAGGAAAAGCCACATTGCAAAGGGTAGAGTAGGGGCAAGGGCAGAAACCCTGAGGAAACTCTACAAGGCAAAAACGAAAAGCAACAAAAAGCCCACAAGAAAGACCAGAAAGATCGCAAGAAGGCAGACCAATACCATGCAGATAATCGAAGATCAGCCAGACGTTGAAATGTCCATACCGGTAGATGTTGCCAGTGAAGATGACAACAAATTTACAGTGGCAAACAACCCCATAAACAGAGCTGACATGGATTCGCTGAAGGGAAATAACTGGATAACTGACCAGGTCAGATTAGGATGCATTCCAAAGATATTCTGCTATCATTTATTAGGGCTGTGCTCATCAGCCAATTTTTCCCGATTCGATTAATTGATAAAAAAATGTCGATGTCGATTTTCTCGATTCGATTCTCGATTCTGTATGCTTTAGTTATTGTCCCAATGTTTTAGTTTTTATTCTAAAGATAAACAGACATTCTACTGAGAAACACCCCATTTTAAATAAGTACTCACCAAGATAAATCATTTTCCTAATAGATAGGCTATACTATTATAAGTTCACACACACATAAACACATAATATATTATATATATATATATATATATATATATATATATATATATATATATATATATATATATATATATATATATATATTCTTTTACACATACAAGAAACAATTAAAATGATTAAGCAAAAGACATCCCCCTTCAAGTCACAGAAATGTGTAAATGTAGAGAAATCACAAATTGAATCATTTCTAAGTACTGGTATAAGTTAGTTCATTTATAATACATTTAAAAAAAATTCACCTGTGGTTGCCAGCCACAGCCTTCCCCTCCAGCAGTCCAGGTTAAAACACTTTCAAATAGCTAGGTTAGTTATACACATTACTGGCCACTAACTGGTGACTTCGTGCCATGAACAGGTTATATAAAGATGACCTAATTTCATGTTCACACAAGCACTCCCAAATCAGCGTAATTACAACATCCATTTTACGACATCAATGACCCAGTTTGTGGCGACATCAATTTTACGACATCAACAACCCAGTTTGTGGCGGCATGCTTGTGTCTGCCGCTGCGTGTGTGCCAGCACCATGATTAGCATATGGGCATTTACTGGCCTTTCATCTCTCTGTGTAATGTCCATTTACTGCCCTCTTTACTGGGGGGGAGGGGGGTGTATCGAGTTCACGTATCGATGTCAAGTGGAGATGATTATCGAGCGTGAAGGTTTGCCGATCACTCGATGTCTTAGGTATCGAGTCCAGCCCTATCATTTATGGATTCCCTCAGTGTTTGTTCTTACACATCCTAATTATTAATGAATCATCCACAAATACTTGAATGTATGTTACAGACCTAACGGTGGTATCAGGACCCTGCATTTGTAACAATTTTATTCCAATTGAATTATTAATGTACTGGGTTTCATATACACCACACTTGCAATTAACTTCCAACAGCTACAGTGTGTCAAAGAAGCCAGCAATCGTTATGGTAGTGGCTGGAATGTCGACGAGCAAGTGGTCAGTTTATTGTGGGTAAATCTGAAAATGACAATGACCCACAATGTCAAAAATCCCTTGGAACCTAATCCATGGGAGAGCCTGCCAGCCTAATGATTGCAGCCTCAAAGACTGAACCTTAAGCTCACCACCAGCTGTGCATAATCGCTATGGTAGTGGCTGGTATTACAAGCAAGTGGTCAGTTTATTGGGAGCAAATATGAAATATGAACAAAACAGGTATATGACAAAATATTATGAATTTCCTTCAGTGATCCATGCTAGCAATTCTTCTAGAAAAATTATGAACTCTGCTCATGCCATGACCAGATATCCTGTAGTTCTTTGTCTCAGGATTGCTTTTTTTTCTTCCAGATTATCCATGCATACTTAGGGCTACTGAGCCAGCAGCATCCTGGACAACTTTTCCCTCTCCCATGCTTTGTGGCACTAAATTGGCAGAAGGGAGAGTACCATACCATGCTGTTCCTGGATGTTAATTTTGACCATTTCATATTTGTGATGGTGCCAGTGTGCGCCAGTGGCCACTGGTTTCTCATGGTGGCAAATATGAATGACAAAACAGTGAAATTCCTCGATTCGTTACCATGTGTGGAGAGGCATCAAAGGTTCTTAGAAATGTGGGGGTAAGTTGAATCCTTATCCTCTCTTAATTATTGCCATGAAAACTGCATTCTTGGAACACAAAGTTCTAGAGAAACTTCCAGACCTCACTATTATAGCATAGCATGAAGATACTGATTGGTGTGAAGTCATTCATGGGTTCTCTGTGTTTGTTCTTACAGTTTTTATACATCATAAATATTAATGAATCATTCACAAATAGTATTGCTACAACAGATGATATCCTTGTAACATTTACAGGTTATACAGGTTCACAAGCTTATGAATAGTTTGTAACAAGCTCTTGACAACATACTTGCAGAATTTGTACCAACTGGAACACATTGTATGTTCCAAAATGTCAAACTGTGGATGTCAGAACACATGGACTGTGTTGCAAAGCTTTCAGGAAAAAATGTTCCGATGAGTGTTCTGAAGTGGAACACTGATTTACAGTATAGGAGTGACCATATGTGATGTAGAGGTGACACCCCCCCTCGTTTCTAGTTTGTTTTAGCCCATTTCCTATTTACTTCCGCCCACTTTTCTATGACCACTGGGCATATGATCATATGTGAGAAAAATCCATACATCCATATTTCAGGAAGTACACAACTCAGTGTGACAGCAACCTTGGTAAGGTTCATGTGAAATGGCAAAGGTCCCTACTTACAGGAAGATGGAACCAGTTGTGGAGTGTTCCTCATGATGGTGGGTATTATTCACATTTCAAATCAGCTAATTTGTGTATAGCTGGTGAACTGTATACAGGACTTAAAGATAACTGAGAGCATATAAGGTGCTTGTCACAAAAAACTGAATATCGGGTGAGATTTAGTATGTTGTACTACCCCTCTCTTCTATATACATTTGACTGTTGCTTCGTTGTCCACCTTGTGTATTATATATAGAAGAGAGGGGTAGTACAGATGTTCATGTGTTGTTTTCTTTGCTTGCAGGGGTCCTAGGACGCTCAAACTTCGCATCAGATCATTACTGGCCAGGACGAAATTCAAGTAAGTTATCAGCACAAGACATCTATCTGTACAGATACAAATACCTGTGAGTAAACAACGGCCGGTAACACAGTTAACAGGTTAAGAGTTGCTCGAACTGAGCTGTTGAAAGCGACGTCAAACCCCTTTACGAATTGTTCCATGGGGCTTTTCAGTTTTCTTTTTCTTTCTTTCTTCCTTCCCTTCTCCAATTTCTGGAGTCTCACTGCTTTGTCAGGAGTTGGGTCTCTCTATATTCCATTCTTTCTCTCACTGCCTCAGTTGCTCTGCAGATGTCAGTAGTTTCATTGCTATATAGGTCACTCAATTTCAGTCTGCCATCTATGTGTCCGTATGATTCACAAGCGGCTAGGTGATTCATGTCATCTCTCTCCTTACTGCATAGGGGGCAGCACAGGTCAGTTTTGTTGTTTTTATAGTGATATCCAAGATTATTCATTTTAAGCCTATATCTTATGGCTAGTTTGGCACTCTGAGACCTCATTTCATCCAGGTAGCTCTTTTTCTCGAATCTCTGAATGTCACATATTTTGCCTCCTTTTAATCTCTCTATATTCAGTTGGTTTTGAAGTTTTCCTTGAATCTTTTTGTCCACTGTGGTCTTCCAGCTCAGCTTGCTGAGGGCACCAATTTGCTCATCCTCCACTTCCAACCGGTAGGTTTTTGAATATCAGTTATCTCTGCAGTCCAACACTTCGGGAAACCAAACATCTTTTGTTGACTGTACACCTGGCGCACAAGTTTCTCTTGGTTTCCGCTTAAAATTCGGTGCAAAAACATCATCTTTTTTCTGGCTATCTGGTCTTCGGCTGGGAGAATTCCAGTTTCCGCAAATATACCCATGCCAGGTGTGCTTATGGGTAAACTCATCATCCTCTTCACTCCATCCAGTACAATCTTGTCCAGTTTTTTTAGATCAGCTTTCCGTATATTAGTCCATGTCTCACAATTGTAAAACACCTTTGGATACAGGATTGTGCTAAACAGTTTTAGCTTTATTTGTAAGTCTCTTTCTGGGGTGCTCATTTGCTTGGTGACTGCTATTATTTCTATCATGTCCATCTGTGCTTGTTTCTCTCTTTTTTTCAATATTTAAGTCAAGATTATTTTTATTATGCAGGTGGTCTCCCAGGTATTTGTACTGAGTACATCTACCAAAGTCCTGATTATTAATTCGAACAGTTTGTTGTTGCCCCTGTTTTTGGGGTATACACATCATTTGTGTTTTTCCCATGTTAAACCCCATCCTGTTAGTGTCTTGAAAGACTTCATTTGCCACCGCTACTCTCTGTGTTGTTTCTTCGTTTGTTGACGATTGTAGGATGTCATCCTGAAACATCTGCGTTGTCACCCTCACTTTGCCATATTGAACCCCTGCACCAACATTCTCAAGATTTTCCGTAGCTGTATCTATTAGCCTAGCACACATCACCGCTGCCATTACGGTTCCCTGCATCACAACCTCCTGCCCAGCGGGCAAATGTACGTACAATGTACGTACATTGTACGTACAAGCCCGTACATACGGATTTGGTACGGATAACATTCGGAGTGAAAGTTTTTTGGACGTACGGGTCCGTACGTACAATGTACGTACATAGCCGTACGTACAATGTACGTACATTGTACGTACAGTCCAATACCAAAACTGAATTAAAGTAGGAGTTTTTACATTACATATAAGGAAATTCTGAAGTGAATCTCACATAGGATTTCCCTATCATCATTTGTAATAAGTACAAATAAGTAGGAATTCCTTAATCAGTGTTCCCCTTGAAGGAGTATTCTGTTCAAATATATACCATGTCTGAATCTGAAGTTAACTTATACCATTTGATTCTGCACTAAATCATGCCATGTGACCTACATTCAGTTTCTAGGCTTTTTTATCAATTCTCTTGCTCAAACATGGTTATTGGTATTGTAGACACTTAGGGAATAAATTTTATAGAATTCTCATACAATTTGAAATGGAGATTGCCATAACTATCTACCCGCTTTTCTCAAAAAAATGTAATTTACTGTATTAACCGTAATTAGTTTGTTTACGTACAATATACGTACGGACATGTACGTACATTGTACGTACGGACCCGTACGTACATTGTACGTACAGACCCGTATTACATTCAGGTAAAAAACCAGAACCATACGCACATTGATTTCTGATAGTTAGGGGAAAATCTATCTGAACCTAAACCGTACGTAATCCGAATGTTCCGTTTTTGGTACAGGGTGCGAACCTAAACTGTACATACAATGTACGTCCATGAGTGCGAACCTAAACTGTACGTACAATGTATTTTGTGGCATGACTAACAAAGGCAATTATTGGGTTTATAAATAATATTTTATTATATTAAATATAAATTATTAAATATTTACATATATACAATACTCTTGATGCATAATATAAACAGTACCTTAATAATTACCTATTGTTATGCATATAACAATTAAACGATATGTTAGATATTACATGTATACACTCTGCTGTAATTTGGTTAATAAACCATAGCAAGCATTAGCAGATGGCATTGAATGATAATAGATATATATTATATATACATTATAAATATTTTGATCAAGAAAAAATTGCAAACTCCCATGAATCTACTAGAAAGCTAGATAGAATCAAGAAAATCTGCAACTCTTTCCCGTTTAATGAATGGAAAATGGGCTGACCTCATAAGAGAGCGCCAATAACATTTTTTGTTAAGAGACTCTGAATGAGGGAGGGAAAAAGGGTGGGATTTTAAAAAATTGATTTCTGAAAGTAACAGCAGCAACGTCCGCTACTGTCAAATGATTGTTTTGTCAGATCCCGTTGTGAGCGTCTGACCCATTGAGTCACGTGCTGCCATAGCAACGTGATGCGCGGACATCCATAGTTTGGCAGGAGATCGCCAGATGTCACTCCCGTCACGCCACAAAATACGTTTGGTGCTGATCACCAAACGTGTGCATTTGTGGCATGACTAACAAAGGCAATTATTGGGTTTATAAATAATATTTTATTATATTAAATATAAATTATTAAATATTTACATATATACAATACTCTTGATGCATAATATAAACAGTACCTTAATAATTACCTATTGTTATGCATATAACAATTAAACGATATGTTAGATATTACATGTATACACTCTGCTGTAATTTGGTTAATAAACCATAGCAAGCATTAGCAGATGGCATTGAATGATAATAGATATATATTATATATACATTATAAATATTTTGATCAAGAAAAAATTGCAAACTCCCATGAATCTACTAGAAAGCTAGATAGAATCAAGAAAATCTGCAACTCTTTCCCGTTTAATGAATGGACAATGGGCTGACCTCATAAGAGAGCGCCAGAAGGAATGCTATATTTAATATAGCATGACTGGCAGCCCATAGAAGGAGAGACGTAAAACGGAGGAAGGAGGAAAATTTAGACATTAGGAGAAAATAAAAACATAGTAACAAGTGCCCAGGGCAGTTAAGACAATAACTATTGCGGTAAAGTGAAATAAGATGGTCTAATATATTTTTGAAAAGCAGAACTTTTCCAGCGCCCTGTAGATTTAATGATAGCTTCAAGCGCATTAGCCTTTGCTAATTCAGTTACTCGGCCGATTCTGAAGGAATGTGTGTTATAATTATTAAAAGAGTAACCTTCAATCTGTAGGCATACTTTTAAGAATTTGCTGAATTGTTTTCTTGTTATTGGTTGGTTCCTTTGATCAATAAAGACTTGACCATCTCCTGAAGAACGCACTGCTAGAAAGCTGGACAGAGCATTCACAGGACACGGCTTGTCTTTTGATGCCAGTAGGCGAAGTGTTGGGGTTTGGTTATGACTGTGTTTGTATGATTTGAAAGCAATATCATAACCAACACCAGCATCTGATTTGACTGGAGTAAGTTGTTGAATTTGCAGAACATGTTGTTTTTGATCAGCAAGCACTACCTCGCCAACTCTCAAACATGCGTAATATGTCAGCAGAAATAGTGCTCTATACATACGTTGCATGTATGGGTTGTTAGTTGCATAAGGAATTGCGGATAATATGCATTTTAAAACATGCTTGGTAATTGGCAAACGCATGGATGTTTTTACTGTTTGTAAGTTTTTTATACCGATCATACTTTTGCGAACCAAATGAGTATTAACTGGATCGGGCAAATTACCCGCTTTATGAATAAATGATAATGCAGACAAGTATGACTTGATAGTGCTGTGCTGTAAATCTTTTGTGTGTAAATGTGCAATGAACATTGCTATGTGTTGACTATGTATGGGTAGATATACTTTTTGGTGTAATACACTATGAAGGAATTCACTGAAATAATTCCAGTGACGAATGTAGCTTTTGAATGATGAATTTGACATTGACGCATTAAGAATCTGGTCTTGAATAGACGAAAGTTTTCTGGTGTGAGGTGTGTTTGGATATCTGTTTGGTAGAGCCGCATGCCATAAAGTTGAAGCATGTTTTGAGTGACCTGAAAACGAGATATGGTATCTGCTAAAATGTTATTTACACCAGGAATATGTTCAGTTTGAAGGTTTATATTATATTTTAGCAACAATAATACTAAAGGGCGTATTATATTCATTATCGTTTTGTCCTTTGAAGTTTGATTGTTGACTATGGTGACTACGGCTTCATTGTCACAATGGAAAATAATACGCGAGTTTTGAATTTTTAGACCATACATAGATATGAGGACATATATTGGGTAAAGTTCTAACACTGCAATGTTGCATTGTTTCCAAGCTACTGGCCAAGTAGCTTGTACCCATTCTGTTCCATAAGTTGCTCCGAAACCCTGTTTCGAGGCATCTGACCACATGTGGAGAGTGTTAGAATCACCTAAATGTGGTAAACGAATGATTGATTTTCCATTATAGTTGGTGAGGAAATGGTGCCAAAGAGACAAATCTTGCTTTACCTCTTTAGTGATCCTTATATAATGAAAAGGTTGTGTTATTCCAATCTGAATCTCATATAACCTACGTAGGAAAGCTTTCCCTGATCTGATAATTGATGTGGCGAATTGCAACTTACCACATAAAGATTGTAGTTCTTTTAGACTTATTTTGTTTTTTCCTAGGTAAAACTTTACATCTTCAGTGTATTTCTGGAGCTTATCAAGTGGCAGATAAGCTAACATTTTGTTTGAATCCAAACCTATGCCGAGAAATACAATGTTGTTTGTCGGACCAACGGTTTTATGTTCCGCCAAAGGAACACCGATGTCATTACATAAAGTAATGAATTTTTGTAGACTATTAGAACATGATGTTTTATCTGATTCTATGAATAGGAAATCATCCAAAATTTTAACAACATTTTTAATCCCAAATTTGTTAGCTAGTATCCATTTTAATGCTGTTGAAAACTCCTCAAAAATTTTGCATGAGGAGGAGCAACCCATAGGAAGGCACTTGTCATAATAAAAACCATTCCAGAAAAAACCTGTCAAGTGATATTGAGATGGATGCAAAGGTATAATTCTAAAAGCATCTGATATGTCTGTTTTGGCCATAAAAGCTGGTTTACTTAAAGATTGTATAAAGGAAACTGCATCTTTTATAGTTGCATTGGAGACGGTAGAATTGTCCTTAGATATGTTGAAATTAACTGATTTTTCATCATATGGATAAGATAAATTGTGTAAAAGTCTATATTTTCCTGTATCTTGTTTTTCCCTAACTGCAAGTGGAGAACATTTGAAATTAGCTAAAGGTTTATTTTCAAATGGACCTGAAATTCTTCCTAAAGAAAGTTCTTTTGAAATTTTTTCCTCAACTGCTGCCGGATTGCTATTGGCTGAACTAGAGTTGTTTGAAGTCAACGGTAGGTCAGGGCCTTCAAAATCTAGTAAGAAACCATTTGTGAAACCATCAATTAGATAGTCTGCTTTAGAATACCCCTCCAAGTATTTACTAAGTACCTTAACTTTGACTGGTGTAGGTAGTGTTTTGTTGTTTTCCAAATTTTGAATGCTGAAATTTGGCATGTTTTCCTTGGCATTCAGGACATGAGTGTTTAAAAGAACAATTTTCTTTTGTGCATCTCCGTCCGACACTATTGTAGGCAAAACAATAGCCTTTTGGGACTTGTTGGGATGTGTTAATGTTTTGGTTTTTGTTGCTGTACTGTTGAGATCTGTTGGCATTTTGTTGGGCACGAAAAGAATGAGAATATGTCTCTCGATCAAGATCAGGACGTACAGTATCCCAGTCAAACTGTATATATTCCCTATCCACTCTGAAGTGGTAATCATAATAACGCCAATTGGCCTGCTTTGACATCATCCGTTGGATATGTTGATGATAAGTCAACATTTTTTCCAATTGATTTGGGAATTTTTGAAGATAGACGGACATATAACTATCCCAAGCAATATTCCAATCAAATTCCGATAGTTGCTTCTTATTCTTTTGTTGGAAAGTTAAGGCAGGCGTTTTTGAGAATAGAGAATTTGAATTGAGCGATACGGTATAAGCCTCAGGTGATGCGTGAGGGTTCAATAGGTCACTGAAATCTATGTACTTATGTTTCCAAATTTTAACTTTGATTTTTTGAGGGATTGATTGGCTTACCGTGAGACCTCCCGAGAAGACTGGTCTTTGAGAATTGAATTGCACTGGGCACTCACCTTCAGATTTCGTATCGTCATCACTAATCATCAAGTCATCTTCAATATTCTCATTGTCAGCCTCTTTGGCAATATTTTTCAAGAAATTTAAAGTACCTGCTGCATGGGTGAGTTCACTAAATGATCACCAGAATGGCTTGAAGCTGCTGCATGTGTTTGGTTAATTGATTGATTATCAGGAATCCTAGAAGCTGTGGCTGAATTATTTAATGTCAAAGTCTGATCAGAGTGATCAGACTGTTGTTGAGAATTGATAAAGTCTTGTATTTGTTGCTGCATTACCAATTGTTGCTGTTGTACTTGCAACAGAGTCTTACTGACGTCGGTCATGGTAAGTCGTTTTGCTTTTGAGGATGAAAGAGTAGATGTTTCTTCATGTTCTGGTACAGCTACATCTGTCACATCCGGATTGTGAAGTGTTTCCACACTCTCCGCACCTAATCTTTTAGGTGGGCGGCGCGCACGAGCTGGCGGCATGCCTTGAAAGGAAAGATAAGATAGAGTAGAAAAAATTATGACTATGAAAAATATAGGAAAAATTGTATGACCAAGATGTTGTGCTCAGAAAATATAATAAATATATAAATGTATACACATATAGATGCGAATTGATATTTGACCAAGTGGTCATGAATACTGGAAATGCATATCAATAAATAGACCAAGTTGTCGTGGACAACGACATATAATGTAAAAATAGATGACCAAGTGGTCACGAACACTGAAATGGTATGTGAATAAATTGACCAAGTGGACACGAGCACTAAATATGTAAGTAAATTAGTTGACCAAGTGGTCTGGAGCACTGAAAATGTGTGTGAAATGAAATAACCAAGTGGTCACGAACGCTGATATGTGCGTGAATTGAAAATGACCAAGTGGTTTGTCAGTGAAAAGAATGACCAAGTGGTCTAGAACACTGAAAATAAGTAGCAAATAAATAGTGTCAAAACAAATGACAACAGTAAAGAAAAAATTGGACGAAAATGTCAGGAAGAACATAGAAATAAATGTCATGATCAGATTGGTGTGAGCAATATAAATCATAAAATGTAGAAAATAATATGATGTGATAGAGACTTACAAATACGTTGAGCGGTTACGAAATAGAAGGCATCATGCTGAAAATGACTCGACGCAGATCATTTTTGTATCTCTTTCTCCTGAATTTAGTATTGGGGTGGATATTATCACGAGACCACATAGAAATAGGATCTTGCCAAAACCCCTGCAAACACTTATAACTGATATTTTCCTCAACTTCACAAAAATCCTTTAGCAAACCATTGTATTGGTAGATTTTTTCATACACAAGCTAGCAATGAGGTACATTTTCCCTAATTGCTGGAAAACTATGAGACCGATATGTTTTGTTCTTACATCCTTGAAAAGCTACATATGTCAGCTAACTAACATAGAAAAATCAAAATCAAACAATACTCCTGAGGGGAGATATCCCCCAAAAGGTCACACCCCCTCCAAAGTGAAATTGCACACGAGAGTTTCTTGTGTGTTTGCATGTAATATTCCCATAAAGATGGCTCGAACACCACTAAAACAAAGAAATTTAAAGGCATATTGCCATAAGTTTAGGGCAAATTATATTAAAACATCTTTATGGGCTCAATTAAATTCAAAAAAAGTCTTCCTGAGGTGTAACTTGCTGGCCGCCCACCATCTACTCATAACAGTTGTAAAGGACGCTTAGGAAGGCAATCGCTCCATTCAAATTATTCAAAATGGGACCAAGTAATTTTGCTCATGATTGACTGGTCATCCCTTTGCATTTTGACAGGTAAGCCAGGGCTTTGTTTCACACATGGTTGAAGCAGGTTAAACAGGTGAAAGCAGGTAAATCAGTGCTAGTTTGTGTATTAACAGGTCAGTACCGGTCGCGCGCGATTGCACATCAGAGGGGGTGTCATGTTTGGGGGGATACCTCCCCAGAGGAATATCATTTCATTGTGACTTTTTCATGGTGCTTAGCTGAGATATGTAGCTTTCCAACAGTGTATAAATGATAAATACTGGCTTCCTACTTTTCCTGAAATCTAGGGAAATGTAGCTCGTTGCATTTTTTTTGGGACACCCTGTATTGCAACATGACAAGATCAGGTTGAATATATTGCAAATTAGAATATGGTAATTGAAAAGATTGGTTGAAGAGCATGGTACCCCTCTTTCCAAATAAGTGAAATTCCCTCACTAAATTATCTAATCTCAACATCTCTGAGATTTGAAGTGGGGTAGGTTCAGATAAATTATTTGAAAGATGATGCAATAACCCACTGACAAAACTATGCCCTAACAAACATACAGTTATCATGCTAGCTGTTGTTTAGGTTTCATGAAAAGATAGTTAAATAGCATGAAATATCTGACAAAGTACCATGAAAGACTGGACTGAACAAGCTAAAAAGAATAGACAAAATATGTCAAAACAAGCAAAATTTATACTAACTTTAGTCCTTTATATCATGGAATAATGATAGCTCATAATACTCAACAGTCCTGTGGTACTTGTCCTGATATAGATGTATGTAAGTAGTGCAAAGTTTATAAAAAATTGAAAATTTTTTAGTTTAAAAAATTGATTTCTGAAAGTGACAGCAGCAACGTCCGCTACTGTCAAATGATTGTTTTGTCCCCAGCGGGCACTGTACGTACAATGTACGTACATTGTACGTACGGTTGGTACAATGTACGTACAATGTACGTACATTGTACGTACAGTGCCCGCTGGGTCAGATCCCGTTGTGAGCGTCTGACCCATTGAGTCACGTGCTGCCATAGCAACGTGATGCGCGGACATCCATAGTTTGGCAGGAGATCGCCAGATGTCGCTCCCCTCACGCCACAAAATACGTTTGGTGCTGATCACCTAACGTGTGCAGTACATTGTACGTACAGTGCCCGCTGGGTGTATTTCAATCGGCTGGGTTTCACCAACAGGTGTCTGTATAACTATTTCTGCAGATTCATTCATTAGGTAGATTGCCATCCACTCAGGTCCTCTCACCCCGCTCTCCCACAGCACAGTCATGCACTTACGCAGCCACAAACGGTCAAAGCATTTCTCCAAGTCATAGAATTGCATTGTAACAGGTATATTAAGGTATCTATAGTAGTCAATAATCGCTCGTGTTATGTACAGGTGCTCAGACAGGCCTCGACGCTAACTAAAAAAGTTACTGACCCTGTAGGACCAGTGACACCTAGGATATACTGGTCCTACAATTTTTTTCTTTTAGATGTCAATTATCAACAATTATGTATTAACATGACAAGAAAAAACATTGCATAACATGCAAAGACAACATTTATTTTTATTGCTATCTTCATATATTTAAAAAATGAACTTTTTTATGCATGTATGAATAGCCTGTACAAGAACAATGAATATGAATGGATTTCAATAACAGTGATCGTGCAACGATCAAATTTATAGAGGCACACATGCCTATGTTCACGCGACTCACTTCCGGTACGTCAGCAGTGAACCGCATGACCTACTGTTAGCTATCCATATTGTAGGTTGGTCACGTTCGTTCTGTTGGACGCTGTTCCTTGACAACAGCGCCCACAGACACGGAAGTGGTCAAAATTATTAACATACATAACTGCTTATCGCTGTCCTAGCTTCTTTACAATCTCCAATGTATACATTCAAGCGGTGTTGAGTATTATACTGACCTTTGTACCTCGTCAGCACGTTTTAAAATTATAAAATATAAAATAATAATAGTAATAATAAATATAGAAATTTAAAATAAAAAAAAAATCTTTGGGATGAAGACTCTTTCTGTGTGTCTTTGTATATAAATTACATTTTTTGCATGTTACTATGTGTTTTTATTATAACATGCTCATCAAAGCCTCTTTCATCAAAGTCAACTTTCAAATAAGATATTATTAATTCTAACAATTACCTCAGTAACATGTGCAACTTGTTCATTTAAACATTCATTACTGGAAACAAAGTATTCTAAGCTGATCTGGTACCTGACTGTTCTATGGATGGAATTCATCCTAGCTAATTCCCGCATTGGCAGAAAGTATAATTTATTTCTTTATTTGTGACTTATACTTTGACATTGCATCTAAGTATTGGTTATATATTCATTAGGGTCTTTACATAATATTATATTTTACTATTTACTGTAGAAAATACTATGATTAATTTGTCATCCTTCTAAATTATACCTCAGCTGTAGGTGTATCATATTAATGAATGACATGTGTGCAGCATGTACAAGCCTCTGCTTTAGGTGTTTCATATCAATATATTTACATTACATTACACGCCTCAGCTATAGGTGTATTATTTTAATGAATTCCATATGCCTCCACTGTAGGTGTATTATTTTAATCAATAATATATCTGTCCTTCATTATGCAAACACATCCGCTGAAGGTGTATTATTTTAATGAATTCCATATGCCTTTGCTATAGGTGTATTATTTTAATCAATACTATATCTGTCCTTCAATCTGCAAACACATCCGCTGAAGGTGTATTATTTTAATGAATTCCATATGCCTCCACTGTAGGTGTATTATTTTAATCAATACTATTATCTGTCCTTCAATATGAAAACGCATCCGCTGAATGTGTATTATCTTAATGAATTCCATATGCCTCCGCTGTAGGTGTATTATTTTAATCAATACTATATCTGTCCTTCAATATGCAAACGCATCCGCTGAAGGTGTATTATTTTAATAAATTCCATATGCCTCCGCTGTAGGTGTATTATTTTAATCGATACCATATCTGTCCTTCAATATACAAACGCATCCGCTGAAGGTGTATTATCTTAATGAATTCCATATGCCTGCGCTGTAGGTGTATCATTTAATCAATGTTATATCTGTCATTCATTATGCACTCACCTCCGCTGTAGTTGTATTATTTCAATGTATTCCATATGCCTGCGCTGTAGGTGTATTATTTTAGTCAATACTATATCTGTCCTTCATTATGCACACGCATCGGCTGTAGGTGTATTATTTCATTGTATTCCATATGCCTCTGCTTTAGGTGTATTATTTTAATCATACTATATCTGTCCTTCATTATGCACACGCCTCCGCTGTAGGTGTATTATTTCAACGTATACCATATGCCTCCGCTGTAGGTGTAATCAATACTATATCTGTCCTTCATTATACACACGCCTCCGCTGTAGGTGTATTATTTCAATGTATTCCATATGCCTCCGCTGTAGGTGTATTATTTTAATCAATACTATATCTGTACAATGTATGTGCTTATTAATCATTAATCAGTGGGTAAAAAAAATGGAAATTAATAATAAGTTGTTAACATCAATTATTGACTAATTAATTTGGATTTAGTAAATGTAACCATTTACGTCATTCATCACTTATACTTTGGACATTGCGTCCTAGTATGAGTTACATCTTCCTTTTAAAATCATTGTTAAAATTTAATTTGGCTCAGCATATATCTCTGTTTTGTATTGTTAACTAAAATTTGCTTAACATATTCAATAACAATAATTCTTATTTTCTTAAATGTATTCATCATACAATACTAAATTATTATATTTCACTTTTTGCACTAAATATAATATTATTTATTTGTCACATTTCTACTTGCACCTCCGCTGTAGGTGTATTTTAATCAATGCCTCATTTGCAATAAGTACAAACCTCCGCTGTATGAGCCTTATTTTGTTATATAATATAAAATTTACTTTAATAACATATTCATTAACAATAATTTCTTAAATGTGTATTCATCATATGATACTAAATTATTATATTTCACTTCTTGCACTAAATTTAATATTATTTATTTATCACATTTCTACTTGCACCTCCGCTGTAGGTGTATTTTAATCAATGCCTAATTTGCAATAAGTACAAACCTCTGCTGTAGGTGCACTATTTTGTTATATTTATATCATGTACAACCGCTGTAGGTGTATTATTCTATACTACGTTATATAGGCACTATCTATACTCCTCCGCTGTAGGTGTATTATTTTGATTCTACACTATAAGTGAACTATTATAATCAATGTCATTAAGCACTATTTATACACCTCTGCTGTAGGTGTCTAATTTTATCAATGCTACAAGTGCATTCTTTTAATCAATGCTTCATTTACACTATTAACATATATGCGCTGTAGTTTGCTTGCCTTTTGTCCATAACGCCACTGCTGTTGGCTTATATTTCGTTGTCAGTACTTTACACTTCTGCATTTATTTGTTGCTGTGATTTAATTGATCAGTTTATTGCTGTATTAATACACTCTTTGCTTCTTAAACTATCATTTAACAGGTCCTAACCATGATTCGTATTTCTTCAAGAAAACGCAAATTGCCATCAAGGTTTGTCAACAACCAGGCAAGTGACAAACACTGCAAATCATCAAATCGCAATAGCTGCCATCAATTTCCATGTTGTGAATGGCACTTGCCACACAACTCAACAAACAGGACAGTGTGACTTTGTCTGTCATGATATTATACAACACTCTGAGCCAACGCACGTAGTACAGGTGAATTTGGATATGACGGACTCAGTGGGACCAGGAAAATTGGTCCGTCATATGCGAAATCCGTCATATGCATATGATGGACTTAGTCCGTCATATGCAAGTGTGTATCTTATTGCATTGGGGACCTCAGTTGATCTCTATATAAAAGTCAAAACAGCGAAAGAATATGTCTGGCTGGATTTTTATTATACATATATTTGTCTGCTGAGAAATACCAGACAATGTGAACTGAGTTCTGTCTGGCCGAACGTAACTCAGCACATGTGTTAGTCTCGGCGAGAATAAGCCGACTGCTAGACACGTGTTTGTCCGTCATACACAATGCTAATTACATAGTAAATAGCATCGTGTGTGCCGTGATATTGGTCCGTGGTAGCCGAGTTCCGGCATACGGAATCCGTCCTATGCATGGTCAAATACACATAGTTAATATGCATGGGACTGGGACCAAGCATATCGTCCGTCATAGCCAAAAGTCTGTCGTACAGTGGTCCGTCATATCCAAGTTCACCTGTACCCTACAAAAGCAGTAGAGATGCCGAACTTACTGCCACTCTATCATCGCTGAAAGAAAGTGCCTTGAGCAGTCAACAAAGGGCTGGCACTTGCCTCCCTCATATAGCACAAGCAGATTCTAATGTTCATAGAAGGGCTGGCACTTGTCTCCCTCGTCAACTTAACGAAAATACAGAAAGTTGCATAAGAGTTGGCGCTAGCTTCTCTGGCAATCAGCAAACACAGATCTCGTTACTCTAATCAACAACTCCTGTCGTCATATACTTGCGGAGCTGGCACTAGCCACCCCGTTACTACCAATCACCAAGCAGGTATCATCGGTTATATTAGGAAAATTCAATATGCTAAGGCATCCATTGATTATCCCGCAACAGTTGCTACCGCAAAACTTCAGCATAGGTTAGATGAGATATTACAAGCTTCATTGGCATTTTCCACAGGTAAAATTTACCTTAGATGCTGGAACTTTCGATTAATTTTATAACTTGTCATTTAGATATATATTTTTTTGTGTGTGTGTGACGGTTGAGGCAGAAACAATTAAATTGTTTGCTATATACTTAGAAAGTAGGGGTTATAAACAGCAATTTATTACTTCACACATATCTGCTACCTCGTTTGTACACAAACTGTTAAATATATACTATTATATATATTTTTCTGTTAGAGAAATTTATGGGGTATAAAATAACATAACTCTATATGGCGCTATTTCAGGTCATGCCACAAATATAAGTCCTTTTAGCTTGTTTAAACTACAGGCTTGATCAATTTATCCTTAATGTAATCAAAATATCAACTGTTATAATAAAACATAAAATACCTTAAGCATTTATATATGGTATATTATTAATTATATATGCTATGTATTGTTGGGTAATTATATGATTGAGGTCATTGATATATTTATTGTCATCATTAAATAAAGTATTCATCTGTAATGTAATATTACCTTGATGATGTATATTGCTGTATATATGTGTACTATTTGTATATAGTAAAAATCATTAATTATAATTAATAAATATTATTTATTTTAAATCCACACCTGTGTTTGTGCTGACTCTATAAAACAGTGATCGTGCAACGATCAAATTTATAGAGGCACACATGCCTATGTTCACGCGACTCACTTCCGGTACGTCAGCAGTGAGCCGCGTGACCTACTGTTAGCTATCCATATTGTAGGTTGGTCACGTTCGTTCTGTTGGACGCTGTTCCTTGACAACAGCGCCCACAGACACGGAAGTGGTCAAAATTATTGACACCCCTCCCTCCCTCCCTTTAGACTTTTTGGTCTGTTTTCCATTTGGCGCTATTTCAGGTCATGCCACAAATATAAGTCCTTTTAGCTTGTTTAAACTACAGGCTTGATCAATTTATCTTTAATGTAATCAAAATATCAACTGTTATAATAAAACATAAAATACCTTAAGCATTTATATATGGTATATTATTAATTATATATGCTATGTATTGTTGGGTAATTATATGATTGAGGTCATTGATATATTTATTGTCATCATTAAATAAAGTATTCATCTGTAATGTAATATTACCTTGATGATGTATATTGCTGTATATATGTGTACTATTTGTATATAGTAAAAATCATTAATTATTATTAATAAATATTATTTATTTTAAATCCACACATGTGTTTTTGCTGACTCTATAAATACTGTAGAAAGTGCACCATATCATTATCAGGCATTCAATGTGTTTCAAGATGTAATGAACATATCAGTACATGCAAAACACATTTCAAAGGGTTGCCTGTGGTTGTCAGCCTCAGCGTCTTAACTCTGAAACCCTTCCTTAAACCACAATGATAGTTATACACATTACGGGCCACAAGGCTGTATCACAGTGTCAGGAACCAGTGTAGAAAAAGATTTGATGTTCTCGCTATCAACGTCATTTTACCACATGCCATTGACAGTTTGTGGCATGTCTTCCGAGGGCTTGGTACACATCGTCAAGATGCTCATAAGACACAGGTCCAGCACCCCTGACCAAGCACACAATGGTCAATGTGTATAATAATGTGACTTGTGATTGAATAGTATCTAATTATCTCTCTTGTTGACCCACAGACAGCTACCACTAATGCCGTAATGGATGCCCATAGAAAGATCGACGCTCGCTCCCCGTGGAGTCAAATGCCGACACCTTGCCTTTCCAGCCTAAGCCTTTATCTTTATGGTCCAGACTACAAATGTTTACTGTCCCTGTAGGACCAGTAGAGGTCTGTTTCTACTGGTCCGAAGCCGTTTTATGGAATTTTTACTGGCCATTGGCCAGCGGTTCACCGTTAGTGTCGAGCCCTGTCAGATGAGCTTCTCTTTTTCCTACCTCCATTCTGGAATTCACTCATTGACTGATCAATGTTTGTGTATTGTCTGTTAAGAATGACTCTCTCGAACACCTTTTGTACATTCTATGTGAGAAATATTCCTCGCTGGTTATTGAGGTCTTCTTTACTTCCTTTATTTTTGTATATACTTTTTATTTTAACTTTCTGCCATTCTCCAGGGCATTTGTTACCTCTGAGTATTTTATTAAACATAGCTCGCAGGGACTCTGCTTATCTTTTCCTCCCTTTTTCAGTATTTCATTAGTAATTTCGTCAAGTCCAGGTGCCTTGTTGTTTTGAGTATATCTTTAATTTCAATTTCCTCTATTTCATCATGGCATTGGTTTTCAGCTATTTCCATGTATCTCTGAAACTTTTTGTCGATAGTCTCTTGTATTATTTGGTATTTTGGCAAAATTTGTCTTGTCCTGAGTATCTCTGTATAGTGTTTTCGGTACGCTTCCTGTATCTCATCTCTCGTATTGTATTCATTTCCATCCTGGACTACCTTATGTGAAACACTTTCTTCCCTCAGCTGTATTCTCTGCTTCATTCTCCAAAATTCATTAGATTTCACTCCACCAGCCTCCTCAAGTTTCGCAAGATTTTCTTTTGTTTTTTCCACTCTTATTTTTTCAATAGACTTAGCTATTTGTTCATTTGTCTTTTTTATCTTTTGTTCTATTTCTATAGTTGTTTTTCCCATTTGTTTGTATTCAGTCAATCTCCTTTTCAACTTTTTCTTTTCACACATCAGGCTCTTTGTCTCATCGTTCTTTGTTTGAAATTCTCTGTTTGGATTGATTTTAACTTTCCTGAAGCACATCCTCATTATCCTGTATAGCTGTTTTGTCCACTCTTTATAGTCAATGTCAATGTCTCTGTCTTCATCCTGGAAACACCGAGTCAGGTTGTTGTTGCCTTGAGTTATCTCTTGGAATTTATTCCATCCTTCTTCATCCTCAAGTTTCCACACCTCCTTCTTGACTAGCCTCTCCCTGCTTTCATTGTTAACATATCTCAGCGACATTATCATATGATCAGACTCAATCACCTCTGTTGCCTTTTCAGTTATCTTGTATTTCGTAAGTACATCTCTACCTTCCTCATCAATGTCCATTGACTTGACTTTCTCGTACACTCTATTGTTACAGATTATGTAGTCAATTTCAGATCTCTCCTGTTTATTTTTTGTATTTTTTCGTGTCCATTTTCCCACACATTTTGGCGTTTTGTTTACTATGACTAGGTTTCTCTTTTTGACTAGACTTTCAAGTAGTTTTCCTCCTTTACTTTTTTGTTCTCCTAACTTGACATTTAGGTCTCCCATTATTCATCTTTCTTAGTTTTTCTTGTTTCCACATCAACTTGGTTGTAATACTCTCTTAGTTCATCAATCGTGGTTCTACTTTCCTGTCTTCCGTACAGAACTCCAATGTTTGTGCTTCTGCCTCTTATCTGACACTTTAGCCACAGCATTTCATTTCCATCTTCTGTTTCTTTGGTTTTGTTATTTCTCTGACTGTTTGTTTTTTCATTAGAAGTAGTACTCCTCAACCATTTCTCTCTTTTCTGTCAGCTCTTATGCATGTATATCCATTAATTTGCAATCTGTCTTCTGGTTGCATCCAAGTTTCAGATATTCCCATAATGTCAGGTTTGTATTCAGCTATGTATTGGAGCAGGCTGGGGATTTTCCCATTAAGACCTCTTGCATTGGTGCAGGTAATTGTTACTTCCTCTTTTTTATGTTTTCTTGCTTTTCGATATTTTTTCTTCTTTCTTTTTTCTTTTGTTTCAGTTGCTGTTGCAGGTGTCGTAACCACTAGGCCATGTATGATAGGCCATGTATGATTTTTATTGGCGGCGGTGGTGGTTTGTATTTCTCTCGTGTGTTAGTAATAGTATTCTGGCGTATTTTTAGCCTTTAGTCAATTAGATTTACTGTCAGTTGACAGTAATTAGTTCTTAGTTTCTAGCCAGTTGCATGCTAGTAGTTTTAGACGTAGTTCTAGTTGTAATTTTAAGCTTTTATACACCACCGTCACGGTGTCTCTCTTATCACGCGGCTTGTATGTCAACATCGTGTCTGTCAAAATCCTACCTGATCGTGAATCTGCTGGCAATTCGTGCATTGAGCATCCAGAAGTGTTCTGCAACAGACCAGCATGTTTAATCGTCCAGGAAGGGTCTGCGCTAAGACCGTCAACTACGCAAATATCAACCGGGTAGAAGGCTTGGGGAATAAGCCTGGCGCCCCAGGATCCAAAATGGTGGCTGCTGGTAGCTATACTGGACAACAACAACGCAGATCTTCGTTTGTGGACCAGCATGCAGCAGGTGAAAATGGTGTTTCTTACCAAGCGGCCTCAGGTAAAACCAAGTCTTACTTAATCATATCTAAGCCTACTCCTGAAGTCAATCATGTTAAGGATACCCTGCTAGATACCAACCCTTGCAAGAATACAGACAACCTCACTATACTGGCACAGCAGGAGGAGTACACTTTAAATAGACAGTCAACCCTAGACAAGAGGCCTTCAGCCTGCGATCGTTCTGCCCCTATCATTGTTATAACTGCCCCAAGCGGAAGTGGAGCTAGCTATAGGGATGTGCAGTATATCTTTGAGTTACAACCTGCCTATTTCGATCTTGTCTCGGGAGTTATTGTTAATACCGACTACATGAAAACCGTTCCCAGTTTCTCCGTTTTTGGTGCCATCTGCAAGACGGATCTCAACGGCACTCCAACAGGGCACACCTTTCGACTGCATAAACCAAACTCCAAAAAATTGTTCTGTACAGTAAACCTCTATCCGACAACATGTAGAATCATATGGTCAATGGTTCCTGTGCGACCGATTTCATTACCATGAACTTGCCTCAAATTTAACTCGCTCATTCGGGATGGTGTTGAACGTATGGGCTATTCCTTAACCGAACTCAACTCTATATACCGATCTGCCCTCTCCAGCAACAGATGCCACAAATCAGATCCTCATACCCAGACCAACGGGAGAAACCAAGCCTGGCGAGCTATAGAGATAAATGGTGGCCCCAAAGATGACCCGCTAGTGGATCAGGCCCCTCTACCTCAGCAACAAATGCCACAAATCAACAAATGCCGAAAATCAGATCCTCATACCCAGACCAACGTGAGAAACAAAGCCATGGAGGTTGATGATGGCCCCAGGGACGACCCGAAAATGGATCGGGCCCCTCTGCCTCAGCAAATCATTGACACACTGGAAAACGACGAAGATTTTGCGTCATCTCTCAATGATAACACTAACAGTCCACAAAACTCTACACTTGCCCCAAGTCCAGTAGTTACTGTTCTACAGGAACAAGCGCAGACGGGCCCGCCCCAAAGCCGGATACGTCTACTCACCCCATCAGCACCCATAACGGTACTCACCCAGACTCCAATCCCCATCGCAAAACCCCCTGTAGCTCTTACACCCAACACCCAAATTCCAACAGTGTCAACGCGAGGAATTCCAGAGAAACCCAAACAGGTCAAACCCCAGACACGAAGAGCGTCCAATCAGATCCCCACAGATTATCAAATTGAGTTCCTTCAAAATCAGAATACAATCCTGGAACGCAGGAATCTGCAGCTGGAAACAGAGACGAAACACCTCAAGGAAACGATCGCCCTCTTGAAAGCTGAACTACAGCAGCGAACATACACCCAGGCAGAACCAAGTCCAGCATCTCCAGCTTCAACTCCAAAAACTAATAACTTTACATAATATGGAACGCCGTTCTTGCAGAAAAGCACTATTTGTCTTTAAAGACAATTCATTTGTCTTTAAAGACAATTCATTTGTCTTTAAAGACAATTCATTTGTCTTTAAAGACAAATGAATTGTCTTTAAAGACAAATGAATTGTCTTTAAAGACAAATAGATGTATTTGTCTTTAAAGACAAATGAATTGTCTTTAAAGACAATTCATTTGTCTTTAAAGACAATTCATTTGTCTTTAAAGTATGGAATGTTTTCTCTGCATTTAATCACTATTTTTCTTTAATGATAAATCATTTTTCTTTAATGATAAATGATTTTTCTTTAATGATAAATCATTTTTCTTTAAAGAAAAATAGAGGTATTTTTCATTAATGATAAATGATTTTTCTTTAAAGAGAATTCGTTACGAATTTTCTTTAAAGAAAAATGATTTATCATTAAAGAAAAATGATTTTTCTTTAATGATAAATCATTTTTCTTTAATGATAAATCATTTTTCTTTAATGATAAATCACTTTTCTTTAATGATAAATCATTTTTCTTTAATGATAAATCGATGTATTTTTCTTTAATGATAAATCATTTATCATTAATGATAAATCATTTATCATTAAAGAGAATTCGTGTTGATTTTTCTTTAAAGAAAAATCCTCTGATTTTTCTTTAATGATAAATGATTTATCATTAAAGAAAAATGATTTATCATTAAAGAAAAATCATTTATCATTAAAGAAAAATCATTTATCATTAAAGAAAAATCATTTTTCTTTAAAGAGAATTCGCCGCGAATTTCCATTAATGATAAATGATTTTTCTTTAAAGAAAAATGATTTATCATTAAAGAGATTTGACACATACGGGCATTCGTTTAACCCACAGAATGATTTTTCTTTAATGATAAATGATTTATCATTAATGATAAATCATTTATCGTTAATGATAAATCATTTATCATTAATGATAAATCATTTATCATTAAAGAAAAATACCTCGATTTTTCATTAATGATAAATCATTTATCATTAAAGAAAAATCAAGTTGAATTCTCTTTAATGATAAATGATTTTTCTTTAATGATAAATGAATTTTCTTTAATGATAAATGATTTTTCTTTAAAGACAATTCAATTTCTGATTTATCATTAATGATAAATGATTTATCATTAATGATAAATGATTTATCATTAATGATAATTAAATTCTCTTTAATGATAAATAATTCTCTTTAAAGAAAAATAGTGATTAAATGCAGAGAAAACATTCCATATTAAAGACATATAGAAGGTATTTGTCTTTAAAGACAATTCATTTGTCTTTAAAGACAATTCAATTGTCTTTAAAGACAATTCATTTGTCTTTAAAGACAAATGAATTGTCTTTAAAGACAAATGAATTGTCTTTAAAGACAAATGCACATGGCTATTTGTCTTTAAAGACAATTCATTTGTCTTTAAAGACAAATGAATTGTCTTTAAAGACAATTGAATTGTCTTTAAAGACAACTGAATTGTCTTTAAAGACAAATAGGGCTTTTCTGCAAGAACGGCTTTCCATAGGTTTACCCAACACTTCTCTCGCCTCGAGCTTGATCTTTACAAGATGCAGCTGAAACAAGCAGAGACCCAACAGAAGCAGGCCGAGTATGCATATGACATCATGGCAAGACTCCCACACATATAGTCCCACAGCAGCCCCCTACCCATATTATCATGCCTCCCATCTACCCTACTCATGCCCCTTTCCCAATCCATAGCTTCCCCCCCTGCCATGTGCAAGCTCAACCTCCCCGGCCCTTCTACGTCCCTCATCACCTCCCTCGAGACGCTCCGCGGTACCCCACCGAAGATAGGTGTAGTCAACCCCCAGGCTATTCTTCTCCTGGTGCCAGAAGTGGGGCGGTTGACCCAGCTGCTAGTTGCCATCGTAGTGCACCAATCCCTGCTAAGACCCAAGATGGATCTCACAGCCATGCAAGACCAAATTTCGAGCCAGACAGTTCGCCATCAGTTAGACCAACAGAACCGGAGCCTAAAGATGGCCAATCCGGGGCCAATCTATATGACGCACCAGCTGGAAACCCTCACCCGAGTCTAAATTTCGAGCCCAACAGTTCGCCATCATTTGGACCAACAGAACCGGAGTCTGAAGATGGCCAATACGGGGCAAATCTATAAGACGCATCAGCTGGAAACCCTCACTGCCAGCCTCGTCCCAAACCATTACGGTAGCATCTGTTAACATAGAGAATGCCAAGTCCAACCAACTTCTGCTGCACGACCTCTTATCCAAATACGACATGGTGGCTATCCAGGAGCACTGGCTCTTCCAGTATCGGCACGTTATGTGGACGAGGAGGATCCCATCCAGCCAGTCCAGAAACCTAGAGGCTACGGAGGTACTGCCATCTTTTGTAGATCTGAGTTGGGTCACACGTTCCGTGCTGTGAAACTTGGGGACCACAGATTTGCCCTGGCTACACTCCATGTTTGTGAGATGAAATTCTGCTTCGTGTCGTGCTATTTTCCGTGCAGAGGTTCTTACAAAGACGAGGCATTCAGCGAGACCGCGGAGGACCTGGCATGTATCGTCTCAAGCTTCCCAGACCACCAGATCTTCGTCATGGGCGACTTCAACGCCGACCTGCTGGGGGGTGACCGCAGAGCACGGCTCTTTTGGGACGTAATTGACCCGTATCATATGAAGCTACCAGACTCCTACCCTCCCCAGATGACATATTCTCACCCCAACGGTGACTCCAGGATTGATTTCGTCCTCACCAGGCCTACAGGGGCCAATCCGCTGCCTATCGCTACTAGAGTGATTTCGGCCGACCCCATCAATACTAGTCACCACGCTACCGTTGTCGGCGAAGTTACGGTCCCAAACTCGACAGGAGGGGATCGAGCACCCCCCTCCAGCGATGCCCCAAGCCTTCCGCCCCGTTTTCGATGGAGGAGTGCAAGGACCTTGCCTATGAAGCATACATCAGAGATAACCTTCCCGATGTACTCATTGCTCCCGATCCTTCCTGCGTCGAGGCCAGTTTGCAGACATTCTCCAAGCTGCTCATTGATGCTGCGTCTGTGTCGACACCTGTCATTCGTCCTGGTAAAAGGCAACAAGGCAGACTCTGGTCAGAGGAGATCAAGTCTGCCATCAGTGAAAACAGATCAGCTCTCCATGCGTGGCAAGAGGGGGGCCGACCGGGTGATGGTCCTCTGAAGATGGGAAAAATCAAGTCTGCCCAGGCCCTTAAAGCCGCCCTAAGACGGGAAAATGCAAGACGCAGAGACCAGCTCATCTGTAAAATCACAGACGCAGTGGACAGCGATCAGGCCCTTTTTCATCGACTGGTGCGCTTGAACAGAAAAGCACCCTCGGGGCCGTCGCAGATAGTGGCGAACAATCGTGTACATAGCACCACAGACGAGCTATTGGACGTGTGGATCGGTCATTTCTCGAGCCTGGCTACCCCATCGTGCGATGACCACTACATCCAAGACTTTCGTGATGATGTCAGAGATACGGTCTCGTTGGTAGAGGCCTCGCGAGCTGCTTGCCCCGGAGGCTCTGTGTACATCTCCAGTGAAGAGGTCTCGGTCGCCATCTCTGGCCTCAAAAGCGGCAAGGCTCCAGACATATATGGGCTCACCGCAGAACATCTAAAAAAGGCCAAATACCATCTTGCTCCCGTCGTTGCATCAATATGCACTACGATAGTCAACAGTGAAACCCTACCTGACTCCTTCAAGGCTGGTTATGTGGTCCCCATCCACAAAAAAGGCAACCCCACAGACAGTGTCGACTTCTATCGCGGCATCACAATCACGCCCATCTTATCGAAAATCCTGGAGCATGTCATACAGGGCCGCATCGATATCAAGCAGAGCCCAATGCAGTTCGGTTTCACCAAAAAGAAGTCTCCGCTCCTCGCAGCGCTCCTTGTGACCGAGCAGATGGCTGAGGCAAAAGACCTTGGCAAAGAACTGTTTGTGACGGCACTGGATGTCAAAAAGGCCTTTGACCTTGTCAATCACGATATCCTGAAATTCCGCCTACTTTCCTCTATCAAAGACCCCAAGATATGGGCTGTTGCAGCAAGGCTTCTCACGGAATCGCTCTCCAGGGTCTGCGTCAACGGTGCACTCGGAGACGAATATCCCATCTTGCAGGGCGTTGGCCAAGGCAGAGTCCTATCTCCTCTCCAGTATAAACTCTACGTCGACTTCAACCTCCAGCTGCTTACAGCTCTCAGCCTGAGCCCTGGTCTCGGCACCGTTCAGGCCGGCGTACCCACTTGTGCTGACGATGTGATTCTCCTGGCGCCAACGGCAACAGTCCACCAGGCCCAACTCAACATCATGTCGCACTGTGCTGATCTCAACAGATATAGCATTCACCCTACAAAAACGAAGATGATTACCCTAAACTCCACTGAGCCACCGGAGCTGCTCCTGAGGGAGAACCCTGTTGCGCGGGTCGAGGAATTGGTCCACCTTGGTATTGATCGCCAAGATAACACCATGACTTCCATGACCGTCATTGAGAAGAGGATTAGTTCGCCACGCGCTGCGGCATACTCACTCATGGGTGCCGGCCTCCATGGGATCAACGGTCTAAACCCCTATGCTGCCAGGAGTCTTATCTTGGCCTACGTTCTACCGAGACTGCTTTACGGGCTAGAGGCACTGGTCCTCTCCAATAAACACCTGCAACGCATCTCGCAGTTCTTCAAAAAACTCATTAAGCAAGTCCAGTCCTTGCCGACCAACACGGCTGAGCCAGCCCCATACCTCCTGCTCGGCTTGCTGCCGCTAGAGGCATATTATGACAAAAACCTTGTGTCCCTCTATGCATGCGTCCTCCGCGACCTGCTTGTGAGACAGGTAGCAGCGAGGCAGCTCTCCATCAAAGACTTCAGATCCCACTCCTGGTTTATACACGTGGAAAAACGCCTGTCCAGGTATCAGCTGACCTCTCCAGCAGAGTGCCTCGCCCAGAACATCAACCCAGATTATTGGGCCAGGAGTGCTAAACAAATCATATCCAGGCACTGGCTGGAGGACCTCTGCACAAAGACTGAAGCTTACAGTAGCCTGAAATACATCAAACCTAGACTGGAGCTGCCCCAGCGCCCCCTGCAGGTGTGGAGAACCGGCAGAAATGATGCTCTGTCAACCAAACAGGCCATAGTCAAGGCACGCCTCCTCACGGGAACCTACAGACTCCAGGGCAACAGGAGCGTCTTCAATCAACATGCCAACAAGGCGACATGCCAGCTGTGCGGGCTTGGAGATGAAAACAGATTGCACTTTGTGGTCCAGTGTCGAGCCTTGCAAGCTACTCGAGCTCCATATTTGGAGGAGCTGCTGCGTCATCTGGGTACTGGCATCGCTGATGACAAGCTGCTACTCTGCGTCATACTCGATCCGAGCAGCCACGTCTACAGACTACCTGCAGCGAATCAGGATGCCGATATGCAGTATCTGGAGACACTAACTCAACGGTTGACATACAAGTTGCATTGCAAGAGACATCAATTGTATTTAAACTTTTAATCCTTGTACTTTAGAGGCCCTAAGAAACAGGGCGGGAGCTTTCACAGAACGAACGAACAAACGATGGCGGATGTCCAAGATGAGGTTCCTTGTCGGTTAGCACACTCTTTGTAGCACTAGTTTAGCTTGGATTGGAAGCAAGGAACATACAAGCAAAAGAGTTCTTTTGGTAAAAAAGGTGGCAGGTACTTAAAAGAATCTGAAATTACCACATATCTGTGAAGCCATATAGCGGAGAATCCCCCTGCACTAATAAGCTTCATACATGAAAATTGTGGATATCTTTTCATAACGTTTTTTTTTAATGGAGTGATTGAGATTGGTTGTTGGGGAGCAGAAAACAGTCAAACTCAGCGAAAGAATATGCCTGGCTGGACTTTTATTATACATGTATTTGTCTGCTACGAACTACCAGACGGTGCGAACTGTGTGCTGTCTGGCTGAACATTTATGCTGTTTTCTTCTACGAGGAGAAATCTGTAACAGCCCCTCTAATGGCATAATTGATTTGACCCAGATAGATACACTACCGCCTAGAGTATTGAAAGGGGCTACTTAGCAGGAAACACAGCCACAGCACAGTGTAGCATCGTAGGCGCCACTCCACATGCTGGGTCTTCCCTACGGTGCTCTATGTGCACATTTCCTGTAATGAAGATGTTGCCACCAATGCATGGCTGCTAGCAGTCTCCTCCATTGCCTGGTCAAATTCTGAGAGTTGTGAGAAAGTTGCAAGTGACTTTGGGAGAGGTGTTGATTTCTACCAGGATCTCTGGTAGAAAGTGACTGAAAATGGCTGTTCTATTCCTTCACATGACAAATTGTTGTTTGATAAAAGCAATGTTTGACCATCACGTAGCAATATCGGTAAATGCTAAAAAAATGTTTAAAAACTTTGCTACTTTCTTAGTCATTAGCATATATTGAAATCAAATTCCTACGATCATATCTTACTTTAACACAAGGGTTTGCATTATGGATATACAGGCAACTCTGCTTAATCCAGACTGATGTGGACCCTAAATTTCTGTCCGGATTAGGCAAAATCTGAATTATGCGTATAGGAATTATATGTATGAGAAGGGATTGGGACCTTCCAATCTGTCCGGTTTAGACGGAAATCCGGATTACACATGTACGGATTAAGCAGAGTTGCCTGTAATTATTAAGACAGCAACGAACAGTATACTGGGTAATATAAGTTTATTATATGGAAGAGCATGACTGTATAGGAAAAGCCAACAGTTTCACACACCACAGTTGTCCTGTCACCCCTTCTTACTTTACATATATAAAAATCCTCTATCACAATACTCTATATACAATCCGTTCTAAAAAAGTGTGCAAATATGCAAATTTGGCTTTGTAGCTTAACGGTATATGCTTCTAAAAGCCTTTATATGAAGAGGTCTGTATTGCGCTGTGCCATGAACCATGTGTAAGTACTACTTCCCTATATCGTATATAAATAGCAGTTTTACGAATGCTTTATTGTGTCTTTTATTGCAATAAATGCATTATGTGATAGTTATCAACCAAATGCTTTTGCAACAGTATGAAAAATCCTATCTTACATTGACATATCAGTCATATACCTGGGGTGAGAAAAGGCACAGTATTTCAAAATACAATGGCAGAATTGTATTGAAATTGCGATTACTTAGATTCATTACATTTCTTTTTAGTAATAAAACGTATCCAAAACAACAGGTGAAAATCAGCATATGATTACATAACCTCATTGGACGTAAAAGGTGGCTTAATTGAGCATAAGTATTATATATATATATATATATATATATGTGTATGTATATATATATATATATATATAAATATATATATATATATATATATATATATATATATATATATATATATATATATATATATGTATCATTCATGGATGTATTACATTATTTTCTTTTAAAAAAACGTCACATAGGTAAAACCGACAAAAGTCTTTCTTTGTACATAAGTAATTTATAGACATTTCATTTTCCACAGTTTTACTCTAAAGCGTTCTCCAATATATACACTACACTACTACACTAAAGCCCTAACCTTAACACTATCAGCCTGACACTATGTAAGTATAAAAGAGGGCACCATACATAAAGAGAGGGCACTATAAAGGATTTCTCATTATGCAAATACAAAGTTCAACATTGTAAACCATTTTAACAACAAACACTGATTATTTCAGATTGGTTGATGTATTATAAACTCACGCCATATTAGATCACAGAACTGGCCTGAAAGCAACCTGGTGGCATCTTCAATACTACCTTAAAACCTTCAGTCAACATCTGAGAGTTATTATTAGGGTAAGTGTGTGTCATTAAAAGGTTTTACAGCATGTTAGGAGATGCCTCATGGATCCCTTCACTCTTGCCCTAAAATTTTGATATGCCCTTGTTCCAATAAGTTTGATACAAATGTATGATAAAATATTGCATCTTATACTAAAATAGTAAGTATCAAAAAATATACAGTACTATCATATTCCATAAAAATCCAACTACATATCTGACTGATTCAGATAATTTAGTTCTATAACGCATTAAATCCATAGTTACAGTTTGGCTTGAAATGATTTGTCGGCCATCTTGGATTACTGCACGAATTATTTTCATAATTACAGCTAATGATACGTTGGAACTTCTTTGAAAAATGCATATAAAATAAGTTCATCACCATCATCATCCCTTGATTGATTTTAGAAGGCCATTTAGTGTAAATGGTTCTGTGAATCTTGTAATTTCTTATTTGAAGGCATAATCAAAATGTTGAAAATTTCAACCCATAGATGGCAGCACAAGACCCAGTATATCAAATAAGGAGATCAGGATGTGTTGAAATATTTCTTAGCTTACTGCTTTTATCATACACTTCCAACAATATTCTGCACAGAAACACTTTTTCAGTCATCAGTTGTATCTTATGTGGCATGCCTAAAATAGTGTCTTAAAACAAGTAGTCTTTACTAAAAGATGAAATATTACATTTCATAACAGAGAAGAAATACCCAAGTTGATATGGCAGCATTTCAGTTTTAGTGTAAAATATCCTCAATAAAAAACACCAGATCTGTATTTATCATATCCAAAGTTGCCAAAAACATCCAAGTAAAATTCTCTGATTTTAAAATATATATTTACAATATGATACTCCACCTTGAATTATACACACCTGGACTAGCCTGGTATAACAATAATCATTACCTTTTTCTCTAATCAACTTTTCAGTAAAAAACTGAAAGTGTGTTGGACAATATGAGAATTAGCAGTAAAAGTGTTTTCATTAAATGATATCAAGTTAACAATGATCATGGTTAAAGACAATTTCTAAAAATCCTCAATAAAATTTCCCTCTCACCGTACAAACCAATTTAGTTTTTTTCATAAAAGCGATATTAACATTATCCAGTGCAGGGATATTTCAAACCAAAAGCATTATGGGTGTCCATAATAATTATTCTTATTAGGTCCTGTGTGGTGGATAAAAAGCCAGCTAAATATAATGAGCACAACAAATGTGAGTTTTAGGCTGTTTTTGCATGCAGGAAGTGTAAAAGCTGGAAGCTTTGAATCTTCAGCCATTCAAACACAAAAATTATCCAAATTCTTCAACACTACAGCAAAGAATGACAATGTTCAAGGATTTTTTTTTCATAGTTTTTGCTCTACCTAAACATAGCTTCCTTATGGTATTGCATCAGTAGTTTTGCTTTTGTCCTATAGGGGGCATTGTAATACACTTGTAAACCACTCTGATGTTACATCCCAGAGTGATGAATTACTCGATTAGTTGACCCCAACTAAGACTACCGTAAATTCTCAGAAATTTAGAACACCCTAGGAATTTGGGTCACTATAACTATTTTTCAAACTAATTAATCGAAAAATCTGGGCAACCCTAAATATATATTGCCAGATGCCATTTCATAAAATATGGAGCTAGCTGTAAATCTTGCTGATACAACATCAAGGTATTTTCAGAAAACATGGGCCACCATGAACCCATGAAAATCGTAACTATTAAAAAGTGTCCCAAATTACTGAAAATTTACAGCTAAGTAATTACTGACTCAAATCATAATGACTTGTACATAAAATACATAGGAATCTTATGTCCATGTAAATCAGTGAATATCTCCGTTGATGTCTATTTCAGGATGCTCTCCCTTTGCTGTCTTGTAGGTGGTTCTGCTTCACGATCTGCGCGTTGCTTGGATAACGTCTTGAGTCTCTCGATCTCCTCCGCAGCCACCTTCCCCGACCACGTCTTCCTGTGCATCACTGAAAACAGAGAGAAAATACGTCCAGTAGAATCAACGCTGAGACAAAAACATCGCTATTCTTCAGTGGATACACTAACGATATGTAGCAAAAGCAGGAGTAACAGAAATTAATAAATTCAAAAAACATTAAATGATAAACAAATTAAAGTTATTGGATTCATTGTACTTAGTAATTCAAATAAAACAACCACAGTATATAAACTAAAAATCATAATTGAAATATGCCTGGAACTCATCAATAACTTCTAGTTTATTAGATCAGTATCACTAACAAATGGCACTTTGTTTAAACTAAAATAACAAAAATAGGTTAATCTGTACATAAAAAAATAAAAAGCATTTTTTAAATTCTATAATATACACATCTTTAAAATATGCAAATTATATGAGTATTCTAAATCAAGGAAAAGGAACTGACAATACAACAGAAAAGCAAACAATAAATTCAAATCAAAAACAAACACATGCAGATCACCAATACCATGTATTATTTACTGATTCTATGAACAATATCATTATCTTGTGGTTTCATTGAATAGTTGGTGGAACAGTCATCTTATATTACAAAACAGAACACCATTTTGAAACAGGACACACAATCATGCCATCTACAGTTTAACAGAGGAACTAAACTCCAACAAACACAGAGGGCACCACAGTCTGAAGTCAAGGTCAAGGCCATGAAGTTTGTATACATATCAATTACATACAAGACTAGACAATAGGCCAATACAAATGCAAGAGTCAAGAACAATAGAAAGAGTCAACACTATAACCAGAGTCGTATAGTTATGTGAATACCATACTCCCTATGCCAGTCATAAAATATAATTGGAAGTTAGAAAATCAAGGTAATTTAAGGTCATTTCAGGTTTGTCCCTGACAGTCAAAATCAATGCCAGAAATGACAGGATATATCATAATTTACTTTCTAGAAACACGGATAGTGAAAAATTGTTAATTCCCCATGTCATTTGAAAATAAGTTTTGCTCTAGTTTGGTTTTGGCTTTTTGATTTGAATTTGGAATTTCAGCTATTGTTCCTTTTACTGCCATATTGAGGATAAGGTGCTAGACCTTGCAGTAAGTGGTTCAAGGAGTCAGAGGTCAATTGGTCACCAATTTTGTCTAAATCCTCATCTATAGCGTCATTGATGGTCTGAGTCGAACATCTACCAAGAAATGAGGATCTCAGAAATGTTTCACTCTTAGAGAGAAGCACACTCACATATACACACACATGCATGCACACACACACACGACACACACACACGACACACACACACTCGCATAAGTATTACTTATATACCCTGACCTCAGTGAATAACAATTTCAGAACATATCAAAGTACAAAATTTCTGAATATCAAGTTTAGATTTATGGTGCATTGCTAATGTGAATGGCTGCAAAAATAAAGTTAGGCAGTGTCTAAATGCTACTCATTACTAAACCACCTATTGAATATTAAGTGCAAGCCAAATATTGTCCTCATTACTATCAATTGCTAAAGTTTTAATGGGGTTATTAACTACAATGTGTTTTACAATTGGGCTGCCAGAAAAACAAAATATAGCTGGTGATGTAACAGTATTGAGTACACCCAAGCATACAACTACCCAGATACTTTGATCACAAAGAAAACATTTCCAAAAAGACTTGAATGCCAGCCAGCTCTCATGGCAGGCCTTGATGGGAAGGTGGTGGGCTATTTATCTGTTATAAATATTAAACCCTCTATTGGTTACAGAGTGGTGGCTGGATGTGCAGTTTGGGAGATTCTGGTGATATCTTTTTGATGGAAGGATCTCAGAGGAAATATCTGAATCAGAATCTTTAGCAGAACTGAACCAATAAATTTTATAATATAATTAATGCTTTTTTCCAATGTCATTGCCAAGGAACTACAGCAGGGATGGTATGTTTTCCTGCTAATTAAGTATGCAAAAACTGATAAGGATAGTGGTTCAACCTGTGCCAACATTATCATGGAAACCTGAATTACTCATTAATCATTTTATTCATTACTAACCCTTCCAATGCTAAGGTTACTTTCGTCCAAAAAACAAGGAAGAAAATAGTTTTGAAAACCATCTAAACCCTGTCGTGTTGGTATTCATTGGATAGCTCTTACTGAGTACTCCTAGATGAGTACCCATGTGCAAGGGTTTGTCATTTTCCAGTTTTTTTGCATCGTTTTGTATCAGCCAGAATAAGGGCAAAGAGTATTTATTAAATACCTGTTTAGTAGGTGCTGTAACTTGTGGTTGGGTGGGTGGGGGTATGGGATGGGGTTGCTGTGAAAATGCCTATAGCTTATGTATGTGTGGTTGTGAATAAGCTCCAATTACCTCTACTTCGGGAAAGCAATTATCTGAGCTAATTGTACTATTTGTTTGTTTCTAATAGCAACAGTTGCCTAGCAACTCAAACTTAGACATGCCATTTGTAGTGAGGATGACAGTGTCAAAGCAGGGTCCCATTTCTCAAAACATGATCATCATATAAACTAGCACATAAATACTTAACAAATTGCTGTACACTCAGTGGATTTAGGGCAATGTGTATATTGATGTAAATATTAAGAATGCATGTTTTTCAAACCACTTTGAGAAATAGTCCCAGTCTATTATAAGTAACTGTGTATAGGTGTCAGTCACGTCAATCACTTCACATTCAGTCCCATAGCAGTATTTCATGACCTGGCGAAATATTGAGTACCAGGGGAGTGATGAAACCAGCAGAACAATATTTTTTAACTTCCTATAATTTTAAATCTTTGGAGAAGATCACCATCATTTGACTCCTCATTGCATCACATTCCTCTATCAACCAATTCTAAATTATGTCACAGTTTCCATGAATTGATTTGAAGGAAAATTGTGAATTGTGTTAAAATATACAATATCCCTTTAAGTATTTTACCAATTATGCATTCATTAAGAATATATAGCTGAAATATTTGTTCTATTTTAAGACACTACAGGTATGCATGGGTTAATGCAACAACATACTTGATAATCATACCTCCTAGTTAATTATATGCAAAGTTATCCTAACTAAAGATCTTGGGACTTATTTTTTAGTGAGAGAACCAAATAAAACTTCTTTATAAAATATGAAATATTTTCTCAATTTTTCTTCCCCACATATCCCTGGTACTCAATATTTGCATGTCATTTGTTGGCAGAGGTGGGCTTACCATGTGGGGACAAGTTTAGTTCACCTGAAACAAAATGTACATTATCAAATGAATTGTGAACAACTCTCTGTGTTCTTGATTAGAAATACCGACCCACATCACTTCCTACTTGACTACAAAGCCCCATCTATAGGATGTTTGATGAACTGCACACTGGTGGGGCATTGGATATCATATATAAGGATGGGGATGTTCACAGAAAGGATAGGAGTGGTTATTTCTTGAAAAAGGTGAGACTATAGGTGCAACAACAAAATGTTAATTCACAACGTTTTTAAGACAAGGATGATGGGGCACAAAGTGTCCAAAGTATGAAGATGTTCACCTTTTTGAGATGTTCATCCTATGTAGGTGTTCAACCTTTAGATAGAGGTGTTCAGCTTTTAGAGATGTTCATCCTATAGAAGAGTTCAAGCTATGAAGATGTTCAACCTATAGAGTTGTTCACCAGATTGAGATATTCATCCTATAGGGATGTTCAACCTTTTCTAGAGGTGTTCAACCTTTAGAGATGTTCATTCTATATAGGTGTTCAACTTATTGAGATGTTCATTCTATAGAGGTGTTCAACCTTTAGAGATGTTCATCCTATAGAGGTGTTCAACCTTTAGAGATGTTCATCCTATAGAGGTGTTCAACCTTTAGAGATGTTCATCCTATAGAGGTGTTCAACCTTTAGAGATGTTCATCCTATAGAGGTGTTCAACTTATTGAGATGTTCGTCCTATAGAGGTGTTCAACCTTTAGAGATGTTCATCCTATAGAGGTGTTCAACCTTTAGAGATGTTCATCCTATAGAGGTGTTCAACTTATTGAGATGTTCATCCTATAGAGGTGTTCAACCTTTAGAGATGTTCATCCTATAGAGGTGTTCAACCTTTAGAGATGTTCATCCTATAGAGGTGTTCAACCTTTAGAGATGTTCATCCTATAGAGGTGTTCAACCTTTAGAGATGTTCATCCTATAGAGGTGTTCAACCTTTAGAGATGTTCATCCTATAGAGGTGTTCAACCTTTAGAGATGTTCATCCTATAGAGGTGTTCAACCTTTAGAGATGTTCATCCTATAGAGGTGTTCAACTTATTGAGATGTTCATCCTATAGAGGTGTTCAACCTTTAGAGATGTTCATCCTATAGAGGTGTTCAACCTTTAGAGATGTTCATCCTTTATAGGTGTTCAACCTTTAGAGATGTTCATCCTATAGAGGTGTTCAACCTTTAGAGATGTTCATTCTATAAAGGTGTTCAACTTATTGAGATGTTCATCCTATAGAGGTGTTCAACTTATTGAGATGTTCATCCTATAGAGGTGTTCAACCTTTAGAGATGTTCATCCTATAGAGGTGTTCAACCTTTAGAGATGTTCATCCTAGAGAGGTGTTCAACCTTTAGAGATGTTCATCCTATAGAGGTGTTCAACCTTTAGAGATGTTCATCCTATAGAGGCGATCAACCTTTCTAAAGATTTTAAACCTGAAGAGATGTTCATCCTATTGAGATGTTCATCCCATAGAGCTATTCAACCTTTTGAAATATTCATCCTATAGAGCTGTTCAACCTTTAGAGATGTTCATCCTATAGGGGTGTTCAACATTTGTAGATATGTTCATACTAAAGAGGTGTTCAACCTGTACTAGAGATGTTCAACTTATAGAGATGTTCAAGCTATGGAGATGTTCAAACTGTTGAAGCATGTTTAAACATTCTGTCACTACTTCACTACTTCACCACTATATACCTGTTGTGGCCCAGCACACAGTCCTTATAGAAGCCATATTGTCACACCTTAGCTAAGGCTTATCTATGCGAATGCCACAAAGCACTGAATCATCAGAATATGCTGTAAAGCCAGATTTAGAGTTAGAACACAACTGTCATCCAGCTTAGCTTACACTGGTCCGGCAGGTGAAATAAATGAACCATGGACACTGCTTACTTATTCTAAATGTGATGTTGAGGAATCAAACAAACTGTGAAGTACCTTACAGCTAACTGTATCTATACTAAATGTTTATACTTGGATGTTTTCCTTAATCTACATTGCAGGGCTGCAGGCTAAGGGATCACACTGCCTATTATAACTCACAACCATGGGCGAACTTTACTTACAATCACCAAGCTCCAGCATAGGACCTTTCTATAGTAGTCAGGCCGGAAAAGGAGAAATGAGTGTTAGTATGCGAGAATCTGGACTTATCCTTCCATTAAGGTCTATACATTCTGTGAAAGTTCGAGTTTTCCCTACATAAAGGAGTTTACAATCTGTTTAAGCCAGAATTTTCCTACAAAGGGTTTTACATTCTGTGAAAGTGAAGCATTTTCTGTACACAAAAGGTTTTACATTCCATGAAGTCAAAAGTTTTCCATACATAAAGCAGTTTAGATTCTGTGAAAGTCTAAATTTTCCTTACTTCAAGGGTTCTACATCCAGAGGTAGGTAACTTATAAATACTGTAGGTCTATGACATTAACTAACTGAATGTTTCCAGTGGCAGTTTAAGGGATTGGAGATGAGGTTGGAGGTGACCCTTACATGTGTAATACTTCAACTATGATCAATGTGTAATTTTTCCCACATAAAAAAATATTTCTGACATTTTACAAAGAGTGAGAAAACACAATGAGACTGCTGAGGAGATCTATGATCTTCCCATGTCTATCACATGCAGGCACCCAATGAAATACACACATTCTAGGGATATACCTTACGGTGAATCCTTTATATCTGCCATAAAGAAGACTGTGGTAGCAGTTGTGATGTGCTACAATTCTAACCGGGGATGGCACCCAAGTGAAAAAGACCATTTCTATTCTCCAAGCCCAAAGACAGTAAGTTTGTAAGAATCCTCGTGTATTTATTTTCTTTCAGGTCAGGTAATGTAGGCTTTTATTCTGTTGTTCTAAGCCACCTAGCTACTGCATTAGTCCCCTCCACCAAAATAAACCCATTCATGCCTGAAGAACCCAATGAAATTCTATCTTGATCTATGATATTTCAGAAAATAACTTTAGAATGAAGCATTAAGTAACAACGTTTTTGAGACAGGGGTGGAGATTGGACTTTGTTGTGCACCACTTCTCCCTAAAATAAATTTTCAAAATATGCTCTTGTCAAAAAGACAACGCCAAAACAGTGGGATAGTTTTGACCAATACAGGCATGAATGGGTTAACAGAAAGCTGTTCAAGAACTTAGTAAAATATCTTTTGAAATTTACTCCAATTGCAAAATCAGCCGCATGTTGATTCTACGCGTAAAATTTATGATTTCTTCTCAACATTTGCTTAAAATTACTCCCTGCTACATCTAATTAAGATGACAGATTAGATAGAACTATTTACATTTAAGAATCTACAAACCAAACTCGAAGTCAAGACTCTGAGCAATTTGTATTCAATTGCAAAAGAATGATTGGCAATGAAATGAGGAATAAGAAGCAAACGTCCATGTATTCCTGTGCTTTCTGAAATATGAACCCATTTGCATCAGCAGTTTACACATGGTCCAACACTCTCAAAAATAAAAGTACCATTTATCCGGATGACACTTTCCTGGGCAAACTCCAGGCATGAAAAGGTTAAATACAACTCTTTTGATGACATGTTTTTAGCCAGGATTTAGAGACTGGGTGCTCAAAATTGTCAATTGCAAGATATGTTGGGTGTCCAATTTTTGAAGGGAAATCATAATATATTCAGATAACAACCATAAACATGTATTTACTAAACGAGAAAAGGCAAAATATCTTATGCAATGTTATGGAAATTACATGGCGTGAAAATGGTCAATTATTTGCTTGAAATGGATGTTTTTTAATATTTGTCTTAAAATATTTGGGTGTCGTGGGGGGTGATTTTTGAGGATGTGGGTGTCCAAATGATGCCCAGACACCCTGCTGGCTAAGATGATGATATATTTGATGATATATGTTGTCAGACTATGTGTGCATTTAGGATGCAAATGTGTTAAAAAGACCCTCTGCCGTTCCATTTGGTATTAGTTCCCAACTCCATTCTGCGTTAGTTCTATGTCTCACTTCACCCGGGGTTACTCACCATCTTGCATGGGCTGTCAGTGCCTAAAGAAAGGCGGGATCCTCGAGGCCCGTGGTGTGCCCCATAGGGGGCGCCACTAGGCCCTCCGCGGGGGGCTCTGGGTAGTAGTAGTAGGCGGGGAGGGAGGGGGTGCTCTGGGCTTTGTGAAAGTCAGACTTTTCCTTCAGCGCTTCTACAGACAGAGGTGACACCAAAACACATGAGGTGGAGGAGGAGGACGACAAAAACTGCCACTAGAGGGGGCTGCAGGGCGCATGCCACAGAGGATTGTGGGATACATGCTACTACAGGCATACATGCAACCATCAAAACTTTGCCCTCGCAGAAAATCAAATATCGTACCATTTTGAATATTGACTGAAATTGAACATAAGGTTTCAATCAATCCTAATCAAATCCAAGGAAGGCAGTCCCGACTGATGCAGGTCACACTGATAGTATGGACAATAAATGTAAATAATAGAAATGCATTTTATGAAATAAAATTGATTTTTGACAAAAAGTAAATCAAAGTTGTGTTTCAAGTTCAAAATATTGAATTCTTTTTTTTTTAAATGTATAAGTATTCTAATTTTGTTTTTATGAACAAATGTATCATTTTCTTCCAGGAGATTGTCAAAGTAAATATGTTTTATAAACGCATGTTCTTGAAATAACTGTTTTTCATAGACAACGGAAATGTTTGAAAGAAACAATGGATGCTATAAACCAGCCTTTCTTGTCCTGATGGTTGCATGAGTAACATTGAAGCACAGAAACAAAAGCAAAGCACACTTAACAAAACTCTTTGGATGCCTTAAGGGCAGCATCAGAATCAATTAAAGCGAATACTTGTTATCTAGGTCATTAACTATAGTTGCACTTAAACCAAAATGTGCAGAAATAACAGTGATACAATCAGGCGTGAAAGTAGAACTTAATTCTGGCAAGTGATACATATAGCAGTGGATTTAATCAAGCTAGATAATTGAACTTAAGAGTTTTTTAACATAAAAATATTATCCCATTCAGACTGTTTTGTTGAGAGGAGTCATTGCATGAGCAGTTTACAAGTAAAATTGTGACTGCATGGTATTTTAGTTAATATAACAGTTTTTGTGTGGCATGTCATCAAAAAGCATTTTCCACTTACATATTTTGCTGAGGTACTAATTATTTTATATATATTGTTTGAATTGTATAATAGTAGAAAATTAACGACGACAATGGGAAATCAAGAATGTACAGTTAGAAATCTTTGACTGATTGAAAGAAATACAAGTGTCTCAAAAGGTGTTTGGCAATTACTAATTTGAATGATGAAAGTTGAGTTAATTCATCAGAGAATCGTTTTCTTTTTTATTTAATGAGACCTTTCAGAGGATTCACATGAGCACCAAAAAAATGGGCATATTCAAAAAACAACAAATCACAATATTACTTTTCTGCTACAGAGGCAATGACATTGAGGATAAGACGGAAAGTTCTTCCAAACAAACATGTTTATAAACCATGAATGAATAAACCAAATATTAGATAACTAGATAAATAAAAGACAGGTTGGAAATAAAATGGAGAGCCGGTGCAATATAAGGATATGGAAAATAATTGCCTTTTTTAATTTAGAAAAAAATATGGCAGTTAAGATGAGAACCCTCACATGAAACACAATGGCAAAAAACTCCAGATAGATGTGTATTTTCATATTTAAAGGAATACTGTCTTTAAAAGGACCTACCTTGCGACTAACAACCATTAACCTAGTATTCCACCAAATTAAAAAGTGGCATTTGAAATGCTTGACATTAAGTGGTGGATGTTTTGAATTCAAGCCCCCTTACCATCCCCCAACCTAAAATCTACACTTTAACCATTTAAAGATCCAGAGTTTAACGCCCAGTGTTTCTAGTGAGGGTTCTCAGAGATATTCCCTGGTTGAGTCTGGATAACCTACCTGCTTGTTGCTTGCTCTTGATTGTGACCTCCTTGGCCAGAGCGTGTTTGATCACAAGTAAATTCTCCCTACGTTGTTTCTCCTCCAGGACTGAGTTATGGATATTGCTTCCTGTCATGGCAACCTCGTTACGAGAGAACTCTTGCAAACTGAAACAAAAACGAGCACCTATTTATTGTTTTATCTTAGATTTTTTAGATTACTGATTTGTATTTTATATGTATCTTATCTATAATATATGAAGGCAAAGTATTTATCAGTTTTTGAATTACATCAACATTTTCACAGGGACCTCCCGGCATGAACGATTAACCCTTATGCTGCTGGTGGCTAATTTGCCAATACAATGTAACGCAAAATACCTGAAAAATGATTGAAACCCTTGCACATGGGTACTCATCTGAGATTACTCAGCAAGAGCTATCCAATGAATACCAACATGATTTGATTTAAGTGGTTCTCAAAAATCGTTGTGTCCTTTTGCTTTGGGTGAAAGTAGCCTCAGCATTCTAGATGCAAATCTTTGTGTCCTTGTCCTTTGGACGAAAGTAGCCGCAGTTCTCATTAAAAGGGTTGAACCTAATCCAAAAATAGAAAACATAGAATCAAGGCTATTTGACGTACCTGTGTACAGCAAGCATCTTTCGCACCTTTTCCGCTTTCCTGGCACGTGCCTGTTTTTCTTCCTCTGTCAGTTGTTCTTCCTCAGAGTCGGAGGCGACGTAGCGCTCCGGAATCTCTACCTTATCTGGAGCGTGCAGCTGAAATAATGAGAACACGTGTCAGATCATTTCCCCTATGATTCCCTGAAACTTCAAAGCCCATTCATGTGTGCAGATTTCCTCAACCAGTGTCAATGACACTTTACAAAATCCCTTCGAGATTTATCATAAATTCACAAAAAATAATCAAAGAGGAGGAGTCTTGATTTTGGTTTTTAATATTCTATTTTTGCTGGAAATAGTTTCCAAAAAATATATATAAAATAATCATAATAAACTCTATCTCTAGAAATATTATCAATCCAGTCAGAACACATTTGTATTTTATAGGCAACAATGGTTTAACATGTCTGAAAACACAAATTTAGGGCCAGGAGCAATAATAGAAGTAAAATGGGTTTCTATCATGAACACACGCATACTGTTATTCAAGAAATAGAAATCAGTGTCTATAAAAATGTATGTTCAACAGTCATGCACCTCATGTAAAATATTAAATTTTCTAGGGATGGAAATCTACTCATGCCTGTCACTATTGTGTTAATTTAGCTGGAAAGAGGAACATGCTGCAATAGACAAAAAACATTTTAGACCAGAGAATAGACAAGGTTTGACACTAATGGAAATATCCTGAGAAAATGATATTCAAACAAATATTTGACCATTGTTGTCAATGTGTACCACATCCAATTCCAAGAGTCTTCTCTTATTTTCCATGAAAGCGTACAAAAACGAAATCCTCTCTCGATCATTGGCCTTCACTGCTACTTAATTACCCTGAAAGCGTAAAAAAACAAAACCCTTCTCTGGATCGTTGCATCATCACCACTACTTACCACATCGTCAAACTCCCCGTCGTACTCGTAGTTATCCTGCAGGGTTTTGACAGATCCCCGCATGTACTCCGGGATATCTATGCCCTCCTTTACCATGCCTACCAGAAACTCCATGTCCTTAATGGCCTGGTCGTCTTTCTGCCTCCGATTCAGCTACAAACACAAGCGGGGGAATCTACAGGATGACACTCAGACCTCGCCTAGTTCTTAACCCCCTCTATAGAACAACACACAAACCTTGCCTAGTCCACAACTCCCCTCGAGTAAACAATAACGCAGAAACCTAGCCTAGCCACAAATTGTCAAAAATTTAGACCATCCTAGGATATTTGGGTCACTATAATTATTTTGAAAAATTATAAATGGGAAATCTGGGAAACCCTCAGTCCATCGGCAGTTGCCATTTCACAAAATATGGACCTAGCTGTAAATCTTGCCAATACAACATCAAGATATTTTCAGAAAATATGGGCCATCCTAAACTCATTACATTAGATTACATTTTCTTTCATCAAAACTCTTTTCTGCTTTTCTTTTCTTGGAGAAAACTCCAACTTAGTAAAACAATTATTCAAATATCACGCTATTTGATAATTTAAGTTTATAATCGCCCGACCATTGGGGAATTACAAATTTTGTTATTTGGTTACAGTTGAGAAACAATAGAAAAATAAGAGCCTTTGTCCCTACAACTGAACCTTAGCAAATCTTTTTACCTAGAGGGCTATGTTCACCATGTTTTTTCTATTGCCAAACCCCTAGTCTAACTGAACATCTTAGGATGTTTAGTGTGAGAAATAAAAGCCTATTGGGATGTGCAGGCAAACCTCTAGTCATACACGGTGCTCATTATGTGACTAGATATTAGTAGAAAACATTCCCTGCAACTAGAATAGTACTCTTATGACAACTGTGACTTCACCTGAAAACAAACCCTGCACATGGATGTAACTTTACGAAACAAACACTTTAAGAATAGTAAATCAACTGTTGGTTGAATTATTTTCATAACTTTTAATGTTATTGTTATTAAAGTAAAGATCCTACATACAATAAAATGAGGGTTTTGAAATGGGTAAAAGAGAAATTTAAATCAAATAACCGCTATGGGATTTTGCCCAAATTTTGATGATTTTTAGGCACACTGGTGCAAAGTTTTATGTCCCGCAGGTAATACTCAGAAGGACCAGTACATGGAAAGTTGAGTTTTAATACACCGTATTCCTCCGTTTAAGCGCACGTGCGGGTGACAAGTAGAAGGGGTATTGGCAATCTTCTGGATAGCCGCACCCCATGGCCGCTACGAGCTTAGATGCTTGCACACTACAAGCTTGAACAGACTCTTTTGTCTTTTGTTACGCCATGCCTGATTGGAGGTTTGAGTGAATGCACACCTAGTACTGACAGAACGAAGTGTTCAAGTGCTTGAAAACACAATCAATATATGGTTTGTGACGGTACCACTTGTAAAGATAAGGAAACATTTGAATTTGTGGAGGGAGGTTTGGGAGGTTCAGGAGGCCAGAAAATAATGTGCGCTGACTTGCCCCTTCCAAAGATTTTCAGAAAAGGGGGATGGGGGTGCTTTTTTGGGGTCTGTGCGGTTAAACAGAGGAATACAGTATTGTTGATCCCTGCTGGTCTGTGAGGGCGTCCCGCTATGTACGTACCTGTTGGCTGGTTATGATGTCCCCGGCCAGACTCGGCTGCTCAGTTTTCTCTACGCCCCATTTAATCTGCTCTAACTTAACGGGCTGGCTACTCGAGATGGTCATGTGACGTGCTCGATAAGAAGAACCCTTCATGGCTCGTGGGGAGGTTTTTATTTTCCGGTACTGTTCCTGCTCGCTTTTTGTTGGGGTGGAGAGTACGAGCTGGGCTTTGGACGTGACGGTCGGCGAGAGAGCCCGAGAGAGAGGTGCCGCCGGGGACTGCGTGGTAGTCATGTTTACCGTCTCCGCCTGGGAGATGCTGGAGCGGGAGGAAGCACCGAACGGGATGGGACCGTATAGACCGAGAGACTCCTTCCTCTTGGGGACGGGCTGAGAGCTGACGGAGGAGATGATTGGTTGACTGGACGAGGTGTCCTGGGGTTTGGTGTCCGGCAGAGGGAGGGACGTAGAAAGAGAAGTGTTCCCGGAGAAACCCGACCAAGGCTTAGCGGTGGTGTGTATGAAGCTGTTCTTGGCCACAGGGGCCACAGATGTGATAGGTTTCACCAGGGCGGTGTTTGACGGCGGAGGGGGACGAGGTGGCTCCATCTGGTGGGAGGTATAAGAAGTAGAACTGGGTGAATATTTCTCACTCACAACAGGTTTCACTGCCGCAATGGTCGCTGATGTATGGGTTGTTCCGAACACTGAACTTGGCCTTGACCCCAATGAACCCTGCGGTGGGCTGGTTCGGTTCTCTGGGTTGTTGTTTTCTCGCTGTGGGGTTCGGTACTGCTCCCCATACCGGTCGCTGTTATTGCGGCTGAGGGTGGAGGAAGGGCTGTACCCATAGTCGCTGGTGCCGCTCCGGGATAACGTTGAGTTAGGGCTGTAGATACGGTCACTGCTCGTCCGGGATAGGGTGGACAGGGGACTTGTGCCCGGACTCGGGAAGAGCCTTTCTAACGCTGACTGTCGTCGCTCGCGGTCCATCTTCCTCTAGAAAACCACAACAAATAAGAAGGTATGAGTTCATAATTAACATACCTAGACCATGAAATAGCTATCATCATTTATATCATGCATACAGTGACCTATAACATTTGTTTGGTTGATGAGATCAAAAACCACTTTTCAAGTATTTCTTTCAAATAAGACTCTAACTGAAGCGTAACATTCAAAGTTGTTAGATCAAGTGTACACTCTAGACAAATATTTGCATTAATGATTTTAACAAATTACCTTCAAAACTGTCACTGATTTCATAGGTCTCAGGTGATTTAACGGTACAAAGCAAAAATAAGAATTTTCAGTGATGATTTAGCAACTGAGATCCTGAACCTCTGCTGATTCTGTTTTTAATGGCTTCAGATATCTAACTGTGCCAATTAATTAGCAAATAAGAATCTGCAGTATTGATTTTAGCAACTGACCTTCTGATATGTTGCTTAATCTATATCAGAGATTATACCATTGCAAACAATAGATTCAAACTTGCAATATTGACTGACCTTCTGAACTGTTGCTGATTTTTTATTGATGAGGTCTTTGCTGGAGCGCTCAGCTTTGGGGCTGGGAGGGGTGCCCATCCCAGACAGGTGCCGCGGCAAGGACTTGGACCTCTCCTTCGCTCCTGGAATAATAATTTACAAAGAAAACTAAAACATGATGGAAATTCATATAGTCAACTTCCCAGACAGACAATAATTTCAACCTCTCCCTTTACCCCTGGAACCCTTCCAATTGCTGAAGCTACTTATGTCCATAGAACACAGATGCAAAGATTTTTGAAAACTATTTAAACCAAGTCATGTTGGTAACATTGGAAAGCTCTCTCGGATGAGTACCCATATGTTAGGGTTTCAGTCATTTTTTAAGGTTTTTGGCAGGATTTTGTAATGGCCAAATTAGCCACCAGCAGCATAAGGGTTAAAATGAATACCACTTATTTTGCATGTGTACAGGCCTGCTAGGAAAGGAAGGTCTTGTGAACATTTCGATGGATACAAGACTATAAACCGAACACCTTTACCTTTACTTATTCACTAAGCATTTGAGGAGGGTAAATACATTATGTCAATCGTTTCTTGTATTGTGTACGTACCTGATGAGTGTCTATCTCTGCGACTGTGTCTGCTGGGTGACGGGACCTCCAGGAACTGTGGGCTCTCGCCTCGTCTTGGCTGCGAACTGGACGGAACCCCCAGATACTGCTGCTGCTGCCCTCTGCTGCTGCTCCTAGGGGGCTCCTGGTACTGGGGTTGCTGTATAGAGGGCAGCACCTCTGTTGGCATCTCTGTGCTCAGCTCGCTGAGGGACCATCGCTGTCTCTCGCGGTCCTTGCGGCGCTGGACTTCACGCTTGACGTCTCTCACTGTGTGGACTTTGGGCTTCTCTTTAGGGATGATACCTGGCAAAAAATTAAATATAAGTAAACAAATGATTAAATAAATAAACACACACACACATAAAACAACTATATAACACATATAATAACTTAAACAGCTTAAAATAGCTTAAACAAGAATTGGAATATATTTGTAAGAGAGTTGTTAGAGATTTTCTGCTCATTATTTCCCCAACAAATATTTTCTGAAAAATTCTTTTCGTTTAGGAAACCACACCAACATAATCAAGCAGCTTTGGGTGCTACATGAGTGAATGGCACCCCAAAATAGCTAGGCAACTTTAGGGATATCTTTAAGAAGAAAGGCTACCCAAAAGTGTTTGAAGGAGAAAAAGTTACCCAGATTGCAAAATAATCCAATACTTGAAAACTATTTAAACAGAGTTTGATTAAACTAAGAGGAACAACAGGTTTCAGAAAATTGGAAATGTGCCAAACCTCACAGGAATTGGAAAGGAAACGGGCATAGGTTAAGTATGTTAACTTTCACTCTATACTAAGTCACTTACCATAGAATCTCTGCATGTTTTCGTCGGCCTGACTGATGTCCCGCGGCTGGTAGGTCTGGCCCTCCTCTGTATACTGCTCCATCAGAACATCACCCTCCTCTCTCAACGCCTGCAGAGAAACAAGACAAAACCACAAATATCAATCACCGGATATGCAACCAGCAGGTCTCGCTTAACAGCCTGGACAGTGAACTCATAGCCCAGTTGTTGACAAGATCCCCTCAAGAGGTGTGGTCTGCGCATGTTGGTGCGCAACTTCCTCATATAATGTCAAGGATATGAAAGCCCTTATTGGTCTTTGTCTCTTAGTGACACTGACACTAGATTCGGCAAGATTAGTTGAGTCCAAGGCTTCACTATGGGCCCTATGGTAATTAGTCTGTTGCGACCTATCCCTGTTCTCTTCATCTTAGACAAAACACACACTCAAAACTGGAGATCAAATAAACGTCTAACCTCACTGTGGTTACAAATAGGGAGGTGCTGTGGTCATATGCATCATGCTTAAGAGTTCCTCTGTAATTGCTGTTTGGATGTACCTATGACAGGAACTCAGAATCATTTTAACAAGAGGTTCTGATTTACATTTCCCCGTGAAATATATTACCATTAATACTTTCACGATATCTTTAGATATTTAACCTAAATTATTTGGCTGCTTTTGGTAACTGATCGAGGAACTGTCTAGCATGGAGACAGAGCAAAATACCATGCCCTGATTTGAAAAGATTTTTTCTCTACTTTAGAAGAAAAAATACCAAATGGTGCCCTTCATTCTTAAAAGCTTACCTTTGTTGGTTGTATGTATTGGTTATATTTAGACTCAGACTTGGGAGACATGAGGAATGGAGCTCCCGTCCCAAGGTCGACGGTCACGCTTCTGTCAAGGTCGGTCACCAGGTAGGTGTTGTCCTTCTTCTTACTCTTCTCTGGAAAACAATGGATCAGAACAATAAAATACACAAACACAACACAAAGCCTTTCTTTGTCAAAGTCAGTCTCCAGCTAATCCCTTCATTTGTCAAAATTTCTCCAGATGGTAACATTTCTTTCACACTTCTCAAACATGATTAGAATAAAAAGAAAAAAGAAGGCAAAAATAATTTTGACTAATGTCATAGGACAGAAACAATTTAAGCTAAATACTACTATACGTACCTTTCCCAGCGTCGTCCGCGGTGAGATCTCCCGCTGAGTGTCGTAGCGTGCTCATGACCTCAGAGAGCCGACTCCCCTGCTTGGAGAGACCGTCCATGATCGACTGAACCTTAGACAGCTCCTGCTCCAGCTTCAGCTTCGCGCGGGAAGACTCGGTCGATGGCAGCTGGAAATACAGGCAAGATCTGATTATTTAGGCGATGTATTTCTTACTAAAGCTTTTTCCACAAAATATTTGAAGGAGAAATGTTCATCAAAAGCCAACAAACAACTCTCCTTGAAATTCATGAAAAGACATCCCTAAACGATCTGATTTTTTTAGGTTATATCTTTCTTACTAAAGGCTTTTCCAATGAAATATTTGAAGGAGAAAAGTTCTTCAAAAGCCAACAAACAATTCTCCTTGATATATTTTCTGAATTTCAACTTCGTGCGAGAAGACTCTGTCAACAGCAGCTGGAAAAATAGGCAAGTCATGAGAAAATATTCCTAAACGATCTCATTATTTAAACGATATCTTTCTTACTAAAGCATTTTCCACAAAATATTTGAAGGAGAAATGTTCATCAAAGGCCAATGAACAACTCTCCTTGAAATATTCTTTGAATTCATGTTTTATCTTTAAGTTATTTTGAGAAATATCTCAGTGGCAGACAAAATTTTGAAAAGGGAATTCTAGAGCATGAACATAATGTTGAACGGGAGTGCGACTCAGTACAGTACTAAATACATCCAGTCCATGATAGTGGAAATGTTGTACTGAGAAGAGTTATACACACCCATTTAAATCATCTTAAATAATCTAATCTGATGTAAGTGCTTAATGTTCCGTACATAAGTAGGACATGTAATACTTGCCGAAAAAAGAACATATTTAGATGATTGAGAGTACTACTGTTCTACCTATTAAGGTCAGCTCAGAGGGAAGGTAAATTTTTTCGGGGACTAGGAAGCTCATCTATGAAGTGTTTTGAGTTCCTTACCAGTGTTGGTGAACTGAAACTACGTCCCATATCTCCGCTGATCTTCTTCCTCAGCAGTAACACCTCGTGCTCCGTGCGGGCATGTTCAGTCGCTGTGTCCTCGAGGCGCTACAAACGGTAGGCAAAAAAATAAAGATTAGATTTTCCATTCCAACATGATAAAGCATTATCCACCTTCATGAAAGAAATACCAAAAGGTGAACACAGTACTCATATAAATATCAAAATAACTTCTACTACTACTACTACTACTACTACAACTTCTTCTACTACTACACTATGATTTTGTTAACTGATTTATTTGCTTCATGTTGTTTTTCCAATTCAGGATAAAAGCTCCCAAAAATGCCTGAATTTTCTGGTGATATTTGTCAGGCAAAGACATCTGTAGCAAAGCATTTGAATGAGAAATAAAAATTATGAAATGCAACCAATAGCTCTCCTTCAAAAATAAAACTATAATAAATCCTGGCGACACTTTTGAGGGTAACTCTACGCATTGATTACTACACTTGGGGTCTCAACTTTGAGCTATCTCACATTAAAGAGAAAATTGCTCGCCAATATGCACAGAACACAACTTTTGGGTTATTCGCCAGCCAGCCAGGTTTCATATCCAGGTTTTTATTTATCTAAGCTTGAAGCATCAATAATTCCGCCTTGGGTCTCACCTTTGAGCTGTCTGCCAGTTGAAACCTGACTTTAGAGAGTTCCATCTCGATGATGTCAGCTTGCTGCTGTAGCCGTATATACTCCCGCGGGTCAGCCTTGCGAACCTCTAGCTTCGCCTTCACGCCTTCAAAAGCCTTCTGCAGCAACTCCTACAGCGACGCAAACACACACACATGACTTAGTGGGAGATTCAGTGTTCGGGCACAGGGTTGAGCATACCTTGGAAACCCATACAATATGATATGATATGATATGATATAATCTGACATGACATGACATGAGATGACATGGTACAGTACGGTATGGTACAGTACAGTATGGTATGGTGCGATACAATACGCTAACTCAGATAAGAATAATAAGACTACATGTTACATTAAAACCTTTTCACATCCAGTGTGTTTACATGGTCTGATTTACATAGAAACATCTAGTTAACAAAACAATATTTTCAGCAGTTTGGATTAAAAACTTACTATTCATGTTGGGTTAGCCTATACCATTTTATTTAAAATAGTGCAAAATGACCTTTCAAATATTTCAAAGGGATCAATCCATTCAAAAGGATCCCTGAAAATTTGAAAAAAAATCACTGAACGTTTTTTGAGGTATCTTGAAGACAAGTACAGACACTGACACGTACACAGAAAGGAACTGTGCCAAAAACAATGTGTCTCCAACATAATTATTCTGTGATTAAGTGATCACCAAACTAGTCAGGACATTTTTAGGACACTATACAGCACGTACATTTAATTCCTTCACTAAATGCGTGGGCAGCCAGGGCAAAATACACAACCGCACGCCCAACTGCCCCCCAGTTGAATGACGTAGCTTTGATTCACAAGCTTTGTGGGTCATTGATTTTTTTTTATTTGTTATCCATGGGTGTTTGTACAACCATGCATGTCTGGTCGACTGGTACAGGGTATAACCCTTCAAATGCTGAGGCTACTTTTGTCCAAAGCACAAGGACGCAAAGATTTGTGAAAATCATCTTAACCCTGTCATGTTGGTATTCATTGGATAGCTCTCACTGAGTACTCTCAGATGAGTACCATTGTGCCAGGGTTACGGTAATTTTCCAGGGTTTTAGGATAATTTTGCAATGGCTAAATTAGCCACCAGCAGCATAAGGGTTAATGTCTATACTGTAGGCAGGAATGAGTACCTCGTCCTCCTTGAGGTTGGTGACGGAGAAGGAGTACTCCTGCACGGAGCGGTCGAGCTGGTAGAGGCGCTCCAGTTTCTCCTCTAGCTCCACCTCCTCCTCCGTGAGCTTCTTCATGTCGTCCTGCATGTTTCTCACGAGCTTCTCTTCCTGGAGACGCCGTGAGAACTCCACGAGACGCTTCGGCGGCGTGTACTCCCCGGGACCCAGCTTATGCTGGAAAACAGGGAAAAAACATGTTTATTGTGCTTGTCAAAAGGGACATTAACTTACTTGTGACGACTCAGTTTATGCTTGAAGATGAAACAGGTGATTGTTAATGGGGACAGTGATATCAATTAGATATCATTTAGCAAAACTCTCAAAGGAAAGGGACAGGACTCAGCAGCAGATGTTCTTGTGTGTGTGTATGGGTACGTCAAAATATGGGTACCCCCCAAAAAAGTATTTATTTTGATTGCGAAGCTGACATTTATTAACAAAAATGTCTGCAGCTGTTATTTGTCTAGCGAAAGCAGGGTATATTAGTACTGATGGACACTGAAAAGTTAACATTACGACGGATACTAGATTACTGTCGCAGGATGCAGTGATCATTTGACAACAAAGGGGCAGGCTGCAAAAAAAGGTACAGGGTATTTTCTATTATTTTTCTGAATGGAAATATTATAAGGCTTATAATACAAACACAAAGGGCACCATTTGCTGCAGGCATGGTTAGGTTAACACTCAGTATTAGCGAAGGCCTAAACCTACGCTGCCATGTCTCAGACACTTCTAACTCTCATTACATTACATACAATTATCATCGCTCCGTCAAATATACTCCAATGAATACTTTAAGAGATATCCTCTACACAGTTTCACCATATTGGGAAACCTTGGGAATCAAGATTAACACTCTGATTCAAAATATATCGCAAAAATAGTTTTGCCATTTTGGGAAGCTTTAGGAATCAATATTGAAACTTTGATTCAAAAGATATCCCAAAAATAATTTTGCCATTTTGGGAAGCCTTGGGATTTGAAGAGTTAAGATTTTGACGTACACGTTTGAACTGTGATGCCAGCATAGCATTGTCTCCTCCATACAGACTTCCCATGGTCACCAGATTGTCAACTAGGTTCACCAGCGGCTTGTGAACATCAACCTGAAACAAACAAGAAAATCATCTCATTATTCCTGTATTCCATTTTCATGTCAAAAAAATGAGAAAATAACTCATGTATGCTAAACAAATGGACTTACTTATTTTCAATTCAAAGAGATCTTCTAGACATCTTAATTATTATATATTACTTCAATACTAGAAATAGAAACTTATTATGTATTATTTCAACGATGATATCAATTTTGTTATGAGAAATTTGTATCATTTTGGACAAGGAAAAAATAATGAAGAAAATTAGAATTTTCCAATGCTTACAGAAAAGAAACAGATAACAAATTTTTATAAACTTGATGTATCGTTTTCTGTACAAACTTATATATAAAGATTACCGTGCACCTTGTATGATCCTGATAAAGATAAAACCATATGTCCATTAGATTTTGTCTCATCTTTAATTTGAGAGCTAAGAACATTGGCGACCGCTGAGCACTTACATTTCCTCTTTTCTCTCTGAGTGGTGAGTACTAGTTTGGCACAATTAAAAACCATGGAAGATAATTATCCCTTATGCTGCTGATGGCTAATTTGGCCATAACAAAATGATGCAGAAATCCTGAAAAATGACTGAAACCCGGGCAAATGGGTACTCATCTGAAAGTACTCACTGAGAGCTATCTAATGAGTACCAACACTACAGGGTTTAGATGGTTTTCAAAAATCTTTGCGTTCTTGTGTTTTGGACAGAGGTAGCCTCAGCGTTAGAGGGGTTATGAACATTAGACTACATGAATTTTTACCTTTTTCTCGAGTTCCTCCGTGAGTGATTTGAGCTCCAGGTACTGGTCATGCTCTTCCTCTACTGGCTCGCTCAATCGACCAATAGAATTAGATCTCCTGGAAACACAATCAAAACATATCGTCAAATTATTTCTTAGGAAGTAAGTCTTTAACAATAAATTTGACAAAAAGCATGAATTGTGACTATTCAAAAGAGAGTTAAAGGTTGAAACCATATAAACACCTTTTGTCCAATTCCTTCTTATATATGCTTTTGTTATTAACAGATAATCTTTATTTCAGACAGATAACAGTTTTTTTTACAAAATAAACACAAGCTGCCAGGGCTCTTGGCCGACTAGAAAATGACAATCAAAGTATAACATACAGGGTGTAACAGCAATATTAATGAGCGATAACACCAAAATAAAGCAGCCATTCTGTGCAATGCAGCCCTGATTGTTCCCATTATTACACACTTACTTTCGTTTGTACTCTTTCTCATGCGGTCTGTGTAGAGAGAGGAGTTCGCGATAGTGGTCGCGTAATCGCTCCAGTTTGTTCTGATCTCGGCGCAGCTCGATCAGCAGTAACACCAACTCCTCATGCTGAAAGGAAAGGTACAAGTTTAGATATTTGTTGCAGAATTTTAAAAAAGTGTTTACCCTGATGCAAAAAAACGGAAAAATGATTGAAACCCTGGCACATGGGTACTCATCTGAGATCTTTACAATGAATACCAACATGACAGGGTTTAGATGTTTTTCAAAAACTTTGCGTCCTTGTGCTTTGGCCAAAAGCAGCTTCAGCATTGGAAGGGTTAAGATTTGTAATTAATCACAATCACTTGTAAAGTGCACAAACCTTCTGACTTAAATGGAAGTACTTAGTTAAAAAAGAAATATATTTCGAAGTATTTCACTGAACAGTGTAAGTCCTCTTGTGTTAACCCATTAACACTCAGAGCAGCCAAAACATGCCTGACATTTTTGGAAATATTTTACTTACAAAAACATTTTCTTGAAAACATTTCAAGAAGAAAAATTTATCAGAAGACAAACAACAAATCTCCTTAAAATATTATGTGAACTTTCACTTTATTCCTAGGTTATTTTCAAAAGTATGTGAGAAGCAGACGATGACTTACAGATTTTCCTATGAGATCGCTGGCGGAGATACTGAGGCGCAGGTTCTGCATGTTCAGCAGGTGTGTCTTCCTCAGGTTACGCCAATTCTTCTCCTGAAACAGGAATACAACAATAAAACAATGGGGAACAAACAACAATAAAATACAACAATAGGGAACAAACAACAATAAAATAGTGCAATGGGAACATATAACAATAGAATACAACAATGTGGAACAAACAACAATGAATACACCAATGGGGAACAAGAATAAAAAATACAGCAATGAGGAACGAACATCAATAAAACACAATAATGGGAACAGACAACAATAACATACAATAATGAGACACTGATACCAACTTTTCTCCAGGAAAAGAATTATTCAAATTAAACAAACTGTAATATCAGAAGATACATGGTAACAGAAATAAAATCAGGTACATTGGAGCTAATATTTTTTTTTCTGGAGTATGAAGTTTAACCCATTCCTCCCTACAATTCCCAAAACAATGATATTATTGGATTCTGAATAAATGTTCTACTTCAAACATTTCCAAAACAACTACTGATAAAAAGAAGTCCCAAAAGCAATTTTATGAAATATTTGAAGGGAAAAATGTTAATCAGAAACTGATTATCAACTCTCATTCAAACATTTGTCCAATGTATGATTATTTCCAAAGTGATTTTCAAAAGAACTATAGATCCAGACGACCCCGGTCAAGGGATCACAAATTACGAGAACGCTTCACTCACCACCACATCGGCGTCCGACATCGCAGGGTCTTCCTTGACGGCCCTGAGGGGCGAGCTGCCCTTCTGGTTGGCACGGGTGGGCACTGGGGGTTCTTGGGGCGCTTCCACTGAAACACAAACAACAATCATCAACACCCTTCACGACACAAACACAAGGGTAATCTGGCAAGCAGTCAACCATCTTTATACTTTTTCTTCAATTTATAAGTCTCACACCTATAAAGAACTGAATTTATTACAATACTTTAAAATACTAGTCACACAATGACAACATGCTCATATTCATTAAAACATTACCTGTGTCATGATTGTAAAATAATAGTAGAACAACTTTGCCAGAGACCTGCCTTTAAGTAGTGTGATGTAATACATAATTAGCCTCTGATGATATTTCTAGCCAGAATACAAATGAACAATGCACATTTTTGTATGTGATTAATTCTCTCATATTTATCTGAAAACATGTGACAATTCCTAACAGATATCCCATCACTGAGGGATAGGTATTTTTTGTTGTTCACAAGATATGTAAATGGAACCCTCTATCAATTCGAGTGATAAGGATAACTGATTTGGATAACATAATTTTTCTAAAATAATATAAACACACCATTTGAGTTATAGACTGAACAATGTAAAAAGTTAGAAATTGTGTTCCATATTTGTTAGTAGAATAAATGTTAACATGCAAATTGTCATTCTCACTTATCATAAACAATACATGCAGATACTACCCTCTAAAAGCTGTAATTTGATAGTATTTTGGTGAGTTACTTTGGGTTTCCTACAAGTCTGTACAAAAGAGACCAACCTGGGTTATAGTGTTGATTCATGCCACTAGGGGGCCGGGCAGCATTGTTATCTAGCGCATTCTCATATGCAATTCTACTCAGACTGCCCGAACCTGGCAGATTCTCATAAAGAGGGCCTCCTTTTTGATTAGACGAGAAATCATTGTAACTTTGCTCATGTCGATTTCTCTCGAGTGCCGCTATATTAGGCGCGGAACCGATCGCTTTGCGACTTGCCGCGAGAAGCTGTCTGCGATACTCTTCCTGCCCAGCAGGTAGCGACACCGTGCTTCCTTCGAAAAACTTTGTAGCGGGCGGAAGCGGGATGTCTCTGTCCAGCATATTCAGCCCAGTGTCGTCGGAATACGCTTGCTTCAGCAAACTGGAGTTGGTTCTCCCCAGGTTATTCCCCAGACCGTGTAGACTCTGCTCCAGATTGTTCACGGCTTTCGCGAGTTCCTGGTTCGGAAGGAGATCATCGTCATCCTCTTCATCATCATCCGGGTGTCGCTGCATGCGTGGGTCGCGTAACCTCACATAGTCCTCCATATTGCCACCAGGGGGAGCCACCTGTCTCTGTGGGTGACCTATAGATGGCGCTGCTGGGAAGGGAAGAAGGGCACATGCAGGAACTCAAGCAATTTGCATGCACTAAATAAATACTAAATCATTCTGCTACATTCAATGCTCAATACCATTATTCTTAATATCAATGACATCTGCTTAATAATTAAAATAATAGCTAATAGTATAATCTAATAATTTATGATTCAATTAATAATTGAATAATGTTCCTAACACTAACACTTTTAATGAGAACTTAAATAATCTTAAATAATCTAATTTTGGTATTCTTATATATTTATTTTTTATATAATATATATTTATTAGTATAATCTGATAATTTATGATTCAATTAATAATTGAAACATTTTACTAGTGATGATTCTATTAATGAGAACTTAAATAATATTTGTAGTCTTAAAATTGCATCTGATTGACTATGGTAAAAACCTGTTTGCATGATCATGTATATAAAAATGATGAAAAGTTTCTAAATTATGAAATATAAGTGTGATGCGTTGGTTGTTGACAGCCTACAAACTATTAATACTAAAGATTTTCTTCCAATTTAACATAATTAGAAGTACGTGAATGACAGCTATAATCTAAATTCTGAAATATCTGCCATAAATCAAAACTATTAATGTGAATATTAGTCAAGTGTATACATAAAATATTAAGAAAAGGTTTTTGGCATTGTGCTTCTCTAAACAAAACTTTGAACTTCATGAAAACCTTCAGTACTTCCAAATTTTGCATTTGAATGTCAGTGGATGAATAGCAATAAGATAAAGTGGAATTACTCCCATGCATATTTTCATATTTCTCAACAGCATGTGGTTAATTGTTCTGGAAAACACATGCGCTCTAATGTCCATGCAAACGTGCTCTAATATACCCCAATACATCATCCAAAGGAGTCAGAAATATGTTCAAAATATTTCAGTATTTTTTATCATTTCTGGGCTAAAATCAACCCAATCTGCATATCATTGTCTGGAGCCAAGTCAACCATTTGTGGATTCTAGTATTCATCCCTAAAAACAAGTGTGAAAAAAGTGAGTGTGTAAATGGCGATCAAAAGTAACTCGAATCAAAGATATATATTTACCTCCAGGGTAGGAGTTTCTGTTTGGACTTTGGACGCGCTGCATCGGTTGCCCCTGTCTGGTCATATCTCTATTATACTGCTGCTGCTGCTGCTGCTGATACTGCTGCTGCTGGTACTGCTGCTGTTGAAGTGGGACTGCCTGCTTGTCCAGGTTATGGTTGGAGTCTCTTTGAGCTTCAGCAAACTGCTGCTGCTGCTTCTCTGACAGCATCTTCTTCTTGGCGTCATAGTAACTCTCGGGGAAATACTCCTTGTTCTGCAATAAATGTAAAACACAAAAATTAACATGTACCCTATTTCTTTTTTATTCAGGAATGTATGACAACTGAGAAAAGGATATATTTTTTGCAAATCTAGCTGTATGATATATTTCTGCATATATATTAACATATATTGATGAGCAAACCTTTCACTTAACAAGGTAACAAAAATTAAAATCAGCCCTAAAAGATTTGGTTACTTTATACAATGTCTCAGCCAGGATTTTAAGAATGTCTGTCCAAAACAACAAAATTTCTGCCCGTCCAGATTTAGCTACTCATTTTCTTCAAATCTTTATACCAACTACATGAAGTAACCTGCTGTGTCAAAAGGGGCCATTTACACATCCGCCATGTCTTAGAAGATGGCCTGATAAGAATTGATATGGTTATTGGTCAAAATAAGTAAAAATTGAAAATTCTTCATGGAATTTTTGCCTGCCTAAAATGACATTTTTCAGGAAACCCTGACTTTACATGTAGATTCTTGAAGCTTACTTGACCATATTAAACTTTCAATTCTATCATACACAATACATAATAGTTCTAATGTTATAATCTACTTCTGAGATACATAAAGGTGACATCTCAAAAAGAAATCAAAATCATTAATGAGCAAACAACTTAAATCAGCCCTAAAAGTTCTGGTTACTTTACATGTAGATTCTTGAAGCTAATTTGACCATATCTAATTTTCAAATTCACACACGTACACACAATACGTAATAGTTGAGATGCTAATTACCTTATTGCTGGGTGGCTGCTGTTTCTGCAGGTGGGGTGCGGGCGTGGGGTAGTCGAAGAACCCCTCAGTCATGTGGCGCTCCTGGGAGATGTTCACAGAGTTGAGGTAATCCTGGCGCGTCTGGGGAGTCTTCGTCTCGGCAAGATCGCGGATCAGCTTGTCGCGGTAGACGGCGGGCAAGGGGGGACGACCCGGAGCTCCCTCCTCGTCTTCCGTCTGAATGAGGGGTAAGTTCTCGTAGAGAGGGAAGATTGCGTCAGGGCTGATGGAGAGGTTGGGTTTCTGGCGGGGAGACCCTTTGTTATCGGGAGAACGCTGCTGCTGCTGTTGCTGCGGATGCTGCTGTTGCCATGGTGATGACTGGAGCTGAGCCTCATCCTGGGTGAAGATCTCCAGTGGAGCATACTGGATCGGTTGTCCAGGATACTGATCCTGATCCCTAGGATATTGATCACCTTCTTTAGGATACTGGCCATGATCCTGAGGAGTCAGTGTCCGCTCTCTAGGATATTGAGATTGTTCCCCAGGATACGGAGACTGTTGTCCAGGATACGAAGACCGTTGCCCAGGAGACTGTTGCCCAGGATACGAAGAGCGTTGCCCAGGATATGAAGACCGTTGCCCAGGAGACTGTTGCCCAGGATACTGGGACTGTTGTCCAGGATACGGGGACTGTTGTCCAGGATATTCTTGCCCAGGATACTGGGTTTGCTGCTGTGGAGGAGGGAAGACACTCTGTGGCGGGGTGGATTGGTATTGTTTGGGGGCGACCTGACTGCCCTCTGGTGGGCGTTGTTGAGACTGATTCTGCGGTCTTTGGCTGATCTGCATTCGTTCTTGCCATTCTCTCAATCTGTTCAGTGACTCCTGTCTCTGGACGGGCTGTCTCTCAGACTCACCCTGCTCCCTAGGGAACCTCTCTTTACCATATTCCACGGTGGCCGAGTAGCTGTCAGAGCGCTCATGAGTCAGCTCCATGGTGTTGTTGTCGTGGCCGTTTCTCCGGAGGCTGGAGTTTTGGGGATCCTCCATTATTTGTTGTCCCTGTCCTGCTCTGACCTGCTGCTGATGCCACTCCTGAAGCCGCTGCAATGAGTCCTCCCTCTGAACGCTGCCGTGACCGAGATCGGGACCGAATGCGTCTGCTCTCTGCAGCGGTCTCTGTGGGGCTTCGCCCGGTACCTGCTCTCGGGAACCGTGTGCGTCGGCCCAGCGATCCCGCCGGTCACTCTGCTGGGAGTCAGCCATGCTTGACCGCTGGTCACTACCATACCCATCCCGGTATAATGGTCTCGGCCCAAATCCACCATTCGGTGCCTCGGTCCCCATCTCCCTGGAGCGGACATTGTAAAATCCTTGTTGACCCGATGGATGTCCGCCGCCATCTTGATTCTCGGCCTGACTGTCAGGGCGTGCTCGAGGGTCAGGGGTGTCCATGTGTCGACTGCTTGGACGATCGCCATGACCGTTTCCCATGTTAGGATGGTGGTTCCCGTGGTCTCTCCCAGGGGGCGCTGATCGGCGGTCGGAATAAGGGCTGGGATTCTGGTGGTTGTTGTTATCAACGGCTCTCAGCGGCTCACGGCGCATGGAGCTGCCGTGAGAGATCATTGAGTCGTTGTGAGACGAGGGTGAGAATCCCGCCTCTGCTTCGTCCTCCTGGCTGAGCAGCTTCCTCGCCGGAGGGTTGTACTGCTTCTCAATACTGCAATAACAACAAACACAGGACATTAGGACATAAACCCATCCATGTACAGAGTTCTCTGAGACAATGCAATCACAAACACAGCAGAAAATGAGGTCCATTACAGGTTAGATGAATAAAACAATGGACCACAGACCAATTGACCTTGACACACCTAATATCATGGAATCTAGTCTCAGTGTGACATCACTAGGAGACAAAGACCAATGAGGGCTCTTGTATTTGTTTACATTTATAGAGGAGGTTGCTCACGCACATGCGCAGAACGCACCTCTTGAGTGGCTCTCATCAAAAACTGGGCTAGGAGTCGTGCCCAGGCTGCTGAATGAGATCTGCTTGTTTCGTATCTGGTGATCGACATTTGTGATTACAGTTGTAGATACAGAGGGGGTTTGAGGGTTTGACAACCCCATCCCTCCCCGTTACAATTCAAATTGATTTTCCTGCTGTGAATTGTCACTTTACTTTGAATATGATTAAACCAATCTACCTCTGTTCAATTGAACCCCCCTCTCACAGAACGAACTCCTACAAAGAAATTGGGGATCTGAGACTTGATCCAGTCACTCTAAACACCACCACAACCACTATTTTAATTGGTAAAAATTGTCAGACCATAACGGCACTCTAGGTGGGCCTGGTTTAAGCGTGGAGGGGACCAGGGGACTTACTTAGGGTCTCTTTGTAGTATGGTGGCTAAGCTCATGGCATTCATCCATCTCTGCATCTCCGGCTTGCTCTCCGCCGCGAAGTAATACGTCCTCATGTTCTGGTGCTCTGCCTGAAAAACAGTTTATGACACATGATTTTTAGACAGCATATTTGGCCCATAAATTGATTGACATAAAATCTATAGTACCTTTGAAATATTCAGCATAATCAATTAAGTTGAAAAGACTGCTGCATTTCTCAGCAACTACTAGCAGTACTAGCAGTCATTGTTATGAGGATGTTGAGTGTGCCTATTGTAAAAGAACAATGCTTCACAAAATCTGAATGGTGATGTAACAATTACAGAAAGAAAACATTTTTAAAAATAGTTTTCACGATCTCAAAACTGTAGCAGTTTTAAAGCGATACTAAAATATGTTATTGATTCAAAGACTCTTGATCTAAGAAGGTAAACATTTCTAGAACAATATCTTAAAATAAACACTCCACTTTTTGTCGTAGTAACAGTAGTAGATTTCAAAGTACTATCTTTTCTTCATATTCGGTATTTTATCCATATACGTTAAAAGCAGTGTTTTACCTTAAATGCAAATTTCTTGCTAATGCTGTCTGTGGATCCGCAGGGGTTGATTTTATAGCTTGGCAGTAGTATAGAACCAAGCGTCTGACCCTCCTCAGGACCTGGAAATAATAACAATGACAATGATAATAATAATAATAATAATAATAATAATAATGATAATAATAATAATAATAATAATAGTAATAATAATAATAATAATAATAATAAAGATAATAATAATAATGTAAATAATAATAATAATGTAAATAATAATAAAGATAATAATAATAATAATGTAAATAAAAATAATAATAATAGACTCATTGTCCGACCCTTTATCTATAAATTTAATCCGTGTGTGTCCAAATTGTAATTTTCCTTACAAAGGTTTGATGCCAAATTATAATGTGGTTATTGGCAAAAATCCAGTGCCAGGTTATACATGTTTGACAATCTCATACAATTGTGGTCCACCAAGTGACATATTGAAAGGAACAATGAATCCAGCACAAAACTTTGGCAACCAATTATTAAGCCATTAGTTTAGAGCTTTTTTAGGGGGTCTTTTAGATTGGCAATCTGGGCGCTTCTTTGAATGAATTTAATAATTTCACACACATATATGCATGCATGGTTCTCTGGGGGCATTGGAAGGGTTAAAGAGGAAAAGAACAATAGATTGACTCACCTTTGTAGTAAAAGAGGCAGAAATCGGCCAAAACAAACCACTTCTTTTTCCATGCCTTCAGACCACTGCTCTCCTGGGAACAAATAAACAAGCAATATAAGTCAATCAATCAAAGGATAATACAATAATTCAATACAAAACCATGTGTCATTTTCTTTCTTGGCGGTATATTATTCTGTGATGGAAAGTAATGTAAATGTTATAGAGGATTTATACATATCAAGAACAATGCTTGTATTAATTCTTTTATCTAATTAAGAAATCAAGTAAAAAGATATTCCAAAAAAATAACTAAAAGTTCAAAGAGTCCTTAAACACTGACACGCAAAATATTTTTGAATGAGTAGTTTGAATAAAAATGATGTGCTATATACAGTAGAATATTGGACATGGTAAACATGTAAGTGAACCCATTCATGATTAGAAACCTTTACAAGTGTTGTATTGATCTATGAAACTTTTGACAATACTTATGATGTTATTGAGGTATCGAGGTTAAATTCACAAAACATATGGAGGAAAATTATTGTTTGGATTCAGATCAAGAATTCACCTGGAAATAGTTTCCATAAAAGTCTATGGTTATACAGACATCACTGAAATAGTTGGATGTTTTTGAGTGCTACAGACGAGAATGGTGTAATGCAGATACCTGTAATTATTGCTACTTACCTGTTTATAAAGCCATCCCCTGATAGATACAGGAGACTGCTCACTGCGCTTCACTGACGGCACACGATCAACAATCCTGGAAAACAAGAAAAATTATCATGTATTGCAAAGTCATAAAATTGACAATATATATATATAATTATATATATATATATATATATATATATATATATATATATATAAATATATATATATATATATATATATATATATTTATATATATATATATATATATATATATATATATATATATATATATTTATATATATATATATATATATATACATATATATATACTGTATACCGTGTTAATATTGCGCATATAAAATAATGCGCCCAGCAGATAACTGCCATTGATGCGCAGTTTAATTATTGCGCATTGATAACCACGAGATCAAGTTGTGTGAGGGAGCCAAGTGTATGCAACCTACCCGGCTTTTGGGTAGGGTGATGTTGCTATATTCAAGCTGGCCAGCCCCTTAGGGATGCCAGATACTGCCAGTATTATAGGCAAGTGCAATCATTATTTCGTCACCAGCCACGAACGGTCTTATCTTGGTTGCAATCAGTAACCCTGATTAGTGGTTAAAGGCATGTTAGATCACACTCGGGTGTGCGAGTTGTCTTCATCGCAATTGAACTCAGTACCAGCAGAGGCAGCGAAGGGTCTTCATGTTGAATGACAAGCTATCATATCAGTGTTGAACGATTTAAGAATAGGGATCCAATATCCAAATGGTAGTGCGCAGTTTAATAAATGCGGACTCCATGGGTGCGCAAAGTACGCAATAATTAAACTGCCGCAATAATAACACGGTATACAGTTTATAAAGCTGACTAAACATAAATAAATGTTTGCATTATACGTCTTACTAGTTTGATGGGTAAGATGTTTTGGTTGGAAAGATGTGAGTGAAATGGACAGACATATATATTGTAGAGCAAGACATCCTGATACCAGCAAGGACATGTTACGACACCTTATGCGACGTTACAAGATGTTACGAGCTGTAGGGAGAAATGTCTAACCTGCAGCAGGTAAATACAGGAAATCAATAAAAATGTCTGAGTGACAAAAGGGCCAGCTTTATATGCTTCAGCTAGAGACTGGAAATATGGCTGAAAGATTCATGTACTAATTCATTCATAATTGCCTACTTAACCCTTATGCTGCTCAGGTGGCTAATTTGGCCTATACAAAATCATGCAAAAAACCTTTAAACTGAGACTGAAACCATGACACATTGGTAACTATGTGAGAGTACTCAGCGAGAGCCATTCAATGAATACCAGACAACACTTGTCAAAGAGAGCTCCAGGCATGCAAGCTTTGAAAAAATATTTGAAGGAGAAATGATCATCAAGATTCAGGCACCATTAATGCCCTTCAAATATTTAGTGAATTTATGCTTATTTTAAAAGATATTTTCAAAAGTATCAAAGATCCAGACGACACTTGCCAAAGAGAGCTCCAGGCATGAAAGGGTTAAAGCCTACAAGGATCATGACCTTCACCACAATCATGACCACACATACCCTTATCCACGCCTCATTGACAGCAAATAGCTCTAGCGGTAAATAAACATCCTACTTAACACACCGGGTGAGCAGGACACCCAGCAAGCTTGCCATGTGAAGGATAATGTGACAAATATTTAGTTTCTGATGCAGTATGAAAGGCAAATAACTCCATATGAGTATAATAACTCAGCAATAGGACCCCATGTGATATAGGAATTGTGTAACAGAACTACAGACCCAAACTTATGAGCTGCAATTTCTGCTCCAAATGTTACATTACAAATATTTGAAGTTATACAAATTATATGTATAACTTTCATGTGTCTAGCTTGTTAAATCTCTTAGAGTAATGCTTATGTATGAGCTACTTCTAATACATCAGCTGCTGCTGCTGCTGCTACTACTACTACTACTACTACTGCTACTGCTACTGCTACTGCTACTACTACTACTACTTCTACTGCTACTGCTACTGCTACTGCTACTACTACTACTACTACTGCTACTGCTACTGCTACTGCTACTACTACTACTACTACTACTACTACTACTTCTACTACTAGTGCTACTGCTACTACAACTACTACTACTACTACTACTACTAGTACTACTACTACTACTACTACTACTACTACTACTACTGCTGCTGCTACTGCTGCTACTGCTACTACTACAACAACTACTACTACTACTACTACTACTACTACTACTACTACTACTACTACTACTACTACTACTACTACTACTACTACTGCTATAGTACTTGAATAATTCAAATGTTAGAAACAATTTCAGTCCTAGTAGAAGAATTAATTACTAGTGCTGCTGTATATCTTTCTCACTAACGTCAACTACACCTGACCTCCTCACCATCCTAGGGGGCAGCTGAGCACTCTGATTATCTCAGTCCAGAGACACTCAGTAAATAACCCAGCCAGATATCCTTAAGAGCGAAGCATTTATCTCTCCAAACAAGACAGGTCATGCTATCTCTCGCTACCTGTATATCTATAGTCAGCAAACTACACTGAAGCATTGGTCCACTTATAGACGCATACCATAAAGTTGTTACAGACTTTATGCATAGTATAGATATACTAGTACAACACACAAAATGGCCAAAATGAAGCAAAAAAAATGAAACATGACTGAAACCCTGGCTCATGTGTATTCATCTGAGATACTCAGCAAGAGCTATCCAATGAATACCAACACATCAGGGTCTAGATGGTTTTCAAAAATATCTGCGTCCTTGAGCTTTGGAGAAAGTAGCCTCAGCATTGGAAGGGTTAAAGATGTAACTACCCCCATATCCTGCATCCTTTTTTGACCTTTTGACCAATATCCGCATGAATGGGTTCAAAAGCTGTCTACATAGTTAGTACATTAAGGTCTAGTTCTCCGGGTTAATGTGTGGATTAGAGCTATCCCTGAGGCAATGGAACCTATATTTTCCTCCACGCACCTAGGGCTATACACTCATAATAAGCCTGGCATAACACACCTACTACCTGACATTCAATGCCCCGAGTTTCATGCTGTTGGCATCAAGTGTCACCTACATCATACCTCAATGTCAAAATCCCATGACTGTAAACTCTGGCTGGGAAAATATGCTGGGCCTTAACCCGTATGCTGCTGGTGGCTAGTTTGGCTAATACAAAATGATGTGAAAAATCTAAAAAGAAATGACCAAACCACTGGCACATGGGTACTCATCTGAGAGTATTCAGTGAGAGCTTTCCAATGAATACCAACATGACAGGGCTAATGGATTGTTTTCAAAGATATTTGTGTCCTTGTGTTTGGATCAAATAAACATCAGCATTAGAAGGGTAAATACCTTTCTTTATTTGCACTTTTGGCATACTTTACTTTTGCAAGAAAAGCAAGTAGCCATTACAGGATGGATTCTAGGGCTGACAGTTTGCTGCATCTCTCATTCTCTCATCACTGCCTGGATTTGAATCCGGCTTGGGGCATGTGAGAATATTGTCAGTGAATTGGAGTTAAGTGGTTTTTTCCCCAAGGTACTCTGGTTTCCTGCACCACTTACAACTGGCTAGTCCCGACTGGGTGTTCAATTTGGTGGCATACAAACTATATTTTGCAATGTATGTTCCAGTAAGAATTTCTAGTAGAAAAGGCCCCTATAACCTCCATGTATTCTGAACTTTCCACTTCCAAAAATCATAAAATGCAGCTTGCAGTATATGTGAGTTTCAGCCTCTCAAGCCAACAGCATTGAATATCATGCAGGTTACCGCATTTATATATGCCTGATCTATGGGATACCATCATGATAGTTTAACCAATAAAATCAATATCTGCATTAGTAAATATGCCTGATCTATCTATGGGATACCATGCCAGGGTTAACCTATAAAATAGGTAACAATACTAGCATATAAAATATATGTATTTAGTATATATGGCTGATCCACTCTATGGGATACCATGCCAATTTTAACCTATAAAATCAATATCAATACTACATGTACCATATCAAATATCTGCATTTAGCATATATCCCCTCATCTATTTATGGTATACCATGCTAGCTTTAACCTATAAAATCAATATCAATACTAGCGTATAAAATACCTCAGATGAATTCTAAGCTTTTCGCCTCCATACACAAAAATGGCCATTGAAAGTGAAACAAGCCCCCCTCCTGGGATTTTCTCACAGTGGATTACACTCACTATATAGCATGTCTGCAAATATCATAACTACCTGGAAATGCTACAGCAGCTTAGCTAGAGCTTTTTTGACGAAGTTGGAATACTGAATCAGCCAAATAAAAGTGTTAAACGTGCATGGAACTTAGAATTTTCATAGTCAAGATAAAACTTTCCAATGACTTTGCATGCCCATTGATGAAAACAAACCCATTCATATCTGGAGGATCTGCAAAATCGTACACATATGAAAATAATTTGGTTGATGTAAATGATGTCTACAGCATCTAAAAACATCCTGCCTATGTTGGAGATATCTTTTTGACTAGAGCATCTTTTGGAAAATAAACAAATGAGAAATGTTGATTAGAACATAACCCACAACTCTCCTTCAAATAGTTTTTGAATAAACGGTTAATTCGAAAGTTATTTTCGAAACTGTCACAAGTCCAGACGTCACTTGTCAAACCTCCAGGTATGAATGCTTAAAAAAGGAGCACACCTACCGAGCACACCTCGCAGTTAGCCTCCAAAGAGTTGTATGAACACAGCGAGAACATGACGACTAATTTGATTGGCTGCGATGACCTGAATAATCTCTTGATTATATATTTATGCTCGCTGGCAAGAATTTGCTGGGGGCACAATACGTATGACGACGGCACAGCCAGCCTCACAGGTGCCAATTTTCAGCCTGAGAGAACAGCGACCTCCAGCTGCTTCTGCTCCCTACTTTCCCATACTAACACATCCAGGCCTGCAGAGCTACTGGGCAAGAGACGTCTGCACATATGATACTTTTGATAATTATTGAAGATTTAAGAAATATTTTTAAAATTATTTGAAGGAGAGTTGAAGGTTGGGTCGTGGTCAAATATTTTCCTTCAAATATTTTCTAAATGTTGCTCTGACCACAGAAATATTACCAAAACAATCAGGAAGTTTTGGAACACTACAGTCACTAATGGGATATACACACACACACACACACACACACACATATATATATATATATATATATATATATATATATATATATATATATATATATATATATATATATATATATATATATATATATATACATACATATATATATATACATATATATATATAGACTAATCTGTAGTTCCTGTTGGGTTAAACAATCATCTTTAAAATATATTTCACATAATACTCTAACTGATGAGGTAACGTGTTTGGAATGTCACTCCAGATGCGAATAGGTTAATATCTTTCCCTTTGTTGTAGGGATATTACGATGCTGAATAATTAATCAGCCAATCAGCATCAAACAAATGGTTTTCTGAAAAAACTATCATTGCATGGTGAGATCCCGCGCACTTCGTAACAATTGGCCGTGATTATATTATCTGTCTGAAGAGGCATGAATGTTTGATCATTCTACCTTCATCAAGAGAAATGAGCTATCTATCCATAATGGAAGAGAAATAATCTTGGGGGGAAAATTGCTTAAAAATGATGACAACCTACATATTGCAAATGCATATAAAGAATAGTAGCCTTGGTTTTGGTAATTTGCAGAATGAGAAGGATTATCAATGTCAAAGGTTTTTCTATACTTTAACCTTCTAATGCTGAGACTACATTCGTCCAAAGCACAAGGACGCAAATTATTTTGGAAAACCATCTAAATCCTGTCATGTTGGTATTCATTGGATAGCTCCCACTGAGTTCTCTCAGATGAGTACCCATGTGTCAAGGTTTCAGTCATTTTTCAGGTTTTTTGTTTCATTTTCTATTGGCCCAATTAGCCACCAGCAGCATCAAGGTCAATTTTCTAGTTCAGGAAGAAGGTAGTAAATGTTTATGGTCTTACCTTGATTTAGTGTTCTTTCTTTTCATGCTCTGAAAAACACAAACAATATTCTCATCATTACCCATAATCATGATAATTCCAATCTGAATATTGAAAACTTCTTATGCATATCATTATGTTAAAATATAGCATGTCTTACTTTAAACATAAATAAAGATCTATAGACTAGTCTGTAATTTGTGACTATATACAACATCAAACAATGAACATGGTGGGGTTAGAATATGAGGATAAGGGAATACTTAAATGTAAACACACTGAACAAAAATACAATGCAGTCTGCATACGCTAGGTATCTAGGCTTGAAAAATTGTCAATATCCAAATATGCTTAGCCCATTAACCCCTGGAGTTCATCCTGAATTGAATTATCTGGATCTATGATACTTAGAAAAACTAATGTTGGAATTAAGCCTCAATTTACTAAGTATTTCAAAATTCGCAAGACATAAGTAGGTTGAAATTTGATATGAACATTTCACCAACAGATATTTTCCAAAAGATTCTCTGATACAAAAAAGTCACCGAAATACTCAAACCTATTTTGGTTTCTAAATGTATGAATAAGTTACTTCCGGGTATAGAAAAGTAGCAAGTGAAATTTGAGAGACATAAAAGCAAATTTCAATTATAACTATGCTAAGAACATTAATGTTTTTAAGCTGACAATAATCAAAATTCCAAAGTCAAGGGAACTCTGAGAACAAATAGGTTAAAATTTCACAAACAATATGGAAGAAATGTCAGCCCATATGAGGGATCAAACAAAGATGGGGCGATTATGTGACTGGGAATACACAAACAAAATATTTTTTAACCCATTAATGCTCACAGCAACCAAAGGCAGCCTCACAATGTTAATGATATTTTGCAGGCAAAAGCCAAGACAGGAAAATATTTAATGGAGAAATGTAAATTAGAACATTACCTACAACTCTCATTCAAATATTTTGTAAAAACATTCTTATTTCTCAATTTATTATCAAAAGTATAGTAGATACAGACAACAATTTCTACAGAAACTCTTAAGCATTGATGGGTTAAGTTTACACCTAGTCCACCCAGATAATATTACATGCACTTAATTTTGCCAATTACATAACTAATTTGAAACCAAATGTATTTTTCATGTCCATGCCTCGGATTCATTTTGAAAAGTGTTGTCTGGATATATGATACTTATGAAAATAATATTAAATTAATTTATGCATGTAAACAATACATGAAGGAGAGTTGTGATTTTTGTGATGCTTAACCTTAATCTCTAGTCTTCCCCCAAAACTGCCGGGTGCTCTTACAATTACCAGAACCCCTTATTGGAGAAATAAATTCTCTATCCACAAGGATAATAATTGTCACCAACCAGTTACACACTATAGACAATGACCACATTCACATAAAACACCACATCTAAGTTCAAACAGGCAAAAACACAAAGAAAGATCCATGAGAGAAAGTCTAATAGTGGCCTGTAAAAACAGGTGGTTATCATTAACCCTTCAATGCTAAACTACATTCGTCCAAGGCACAAGCACGCAAAGATTTTTGAAAACCATCTAAACCCTGTCATGTTGGTACTCATTGGATAGCTCTCGCTGAGTACTTTCAGATCAGTACCCATGTGCCAGGGTTTCAGTTAGCCAGCAGTCAATAGGATCCTTTTGGAAGAGGTCTTTCTAAGCAGGTGATTTCTTCAGCAGATTGTAAAAGAAGAAGGCTTGAAGGGTGTGTTTGGTGCTATATTGTGTGACGTGCCCCTGGAGTGGATTCCCAGGCAGCATTGGGCAATTCAATTATTAAACTGTATCTTAATGTGAATGAGCCACCAGGGCAGGACAAGATACATATGTGTATGGGCCCCTATCTTTCTAAGCTAATCTTACTCATAAATGGAATTATGGAAGGAGGTGCATTATTCCTAATGGCAGAGAGATCTTGTATAAAATACTTGATAGTGTTGGTGCATACTTTTATTGTAGGTGCACTGGAATTATACTATGATAGGGTGGATCTGTGTGGGTGCATGGAACATGGGCGTCGGAGGGTGCCAAGTGATTGGTCTCCAGTATATACTAATATATACATATAAATAAATATATATATATGTATATATATATATATATATATATATATATATATACATATATATATATATATATATATATATATATATATATATACGCGTGTGTGTGTGTGTGTGCGTGTGTTTATGAGTGCTTGCACACGTTAAGGCACAGGTCTGATAGGGTACATGTGTGCGTGCATGATGCCCATTGAGTGTAATATGTAAGAGTTGGTGCAGTTGGTGTACCCTCTGACAGGGGCTGTTCCCTGAGAAGCAGTATCAACCCTTCCCATGCTAAGGCTACTTTCATCCAAAGCACAAGGACGCAAAGATTTTAGAAAAGCATCAAAACCCTGTCATATTGGTATTCATCGGATAGCTCTCGCTGAGCACTTTAAGATGAGTACCCATATGCCAGGGTTTCAGTCACTTCTCAGGTTTTTTGCATCATTTTGTAATGGACAAATTAGCCACCAGCAGCATGAGGGTTAATAACTAATAAGACTTACATCATTTGTAGACTGAGAGGACCAAGATTCCTATTGTGGATTGCAGTGATAAAGTGAAGGCAGTTTTAGTCACAATAAAGCATTAATCAATTGTGAACTCTATAATTTTAATGGCGCTTTCTATTGATTAACAGATGTCTCCATTATTGATAAAAAGCATTAACCACTAAATTATTAGCAACACATTCTAGTTCTGATGCCTTCACTGAGTGTATTTTTAGGAAAACAATTCTAATTTCTAATTCTAAACTAATCTAAAATAAAATGTTCTACCTCCAGAGTGTAACATTTTGAATTGATCAACTAATACTTTCTATAAGCAATTATTTCAAAACAATTTTGTAAAATGCAATTTAGCATTGATTCAAAGTATTTATTTCCAGCAAACAATTTTATGAATTGTAATTCTGTAGAATAAACCTTCATTTAATACATATCTTCACTTATTGCAGACTTCTTTCAATTTGAAATTAGTTTTTGATTTGTAGATTAGGATTATTACTGAATGCTACACAATAACATGCTAAATCAACTACAAAAATATCTGAAACACTACTTTCTAAATTGATGATTACTGATATCTAATAAAAGAGATTGTGATATCTCAACTTAATCAAAGAAAAAAATTGGAGTATACTGTTTTTGGTGGGATTATTGATGAAGCTTGGGACGATCATTATACTTAATATAGACTAAAATTCTGCCAAATAATCTTTCACCAGAAAGAAACTGCAAACGCTGAGGTTTCTATATCTGATTCAAGTGGCGCTATGGTCTTAACTAAGATTTAGAAACTGGGTGTCCAAAATTGGCAATTAGAAATTCTTGTGGTGTCCAAGTTTTCAAGTGAGATCACAATATAATCTAGATTACAACCATAAACATGTATTCTATTAATGAAATAAAGCATGATTTCCATATACGACGTCATGGAAATTATATTGAGGTAATAAAAATTGTATGCTTGAAATTGATATTTTAAGAAATTCCCTGCAAAATATTTTGGGGGTCTTGGAGGGTGATTTTTTGAGGGTTTGGGTGTCCAAATGACGCCCAGACGCCCTGGTGGGCAAGACTATGAGTCAGGCGTGATTAAATGTTTGCATGCATTTGCTTAATGTCAGGACGGCAAATATCTATAAAGAACTTACTGCTCGGTTCACATCCTTTTTCTTTGGTGACTCCACTTTGTCTTTCTTGGTTGCCTTCGGAGATCTAAAGGGAAAAAAAGTAAATTAATAACAAATTATCTGTTCATGAGATATTTAATAACTAAAACTAGAAATGCTCCCATTTCAAAAGTATATGAGAAAATCTGATTCATTGGATATATGCATACACTTATTTTCACACTTTAGTTACTTTATATATATATATATATATATACAAATATTCATTATATATAATGTATGTATAAATCATGTATGTGCAGGTATCTATGCTTCAATCTCATTTTAATGAATTGTGTAAAACGCATACAAAATATTTCTGTTTCACAGTATTTAGTCTCAAACTTAAGAATTTGAAAAAAAATTCAAAATAAAAATATCACATACTTACTTACTAGGGTTTAGATGCGAGAAAAGGATTTTGCATCGTTTAATTAGAAAAATGTTCACATAATTAATTGATACGAGTCGATTTCCCGGCCACATTGATACATCATCAAAAGCGAAACAAATGATCGCCATTTTTGTATACTTATACTGCACACATTGTTTGCACAGTATGTTCAGAAACACGAACGTTTGAAACATGAGCATAACCGATTATGATAAATGTCTGTTGAACGAGTCTGTCTGACTTAATTAGCACGAACATTAAATCGATTTACCAATTAACTCGATTAAGCACTACTACCTATTCTATTTTTCCGGACCATTACAGGAAACAAACTATCTTTTTCTGCCTAATATAACACTTACTGTGACTGCGCCCTCTGTGCTTCCTCAGCCTCTCTCTCAATCTGCCGCTGTTGGGCGTCGATGGCCGATCTCTCGCCCGTGATTGGATGGCTGAATGTCGTCCTCTCGCTGTTATGGCTGAAAACAACAACAACAAAAACATTATTATGATTATTATAAATATTCTTATTACTATTCTTATTCTTCTTCTTATTATTATTATTACTATTCTTAATATTCTTATTATGATTATCATTATTATTATTATTACTACTATTATCATTGTCATTATGATTATTATTATTATTATTATTATTATTATTATCATTATTATTATTATTATTATTATCATTATTATCATTATTATCATTATTATTGTTATTATTATTATTATTATTATTATTATTATTATTATTATTATCATCCTCATCATTATTATCAATTCCAAAACTTTTTGAATTCATAGTTGTATTTAATTCCTAATATGCAGGAGCCATTCTGCCTTGTCTATCTTTTGTTAGGATAGTGGGGCGGATAAATCAAGATTTTGGCAAAATCGTGCACTTTGGGGTACAAGCATGAAACTTGGTAAAATTATGGTTTAAGGAATGCTTAGAAAAATTGGAAGGGGACACAGGCTGTAGGTCACCCCTATGACCTATTTTTGGGCCATTTTAGGTCAAAAACGGACATTTTTGGTGATCATACATATGAGACACTTTCAATAAACTGAGTAGAAGCATGAAACGTGGTACAATTATGGTTTAAGGAATGCTTATAAACATTGGATGGGGACACAGGCTGTAGGTCATCCCTATGACCTATTTTTGGACCGTTTTAGGCCAAAAAAGGACATTTTTGGTGATTTTGCAGATAAATACTGTCATGGATCTTGGTAAAGCATGAAACCTGGTACAATTATGGTTTAAGGATTGCTTATGAAAATAGGAAGGGGACACACGTAGTAGGTCACTGCTCTGACCTATTTTGGGGCCATTTTAAGCCAAAATTGGTCAAAAACGGACAATTTTGGGGGATTTTGCAAATTAAACATCCTTTGATTTCAGGTTGAAGCATGAAACTTTGTTCCATAATGGTTTGGGGAATTACTATAAAAATTGGAAGGGGACACAGGCTATAGGTCACCCCTATGACCTATTTTTGGGTAATTTTAAGCCATATTAATAAGATATAAACTGACATTTTTTTTGTGATTTTGCAAATAAAAACATTCATTGACTTGTGGGATGCATCAAATTTACAACATACATTTCCTTATGGATATGAATACATTTAAAGCGATATTATGTATGTCATATGTAACCTAAACATCACATTTTGGGGGTTAAATGAGGCAAAAATTTCTAAAAGCTAGCACTTCTTGTAGGAATTATATAGATTGAGTTAAAGAATAGTCTAAAAGATAAAACTTTGAATGTGAATACTCAGTTAGGTATTTGTTTCTTTAAATGATTGAAAAATAGCTCCTGACTGCCTATTTTAGTCATCATTCTACATTATATTTGAGAAATGTACAATCTTGACATTTCCATATTACAAGTTTTGACTATGACTGACAGAATAATGCTACAATGCAGTAACAGAAAAGAGCTCTCCCATGTTTGATGAGTTGAGGGTAAAACATGGAAAATGTTTTCAGAAAGGAGAGGGATGGGAGTTGTGCTTTGGATTAATTCTTTAGGCTTGTATACTATTCACAACTTTGCCTGATGGAGTGTCTAATTTTCTACCATTTCACTGCTTTAAAACTGGAATTTTCAGAGTAAGAATGCATGATTTTAGCATTTTACCTTTTACTCTTCAGAACAGTGTCTTCACATTCACAAAGAACAGTGCAATTGAGATCAGTTTTGTAACATTTGCACTGGCCCTTGCATGCTTTTCTACACTTACAGTAAATGAGTTCATAACACATTTCCTGAGCCTGTGCCAGATTTGTCCAAAAAGATTTTCCATATCTTTGCAGGACTTGGGAGCTCTGGGTCCTCTGTGTTTGTTGCCCCTAAATATGTCCTCCCTGATAGGCAGCACCTAGAGAATATGTTGCAAAAGGGCTGACTATGATGGGAGAATGCTGTGTTGCAGATTTGACCCTACAAAATTCATGCCTTGATGATTTCTGGGTGCTGTTTTCTCAGAAGTCACCGAGACATTTTTGTCACTAGGTGATGCTTCAGATAAAGTGTCTGAGAATGCATTGATAGTGATTGAAATGTTTGTGGTGCTGATATATGACAGAACATGAGTTTTGTAGGGTCAATTCTGCAACACAGCACCTTTTCTCCTGGAAATCTTGTTGTTTAGAGAGCATTCTCCCACTGCAGTCAGCCCTTGTGCAACAGATTCTAGGTGCAGCCTATCAGGGAGGACATATTTGGGGGCAAGCAACACAGCGGGACCCAAAGCTCCCAAGTCCTGCAAAGTGAGGCTGGATAAAAAAAAACTTTCGATATGGGAAACATTTTTGGACAAATCTGGCATGAATTACAAACTCATTCACTGCAAGCGAGAAAAGCATGCAAGTGCTAGTGTAAATGTTATAAAGATAGTCTCAATTGTGCACACAGGTCTTTTTGAATGTGGATGAAACAGTTCTCAAGAGTAAAACGGTAACATGCTAAAATCATGCATTCTTACTCTGAAAATTCCAGTTTTAAAAGCACTGAAATGATAGAAAATTAGACCCTCTATCAAGCAAAGTTGTAAATAATGCACAAGCCTCATCTTATGTAATTAGTAAGGTATTCTGAACATAGCTCCATCCAACCCCTCTCTTTTTTCAAATAATTTCTCATGTTTCACCCAGGGTCTTAGCCAGGATTTCAAAAATGCCTGTCCAAAACAGCAATTTCAAAATATTTGCCCATCCAGATTAAGCTACTTATCTACTTCAAATCCTTATAACAGCTACATTTAATAGCCTAGTGTGTCAATAAGGGCAATTTACACTTCAGCTATGTCCTAGATAATGGTTTGTTAGGAAAATATTTGGTTATTACACCCCAAAATCAAAATTGAAAAATCATCATAGGAAAATTTGCCTGTCCAAACACCTGAGCTTTTCAGGAAACTACCTGTCCAAAAGACAGGTAGGACGGGTCCTGGCTAAGTCCCTGGTTTCACCCTCAACTCATCAACCATGGAAGAGAACTTTTCTATTACTGCATTGTAGCATTATTCTCTCATTCATAGTCAAAACTTGTAATGTGGAAATGTCAAGATTGTACATTTCTCAAATTTAATGTCAAATGATGACTAAAATAGGCAGTCAGGGGCTTTTAATCAATCATTTAAAGAAACAAATACTTAACTGAGTACTCACATTCAAGGTTTTATTTTAAGTCTATTATTTAACTCAATCTATGTAATTCCTACAAGAAGTGCTAGCTTTTGGAATTTTTTGCCTCATTTAACCCCCAAAATGTGATGTTTAGGTTCTATATGACATAAATAATATCACTTTAAATGTAATAATATCCATAAGGAAATGTATGTTGCAAATTTGATGCATCCCACAAGTCAATGTATGTTTTTATTTGCAAAATCACAAAAAAATGTCAGATTATATCTGATCTATATGGCTTAAAATGCCCCAAAAATAGGTCATAGGGGTGACCTACAGCCTGTGTCCCCTTCCAATTTTTATAGGAATTCCCTTAACCATAATTGTACAAAGTTTCATGCTTCAACCTGAAATTAAAGGATGTTTTATTAGCAAAATCCCCCCAAATTGTCCGTTTTTGACCAGTTTTGGCTGAAAATGGCCCCAAAATAGGTCAGAGCAGTGACCTAAAACGTGTGTGTCCTTCCTATTTCCATAAACAATCCTTAACCCATAATTGTACCAAGTTTCATGCTTCTACCAAGATCCATGAAAGTATTTATCTGCAAAATCACCAAAAATGTCATTTTTTGGCTTAAAACAGCCCAAAAACAGGTCATAAGGATGACCTACAGCCTGTGTCCCCATCCAATGTTTATAAGCATTCCTTAAACCATAATTATACCAAGTTTCATGCTTCTACTCAGTTTAATGAAAGTGTCTCATATGTAAAATCACCAAAAATGTCCATTTTTGACCTAAAATGGCCCAAAAATAGGTCATAGGGGTGACCTACAGCCTGTGTCCCCTTCCAATTTTAATCAGCATTCCTTAAACTATAATTGTACCAAGTTTCATGCTTGTACCCCAAAGTGCACAATTTTTTCCTTAACCGCCCTACTAGGATGGCAGCCATTGTAACAAAGCCACCGGGTGGGGCTGTAAACAAGGCTTGCTTGATATTAACAAGTATGAGTTTCATTCCATCATACAAACATAAATATTCACTTCTCTGATGAACAGGTGAAATTTGATTCAGTTTCTATTTTCAATAGCCTGTCAGTTCATCTTTTAACTCTTGATGTTTTTAAAAATTAATCTAAAATTGGTTCAGTTTGCCAGAATTAGATGTGTAATGCAGATAATGACAACATCATTCATGTTATATAGCACAATCCCTACATGATGGGGGGGGGGGGGTAGAGGCAAGGGCAGGTAATGATAATAATAATTAAGAATAATTTATATTTGATATAGCGCCCTTTCCACATATAATGTTCAAAAGCGCTATAATAACAACAGGATATTTCTGGAGGTGGACTTGGGATCTGGAATTCTGTTTGTGAACAGATCAAATCATACAATATATCAATAAGCCTGTCATATATACTGCACAAATTGAAAGATTAAAATCTTAGGTGGGCAAATTCAATTCTTTTCTGTGAAAGTTCTTTCTACTGAACTCAGGAAAGCTCAAGATAGCAAACTAATATATTTGGAAATATCTTACTGAAAGATGGCATGTCAACCCTACTTGATTATCCAAACCCTATTCAAATACCTTTTCAAGTATAACAGTTTTTACTCTAATAAATCATATTCAATCTGTCAGACTCTGTGCCTATTTAAGATGGAAAAGGGTTAATGTCAACTAGAGTTGAGTTTTGTAATATTACAGTCTAGGGAGGGGGGGGGGGGGGGTCAGATATAGACTTGCTACAAGTCTTTCTTTAAACTCACTGATCTAACCAGAGTTGATTTCACTCCAGGTTTAGTTCTGAAATAATCCTCAAGGGGGACACACACTTGAGCTGTCATCAGTAACACCGAGTTTCTAACTGGAACTCATGAAAACTGTGCTGACATCTATAGTTTGAGAGAGACATCAAACCTACTTAACACTCAGTATATATAGTGGTGGGGGCATTATACCTAACTCAGCCTGTCAGAATCAGGCTAGGTCAGATATAGAAGAAAATGGTTTATCAAATAAGGGGCGAGCTACTGATTTCTTCTGAGGGCTAGGCCAATAAAATAGGGTCCTTAAAGTTGACATGAACTCATATATCATCTGGCCCTCTAGTCTAAAGTGCTCTGACCTCTGAACTTCAATAACCCATTAATGCTTAAGAGTTCCTCAGGCATTGTCGTCTGGATCTATGATACTTTTTAAAATATCTTTGGAATGGGCATTGATTTTACAAAATATTTGAAGGAGAGTTGTTGGTAAGTTTCTGATTAACATTTCTCTATCAAATATTTTCTTAACAATGCTTATGCCTGCAAGATCGGATCAAAAATGTCAGGCTACTTTTGGCCGCTGTGAGCATCAATTGGTTAATGCTGCCACTGTGACTGATAAGTGGTGCTCTGACCCACTACCCCTTGTAACTCCTATAAGCAGGTAAAAAGAGCAGGAGAACCGATTGCAGAACTTGGCTCAAATTCTTTTGGAAAGGTAATGTCAGTTGTCTGAGGAAAAATGAGTCACAATCTTTTTACGTCCAGGCCTGTTTTTTATTCAAATTGTAAGGGTGAATATGATCCGTATAAAATAGAACAATCTAATTTTTTAAAAGTTAATCATTTCTTTCATCTTCTGAGCTGTCAATATTACTTTGTTATTTCTAACTCCATCAAGTCATAGACATTTGCAGAGGAAAATTAAGAAACAATGACAACAAATAACAATTTGAACAGTGATTTTTTATTGAAAATAAACATTCAATGATTCAATGGTTGATTTAAACAATACCTTTTAAAACCATCCTTCAAATAACAATGATTTAAATTCTAAGTTGTAAGACTATGTGTGAACTGTAGATTGGTATGGTTACACTCACTCACAATTATAATAATATGCAAATAATACCTTATTAGATTCAGGGATTTTTCCTCTGAAGAAAATTTGTGTGATGGAAAAAATACATCCACAACTTTCACTCAAATATTTTCATACATTTTATTTCAATCATCAGGAGGTGACTTAGGTTACCAGGTCACCTTGTGTGAGAATGAATGGAATGATAAGGGGGCTATAAAAGTCACATAATGTATTTTAAATGGACAATATATCTTTTTGAAGAAATCAGGACTTATGTTGCAGGAAAAAATCTATCTATACTGTATTTCAGAATTATACATCCAAACTTTTTAACTTATCTGATATTGAGGCTTCTTTCATCCAAAGCACAAGGATGCAGTTTTATGAAAACCATTCAAACCATGTTTTGTTGGTATTCATTGGAAAGCTCTCACTGAGTACTCTCAGATGAGTACCCATGTGACAGGGTTTCAGTAATTTTTCAGGTGTTTGCATCATTTTGTTTTGGCCAAATTAGCCAGCAGCAGCATAAGTCACTCTCTCTCTCTGTCTCTCTCTGTCTCTGTCTCTCTCTCTCTCTGTCTCTCTCTGTCTCTCTCTGTCTCTTTCTCTCTCTCTCTCTCTCTCTCTCTCTCTCTCTCTCTCTCTCTCTCTCTCTCTCTCTCTCTCTCTCTCTCTCTCTCTCTCTCTCTCTCCATCTTTGGCTGGTGATTCATTTCAAGGTATGTGGTTGTTTTCAATTGTTTGATTGCAGGATTTTTCACTGTTCCTTCTATACTGCCAGGTAGGCCTTATGTTTAACTTTAAGGGTCGTTATCGCATATATAGTGGCCAGTGGGTCCGTCCTTAGTGTTACCTTTCTACCAGACACTGATATACCTGTTATAAATCAGATAGGTAAATCACAGGTGAGGGTTTGGTGGACATCAGTGTCAATACCAACCCACGCAATGTCTACAGGAGGGGCTCAATGTTCATCTAGGTAAAGAACACAGGCGTATTGTGGGATACAAGCTGTGAAATACGATATGTATGCTCAGATAAATTAACCATCAGTCATATGCTATAATACACAAAAGAATGAAATAGGAATAAGGATGTTTAAGGACATGTTTCTGGTGAAGCTTTGATTGCTCACTTAAAATGTGTTCCAACATATTCCATTAAAAATGTCTAGAGACCAATACAGTCATGCAAGCACAGCAATACCTTATTACATTAATCAATTAAAGAAATGCTTAATCAAGATTCTGTTCTCTTGGGTGAATTCAAGGATTGGCAGGCTGGTAAAAACTGGCATCAATATGTCCAACATGACTTGTAAGTCGATACTTGAAAAGATGTTAGTCACTCCCCCCCCCCCCCCCCCCCCCCCCCTATTCTAGAGGCCTGGTTCATACAAATGCAAGATGAAAGAGACTTTGCTCCCTATAGTTACAAAATGTGACCCTTAAAGATCTCAGTTTAAGCTTTAAACCCTCCTAACTTCCTGGAGTGACGTGAATATCATCTGTAACTGCTCATGGTGCATTTAACCCTTTAACCCTTCCAATGCTAGGGCTACTTTTGATAGAAACACAAGGACGCAAACATTTTTGAAAAGCATCTAAACCCAATCATGTTGGTATTCATTGGATAGCTCTTGACGGATACTCTCATGTGAGTACCCATATGCCAGGGTTTAAGTCACTTTTTAGGATTTTTGCATTATTTTGTATTGACCATAATATTTAAAAACAAAATTATACTAGATATATTCAAATAGGATTGTTTTACTGAAAACAATACATATTTCTATTCCTATTGCATCTTTTCATTCACCCATTCTTGCCTGGAGAATTCTGTAGGTATCGTCTGTACCTATGATGCTTTTGAAAATAACTCTAAATTGGGTATAGGTTCACAAAATATTTGATGGTGAGATGTCTGTTTAGTTCTGATCAACGTATCTCATTCAAAAATATCCAGAAAACGCTCTAGACAAAGATATGTCAATGAAATATGTCAGGAATTTTGGGTGCTACAGGTATGAGTGGATTAACCTGCATTTATCAATCACTACCTGATTACTGGGTATTAACCCTTTCAATGCTGAGACTACTTTTGTCTAAGGCCCAAGAACTCAAAAATCTTTGAAAATTATCTAAACCCTATCATCTTGGTAATTATTGGAAAGCTCTCATCGAGTACTCTCAGATGAGTACCCATTTGCCAGGGTTTCGTTCATTTTTCAGCTTTTTTCACATTATCTTGAATTGATCAAATTAGCCACCAGCAGCATAAAGGTCAAGGTGTCTAATAATAGTGTTCACTATATGATTAACCTAGGAATACCAAAATAAAATAGAATCAGAGGTCAAGGTAATGCCAGATGGCTTTCCTTATTTACACACACTATATATCCACCTCACCTTTAGACTAGGTGGACCCTCATAAGAAAAACTTCCCATTTGAGCTGACCATGTTGTCTGCAGAAATCTTGATAACTATAAGGCATATTCAGAAAAACATTCAACTGAAAATTCTTGTTATTTAGGTTTCACAATCCCTCTACATTTTAAAGTGTGTTTTTTCAATAACAACTGTAATTGATCACTTGTATTTGAGGTTGTCAGACAGTTAGTGCACATGTTTAATATTTTCCACAACTGCAGATAGGATTTATGGCTGTAGCCCATAAGGATCAAAAACACCTAGATAATTTTGGTAGATTCTTTGTGACCAGAGTTTTTCCTAGAAAATATTTGAGCAGAATCAATATCACAATTCTCTGCTTGATTTCAAGGTAATTTTCAAAAGTAAAGCAGGTCCTGACGACACAAGTCATGGAAAGAGTTGCGTGTTCTAAGGGTATTTGAGGAGATGCCATCGCGTGAGCTGACTGCGGGACTGCCGCGCCTCTCTCCAGTGAACCCTCTCCTCCTCGCTGCTACTGTTCTTACCCAGAGCGCACCAGCCAATCAGCTCCTTCCGTTTCATCGCCTTACGGTGAAACACCGTCACCATCAACGTCAACATGCTCAGGTTGAACTTGGTAATTTTGAACGAGAAGTTCTCCTTAAAGATGGGGTTGACTTGCCCTTGCCGGACGGTCGTGCGCCGGGTCTCGAGTTCGGTTTCGTTAGGACCTACGATGCTTAGTTTGATGTAGGTGTCCGGTGCTCTGGTCATGCTAATACTCCTGAAGTTGCTACCTTTGATTATCTGTACGTTGAGTTCCTTCGAGTTTTCCTCGTACGATAATCCTAGGAGAAGCTCGGGAGGACCTGACTGCATTGATTCCAGCTCTGTTGATGATCCTGCACTGGAGACGCTTTCCGTATCGCTGAAACTCACATCGGAGCTCGGACGAATCAAACTGATCCATCTTGTCATGAGACGATCACTTAGACCCACTTCCCCGAAGCTAAAAATAGCCTCCCCAAGTAATCGTTTGTTCATTTTACCTAATATATCAAATAATCGGAATCGAACACCCATACCATGCATATGATCAGGCTGTACTTTACGGAAAGTGAATATAGTATTGAAGTCACAATCGTTGATCGGTTTCACCTCAGTTTTATACTGTGGTTTTCTCGCAGGCATCAGACAAAGCCTTATTTGGACATTTTCGGCTGCACCTCCGAGATTTCTCGATGGCACGTCTTCGAGACTGATAATTGTTACCTCCACAACTGCTTCCTCGGAGTCATACTGAAAACTGACCTGCAGACTCCCTACAGAACTCACTACTTTTTCCTCCAAATTTTCTCCGAAATCACCTCCTGTTGTGATCACCTCTTCCTCCTGTTGGTATTTGCCTTTCTCTGCAAGAACCAGCTCATCAAATAAACTCATATCCTCTTCGTAATCCACAGAGGGCTGGTTGAAGAGACCGGCCACTTTCTCCGGCACCGGTAGATCTGCGGGTAGCTGCTCCAGAACGCTGGCTCCTGATTGGTTGAACAGATCTGCGACCTTGCCGCCGACATCGGACACACCCGAGGGGAGCTGGTCCAGAACGCTGGATGCTGATTGGCTGATCATGCTAGCCATTTTTTCCGAAGCACTGGTGGGCTCTGCAGGTTTTGGATCTGCAGGTTTTGGGTCTGCAGGTTTGGGATCGATAGATTCTGTCTCTGTCACTGCTACAGGAACAGTTTCTTCAGGTTTTTGATCTGATTGCTCAAGCTCAGTATCCTTTTCTAGAGCCACATTATCGTAGATATAAAGATCAGAGTTTTTCTCCTGTGTGGAATCACTGTCACCTTTCTCCCCCTTTATAGAATCATTATCACCATCTTTACTTATCAAGTCCTCTTTCTTAGTCCCATTTTTCTTCTTTTTACCATTTTTGCCATTTTTTCCATTTTTCTTCTTCCTGGGGAGAGGAGTTGGATCGGAATCCTGTGGTGTGCTCTCGACCAATGGCTGCTCTTGCTCAGGTGCCTCCAGCGCCCCCTGTGTTTTCGAATTCTGCGGTTGGCTATCGACCATTGGAGTGAGTTCTCTATCTTTGCCTTTTCCTCTGGACGTGACCCAGGCCGACACTAGGCCCTTCACACGCTTATTCACCTTCTCCTCACCATTCACCGGCATGTTCGCTGTTCCTTCAGTTGACATCGCCTGGTATGAAGTCTCCTCCTTCATGACACGCTGCTCCTCTAGGGGGCGCTCCACGTCATCGATGTTCTCGTAGGCTGGGTTCTCCATATTTGAGGGTTTTTTGACGGGGAAGCCCAGCCAGCCACAGCAGGCTGCTATGTAATCCTGAAGGCACATGGTGATCTCGGCGGAGGCTGTCAGTGGGGTTGATAATCACTGCATACAGCCGAGAGGCGATACCCTCCTCCTCTTCCTCAACCTCTTTCTCCTCCTAATCGTTAGAGTCCAGTGCCGCACCCTAAAATATGGCTCCTCACGGCTTCTGTGTCAACACCTTTACTGCGACGGCAGCAGCTAGGATCGTCGAGTTCTAGGTCCATCACATATCATTGCACTATCTCCTTACAGTGTCGTGAAGGTGAGGCGGGTGTAATTTATCCCCCTAACGTATGTATATATATAAGACAGAGCCAGCGATTGATGGGAGAGATAGTCAAGTGGATCTTCTAGATGTATTAACCCACACACACCCAAAGTGACCTGAATAGTTTAGTTAACTCTCATTTGCCCATTCATGTATGTAGCTCCTCAAGAAATCCTGAATTATTGAGTAATACATATCTCGTAGGACTTTCATGAAAAATACTTAAAGGATAAAAGTTGATCAAAACTCAATGTGCAATCTTTCTGTCAATATTTTTGAAATAAATGCTCAATTCCAGAATTATTTCAGTGTTATCAGAAGTATCATGAACCCAGAGTAGACTTTCCAAGGTCTCCAGGCATGAATGTTATAAAAGACCAGCTCCCTTAAGAGACCACCTGCCGATATAGAAAGCCCAGTCGCTTGATTTCTCTAGGTGAAAACATTTCGCCAATTGGCATAGACTGCAAGCATATAAACACCATGTATGTTGCTTGTGTCTTTTAAAACAGTTTTGATTATATGAAAATATTTTTTAAAACCAAGAATTAGGGTTTCCTTTACAGGTACCAAGATTTATTTGGAACCTGAATGTACAGTATCAGAAAATCAGCATTTTACCCCTAAAATGCTTCTACCAGCCCAGCCAAGGGAGCGCATGCAGAACCCATGAAAATCAACTCCCCCCCTAATCCATCCCTTAGATGTCTCCCTCAAACACTCTGTCTGGGATAGAACAATTTAAACTTTAACCTTTACATGCCTGTGGAGCCCCAAAGAAGCCTTCAACGACTTTTTAGGCGATATCAATTAGAAAAGATGAAGAGGAAAAGTTACAACCTAACAAGCAGCTCTCCTCAATTGTTTTGTAAGTCCATGATTTATCACCAAGTTATTACCTAAGGTATTATGGTACAGATGTCACTGTCTGATAGGAGGTTTAAGCATGAATATGTTAAGCACCAGCAACAACTCATATTACATCTACAGGTCAAATTCTACACAGTCAGATAATAGGTCACTTGCCAAGTCGATGACAGTTGACAAACACTATCTACCTGTGGGATTACTTTCACTGTGAAATAATACTGACGCATGAAGGCCTTAACACTTCCAATGTTGAGGCTACTTTTGTCCTTTGTTCAAGCACAGGAACGCAAAGATTTTATTTACTTTCATTGTGAAATAATGTTGTATACAGCTTTAATTTGGAGTGCTAAAAATTTCGCTTTACAGCCATGCTGGAGGGTATTTCTGTTACTTTAAAGTTGCGCATTCAAGCACTCTTAACTATATATCTATTACTATATGGATATTTTTTTTGAAGGATGTTATTTTGGCGCTATCATAGGGAGCGCAAAAATAGTGAAAGTTAAATGCCTGTAAAAAATAGCAGGTTTACAGTAATGACGCATGGCAGCCTTGACCCTTCCAATATTGAGGCTACTTTCGTCAATAGCACAGGAATGAGAAAATCTTTGAAAAACATCTAAACCCTGCCATGTTGGTATTCATTGGAAAGCTCTTGCTAAGTACTCTCAGATGAGTACCCATGTGCCAGGGTATCATTTTCAGGTTTTTGGATCATTTTGTAATGACCAAATTAGCCAACAGCAGCATAAGAGTTAACAGGTGTTTTGATATATCTGCTAATCTCTGGTAGTGTAAAATCTATGGAAGTTAAACCATTTTACCTGGATAAATTATGCAATATGTTTATTAAAATATGGACAAGTATATAAAAGCAATATCTTAAAATGAATAGTAATAATAAATAACATCTTTTGATTTTTAGTATGTGAAACTGAAATCTATCTCTCTGGCCCAAATATTGACAACATTCCATTTTTGACAACAGCGTGTGTGTTGTGTCTATTACACAAAAGAATGTGGAGAACAATACAAGTGTTTTGAAGTCACCGTCTTTGTTTACTCATACTCATTCAGTATTCAGCCCACACGCCTGTTTATGTCTATACTCTCCTATTACCTGAGACTCAAAACAACTGACTATTATTCTCTTGAGTTCAGATTTGTGTAATTTCATGCCTGTCGCAGTCAAAACCTCCTCACTATTTTGGCAATATTTCTCTAACAAAAGCCGTTATTAGAAGGTATTTGATGACCAGAACAACAATTTTTTAGGTGTGACTTTAAAGAGTATCATTAAATCACCTACACTTAATATAAGAGGAAAACCTAGAAATGATAATTTAAATTACAGGAAATATTGCCAGATGAAAAGACTAGAAATTAGTCTACATAATTATATGGTTATGAATCAAAGTCATTTGATGTATTATTATTCAATGAGTGGGCTCTAACTGGTAGTTGATTGGTTGAGGTTATCTCAGGTCCCGTCAAGGCTGAAGATATTACTCCAGAAGTGGGGCATCAAACATAAGGAGGTAATAGACCCTAAAATACAGAGGTACACTGGTAAGGCTACCCTAGTCCAAAGCTCAAGGACGCAAAGATTTTCGAAAACCATTTAAACCGACCCTGTCATGTTGGTATTCATTGGGTAGCTCTCGCTAAGTACTCTCAGATGAGTACCCATGTGCCAGGGTTTAGGTCATTTTTCAGGTTTTTTGCATCATTTTGTATTGGCCAAAATAGTCATCAGTAGCATAAGGGTTGATATATTACTTCAGAAGTGGGCCATCAGACACAAGGAGTCAGACCCTAAAATACAGAAGAACATTCTTGTCGCGGGAGAGAAAGGCAATGTGAATACTGTCGTATTTTCTGCCATATTGTGGCTAAATCATGACCAGCCAATTGTTAATAAAGGAGAAAACTAGAAAAATCAGAGAAAATGCCTATTTACAAGTCACTAGTAACTTTCTCACAAGCTCTAAGCTGTATAACAAATAAGAGAGTTATAGTTAGAGAGGGAGTACATGGTTACAGCAAGGACCATAATGAGTGGTCAGGGCTGCCATCTATACACAAAGAATGTCATTACTGTTTCAGCCTGGGAGACCACCCAGATACCTGTCTCACAAGCAAGTTTTACATCTAAACGAGTACTACATCTAAATAACTAGAATGCAGGAGCTTTGACTAATAACCTTAACATCTTAAAAGCTATTCTCAATAATTAGGACATCATATTAGTATATTATTATTATATTCTTCAAGCCTGTTCAAAGTCTGTTCACAAGCAGAAATATTTAACCTTGGATAATGCCAACTTTGTATTTGTATTTGTATTTGTATGTTTATTGACTGCACAACTATGGTGCAAAATCACACGTTATACATTTCTCTTTCAATCAGGATTTACAACATATCAACAAACATACAACTGAAACCAACAAATCCATATTTGATTACTAAGTGGGTAATTGCACTATACTTTGAGACGACATGTGTTCCAAATACTGAAAATGACATTGATCCTCATTCAATTTACATAAATCCAACACATCTATAAATATTATACAGTGATAAAGAGCCAAACTGTAAGTTAAATCTACAAAGTGTAGAGTTCATTGTATGGTATGAAAACAAGCCTCCAGGGCTCGACGCTAAGGGTGAACCTATGGCCCCAGGCCAGTAAAAATTCCCCAAAACAGCTTCGGGCCAGTAAAAAAAGACCTCAACTGGTCCTACAGGGCCAGTAAACAATTGGAGACATTCTTGTTAAAAAGTTTTCCCCTGAGAATGTCCCCATTTGTTTTTGAAATAACTGAAGATAAAATTTATAAAGATAAATGTTGTGGTGAATCTTATGCAATGTTCTTTCTTGTTATGTTAAAGAAAAAATGTAGGACCAGTTAACATTTTGCAGGACCAGTAGATGCTAGGTGTGACTGGTCCTACAGGGCCAGTATCATTTTGAGTTAGCGTCGAGGCCTGGCCTCAAACAATAACACCCAGGCAAATATTTGGTTTAGTCTACTGCCAATAGATGGCAGCACTGCACTATTGTGCATGTTGGTCCAACTTCAGTAGAATCTTGTTTCAAAACATATCTCCTCAACAACGATGTAAATAGAGTAAGGATGTTTTGGGTGCTACAGGCATGAATTTGATTGACATAAATGTTCAGTACTACATAAGAAACTGCAATGTTTCCAGAATGAAAGGATCCCTGGGGATTTAGTGGCAGTCACATAAATTTGAAATGACTTCCTCTAGAGATTTTTGTTGTTCTTTCATCTAAATGCAAATACATTTTCATTGTTATGCAAATCCTTAGTTATACTCTGAACACACAATTTAAGAATTCTTAGCTCAAAGGAGTTACATACTAATGAACAGTTTGGATGCAATTGAAATATAACCTAATTGCCAGTATCTCTTGGGTTTTGAGCTCATGAAAGAAAACAAATGAATCAAAAACAAACAAGTCAGTAATTTAGAGGCAGTTAGAGCTGGACAAACTGAGGAACACTTATCAACATTCTCACATACTTGGAACAGAATTTTCTTTCCTGCAATCGTGAGGATACTTAGCCAGCATCTGGTGCTCAGTCATGTATAAGACCGCCAACTCAAGAAGGAAGTTTAGAAATAGTAGTTGAAATGATGAAGGTATGGAAAACGTATGAATGTAAAATTGTATTTATCATCACTTCTTCTGCCATATGCTATATTGCGACTAGATGTAAGCACTAGTTGAAACCACAGTACTGGCAAACACCATCATTTAACTCTAAGTCACTGGTAACTTTCTCACATTCCTTAGCTTAAATTCAAACCAATTCAGCGGTGAGAGAAAACAAAAGGAAATGAAGTCGCCTGAGTTTCAATGTAAGGTGCAACCACCAACGTCTAAAATGCTCAACAATTCACCAAACAATTACTTTCCAAATCGTGTTAGTAATCACTTGTATTTGTAAACCTGGTTCATACTGTATACTAGCATTTGGATTTGGATCATGAGGTCTCAGGTTATTTAATTACCCTGATACATGTGTTATATCTAATCGACCTCAACCGCTCCAACTCCCAGAATTAACTTTGAAAATAAACAATGTCAGGGAGATTTCCAGCAGAGGTCTCTGATGCCCTGGGCTCACTCTAGAGAGGGACATATGGAGTTATTTATAGGTCAATTAGGGCACCGCTGACTGGCAGAGGTTTTCCTGATAATCACCCACCCTGGATGAGAGACACCTGGAGGCAGACCCACAAACTAAACAATCTGATTTCGTAATATTCACATCTGTGTGGTCATGGTCAGATGAATATGAAATTTATTTATTTGATGGAGATATATAGCATGAGTTAATTTCTGTTCACCATTTCTTTTTTTTTCAGGAAAAGTTTTCACTAATGGGTGTTTTGGACATCACAGGCATGGTTGGGTTAGATGATGACAACTTTCTCTGCCCGGGACCACCAGCTGGGCAGAGGTCAAAGAATTTGCTCAAAGACGCTTCACACATTAACCCATTACATTAACCCCATACATACAGTGACCAAAACAAGCCTGACTTTTTCATGGACATATTTTTGAGTAACAGAATAAATTTTCTTGCTAAAATTTGTCACTTTTCTTTAGTTTTGATTACAAACAACATAAGGAGGTCAACCTCTTTGATAAGAAGACCAATTCAATCCCTATAAAGAAGTGCTGCCTCTGCCCCTGCCCCTCAGTCCCCCAGTAAACTACACTGACCAAGTCCATGTGCATGTACCTGAGCTGGCGCCACCCGGTGGGCAGACTGTGAACTAGTCAGTTCCCCCTCCGATTTAATGGCCAGTGGTTCCATTTCAATAGCTCATTCCAAACCTACTACAAATACCATTTATTCAAGAAAAAAAACTAATGAAAAAAATCTTTGGTTTGATAGTAGTGAAACTTAGGTAGAAAAAAGTTAATGCGCCTCTTATGTAAAACAATGTCTTCAAATGTCATTCGCAATGCAATGGCCTGAGTTCGCGCATATAACAAGACTAGTCTCAGACTCTTAAGGGTGTGAAGTGGTTAATCAAAAACCTGAGAATCACATGGCAGCAGCGGAGAAAAACACAGGGAGCATCCTCAAGCACAGCTGCCGTCAGTGGAGAGATGTTTTCACTCCAATTCTTCACACATCATAAAAGTGTCTGCCGCAAACACGCAGCCTTGAGCAAAAATGAAGAGATGAGCTGTCATATACTTCTTGTAAAAATGTACAAACGATTACAAATTATCATGATTAAAACACTCAAGGACAAGGCGTATATCATCTTGTAATATTATCATCTTTATCTAAAAAATCTGTTTCCATCACCAAAATAGTTAGAATGTTTTGAGGGTCTTAGTAGGGGTTGCGAGAGGCTAAAGAGAAAATGTGCAGGGCACGAAAAATGGAGGCACAGAGTTGTTCAAGAATAAAAATAGTCAAGTACTTCAAATATGGGGTTAAAATATGTTTAACCAGCTAGTGTCACAACAAACCTTTGAAACTGATAACACATTCTGCTTAAGCTTACTGAGTGGAGTTTGACCCACTCATGCTGGAGCACACAAAAAAGGACTTTAATACAATTTTGTTGATATCTTTCTGATCTATAATTTAAGCATCTTTAAGAAACCATTTGAAGACAATATTTCAGTCAGAAGTCATCCGACAACCTCACTTTAACATACTGTGAAATCATGCTTCAATCCTAAGTTATTTTTCTCGAAGTACTAGAGATCCAGACGTAATTATATTTTAAGTGGAACTCTAGCATTGTTAGGTTAATCTTTATCATCACAAATAGGTGGAGGAAGAATAGCCATTACAAATATCAAACACTTGACCTGTGCATTCTTGGGGTGCCCCAGTAACTTGCTAAAAGTATGGAATGCTTTTCTAAATCCTGAGTTATCTACCTTTCCCCCAAACTGCTTTGGTCATCAAGCTATCAAGACAGGTATTTCAGGAATCAAAGGGTTAAGGCAAACCATTCGTACCTGTACGGCTGTAGTGCCTCAGAATGTCTGAGTATTAGGGTAACTTCACTCTGACAAAATCATATTTTGGAAAATATTTGGAGGAGATATGTTCACAAGATCTAAATCCACAAATGCCCTCCAAATAATTGGAGAACTTACATAAAATAGTTTCAATGGATTCATAGCTCCAGATGATACTTTTCAAGGGGAACTTTCAGTCTGAGTGGATTAACCCATTATGCCTGTAGCCACTAATAATTACCTGACAATTTTGGCAATAACTTTTTGACAAAACAAAATTTCGTAAAAATATTTAATGGAAAATCATCATCAGAATACAATCAACAACTCTCCTTCAAATATTTTATGAATTCAAGTTTAATTCTGAAGTTTTTTACAAAAGTACCATAGGTGCAGACGCTAATAACGTCATGAATGGGTTAAAATAACCAATACATCAATGCACTGATCTGTTGCGCCACAGCATCTTGGGCTGTAGGCTCGAGAAGACACATCATCCTCGAAAACTTTGTTCACATGAAACCACCGAGAAAACTACAGACTTCAAACTAGGTCAGCCGCGGAGTGACCTAGTTAAAGATAAAAGAGATGCATCTTGGATATGTGCATCCCACCGTGAAATATATATCCTTTCAATACATACACTAAACCACCACATACTTAAAAGGTAGTGAATGAAGACTGCTTTCACCCATTCATCCACTGTAAAATACATATCCTTTCAATACATATACCGTACTAAACCTCCACATACTTATAAGGTAGTGAATGAAGACTGCTTTCACCCATTCATCCACTGTAAAATACATATCCTTTCAATACATATACCAAACCTCCAGATACTGGTGAATGACTACTGCTTTCAACTATTCATTCTCAAGAGCTTGATAAAGGTCTTCTGCTCCTACAATTCTTCTGTCAATAACTCAGAAATAAAGAATGATATTACAAGTTATTTGAAGGAGAATTATTGGTGGTGTTCTGATGAGCATTTTATCTGAATATATTTTCCAAACAATGCTTTTGCCAGAAAGTTATTATTATATTTGCCGGGCTGTTTTTGGCCACTACTAGGTATAGGTTCAACTACTCATCCCTAGTCGAGCCATTAACCAATGGTTGTTATTTAAATATGAGTTTGATTCTTTGTTACATGGAGTGCACCAAGGGTGGTCACCTTGATTAGCTAGAACCTTCTCACTGTGGCCACCTGCTGAGTATTTTTAAACCTAAATAAGCTCAGTTTTGCATTGGTATTTTGTAGGTTATAGATTTAAAAAAATTAATAAATGGTCTATAATATCTATAATAGGGAAAGGTTAATGTATCACAAAAGTAGCCCAAAACCTTAGGCCTAACTATTCTGGCTATCAATTTCAAAAGCAATATCTTTTTGTCAAAAGCTGAATTGGATACTAATTAAATGAGTGAAATGCCATGCATTTATCTTGACACTATTCATTAGTTAAACAAGATAACCGATTCAACCTTGGAAAGTTCCTGTTCAAAGTATCTCCCTGATGCCAAGGATAAAACCATAGTGAATATATCTATCATAGATCCAGAAGACGATGATCAAGGTAAACTCTAGGCTTGAATCATCTTGACACTATTCATTAGATAAACAAGATAACCCATTCACACCATGGAAAGTGTCCTTGAGAAGTATATGTGTATCTTTCATACCAGGGACAAAACCTTAGGGTATACATCTATCACAGATCCAGGAGAGGATTATGAAGGACGGCTCTATCGGCAGGGACTTAGTGAGGACCTGTCTTTTGGGACAGGCAGATTCCAATGAACCTCCTTCTTGGACAGGCAAAGATTTCTATGGAGAAATTGCCCTTTTGACACAATAGGCTATTACATCTAGTTGGAAAAAACG
>OZ012693.1:1423382-1489991 GCA_963942565.1 Maea johnstoni
ACAAACTATGATGCATTGTCCGTAGAGCTTTCAAGATATTTTCTTTAAGTATCATTAGGACATAGGTTTTAAAATTTGTAATAGGTTAATCTAATTAAGGCACTTTTGATTCGTTTTGAACATAATGGGTGGAAAGGGCCCTATATCAAATATATACATGAATTATCATTATTTATTATTAATCAGATCTTTATTGACATTATGCCTAACATTTTTTTAATCATTTTTGCGCACATTAGAGACTAAAACTTGCTGTGCCACAGCCCACAGAATTGTATTACTTGGATATCATTTGCTCTAAAGACTGATCTTCGTATAGATCGGTAACTAAACACTAGTTCTAGGCTACCTCTAGGCCTCACAAAATAAGGTCTACTTATTGATAATTTATTTCTGATATACAAACCTTCCTTTTCATTATTATATAACGTGTAACCTAAATATTTTCTCTAAATCTCCTATATGGAGCAATATTATACTATTATGTAATATGAATTTATAATTTATACTTTTGTAATATACTATGCATAGTATGCTTTTGTAATGTAAAATTACAGTCTATAAACATACATACATTGAGCATGCTGTCAAGGATTCGGCAAAGATGGATGGTGTTCTTACAGCAAAAAATTGAAAAAGATGACAACAAAATAGTTAAAATTAGGAGACAGGTTTATTTCACAAGCTTTGTCATACAATAACCTAAAAGGGGGCTTTCTTTTGTCACTTTGTACAGGTACAGTAGTAATTCATTAGACTTCTTAGAAGCATATAAGAAAAACAGATGCCTCAAGAAGCAGTTTCTGCTGCCACAATAAGAAATCGGCAATATTCACATTCAACTATCACCTTTATTAATAACCCTAATCATAACAATGGCCTATTGTTTACATAACAATGCCCATTGTTTACATAACAATGGCCTATTGTTTACAACTTTTAGCCGTCGCCAAATCTACAAATACCTGACAACTAACAAGCAAATACCAATTTACTAGAGAAGAGAACTGGTATCTGTGTCCATGAGGCCAGAAGACCCTTGTTGGTGTTCTTCAAGAACTCGTTTTGTTTTATTTCGTAATTGGAAAGGTAAAGCACAACCAGGAAATGCATATCAACCCAGTCATGCTCCGAGTGCAGGGCAAAAACAACAGTTTACAATACCTCTGTGTACAAATACATTTGAATAGGTCATCTTTTCAAATACATACACATAAATATATATATATATATATATATATATATATATATATATATATATATATATATATATATATATATATATATATATATATATATATATATATATATATATATATATATATATACTGTAAATACTGGTTCCTTCTATAGTTGCTTTCATGTAGAAGTCCAGACTTTATCTGGCAGTGTAATTGGCTGGTCTAAGTTCCTATGAGTCCACCTTAAGTCGGCTCTGTGTGACCACCTTAAGCAACCTACAGTTGCCCTATCCGTAATTGTAAATGTCAGTTCTGGTTGCTAATCCCTAGCCTCACGTTTATAGAGGTATGGATCTATCTTTTGTATTATGCTACTTTTTCTTTTTTCCCTACTTGTTCTTTTGTCGATTATTATGATTTTTCATGTATTGTGTTTTTTGCGCTGATGCGCGGTCAATAAATATACATACATATATATATATATATATATATATATATATATATACATATATATATACATATATATATATATATATATACATATATATATATATATATATATATATACATATATATATATATATATATATATATATATATATATATATATATATACATATATATATATATATATATACATATATATATATATATATATATATATATATATATATATATATATATATATACATATATATATATATATACATATATATATATATATACATACATATATATATATACATACATATATATATACATACATATATATATATATATATATATATATATATATATATATATATATATATATATATATATATATATATATATATATATATATATATATATATATATATATATATATATATGTACATATGCATGTGTGTATGTGAGTTCCATTAGAGGTGTTCCTTTTTTAAAAATCAATCTCCCTCAAATGCAATTAAAGCTACTGAATTTACCAAAATATAGAATATGAAGTTGCTTTTTTCACAAATGAAACATTGTGGCATTTTTTGAAGTATTCCGAGCATTGTCAAACTAACCAAGCACCCTGAGCATGAAAGAGTTGAACAGAATAGTTTCATACTACATAACAAGTATGGAATGCATGTTATAAGGAAATTGAATAGCACTTGAGCAAAATAATCAATGATTTCCCCATAAATGATCCTTGCGACGTTACAAATATGTGCGCTTAGAAACAGAAGATCCAAAAATCAGAAGTGGAGAATGCGTAAAAAACATAGAGCACTGATCAACACACATTTTCTCCCAAGAACACTCACTTCCAGAGAATTGTTTCCTTGATCACTACAAGAAAGATAAGATATCTTCAGATCTCTAGGCATGAGAGTCATACCCAAAAGTCAGAGGAAACTTGGGGTCTGAGTGAGACAAAGCAAAAATGAAGTTCCAAAGATTCAAAAATAAATAAATGAAGAGTTGTTTGCTAAGAGTAGTTTCCAGTCAGACTAAGTGGGGTCAACCCTTTCAATGCTGAGGCTAATCTTCCCACAAGTGGGAAAGATTTTTGAAAAAATTCTAAGCCCTGTCATGTTGGTATTCATTGGTTTGCTCTTGCTGAGCACTCTCAGATGAGTACCCATGTGCACGATTTTCGGCCATATTTCAGGGTTTTTTGCATTTTCTTGTGTTGGCCAAAATAGCCAACAGCAGCATTGGAGTTATCATTTGTCCCCTTTGTATATAGCAGAGATTTTGGGAGGACATTCCTGTCATGCCATTGTTTCCTATCGGGACTAAAACTTGTGCCTTTCCAACCTTCCTCTGAACCTGATAAGACCTAAATGTAGTCCTCGTGTGGTAAAACTATTGGGCAAATAATAAATAAAACCAACTCAATGCCCCGCCCCGCCCCATCTTGATAAACATTTCATCCTATGTGGTTACCCTCGATGACACTCTTGAAAATAATCTGGTGCAAAAGAATCCAACATCAGAGTGTGCTTCAAAATAAGCTTTCAGATGTCACCTTTCAAATCAGACCACGAACAAACCTGTCCTCTTGCACACTCCTCAGTTATGACGGACACAAATGTTATTCACGTTTTTTAGTTTTAAAAAAGCTATAGGAAACAGGTTTGGTTCTTGGGCAACTTGCTGCTCAACTGCTTTTTTGTGGATGTATGTTCACATTTGAAATTACACGTATATAAAAATATTGTTTGATAGTAAGATTCACTGTAAGAACACTCATATCACTTGCATTGGTCTCCTTACCACAAATCTTCACACTATCGTCCACAGAAAACTAGAACATGAGTTAAGGAGTCTTGAGTTCCCATGTTTCAAACCTCAGACACAGTTTTGATGAACTTTTTAACATATATCACACAGTTCTGAGATTTGAAATTGTCGCACATCTAATCTTACACAATGGTGAATCAAGTATTATAAGAGCAAAGATTGTAGCTAGTAATTCATCTGAGTTCTGATTGGCTAAAATTTTGATGCATTAAATTTCATGGATTCAACTTAAATACAAGAAAAGATAACTTAAATAAAGAAAGCTGCTGTATACAAGAAATTCTATTTTTGTTGACAGAGAGGGAAGGGTATAGTGTAGTTAAAGGGATCCACACATCAAATTTCTGTGCATAGCATATCCCAGGTATTATCAATCTCACTTGACCTCACCAGCAGGCCTGTATATTTATTATCAGGGGGTCAATATTGTCTATAGTTGGTATTCCATGTAGTAGATTCTTGGGATTTATTAGCCCTTCCAATGCTGAGGCCACTTTCACCCATAGCACAAGGATGCAAAGATATTTTTGAAAACCATCTAAACCTAGTCCTATGGGTATTTATAGGATAGCTCTTGCGGAGTACTCTCAGATGAGTACCCATGTGCCAGGGTTTCATTCATTTCTATGTTTTTTTGCATCATTTTGTATCGGCAAAATTAGCCACCAGCAGCATAAGGGTTAAAAACAGGTCCGACAGTAGCATCCGCTTGACAGCATTAGCCTATAAGGTGCAGAGGGTCTGACAATCACATCGCCATATCCCTGTTATTGTCAGACTCTGGTGCTATTTTTTGACCAATTTGAAGTTGTAGTAAAATTCTCCTAGGCTCCCCAGCTTTGTAGTGTCTAGTCTAGCGCTATTTAAGAGTAGGACGCCCCGGTATTAACCCTTCCAATGCTGAGACTACTTTCATCCAAATGCAAAGATTTTAGAAAACCATCTAAACGCTGTCATGTTGGTATTCATTGGAAAGCCCTCGCTGAGTACTCTCAGATGAGTACCCATCTGCCAGGGTTTCAGTCATTTTTCAGGTTTTTTGTATCATTTTGTTTTGGCCAAATTAGCCACCAGCAGCATAAGGGTTAAGATGCTACAACTACTGAGTCCGCCAGAGCAACAAGAGCTATACAAGTTATGTACACATACAAATGGTCGACAAGTTCGCAGCCGACCACAGACTGATCACCTAAGAATTTTTATTATCCATTACGAAGTTCTCGTTTGTAAAAAATAGTATCGTCTTGTGCTGTCCAACAGAGTGCGTAGTAGTACAGGTTCCAGCCAGAAGGGGGAGCCACTGTCCACTGGGTATTTACATGCATCGTTTATCGACACTGGCTCATTGTTTCTTATCCCTGGGCGCCTCCGAAGTTGAAAGTGGATGGGACCGAGGTCTGGTTGAAGATGTATCCGCCCTGCTGCTCTATGCGTTTAGAATCTGAAACATACAAGAGAAAAGAGTGTGAATTATATGTTACATGGAATTCATGAGCATTTGGTTTCATATAGCGCGCAATGCTTCAAATCAAGCGAACCACACAAAGAGTATTCAAGTAATATGATATAAAATAAGTGTATTAGGTTCGCAAACATTTGTTTTTCAGCGAAACAGTCCAAATCAGATTTGTAATGAAAAAAAAAAAAAAAATGAATGAAAAAATAAATAAGATTTTTTTTTGAATAGACAAATGATACATTACGACTAAAAGGTAATCCACTAACAAGTCAGTGCAAGACCACATTCAGTCAAAACGCTTTCTTTAACCACTTCTTTCCCACAACTACCCGCTGGCCACGGGTTGATCCACAAAGTCTGTGAAGAGGATTTATTATAAACATAGGAAAATTTTGTTTTATTTATTTAGTTAGTTTTATGCAAAATTAAATATAAGTGATTTTTTAGAAAGAGGATCAACCTTTTGAATTATCAAGAGTGGTTGATAATCCTCCTGGACGCCCTCGTGTCTGGCTTAAGAGATCCTCACAAACCATACACCAGGACACCCAAATATCTGTTAGGAATTAATATATATTTTTATTTCATTTTATACCTGGATATGAATATGGAAACATAAAAGTCAAAACTGACAAACAAAAACTTAAAACCTGTTCATGGCAAGAAGGGCCTTGTTACTCTGGTGTTTTACTGATCTAAAAATATTTTTCCCTGAGAAATATAAATGAGAACCCTAACAACAACTGTCCGTCAAATATCTTGAGAGGTTTCAAGAAGTATCTAAGTTCTAGATGGCGACATCAATGGTTCCTCTCAGGGTTGAACAGGCTTTTTAAGTTTACCGATAGCCTCAACATTAAGGCTGCAAAGGTTTTCTGCATATCGGGAAATTTAATAGTTTACAATCATGTAATATCTAGAGTCCTGTGAACATTGATGCAGTTTCACCTACAGTTTTTATTGTTTATATTATATGTCTCATAATAAATGTTACATTACATTATTTGTTATGCATTCGCATACAAAATGCAACCAAGCAAATTTGTATCAATGAAGCTGCAAATTAATGTACTTTTCATATTATTAAATGCAGCTGAGTAAATTTATATCAATAATGCAGCAAATTAGTGAACTTTTCATATAATTAAAATACAACTTGAGCTGCTTGTATGGGTAACGTTTAATAGCAATGGCGATGCCACCATTAATTTCAAGTGCTCACAATAATAAATAGCATTAGGAGATTATTTCAAGCTGAATCAAAATGGTTTAGTATATATCAAATCGAAGGGAGTTTATGTAGTGCTGTTCAGGTTTATAAAATACTGGTGAAAAGAATATGATGGGACTTGTTAGTCTGGAAAATCTGGTAAGATTATAAACATTAAGAGTAGCTTTACTTCTATGATATGTTCACTTCTAGAGTATGGTAATGTATTAATCAATCTAATACTTATAGCATATGCTGTAGTCAATAAAATACATACAGATGTACTGAAGTATTTTGAAATATATATCAAGTTCAAATGAGTAAAATTGGCCAGAATATAAACGAATGCCGCTGTATTAAAAGTGATCAAGTCTTCATTCCGGGGGTAAATCCATTTTGAAAGTGGGGAAAATAAAAAACAAATTTTAGAATCGATCAAAACTCATAAAAATAATTTTGTCCCTAAGAATTAGATAAATACAAAATATCACAAACTGACATCTGTTTCTATAGACTACTAAATAAAACCTGTTATAACAAAACAGGCATATATGAACCTATAAACCCTAAATGAAAATATCTGTGGGGTAAAATGGACAACAAAACATCAACAAACATCTTTTCACATTTCTCTCTGATAAAAAGCACCACACCACACCAAACAAAAACAAATCAACTCATCATCAAAAACATGCAGACAATTAGATGAAAAAAATAAACCAGGTTTCCATACAATTAAAGACAACTAAGAGAGGTCTCCAGTAGAAGAACCCCTTTAAAAAATATGAACTGACCATGTCCCTTTCAGCCCATTTCTAGTTTGGCAGGATTTCCAACACCAACATGAAAAAAGTCATGCTGATACTTCAAGGTAGATTTCTTTTTTCACAAGGTGCAAAATTCAAAGATAGAACTTTTTTCCATTAAATTATTTTTTGTTGCGATAACTGTGGTATTAGTGGAGTTGAAGGTCGTTGTCAAGGTTGCTCAGCGTCCAGTAGTTGAGTAAGATGTGGTATGCAAGCCATCTAGGGCATACACCTGTCAATGGGGGCAGGCACCCCCCCTACCCCTATTTTTTTAGAAATTTTGCTACTGTATACAGCTTTAACTTGGAGTGCTAAAAAAATCTCGCTTTACAGCCTTGCTGGAGGGTATTTGTACTAATTTAAATTCGCACATTCAAGCACAAAGGTCGAAGATACAAAGCAGGATATCTATTTGAAGGATGTTATTTTGATGCTATCATGGGGAGCGCGAAATAGCGAAAATCAAATGCCTGTAAAAAATACCAGTTATACAGTACCCATTAACAATTTCGGACCCCCTATCCCTATTTTTTAAAATATATATTCTGTTATCTAGATCTCCCTCAGGACCCCATTGACAGGTGTATAAGCAGGCGAGGATGATGATAATATGAAAGAGGGCGACTAGACCAATCACGCACCAGTAGGTGGCGCTCCACAACCTTACCATAACACGCATACAAAATACGCCTAGAAAAATGTTAAAGCCTGTTCGGTAGTCCGAGTGTAACACATATCAGTCTCTGAAACAGAGCAGGTGCTGCCGTCATGAAATTCTGCCAATCACGAGAGAGAGGGCTGTCACGTGACCCAGGCATGCCCGTCGCCCCCAAAACACTGACAACTTCGGTGAAAACGAGATTAGAGCATTTTTCAGAAGATATTTGATTGAGAAATGTTGATTGATGCTAAACACACCACAAAATATCTGAAAGAGAGTTGTTGACCATGTTCCGATAAACATTTCTCCATCAACTATTTTCCAAACTATGCTTTAGCCAGCAAGATTTCATAAAAATTGTCAGGCTGCTTCAAGCAATAATGGGTCAATACTGGGCAAGATCAACAGCGGTTAAGGGAAATCTGGTACTTCAGTACCACAATCAGCTAACTTTTACTGGACATGGCACATATGGACATTAATATGCACATTTTAAATATATGGAATTATGAGTTAAGTTCACAGGGTGTGCAAAACACATACATAATCAGGTTAATTGAGGCAGTCCTATGAGGCACAAATCTCAATTCAACTTAAAGAAAAATATCACAAGATAACTGTTTATTATCTTTTTATCTTTTTGATGTTTTAATAGGGTAATGAAGTGTTTGTCTCTCTTCAAAGACCAGCTCGCAGTTGGCAGCTATAGGATAAAACAATAAGGAACCAAACTTCTAGATTAGCTTGTCACAATGAATTAAGTTATTAACTACCAATGAAGGGTATGAAATAGGTAACATTGTCCATCTCTATTTCTCAGCTCGTATATACCTTCTGTTGCACAGAGGAGCCTTGGTACTTTGGAAATGTATTTTGTGTAGAAGTATCATTTGGAAATAACTGAGCGAAAATTGTTCATCACAATGCAACCAACTTTTCTTCAAATATTTCTAAAAAGACACACTAAGTAATTTCCATAATACCACAATTAAAGATATTACCTCTTTATGTTTTGTGGCAGCAACAACATGTCCAGGTTACAAGACTGCTCAGAACTCAAAACATAGTGGGAACTTATAACCAAACACACCTTAGAAAGCAGGGGGGATTTCAATATACACAATAATTGCATGTATAAAATAAATAAAACCCATTCATTTCCAGACTGGCCAGGTAGTATGACACATGCAAATAGTCCTAAAATAGACCCTACTTGAGAAATAGTCCTGAGTTAAATTCTCCATATATCCCTCAAAATTTACTTGCAATATAATGCAATTTTTTCTTGTACAAAGGTGACAATTTCCCAAAATATTACAAGAAGCTTGCTAGTATATCAAAGCAGGAAGTATAGACTTAAATATTTAATTATATAGTTCCTGATCAAAGATAAATTCCTCAAAGACAAATTCCCCAATTATTCTAGAAATCTTTCCAGTTTATACAGAATATACCTTCACCAAAGATTCAGAAAATCTTACCACCATATAAAAGATAAACTTTCCAAATACTACTAACGTTTATTTTATAATGATTTCATGCATAATTTCAGAATAGAATGATGTTTATTTTACCACTCCGGCAGTCTGGGGATGCATGGATGACAAACAATGGAAGCAGATAACAGTAGGCAGGAACAATAGTTAGGAGGTGTTATCTTACCTGCGGCGGCTTTTCTCTGTTCTGCATAGGTGAAGACCTCTGTTAGCTCTTCCTGCTGTTCCTTGGTCAGGCTGGCGAAAAGTGCATTATACCATGCGGGGTCTGCATTCTGTACATCTACACCGCAGCAAAGAAAGAAAACAGTGAGAAACTGGCAAAGCACATCTGAACAAGGTGTTTCGTTACACTACAAAAGATCCACATTACGTGTAGAAATACTGTCAGATGAGGAGATCAAGATATAACAGGGGGAATAGAACAGTACTGTTAGAAAGCAAATACAAGATGTGATCTTACAGGTGTAGAGATTTCTTACACGAATCAAGCAATGCATTTTTTGTAGAAATTAATAAACTGAACAACTAAATAAATTCCCAAACCAGCCACACACTTGAAAACCAGAAATTTGAACTTTGAGGCCATTGCAGATCCCCAACTAGGAGCCTAACTACTTACTTTGTAAAACTGATCTAAAGACTTGGTATTCATCTATAGGTGGCAGCACTTACTTTGTAAAACTGATCTAAAGACTTGGTATTCATCTATAGGTGGCAGCACTTACTTTGTAAAACTGATCTAAAGACTTGGTATTCATCTATAGGGCACTCCTCCTGATCGAGGGGGGTCTGGTAACTCTCCAGCGCCGTTTCTTCCGCTTCCTCATCGTAATCATCGTCATCATCATCATCGGCACCTACGACCGTCTGAAATACAAGGTTTTGATTTATGCTTTTCTCATGCTACTCATTTAATGAAATGGTCTAACCCTTTAACAAATAGAATAAGCATAATAAAATACATAATATTAATTTCATTCTAGAAATAATCATTCAATTTCCAACTGATGCATGCACATGGTCTCAAAGGTATACTTCCCCAACAGTATAGACTGGTGAATTTAGGACACATCTTAATAATAGCCCTTCCGTGGGATTGGTGATAAAGCAAAATGCCGAGATTAGGGGAGTCGTTGCTGCAGTTGGGAGTAACAATTCCAATTAAATATTTTAACGATATTGCTTTATTTGAGAAGTTATTTCCAGATCACATGTACATCTCCAAATACAGATGGGTTGAGTTAGATTATGGAGACAAAGCTGAGTAAGAGGATATCAATACCATTGGAAAATTGTGTTCAATCATCATCATCAGAGGCACAAATGAACGCTGTTCGGCATGTTCGAACAATCCAAAGAACACTAATTAATACCTACCGATTTTTCTAATTTTTCCAGGTACTGTTGACCATCCTCATCTATCTCGTCTTCATCGCTGGCTAATTCTCCCTCCTCATACTCCTCTCCCTCCTCATCCTCATCGTCAGTATCCCCGCCCTCCGCTCGACTTGCATACGCTCGTTTTAACCCAGCGAAGAGCACGAGAAGTGATGGGATGATTTGATTGGCCACTCCATTGATGGCAGCAGGCCGATTGGCCGGCGTGTCGATCAGTGCTAGCAGTCCTAAAACACACACCTTCCGATCATGTAAACTGAAACAAAAAAAAATGCATTCAAAATGGGTTTGAAAATAAACAAATAATTATCTTAGCATTATCCAAAATTTGCTGAATTTACTTATAGTATAGGCCATTTGAGGGGGTGTTTTAGTTTTGTAAAATACTGATAAGCATACCGTTATAAATTGAAATGAGTATGCACCACTATTTTGTGAAACCGTATTTGTTTCGGTGCTGCCCTGGTGTACAGCCCTATACAAGCTCAGATATAGTGTCTTTACTTTAAGGCATTTGAAATCTGTGTTTAAAGAAACTATGATATAGGGTATCTTTTCATTTGATCTTTCATCGTGTTTGATACCTATATTAAAAGCTTACCCTAAGAAGCAGTCTGTGTAGCGTAACCACTCATTTGAAATGAATGTTAAACCTTAATATTATTGGTATTTTGTCTGGGGGTATTTCATGCCGTTTATCACTGATCTTTGAAGCTTACCCTAAGAAGCAGTCTGTGTCGCGTAGCCACTCCTCCAGGAAGCGTGCGGTGATGGGTACCGAGGTGTTGGGTAGGTGTATCTTCTCCAGAATGTCCAGCAGGAGCGGGGGGTTGTAGTACAGACCAGAAACAACCACTTGTAAGCACATGGTGCGCAGCTCAGACGTCCGGATCATACGCGTCAGTCGCTCCAACGCAAGCTCAACAAATGACCCAACAACCTGGAACAAGTAAAGGAAAGAGTCAGAGGTAAGGTAAGAGTTCCGACGTTCGAACCCCACATGTCAGACGTTACAATGCAAGCTCAACAAACGAACCAACAACCTGGAACAAGTAAAGGAAAGAGTCAGAGGTAAGGTAAGAGTTCCGACGTTCGAACCCCACATGTCAGACGTTACAATGCAAGCTCAACAAACGAACCAACAACCTGGAACAAGTAAAGGAAAGAGTCAGAGGTAAGGTAAGAGTTCCGACTTTCGAGCCCCACATGTCAGACGTTACAATGCAAGCTCAACAAACGAACCAACAACCTGGAACAAGGAAAACTATGAATGAAGACTAGACGCCACTTGCAAACACACAGTAAGAGTTCCGACGTTCAAACCCCACACATCAGATGCTCCAACGCCAATTAATGAATGTATGTCCTGGAACATATTGGTTAAGTCATGAATGTTCTAACATCCGCACCTCACATGTTCCACTCAAATGCAAGCACAACAAATGATTCAAAAACTCGGAACAAACTAGATAATTTATGAATATAGATTTCAAATACATGGTACGCAGTTCCGTAGTCCTGAACTAGCGCATCAGCCACTCTAATTCAACAAACGCCCAACAACCAGGAACAAGTTCGGTAAGTTATGAACGTAGACAGACACCACTCATCGTCAGCTACTACTATGCCCGTACTTCACAACTCAGACGCTCTATAACCAACTAACAATTCTACCTCAAAAACTTCATGCTTAAACCCTTATGCTACTGGTGACCGATTAAGCTAATATAAAATGATGTGAAAATAACTGAATCCCTTGGAAATGGGTACTCAACTGGGAGTACTCAGCGAGAACTATTCAATGAATACCAACATGAGTGTTTAGATGTTTTTCAAAAATCTGTGTGTCCTTGTGATTTGGATGAAAGTAGCCTCCACTTTGGAAGGGTTAATGTGGAAATGATTTTCAAGAGTAATATAGCAGCAGGCAGGGTCTTAGCCGATATTTGGAAACAGGGCGTCCAAATAGAGGTTTCATAGACTTTAGCGTGTCCAAAGTCTGGTACAAAATACATACTACTAATAAGATAGACCCTATATACCTTTACAGATTTTGCTTTTTTAGGCCAGATACTGCTTTGTGTGCCTTATAAAAGTGACACTACAGCTTCTACATTTTCTATCGTCTAAGAAAAGTCATCTTTAGCAAATTCTGACATAAACTTTTGGGTGTCCAAACTGTAAAAAAACAGTGTTCTGCGTGTCCAAATGACACGCTGGACGCATTGTGGCTAAGCCCCTGGCAGCAGGGGGCACTATTTGCCGAGTTCTTACCTGGTCGATGCGTCCCTTGTATTGTAATAGACAGACCTCGAGGAGTTTTGCGGCGTGGCATTCGGCATCCTCACCTGGGTCTCCCGTCAAAATCTGCAAGCAAATAAACAGCAATCAGGCTCACGCTCGCAGCAGCCAGGAGTTTGTAACTGAATGTCCAAATTCGCAATCTCTTAACTTCTAGGCATCCGTTTTTCAATGGGGATAATTATAAGCATACAAATATAAAACCCTTAGTTTTTTTAGCTATCACTAAAAGGTTTGTTCACTAACAGACTTGTTTATAGCGTAGATATTTCAAAGGATCATTAAAAGGTTTGTGTACTTTACAGACTTGCACATAGAGTAGATAGTTATACAGTATCAATGTATAGTGAGTGTACTTACAGACTTGCACATAGTGTAGATCATTTCTAAGTATCTTGGGTCTGAGGAGAATGTCTCTGTGTCTACTGTGATATAATTGTGAAGTGCTGGCATCATGTCTGTAAGGCAAAACATATTATCAAAAATATTATAATCTCAAAGTCCAATGAGTTTAAGTTAAACCTTCCTCATTGTCTTAATATCAGTTTGCATGATTAAATACCTCCAAGACCTAAACATTTTCTAAACCCCTTTAAAAGTAAGAAATTTACCAACTAAGGTTTGGGCCATTTGGGTGCCCTAGGAATGAATGGGGTGAGGGTTGGAGGAGGTGAAAAGTTTCACAGGATGAACAGACCTGCTAGGGAATACATGTAAAGGACTATAAGAAGGTGATATACAGAGGAACAATACTGTAAAATGAATACATCATTCATGTTAATTAAACTCACCGGTGAAGTAGTCGAAGCCGTCTTTTTGGAACATTTCGTAGATCATGTTGAAGACTCGCCACATGTGAGGTGAGATATGCTGACACGTGAGACTATACACTAAAGAAAGCAATTCCTCGTAAAATTCTGAAACAAACAAAAATAAGAATATTACCAGAGGTTTATATCATACACTAATGACAGTAATATTCTGCAGCATCAAGATATAAGAATATTACCACATATGCTCATACTATACATTGACAACAGAAATTCCTAGAAAAATTAAATTAAAATAAGCAAAACATACATATGTTCATATCATGAACTGACTATAGAATTAAATAGGAAATAGATAATAAATAGTACATAAGACAACAAATATGTTCATTTTGCAAGAAACTTATCATTTATCAACTCCTAAAATACATTCATTTTTAAAACCACAACTTTTTGTTGCATAACAAAATTTGAGATGGCATAACCATGTCATCCTGTGTACTTGAACCCGAGTAGAGTTGATAATGTATGCAACTCTAAGGTAGAATACTTCAATACAATGAAAACATGACAATGTTGAACACTATTTTGATGCTTTGATTAGTCAGGTTCCACTAAGGAGGTAGGCAGATCAGATCTTAGCGACCATATAAACACTTCCAAAAAGCCCAACTCTATCATTTTCTCAAGTGTGAAATATAACACCTTATAGATAGGGATACGTTAATAAGGTCATATCAAAAGTAAACATTTTTCTAGGTTCAAAAGGTTCAAATACAGTAAAGAGAAGTATAGCATAAAAACAAGAAATACCTTCCAAGATGTTTAATTGATAAGAGCTATGCAAAATAATACATAATCACATTTTAAATTCTTAATACCTACCAATAACATTTTGCTGTATTATAATGCCAACTACACTTAAAATTATCTCTTCAATTTGACCCATGATCTGTAAGTAAAACAAAGAACAATGTTAAAATATCACTCTTTCATTGTTATGAATAATCAAATATTTCCAGTAATACATAGATTTCAAAATCCCAACATTATCTTCACAAATGCCTTACTATAAGACTGCTTTGATGATGAATAGGTGCAACTTTAAGAGTTAGCCCCTGCGTCCTTTTGAAATATTAATTTCAGATTAGACATTAAACACATGTATCCAATATTAACATATTTTGAGAGCATAATTTGTCAAGGCCTTCACGAAATAAGGGACAATTAAGTACTTTTTTGAGACCAACTGAAATCTGCTTTCAGATCATGCATGCACTCTAGATTCCAAGTGGATTTGGTAAGTGGTACCATTGGAAATAGCAAGAGACCGTGGCGAACATTACTCAACCCCGACCATTGTGAACTTATGCCATAGTTGCAATCGCGACTCAGTACAGAACATCTTTATAAAGCAATATTTGGAGAGATTTTGACTGAAAATTGTTGTTCTTTTTGGTCAAACATTCCCTCTTCCAATATTCTAAACAAAAAATCAATTTTTGACAAGTCAAGTTCAGAGTTATCAGATCATCATGTATGTTAGTTTCTACTCACTGTTTTCTGATCCTCCATGACTGTGACTATGGTTTCTAAGGTGCTGAGGATGCCCATGGCGGTGATGGCTTTCTGGTCAGAATCTTCCTCATTCGACTCCAGAACCTGTGCGAACGTCTGTGCCTGAAAACATACAAGGTAAGATGAACATTATTCAATGGGTTACAATACTACATACACAGCAGGACATGTGGGAATGTCTGTGCCTCAACACTGCCAAGTTACAATCAACATTACGCAATTAATTACAAGGGTATATGCAGTAGTCTATTAAAACCTTTACTGCTTTTACAGAATGCAGAATTTAATTCTACTTTAATTGCCAGGATTACCAGTAGTGTAGGCATTTATTACTCCACTTAGCCCTTCCAATGCTGAGGCTACTTTCGTCCAAAGCAAAAGGACGCCAAGTTTTTTGAAAACCATCTAAAACCTGTCATGCTGGTATCCATTGAAAAGCTCTCGCCAAATACTCTTAGAGGAGTACCCATGTACCAGGGTTTCAGCCATTTTTATAGCTTTTGGAATCATTTTGTATTGGCAAAATAAGACATCAGCAGCATAAGGGTTAAGGACATGCAATATCCAGCCTACAGGGAAAAGGACTTACCAAGTGTGATGTCATCTCTACTGCAATGGGAGTCACTTCCTCCACGTACATACACACAATCTTCTGGACGACCTGCGTCAAGTCATCGTTCTCTGTCTCTCGGATGATCTTCAGGAGTTCCAAGATCACTTCTCGCACATATGGCTGGATCAGTTCTTTAGCTGAAAAAATATATAGGAATTTGAAATATTGTTTATTGTCAATTTTTTGCAAATAAATCGTGACTGGCTAGTTGTTAACCTATATCATTCTGCAGCACTGGTAAATATACTGATTACCAAGATCTGGACAGCATTGCAGAGCAATGTTGCAGAGCACAGGAAAACAGGGGGTTCATTGAATAAATGGCCAAAACTCATACAAAGAAATTCATACAAAAATCCCCATAAAGCCAATTTAACTCATTTTTTGTATACAAGCAGTCCACTGCCAGACCAAGGTCCTAGATTTGATTTACAGTAGGAAGTGCACTGTACCTGCACAGGACACACAATATCATGGTAATTTATGTGACTAGTTGTAGATCCCACACAGGGCTTTGTGGTGACAACTTACCGCTGGTCTGCTCTGAGAGGAGTCCTTGCAGTGCCATAGCAGCCTCTACCCGTACAGGGAGGTCCCTGTCTGTACACAGGCAGTTCTTTGTGAGACCCAGGGCCTGGACTACGCTCTGCTCATTGCGATATTTCACCTCGCAGAACTGGTGGAGCATCCAACACGCCTGAAATCAAAATCATACAAAATTTCAGTTTATCATTCTGATTTGTGAGTTGACACTGTCACTACCAGTATAGTTAGCTGCAGCATACTTTGACACATTGTTTCCATATAGGTACTTATCTTAAAGAGAAAAGTAATTGAACATCAGAATATTCAGTTATTGGCTTATTTTACACAATGTTAAATAACATATATAAATAATACACTTTTTCAATTACTGTAAGTCACTTAAATATGGCGTGAACATCATATATAGCGCAATTACGGTACTGCCCTGGATAGCGTGATCTAAGTATAGCGGTGAACGGGAACAGCCGCAGTTAGTTCAATTAAGAATTTAATAAAGACGGGGATTTTATAATAGCGCATATGGACAGAGCGCTATTATTGCTATCTTATTGTTCCCGCTATAATTAAGTGATTTACAGTACTTCCTATATTGATATTCTCAGCCAGATCATTAGCTACACATACCTTGGCTCTGAGGAAGCCATGTTGACTCTGGAATTCTGGGAACACGTGTGTGACAATCATATTCTCGGCCTGGTCTTTGTACAGTTGTCTCTGAAGTGGAGAACAGAAAAAATTGAACAAAAGAACTATAAAACATCCATAAAAAGGTTTTAATGGTATAACAATGAAAATTAAAATGTGGCACATTATTCAACAAATTTTTACCTGTAGTAAAACACATACATGTAGTGACAAATTGTAGGGCAGGTTTTTGACAAGCAGTTTTGAAAATTAGTTTAAGAAAAAATGTTGATCTGAATCAAATGACTCCTGTTAAACCTTCCAATGCTGAGGCAACTTTCGTCCAAAACACAAGGATGCAACAATTTTTGAAAACCATCTAAAACCCTGTCATGTTGGTCTTTTTTGGAAAGCTCTCACTGAGTACTCACAGATGAGTACCATGTTCCAGGGTTTCAGTCATTTTTCAGCTTTTTTGCGTCAATTTGTAAAGCAAAATTACCAAGCAAAATTAGCACAAGGATTAAAATGCTGTAAAGACGGTAGATTTACCTTCAGTATCACATCTGCTATAGACCCGATCATGTGTAGTGCGCCGTCTTTCTGGCGGGGACCGACGTTTGGCGTTGCCATGACACCCACAACAAACTGCATTGTTTTCTGCAGGACCTGTTTCCTCTTGCTGACGGCGGAGTGGAGGAGACCTTGGGCAGCCAGGGTGGGAGAGAAAAACTCCTCAAACACATCTGAAAACACAACCACAAACATGTCACACACATAACAGATATCACAGCTTAAAGAGCTTATTAGTATATACAGCTTCGATTTAGAGTACTAAAATTTTTGCTTTACAGCCCTGCCGGAGGGTATTTGTGTTGCGTTAAATAAGCGCATTCAAGCACTCAAACTATATATTTGTTACTATATGAATATTTATTTGAGAGACGTTATTTTGGCATTGTCACAGGGAGCGCGAAATTTAAATGACTGTAAAAAATACCAGTTATATAGTTCAACTCTACCTAAAATTAACCAAATGCATAAAATGTAGGTACTATAAGAAAAAAAGAAATACCATATTTCATCCTGATGTACTCGTGTGGGTCTGTGTGCCAGAGCTCTTCATCCTCGTCAGAGTGGCACATGAGGGGAAAGAGGACCTCCTGGGTGATCCCGGGCATGTGAACTTTAAGATGTTTCCACGATACAGCATGGCTCACGCTGAAAGAGAGAGAAATAGATTATAGTCCTTACCAAGAAGTTACCTACATTATTAAATGGTAAGGCCTAAAAAAAGAAATTGTTTGTTTCCTGTAACGGTCCGAAAGGAAATAGGGTAGGTAGGTCGGCAAAAACTTTTTTTTTTGCATTATTTTTTTGGTCAAAAATGTGTGTTTTATGCATGTTTTACGTTGATTGAGAGTTGGGAGGGCAGAAAAAACTTTAGGGTAGGGATTTTTTTGGATAAAAACTTGTTAGGGTAGGGTTACAGGAAAGAAACAACTTTTTTTTTAGGCCTAAGAAAAATGACTGCCTGACAGGGCAGGTTAAAATGCTGGACCTTTCAAAATAATTCAATATTAAGTACTCGAGGGTTTGATGAGGCATATATTTGGTAAGAAAACCGTTCTACATAAGCCCTACAATCAGGTGCAGGCAGCCAGATCAAAATGACAACAATGGCTAATCCCCATTGTTACCAACATGCATTGTTGTTGGAATTACGTGAAGTACACTGTGGACTTATCCCTGGTTGGGGTAGCTGAGGACTCGTAGCAGTACACACAGGGCAATACAGTAGACTAGGCTCCTAGTCCCTAAAAAAAGTTCACATTCCCTTGTGTTGTCCAAGCAGTGCGGTGTAGTACCAGGTATGGTAGATAGATGGCACCACCTGACCCTCCTATCTCTATAGCTTTGTCTTATTCAAACTGAATCCTGGTGAGATAAGTGTAAACTAAATTGGCCACTATGGCCACCTAGACTACTTGGTTCCTGGTAACAGAAATACATGACAGAAAAGGTAAATATGACAGCAGCCTAGAAATCTAGGCTGGGCGAGGCAGGTTTTCCTCTTTCAGTATTGATCCAACAGGAAGCCTGTACAAATACAGGCAGTGGCCAAGTCCCATGGTTACTATGTACCAAGTATCGTTTAAATAGAGGACATTGTACTACCCACAGTTCAGTTAGTGAGGGTTTGGTGCAGTACATATGGGGCAATATAGATCCTTCTGTATTGATCCAGCCGATATTGGATTAGTACAGAAGACAATAGACATGTACAAATTTATCAAAATAAGGCATAAAATCCTTATACAATGTAATGGAAATTATATGGAGATGAAAAAAATCAATTATATGCTTGAGATTGACATTTTAAGAGATTCCTCACAAAAGAATTTAGGTTTGAGTGTCTAAAAGATGCCCAGACACCCTGCTGGCTAAGACGATGTCCACATTGCTACTTAGCATTGTTACAAGGGTGGCTATTTCTGACTTTAGGTAGTTGAGGGTTTGTTGCAGTACACTTAAGGTGATGTAGAACTTTCTGTAATAATTCAGCAGTACTCTAACTTGCTTGATTGATACAGACAACATTGGCAATTTCCTACTTAAAAGGAGATTTTTGACTTACCCCTGGTTGAGATAGTTGAGTGTCTGTTGCAGTACGCGCGGTGCGACGTAGATTTTCTTCCTGTACTGGTCGAGGAGGTTGAGGAGGCTGCTGATGATTCCCTCGGAGAACGTCTTCAGGTACCACTCTGAGAACTGGTTATAATCCTTCAACACGTTACCTGGGCTGCCGTACCTGATGGTGCAAAGAAATACAATAACAATCAAAGAAAGGCTGCAACTAAAGACGAATATGACACTTATTTAATAAAGAACTGTAAAACACATCTTCAAAAGATTTTTTTCTTCTCATATATGACACTTCCAGAAGCACTTTTAGTAAGATTTTCAGAAATTTGAAATTTTTCTTGGTACATTCTGGATCACTGCAAGGTTGAGCATTCTTTGAAATGTTCGACTTCTCCCAAATGCAACTATATAACAGATAAGTAGATACATACCTTTCAAATGACCTTGCCAGGATGTGCAGGGCCCATTTCTTACACTTCCACCAGGGCAGCTCTGGTCTATCCTCCTCATCTATCTGATTGGTCGCCTGAAAATAACACAACACCATCATTAGAAATCAGAATTCAACAATTTCTCCAGCATCTCTTTATCAGCCACAGCATGATTGAAAGATAAACTAGAACTATTTTTTCTGGGAAAATCTTAGCTAATTGAAAACCAGATGTATCTGAATACTAACTAAAATGACAACTTAGACCATGTGAGCAGAGAACATAATATTTTGTTTTAATGATCATTCAATCAGATTTGCAGAAAACACAGCAAAACGATCGATTAATCGTTTATATCAATTAATCGTCCCAGCTCTACAGTTGCGTCATTTAATTCCTGCCCTTAATGAGTGCCACTGATCGCCACCCAGTACCCTGGGCATGGATGACCTTACAACTGAACATAGCTTTGATTCACAAGCTACATGAGTCATCGATGTACTTGGCTTAATTTTTGACAAGTTTTCCATGGATGTTTGTACAACCAAGAAATGTCCGACGTCCGGTTGACCTTACCTCAGGAAATCATGGCAAAAATGATTGATTATTCGATTTTATCAATAAATCTTCCGAGCACTAAGTGTGTGTGTTATAATTTACCTCTGGCACAGGTCTGTCGACGATCTGTTTGACAAGCAGCATCCACTGAGTGAAGACGTCCTTGGTGATGAGGTCCATGGGTAGGAAGTACTGTATGAGGGCGTAGAAGATCTTGAGGATCTGTTTCTGGATGAGGACTGACATGTCTGACGGGTCGTTTAGGAGCTGGAGGCAGCGCTGGTGCGTCAGCGGTAAGAGGACCTGCATCGCCTGGTTCAGGGCGCCACGCTCTTCTGGCTTCTTATATCTGTGCAAGAAATAGAGAGAAAATAATTACTATTGATACAATGGCAGCGCTGGTGCGTCAGCGGTAAGAGGACCTGCATCGCCTGGTTCAGGGCGCCACGCTCTTCTGGCTTCTTATATCTGTGCAAGAAATAGAGAGAAAATAATTACTATTGATACAATGGCAGCGCTGGTGCGTCAGCGGTAAGAGGACCTGCATCGCCTGGTTCAAGGCGCCACGCTCTTCTGGCTTCTTATATCTACAGAACACACAGAGAGAATACAATTACTATTGATACAATGGCAGCGCTGGTGCGTCAGCGGTAAGAGAACCTGCATCGCCTGGTTCAAGGCGCCACGCTCTTCTGGCTTCTTATATCTGTGCAAGAAATAGAGAGAAAATAATTACTATTGATACAATGGCAGCGCTGGTGCGTCAGCGGTAAGAGAACCTGCATCGCCTGGTTCAAGGCGCCACGCTCTTCTGGCTTCTTATATCTGTGCAAGAAATAGAGAGAAAATAATTACTATTGATACAATGGCAGCGCTGGTGCGTCAGCGGTAAGAGGACCTGCATCGCCTGGTTCAGGGCGCCACGCTCTTCTGGCTTCTTATATCTACAGAACACACAGAGAGAATACAATTACTATTGATACAATGACAGCGCTGGTGCGTTAGCGGTAAGAGAACCTGCATCGCCTGGTTCAAGGCGCCACGCTCTTCTGGCTTCTTATATCTACAGAACACACAGAGAGAATACAATTACTATTGATACAATGGCAGCGCTGGTGCGTGAGCGGTAAGAGAACCTGCATCGCCTGGTTCAGGGCGCCACGCTCTTCTGGCTTCTTATATCTGTGCAACAGAGAGAGAGAATACAATTACTATTGATACAATGGCAGCGCTGGTGCGTGAGCGGTAAGAGAACCTGCATCGCCTGGTTCAGGGCGCCACGCTCTTCTGGCTTCTTATATCTGTGCAACAGAGAGAGAGAATACAATTACTATTGATACAATGGCAGCGCTGGTGCGTCAGCGGTAAGAGAACCTGCATCGCCTGGTTCAGGGCGCCACGCTCTTCTGGCTTCTTATATCTGTGCAAGAAATAGAGAGAAAATACAATTATTGATAATACAATGGCAGTAACAAATAAGTTAATTGTATATCCTTAAGCAGTACACCTATTATAATCTTAAACTATACGAAACATTTTCCTTTTTGATATCGATATTTAGTATTGTATCTAGTACCAATACTAATCCTTAACTATAAGCCATTAATGAAGGTGATCAGCTGTTTACTGCCTTCTTTATCTATTTGAACTGATGCCTCAATTAATTTCCTACAGTTAAAGTATAAACTGTTTACAGTAGACCTACCTTACCTCAAACTGCCTACCTTGAATTTTCCCATACCTCAGACAATAGCACTAGTCCTAAATCATTCCTATCTAGTAAAATGTAAATAATGTAACTCTCATTTTGGTTACCTGGGTGGGACACTCTTGCTGTGTCCCTATTTGTCTGAACTAAGCGAGGTTTTCTGTACTTGATTATCAGATGATGAAATGGAGTGTATTAGGTCACAAACCAAGCTGCTCACTCAAAGTTTTTGACGAGCTGGTGAAATGGAATTTACTTACTCAAAGTTTTTGACGAGCTGATAGAGACACATAAGGGCTCCGAGCCAGGTGTTGTGGTTGTCGGACTGGATGTACATAGCCACCTTCTCTGCTATTCCCGGCCACTTGGAGGGGTAGTCATGCTTGATCATGTTACTGATGCACACAGCCAACTGCACCCTACAAGAGAAAATATCAAAATATATGTAACGATAGACAAGGTATTCCATAATACAATAAAGGAAGAAATAACCAAATACATGTACTATGTATTTTCTCAAGGGGTGATGGTCACTTATTGAATTGAGGTTGCTTACTAAGGAATCTCACAGACCCTAAGATCAGAACTTTACACAAATCTCCCCTTCAAGTAGTTAGCAAACCTTTATTTCCTTGATTCTACAGTTATTTTTATAGGTTTTATAATGTTTTAAGTGAAACTCTTAATAAGCGTGAAAGGGTGTCATTACCTGACGGGGTCCGGCGCCTGGATGACTCCCTCGACGATGTTCTCGCGGATCTGTACTTTGTCCTGCTCGTGGAGGCTGAAGGGAACAGGGTCTGTGACGTTCTCAGCCTCGCGCTCCTGCCAGAACTGGCTCACCATGTTCTTCAGGTAGATCACGCCTGAAATGGATGTAGCACAACAACTGATTAGCTTTTCGCAATGAGCAGCAGCACTAGTAACAGTAGTCAAGGCATTAGTGTTTTACACAAGTTTAAGTCATATGCCACACCAGTGCTGGGAATCGTTGGAAAATTTCAGCTCAATCAATAGTCCAAATTTTTTGAACAATTGTTTTCAAGGTTAATATGACCATTTGCCAGTGTTTGATATATGTAGGCTGATTACCCCTTCATTTTGAATGATGAATGGTTAGGAACTCATAGTTCTTGTTTAATACAATAATCTTTTTTTATATGCATGAATTTCATGGTAAATAAGGCCCCTTCTGAATAGAAATTTTGACCATGTGAGCCAACATCCAAAATGCAACCAATTTTAGAAACTTCAATTCAGAAGAAGTGTACTGATGTGTGGTTTTCAAGTTTGTGTGTGTGCAAATGATACCCAAACACCATGTTAGCTAAAAAACTGCCACATGATTTTTGGGTATGTGGGTTTAAAGAATGCCCAGACACCCTGCTAGCTAAGATACAGTCATGATATATATATGCAATTGTGAAGGGACTTAGCCAGGACCTGTCCTGCCATGCTTGTCTTTTGGTCAGGCAGTTTTGTGAAAACCTCCTTTTTAGACAGGCAAACTTTTCTATGAAGATTTTTCAATGTGACTTTTGGTGGGTAGTAACCAAATATCTTGCTAAAAACCATCTTCTAGGACATAACTGAAGTGTAAATTGTCCTTTATGACACAATAGGTTATTGAATGTAGTGTATAAGGATTTGAAGTAAATATGTAGCTAAATCTGGAGGGGCAAAGATTTTGGAATAGCTGTTTTGGACAGGCATTTTTGAAATCTACAAATATTGTTATTTTTAAAGGTTTGTATCGCCCACATAGGACCCAGACACCCTACTGTCAGGGTACTAGGTAGTGGGTCCTGGCTAATCCTACAGGGCTCCCCACGTGGCCTGTGTGAGGACATGCCTCACAGAGCTAGCAACCGGAATGGATGGCCATCATCGCATGGTTATGTCAGAGTGATCAGCATGACATGGAGTTCTACCAAATCATGGTATGATTTCCTAATACATTCCTGGGGCACTTGGCAGCAGGCCACCAAACCACCACATTCCAGGCTGATGAGAGTCAAACTAGCCTCCACTGCTAACTTTACTATGTACAGTACTCTATAGTAATGTCATCAATACAGTGTACTTAACTATGGGTCATCTTCATTACATGCTACATACCGTGGTACATTCTGATCATGGCGATTAGGGGAGGTATTTCCTATCTACACAAGAGACCCTAATTAATGGTGGTTGTTAATTAGGTCAAAGGTCAGCTGATTGATTGACCAGCAGCTGATGAATTACCACCATGATTGGCAACCTGTTAACCCTTGTCCTGATGAATTGTTGAATGGAATCTAGAATCTACCCAGACAACTGCACTGTTTTTGGTCCCCGGAGACAGAATTGACCATTGAGGGTTTTAGGGGGACAACTAGAATTCTGAGTTATCCCCAACTTGCCATAAACCAAAATGATGGTCTAAGCCTCGAAGGGGGGTGTTTCAAGTGGAGCTGCTTTTGGTCATGTACAGGCTCTGTGGGGCATCCTAAAAACTAATTCATCCAAATGGTCACAGGGCTCGACGTTAAGGCTAGCCCCGGGCTAGTTATTGAAAATCAGGGCAAGTAAATTCTACCTGTGAGTAGCCCTGAGAGGCTAGATAGAATTAGAATATCAGCGCTTGAAAACTTATGAAGCCCACCTTTGGCTCTGCATACCTGGATGATAATTTAACTCAATTTACCACAATACACTGTATTATTTTCATGTTATCAACAGAGGTTATGATATAAACAGAGGTCACTATTTGAAAAGAGTTGTCATTGATATCAGGGCTAGCAAAAATATTTCAGGGCTAGTAAAAGTTTTGGTAACTAGCCCTGCTGGGCTTATGAAGTTTTTTCTTAATGTTGAGCCCTGGGTCATTAACAGGTCAGCATGTGCATGTACAGATATTTCTTTGCTACACACAGCAGGTTAGTTAGCGTTTCTCTTCCTGGATATTTCTGGGTTCAGCAGGACCATGGTTAACAGGTACAACTATCTGAAGAGTTATATGATAATAAAAATCAATCCGTCAGTGCCACACTTCACAGAATATTGGAACTGGGTGTCAAAATTTGAAAATCTTAAACTTTAAGGTGTCCTTTTTTTCCTGGAGAGACAGCAATACATTCAGACAACAAAAATAATTGTGGAGAAATGTGAAATAGGCTTAGACAATGTCATAGCACAAATTTACAGATGCCAAAACTTTCAAGTATTTGGTCTAGGGCTGTGCTCATCAGCCATTTTTTTGCGATCCGATTAATTGCCTAATTTTTCTCGATGTCGATTTTCTCGTTTCGATTATGTCGCGCGCGGTAGAGCTTGGAAAAGTGTGGTGGGGGCCGGACCAGCACCATGTTAAATACATTGCGTGGCCCTCTCCACACTTTTCCAAGTACTACCGCATGCGATAGTATCTATCGTAGTGCAGTTTCAATGGCGGCCGTCTGTGGCCGGCTCAGCGCCGCGGTCTTTTTAAAGAATAGGGTAGGCTCTTTTGTATTTTGGGGGTAGGGAAAACAATGGAGGTAGGGGGGGCCATATCGAGTTCGGCAATCGATGTCCTCTCATGTTGAACATCGATCTTACGACTTTGCCGATCCATAGATGTCGTGCCTATCGAGCCCAGCCCTTATTGGGTCAGAGTTGACATTTTTTAGAAATTCCTCATTTTAAAAAATTGTGTCCTGATGTGTGACTTTTGAGGAAGCGGGTGCTCAAATGACACCCGGAGGCCATGCTGTCTCTCATTGCCAATCCTATTTCCTCCTTTCACCTTTCATCCCAAATATGTGATTCATTCACATAACCAGGAACCTATGATCACGATCAGATGACGAGTAAGACTCATCACTGATCTCCCTCCTTTCACCCCTTTCTTCCCTACATGCGCAGTCTTAGCCAGCATGGAATCTGAGCTTCATTTGGACACCAAAACCCTCAAAAATCAACCCTCAGGAGCCAGGACACCTAAAGTTGTTTGAGAGAATTTTTTTTTAAAAGTCAATTGTTGGTTAGAACTTTTTTATATCAATGACATTGTAGAAGGATATTATGCATTATTTCAATAAATGCATTGTTATGGTTGTAATCTGGGTATATATTGTGGTCTCCTTGAAATGCCTAGTGCATGAACAGTATGCACCCAGTTTCTAAATCCTGGTTTAGACCCTGTTCTGACCCTAACCCCCAGCCATTATTGAGTGTGTCGTTGTTCTGCAGCACATACTCACCAGCTTGTTTGACTGGCATCTCCAGTTCTACTGACATCACCACCTGCAGCAATACAGGGGCAAAGCCAATGATCTTGTGAACCTGAAAGAAGAGAACATTACAGATAAGAGTTGATAGAACGTTAAAGGATGAGTTTGAGGGCTTACTTATTGAATTCAATGCCAGCTTGGCCACTGCTGGGAAGTTATGTACTCAAAATAAATCTGGCCCCAGGAATAATCAAAGTTGACACCTTTTTTTTTAAAACAGTATTGATCAATTACTTAAACATGGATACTTTTCAGTTTAAATACAATATGGATAAAACAGTGAAAACCTCATGATTACTGTTATTGATTTAAACAAAAAGCCTTCATCTTGTGACCAGTCCCCTTTACATTTTAGTCTAGAAACCCTGAGCAATTTCCTGGAGCAAAGCCCCTTACTGACAGGCAGTTTCTTGAAATACACCCTTTAAGACCGGCAAAATGTTCATTGAAGATTTTTCAATAAAATGCCCTTCTTGACCAGCGGAAGCTATTACATGTAGTCATTATAAAACTTTGAAGGAGCTTAATCTGGATGGGCAGACATCTTGGGTTTGTTTTGGGGTTGTAACCAGAAACGTCACAAACCATGTGACTAAACAGAACCAGCTCGCTAAATCTTGTAGTTGCTGTTTCCGACAGGCATTTTTAAAGTCTTGCCTAAGGCCCTGATCCATTGTCAATTTAATGACAATAATCCTAAATGGGTGGATGTGTATGGGGTCCTGAGGTGTTTCAAATGTCATTCTTCGTATACCATTATGCAGGCCATTGATTATTTTCAACCTGTTGACATGCCAAATTCAGTATTCAACTTTGCAAGTCTGTCAAAATGGGGAAACACTGTTTAATCCTAAAACACAACTTCACCTCTTATCGCTGCAAAAATATGATCCAGTTCATACAGTCTGATGGGACGGAATCAATATTATAAAATTGGCAACTTAATTTCTCAGATGTCAAAACTCCATGAATTCACTGATTTATACAGATTTATAATGAAAACCTAATATATCATAAGAAGGAAATTCTTCACAATATTCAAGATTTGATAAGTTTCGGTTGTAATTGTATAATATTGTATAATATTGTCATATATGGACCCTTCTGTCATACTTTTGAAAAAGGACATTTTTAATGATTTTAGCCATTTAGGCTGTGTGGGTATGTCAACTATTTTACAGTTGACAGTTCATGACGTGAAGTGGTAACAAAAGTCAATAGAGGGTTTATTCATTTAGAAAACCATCATAATTTTACAGCTAGTTTCAGAACATACAACCACGTGAACAACATGTGGCTGTCCTGACTAAGCACATTGGCACCATTCCTGAGTAACTACTGACTAGTGGTGTGGTGAGTGCTGGTTCACATGGTCATGTCGTCATGTCATGTGCTTCTAGAACCGAACACAATGTTCAACAACAAAAGCCATTTCACGGCGTATTATCAACTGTGACGACACTTATCTATCGAAATATCGAACAACAACAATGAATTGCTTTCTCGAGTAGGCATGCCATTCTGTAAAACCCGGGGTAAAAGGGTACGAAAGGCGCCGAAACGTGCTCAAATATTCCTGAAACTTCCTCGACATGTCAGCCATGTTGAAAACGTGTCTGAAATATCTTACCTCATTGAGTTGAGCTTCGGCCTCCTCACGTCGATTAGGGTCTAACGTGGCCTTCAAAACTTCCACCAGTTTGTTGACGTCCATTGTGATGAAATCTTGCGCACTACCGATTGCAGAGTTTGTGGATTTTACCACTTTTTTCGAGCGTGTACTTATGTCATTCAACGCCGGTCGTCGCGCCAAATGCCAGACGGAGTCCGCATGCGTAATTTTTCCGGGAGATTTACGACATCGAATAAAACCACAGAAATATACTCATAGACATATAATCAATATTTGACGTCAATTACTTAACAAAATATTGTATAAGATCAGATGTACATTTCTTCGAATTATCAAACTTTTTCGAAAAGACTATATTTATACGACAGTCGGAAAGTAGTGCTAAAAGCGTAATTACCCTCCCATCAGGGTCGCTATACCGTTCAGAAATTCAGGACTTCGAAGCAGGGATTGACGTGCAGAATTTAGGAGGGAATGGTGTATATGCACTGTCATTTAAAAAATAAGTTGTGTTTGAAAAATTTTACAATGTCAAATTATCAAATTCCCTTATGAAATAAAAATGTCTGGTTTTACTATAACAATTATTATCAATATTATTATTATTATTATCATTATTATTATTATTATTATAATTATTATTATTATAATTATTATATCATTATTATTATCTTTTTTAATATTTATTATTATTATTTTGTTATAATTATAAATATTATTATTATTATTATTATTATTATTATTATTATTATTATTATTATTATTATTATTATCATTGTTATTATTATTATCATTATTATTATTATACAAAATAATAATAATAATAATAATAATAATAATAATAATAATAATAATAACAATAATGGTAATGGTAATAATGATAATAATAATAATAACAATACTACTACTACTACTACTACTACTAATAATAATAATAATAATAATAATAATAATAATATTAATAATAATAATAATAATAATAATAATAATAATAATAATGATAATAATAATAATAATAATAATAATAATAATAATAATAATAATAATAATAATAATAATAATAATAATAATAATAATAATAATAATAATAATAATAACAATATGTTAATAATGGTGATAACTAAAACCACTTACAACAGTTTAGGTCATATCTTGATGGCATATAAAACTCGGAACTGGAAAAAAATTCCCTCTCATTATGAATAGTTGCAAGAGATCTTTCAGTTACAGAAATACCATACAAAGCCTTCTACAACGTCTCACATTTATATAGCTACCAGGCCACCCCACTTATAGGGATCTAGCGGATACTGATTGATCAATACAACAATAAAAGACAGGTATTGAAAAAAACATTAAACAGGGTTGTTTAATATTATGTAATTTTTCCGACTTGTTATCTGGGTACAGAGATTGACCTTCCTGGTTGTTTCGGGACATTTAGCATGCACTTCTGCATCCAGATGTTAAATTGTAGGGGCCACGTTTCTAAATGGACATATCAATTATCAACTGGAGTACTTTGTAAAAAAATTTCTTTCAATTTTCATCCCTTTATTTTTTATCAAATAGTGCCCCAGAATGTATCTCAGAGCACATATTTTCCAATATGTTCTAGGGGAACATGCCCCCAGACCCTCCCTAACCAGGACAGTGTACCTCTGGCTCACTGTTACTGGTATGCTGCATGCACAGGGATTTATTGCTCCTAAAATTAAAATCCGAGGAGCCAAACCTGCTTCTGCCTAAACATGTTAGGGTAAATCCCTGGGGTATGGAAAACAGTGTGTCTACGATATATTAGCCCTCTAAATAAAAAAAAATCTATTAATTCTCCCTTGATGTGCTAGGGAAGGAAGGTCGTGACCTTTATGTACAGTTGCAATAGACTCATGTCATAAGGATTGACTTGACAATATGATTCTGATAACCTCCCATTCCGTCCTCTTCTGAATTCTGATGGTGGAGATCTAAGAAAACAGATGGGATATAAATTTATTTTGGGTCAGTTCAGAAAGCATTTGTTTAAGACCAAGGGAAAGGCTTCGTCCAGTAGTTTACAAGTTCTTGTCAAGGCGCAAAGACTGGAGGCATACGGGATTCATTTGATGGAATGCTGGCAGTTGAAAAAGTTTCTATGAAGAACCAAATGTTTTGATGCATAATGGTTTTAAAGCACATTGGCACACAAAGGTCATTAAGTGCCATAACATCTTACCAAAAAGTGGTCCTATGTCATTATTGAATAACAATGACAAACATTAATTACGCTAGTGTGAAAGAAGAAAATGGGAGAAAGTAAGACCAGAGCCTTCTATCGGCAGATTCACACATCCCTCTTATTTCATTAGGCAAGCATGCACCCACACAAGCTTAGGCTTCCCCTGGAGGTGCCAACTCCTATTGCACACCATTAAACAAGGAATCCAAAGCAGACCGATTTTGCAGACTGCCTGGAACATGGGTCAGAACAGGTAATCCATTGATACACCAAGCCTGCAGCCAGAAGAAGGCATGATTGAAAATGCAAGGTCCGAGCCCATCATAATTGTAATGTAGCCTATATTGCCAGCGTATTTGGCCTGATAGGCTTAATTCAAATCCTAAAGTGAAGTTACATGGTCTTGTTTAACCTCTTGTGGGCAACACACACACACGCCTACTGCCCATTGGCGTAGTACCTTTCTCCCAGGTATTACAAGGAGTTCAAAGACACAAATTGCTTCATCGTATACCTTCAAGTACAATAGGTACTTGAATTTCCTCCAAGCCCCCGGGGGGGGGGGGGGCACTCAGGTACAGAGGGGGGCCGCACCTTAGTTACGTATTTCGCGGAAGAAGGGGTCTTTTTTGAAGACCTCCGCATGTCCGCGATTTTTTAAAAGAAGGGTACTTTTTTGTACCCAGGTACGAAGTATGGGGGTTAAAATCCCCTTACAATCTACGAAACATACGCGGCTCTGACGCCGAGTGACTCCCGAAGTATCTGGGCTTCCGAGTTTGCTGCCGCCACTTGCTGCCGCTAAACACGCAGAGGATTATAGAATCTAAAGTTAAAATACGTGTTCCCGTTCATCCAATGTCAGTGTTTTGATAAAAGAAGGGGTGTTTATTTAGTTGAAAAAGTCAGCGTTTTTATTAAAATAAGGGTGCTTTTTTGGCCAGAAATCAGTGCTTTAGGGGTATTTTTTAATTTTGATAACGAACGTATGCGCCCCCCTAAATACCCAAGTGCCCCCCCTCCCACCCCCCCCCCCCCCCCCCCCCCCCCCCCCGGGGCTCCAAGCAAATAATCATTTTGATACCATCATCCTAACCCACCTTGCTTTTATGGTTGGCGCGACACTCTTATAAGCATAACAATTGCTCAAGATTGCTGAATGGCCTTTATTTAAATTTGGAAGATGACCATGTCATACTGACTCAGCTCCTTGATCCATCTTGTCCGCTCTAAATGTAAAAGTATTAAGTGATGAAAAGAAAAAAAGAAAATATTCAAATTTCCCCCTTTATTTTCTTAATCATTAGAACCATCATCATACAATTTAAAAGGATCCTTTATGTAATGTTTGACATGAAATTGGCAACCTCAGAAGTTAATTTGTGCCTTTGGGGCTTTTCAAAGGGGTTGATATTTGAGGCTCATCTCTTTCTTTACCCTGGTTTTAATGACAATTCAACCTATACATTTATTGACTAAAAGGTCTTCGAAAGAGGAATACATTAAGCAAAACAAAAGTAGGGTATAAGACATGATAGGTAAAACAAACTTCAAACTGTGCATATCGATTTTAAATGGAGCTTTTATCCATAATTGTGAACGGAGGACAATACAATTTCACAAATGTGGAGGAAAGATCAATATGTAGGGAAAGGTAGTTATCTTTTAATAAACAGGTCAAATCGTATAACCATTTCTTTCAGTTCTTTGGTTAAAATGATAAAACAGTGCCTTTTAAGAACGAGTCCAAATTGAAGCTGTTAGAATATTACACATTTTGGTGCAAATCCATTCATATGTGATACATGTATGTAAGATCAGAGACATCAATCAAATCATTAGAAACTCTCTGGTAAGATGCATGTGTTTAAGTGAACATGTTTTGATGAATTTCAATGCAGATAAATCGGCTAAAACATGTCCTGCTTTCATTCAAGTCGCTTTAGGGTTTTTAAGTATGCTGTCCGTTCTTCTGCTGATTGCTGGTCGTCTAGTCATTCACAGCGGATCTAAATAGTGCGGAAAGGGGTGTAGGTTTTAACGTATGTAAGCTATCTAAAAAAATAACCCTTTAAACACAAATTATCCCCATAAACCACCTTAGATAAAGGCACCCTCAATACCCAAGTTAACTTACTTTACAAACGCCCATTGAGATCATTTTAGATATTATCCATGTGTATAGAAAGGCAGGGGTTAATTTCAATGAACACTTCAGTTACGTATATCTATCTTCTATAATTCCTCCATATTGGCAAATGAAATATCTCGTCTATTTCGATTAAGTATGGCGATCTACTTCAGCGCAACAGATGTACAAAATAATTTGTTTTTATTGATAAATTAACTGTTAACGAACAGAACATTTTAAACAAGTCTCAAAGATTTGTTAGTTTTCCTTTCTTCCAAAGTCAGGTTACTATATATGTGAAATTGATGGCTAAGTGACAGAACTTCTACAGAGCAATGAACAATGATACATCTGAGATTTCCGTGTGTACAAAATTACACAACCACGTGATGTGATTGCTTTATTTAATCTCAGCAGAATTTTTTTTTTTGCTTGGTGGACACCTCAATAAACATGTCTCATCCCCATATCCATATTTTTTTCTTCTTTTTCCCCTTTTTTGAAAAAGAAATTCGACTGCCAGGCTGTATGCTGGCATCTGTCCGTAGCGCGGACCTACGGGGTCTCTCAGTAAATTAGTATAGTAGCTTGACGATAGATGGCCTACCAGTTGAAATTTCACTTGCACATCGCCTCTGGTCCTCGAGACTTTTTGACTATATGAGCATCTTGATGATGTCAGCTTCATTTATTGGCTCAAAATAAGCAGCTGCCCGCCTGCCACCGGCAGATAGAATTTTGAGAATGAGCTGCAGAATGGCAGGTATCTAAATATTCTACGCAACGTACGTACCAACATACCAGGTGACATTTTCCGGACGTACTACTCACAAATATCACTTTTTTGCATGTCCTATATTTCTGGAGAAAGGGTCAATCAGGGCCATTCAAACAACGGTAACAATAACAAAAAAATGAAGAATGAAAGATTAGAATATAAGAAAAAATAATGAAATAAATGAGGTATTGCACATAACACCAGAAGTGCAGTTATCTCTGTTCAGGCAAGTGGAAACTTTTTCGGTAGCGTATTGACCAAAATATAAGTTTGGGCCTTTGTCATATTCTTTTGTGATTCTCACTAACTGGTTCTGATGTCACACTCTTTATTTGTGTTGATAAAAGATCTCCAAGAGAAAAGTTCCCTTATATTTCGTTTTTTTTTAAAAATGTATACGATGTTGCAAGCGTGAATCTAGAAACACGGATAGGAAAAAAAACGTTAAAACAGCAAAACTGCGGAAGTCGAAACATATGAAAGTAGAAAAACAAACTTTGCAAAAAAAGAACGACATAACGGCATTACATGAATGTAACACGCCTTTGAGCATGTTTATAGGGAAAGGGCGCAATATCAAATGACAATATTATTAATATTATTATAAAAATGAAAAAAAAAGCAATGTGACAAGACCAACAACGGCGAAACGCAGAACAAAATGAGAGTGGCGGAAGAGATATGAACAATGTAAATGCTACCAGGAAATAGAAACAGTTAATTATTCCCGCACTGGCCATCATGAATAGGCAATGAGACTGGTTCAGCAAGGTTTCGTGTGTAGATCAGTTAAGGTGGCCGTAAACGTTTCGTCCTCAGGGAAGGCCTGTTTTGAGATATATCTATTATGTTAATGAACCGGGTCTTACCCTCCATATGAAAAAAAACTCCATACCTATACCCCACTCCAAACTCCATGAATTGTGAAATTTGTTTGTGTGACAGCTGAGAATCAGGAAGCAGGCTCAAGCCATGCTGCAATGTTTTGGTCATGTGACCAATTAGCTGATAAGCCCCTCCCACCTGCCAAGTGAAGATGAGGCAGGAAATGGAATGGCACCACAGATAATGATGTTTTGATCAATTCAAAAATAGTGTATTGGGGGTCCGGCTGTCTGAGAAAAACAGGAAACATACCAGTTTTTGGGCAACAGGTAATACAATGTGTGTATTTGATGGGAAAACTTGGGCTTTGCATGTTAAGTCATTCCTTCTCATACCTCCAGCTTGAACAGACACTCCATGCTCTTTGGGTAATTAACAATACTAAAATGGGACAATCACACCCATATAAGTGCAATTACATCCATATAATTCAGCTATCAACTAATTGAAGCCTGGATTGTATTTTTCACAACAATGTTGTCAGTCAGTTAGAGAAACAAAAAAGATTGGAATTACAGGTGAACAATTGGGATAGGTGATTGATTAGCACTGTGGCCTCAGTTCTGTGGAAATAGATACAGGTATCTGTGTTGTGTCAATTAGACATAATCCCCTCAGGTCTCCGCTCAGTGTGTAGTGTCACACATAATCCCCTCAAGGATTTTGGGAGTTGAGAGGAAGTGCCAAACAATTGGGCTTACTGCTTTCTTGGTAGAACAGGTCATTTGCCCTGAGCACTTCAAGCAGTAAAGACACAGGAATATATTGTGTGCGACCTTAAGGAAAGTGCCCATTCTGCTGTAAACTATCTTGGATCATAAGTTGCTCATCTAAGAAACTATGCAGCTATCTGACTCAGGATTATTTAACTTGGATCACTGGATTGTCTCTGGAGTAGAAGCAGATACAGCAATTGTCATAGCTGGCATGTAATGAATAAACAAAAATTCTATAAATTTAAAAAAATAAAAATAAAAATAAAAAAGATACAGCAAAATAGGTTTGTGAAATTATTTTACTTCATGACTCCATAGCATTAAGTTATTCTCAATAGCAGCACCCACATAAACAGATACATTGATTTACTCAGGTACCAAGTGGAATATTGAAAGAGGTACATATCCCCTTCAACAAATAAGGCCCAAAAATATGAACAAAACAAGCCACTTTGTTAGAAAACTATATGCTTGTGATAGCTTCAAAGTATTAAGCTTTTGGCCCTGCAAAATGCTTATTTTAGATAAATGATAAAGTATTACAAGCTTTTATTTGCAAAATCAGTAAACTTGCAGTCAAATAGGCTGCTAGCATAACAAACTAGATAGCCGAAAATTGATTTTGATGGCACAGTTCTTTGAATGATTAAGAAATCTAGAACTATGATGGATTACATTAGCATGCAAACAAGATTCCAGGATGAGGTCACATGATGCCCATATACGGAAGGGATTTAAAATTAGCATACCAACTATTTTGACAGGCTACAGGCAGTTGCAGAAATGTGCTTATTTATACTTATTTTTGAGGTAATTCAGAAGAAAAAATGTTGACAGTTGTGAAATACAATGAAAGGTTACTTTATCTTTCCACTTGGACTAAAATAAACACATTAAGGTAGTAGCAAGTTATTGCACAGTTACAATTATTGTGTAAAACGCAAAACTGCCATTTTCTCAGCTTAGTTTTCTATAGTTTTACTCTCATGGCTGACGTGAATTTAGACACAAATCTTAATCAATTAGCTTCAAACTTTGTATATAGATTCTAAAACATGTTCTCTAAAAATCTAGACGGGGATATTGCAATATCTTATCTGGTTAATTTTTTATAGTGAGTCAAAAATCAAGAAACCAAAAAAGCATTTTTTTCCTAAATTGTTGTTAGATAAATGGCCATAAAAAGTTAGGGGCCATATTTTACATAACCCCCGTCTAGATTTCTAGAGACAAAGTTTTTTTTCAATGTTTTAAAAATTCAGGTTATTATCTTAGATCCTGGTCTTAGATTTGCGTAAGCCGTGACATATGTACTGAAAATTGATTAGTCAAAGTTTGGACCCCAATTTCTTCAGAATATTTGGGAGCACATACAACCTATCCATATCCTATGTATTCCTTAGAATCTCAGCTTTCTAAAAATATATAGTTTGCTAGGGGTTTAGTGTACAGATAATGAGAAATCAGCCATTATTTGAGGGAAAGTCTGCTCTCCACCGGAAACGTTTACAGCCACCTTAAACCAGGGATGTATACATAATCCCTGCATGGGTACATTTACAACCGAAGCCAATACCTTAGAATTTCATAACTCCTGTTTTTTAAAGGCTTTTACCAATACGGGTGGTACGAAATGTGCAATTCCTGCCGGAAATATAATTGCGCCAGAGAGTGTTATATCCCAAAGTTTAAGATAGTCATAACATGCATTTACTTATTCTAGATTTCTAGAAGAGCCACTGAATCTGGTCACGCCTCGCACAGATTAGTTCTGTAGTTTGTTGATAGATGTCGTGCGTGTAGTTTTCTTCACAGCAAATGCCAGCCGCCGATCTGTCAAGGAGTCCTCTTCACATTATTATTATTATTATTATTATTATTATTATTATTATTATTATTATTATTATTATTATTATTATCATCATTATTGATATCATCATCATTATTATTATTTTCTTTATAGTTCGAGATTTATTATTATTATTATTATTATTATTATTATTATTATTTATTTACTTTTTTGGGGGGGGGGGGGGGGGTCAGCTCTTCATTACCCCAGCTTGAGCTTTTGAGTTTCCTACTTTTAACTCCACAGGGCTGTGTTTCTTCTTTAAGTACGTATGAGACCTTCTGTATTATGTTAATTCTCTTGTTTTATTTTCAACAGGATTAATATTTATAGTTTCATTTAAAATTAAAACATTTGAATTATAATAGTTTCATTTAAAATTAAAACATTTGAATTCAATTTATTCAAGAAAAGTTTTTTTAAGGAGAGGGTGTATATTTCTGATTTACGAAATCAAAACAGCCAGTGTATAAAAATAACATCACTGAGGAAAGACCAATAGGGAAGGAATGGTATCAAATAAAAAAGGAAAGGTCATCCGTTTAAATTTTATAAACATTTCTTTTGAATTTATTTTTTGCATTTGTTTCAACTTTCAGATTCTGTAACTTTTGAATAAAAACAAAATTGGAAAGAATTTGATACACTTCCCTCTTAAATACTGTGTTATAACTATGTCAATTAACAAGAAAGTCTGTTAACAGTTAATACCAAAAATGCATGTTTGGAGCAACCATGTTCTGATGAAAGTCACTATAGAAAAAAGGACCAAAAACATTTCCTGCTTGTGTGCAAGCTTATGATAGCTTCTGGTAGTATTGGCCTCTTACTCTGCTCAGCGATGGCTTAGTCAGTGACAGTTGGTCTGCTTATCAGGAAAAGAGTGCAGCCTTTAAAACATGGAAAAATCACAAAATGTCCCTAAATGCAATAATTAACCCCATAAGGTACCTAAATTAACAACTGTTAAATTTTGAATGGTTAATTAAATAAGTTAACTGAACGATAGTTGAGACTTTCTATAAGATAAATGTCATAAAAACGTATACTAGTATTGCAAAATCTCTTTTTGACGGCTCCTTTTTGCATCACTCCCATTCTCACCTGAGTCCCGTCTCAGGTAAACGGCCAATGAGCCGCTCATCCGCCGGCTCGTAATTGAAAAACTACCGCTCTTCCATGAACCGCACACCACCCCGCCGGTACACACCTTATCACTGTGGTGGGTCATATGTTCTCTCTATCTTTTCACTCGCTATAAGGATATACTGGTTAATATTTCATAATTGATATGATTGTGATATCCCTAAGATAGAAGTAGTATGCGCGAGTGAGGAGATTATGGGTGTAGTAGTTCTTGGCACGTCTCCAGCATCGTACTCTTATCGGAGGGAGTGTACGGGAACAGCCAAAGGTGTTTCCCAAGAAGTGGGACTATAAACATGGCTGCGGATCTGCTCCGTACCCCGCTACCCTACCCATGGAGTTACGGGGTAATGCGGGACGGGAGGGTGTTCTTCGCCAAGTGAGTGTCAACCCTACGTTATCGACCATATGTCCATATTCAACGCTAATCGCAACGATTTTCTAGCTAATCCTTTTCGCATCGATCAGGTCCCTTCTACCTCAGTGGAGATGATTACTTTTCAAACCTCTCTCTTCCAGCGACGAAACTCGGACTACTTCGTGGCTGCACCCGGCGAAACTGGAACCCGCGCAAACAGGATATATACCCTCAGAAGGTCAGTTCAGAACATCCACACATCTAAGGGTTTCAATTAAATACCTACAAGTGGTGGATTGCAATCGCGAAGCCCCCCCCCCCCCCCCCCCCCTCCACACACACAACTTCCCAAGACCAAAGTTTCCTATCTAGGTCATCTTACCAAAATCAGGTCAAGTTTGCTCAAGTCAAACTTCCATTGCACCTAACAGTTTCCCTTGTTTGTAAAACAGAAGCAAAGACAGCTCTCACGGCTTTGTCCTCAAGTGTGGATTGAGAATACAGGATTGGGGTTAATTGAGGTTGGGTAGTGTGAAATTCTCATCTGGGACAGGGTGGTTGTGTCTCCTCTCACTGTCAGCTTTAAGAGTTGGTTCAGGGAGGGGTTGACATGGGGATATTACTGTCTGGGGGAGTGGGGGTTGGGGTGCAAGGAGGGTAGGGTGTTGTGATAAGGATGGTTGATAACAATATTTTATGTAGGATACTCAGAAGTGTTGGTAGCTATAACATTCAAGAATCTGTCAATGATTTAACAGATGCATGCATAGGTCTAGGAGGACCCATGATTTGGCTGTGAAACATATCAAATAATAATCAGTGAATACTGAATATTGTTTAAATTGAAAGAAGATGCATATCACATCCTTGTGCTATTGTGAATTGTATAGTGGATGAACGTCATATTTCTCTAATTTGAGTTGCGTGATCAGGCTTTGTTGTAATTATAAGGGTTGGCTCAATATTCTGGGCAACAGGTGTCTCCATGTCATACTGTGGGCAGTAGGGCAGCTGCTATTTCTGGGTCACTGCATCTAGTGCCACATCCTACTCAATTCAGAATTTAATTTTGAAACATCACAAGTCACTAATTATGCAAGGATAGCTTCTGTTTCTTTAGTTTATTTGGGTGGGTGGGGGGGGGGGGGGGGGGGGGGGGCACCCAGTTTCTAAATCCTGGATAAGACCCTAGTAGTGGGTGCTACAGAACTTTGCAAATTTGGAATTATATTTGTCATCTCTTTCTGTCAAATTTAGGCTAAATTGTGACTCAAGCTAGTCCGAAGTAGTGGAGGAAATGGGAGTACCTGGCGAAAACCTCAGCCTAACCTCAAATCAATGGCAACTTTCTCACATACCCTCACCAGGATTCTAACCCTTACAGTGGTGACAGACAGAGAGCAGCCAGTGGCAGTGCCTTAGACCACTGGGCTATCATGAATAGGTTGACATCCATGTTTAAATCAAGGACAGACAAGATGGTTTCTGTCTAAGACATTGATGACATCTGTTTCAAATAGTGTACTGTCCCCCACCCCACAGAGTCCACAGTCAGGGCTAAATAAACAGACTGACACAGAGTGACTGTGTGCTTATCTATTTACAATGCACACATGTGCAAGTGATTACAATAAGACTCCATTTAGGACTTATCCACTAAGGAGAACAGAGGATATAAGAGGGGGGGGGGGGGGGGGGTGGATTTTAATGTCCAGAGTTGTTTATGCAAGACCACAGAAAAGTTGTGTATGTGACCAGAAAAAGATTTTCATTTTTACTATATATACATAGGATTTGCATGGATAGAGGGGCTATGTGGGTGGCTATGATTACCCTCAATGGTTCAGTCTTTTCTTTATATATCTGTTGAGAACAGAGGGTACCTATATTTAAACAGTGACCCATGTGGCTTGTAAGGGTGGGTTTTAATTTATTCTAACCATGAAGATAAAGATGTTGCATTGATGACCATGTTAAAATCTTCAACCCTTTTGCTGCTGATGGCTTATTTGGTCAATATGACCTGCTGACAAAAAGAGGAGAAATGACCAAAACCCTGGCACATGGGTACTCATTTGATAGTACTTACTCAACAAGAGAGCTCTGTCAAATGAATACCAACATGACAGGTTTTAAGTGTTTTCAAAATCTTTTGCATCCTTGTGCTTTGGGCAAAAGTAGCCTCAGCATTGGAATGGTTAAGTATTGACAAAGGCTTTGAAAGGAGGGGGCTATTAGGTTGAGGTGTAGGGGTTGCATTGAGGGTTGGGGGTTGGTGTGAGGGTTTGGGTTAAGGGGTGAGGGTTGGGTTGAGCCCTGGGTGGGAGTTGGCTTGAAGGGTGGTGGTTGGGTTGAGGGTATGTGGAATGGCTTGATGCACCCTTACCCTGGCCTGGTTTCTCCCGTGATCTGGAGCTGATCGTGTGGAAGTTATCGGGACTGAGACCTGTTTCTCACTCTGAAGATCTGGTTTCCTATTTAAACCTTTCCTTGCACCAAACTAGTCCATTTGGGACAGCTTCAAAGAACAGCGCCTTGTACTTATGCTTGAGGGTTCCTCGAGAAATAGTTGTCTGGATCCATGGCACTATTTACAATAATCTAGGAATTTAGAATGGTTTTACAAAATATTTGAAAGGGAGATTTTTGTAGTGTGCTGATTAAATTTCTCTCACAAGTATTCTCTCAACTATGCTCTAGCCTGAAAGATTTCATCAAAATTGTCAGACTGCTTTTGGGTGCGCAGGCATAAATGGGTTAACCTTATTCAAGCCTGTAGCAGCCAGGACTGCCCAGACTTTATTTTGATGGAATCTTTTGGACCAGAACATTTCTCTGAAAATAGTTAAAGGAGTCATTTTGATCAGAAGGATTAGAAAACTCCTTCAAATATTCTTTTAATTAATGCCTATTGCCCAAGTTATTTTTAAGAATGATATAAGATGCAGAAGACACTTGTAATTTTAATCAGCTGTCTCTATGCACAGATGAAACAACATAGATTGGTGACAACAATCATAGAACATATAATATGCACACTTTTGCATAAGACAGATGGTTGCAAAGCTGAAGTCTCAGTTGTACTTGAGTTTGTGTATTCAATATATTCCCAGATGTGTACTCTACAGTATATCATGGATGCAGGCAGTGTGTATTGTAAGGAGGCTGTGTATTGGTAGTGATGGTTGTTTTGGAACCGATGTTGCACCCTGCAGAGGCAAAGTAGTTGTACTTAAATTTGTGTATTCAATAGATTCCCAGATGTGTATACTATGTAGTATATCATGGATGCAGGCAGTATGTATTGTATTGTAAGGAGGGCTGTGTATTGGTAGTGATGGCTGAATAACCGTAGCCCCCAAGGCTACAAAAAGTGCCTTTCTCTCAGTGCAAAAACCAACGGTCCATTGCACTGTACAACAGGAACAAGTTTGTTTAGGTGTAAAAAATGTCTGGGAAGATGTTGTGTACATGAGTATTCTACACAAAGGGTTCCAACAAAAGAGAAGTTTGTGGAAGAGATTAGAAGTCCTCTAGTGTGGAATATGTCTTTTGTCAGATTCTTTTACCCCTAATGAAGCAAGTGGTGGGTTTTTGTTGTGAACCCTGTAGAGTTTGGAACTCAGTACATGTCTTTGCTATAGATATGATTATGTGTGTGTGTGTGTTACAAAGGCAGAAGGGGACATAGCCTCAGCGACTTAGCCAGGACCAGTCCTCTAGCCAGACAAAGATTTCTATAAAGAATTTTCAATTGTGACTTTTTTCGGGGTGATAACCACATTTTTCAAACAAACCATCTTTCAGGACATAGCTGAAGAGTAAATTGGCATATTTTGAAACAATAGGCTATTGAATGTAGTTGGTATTTAAGGAATACGGATTTGAAGTAGATTAGTGGCTAAATCTGGACGGGCAGATATTTTGGAATTGTTGTTTTGGACAGGTATTTCTGGACACGCATTTGAAATCCTGGCTAAGTCCTTGCATAGCCCACTGTATAGTAGTAAGCCAGTTCAGTGTTGAGGTCAAGGAGTCCGACTAAAATGGTGAAGATGTTTTTCGGGGTTAAAGGCATGACAGGATTTTCAGATAATAAACCTTATGCAGTGCTGAGCACTTACATTCAAAGGAATTGCATAAGTGACGAGTAAGTAATTGAAATTACATGAAATTGCTCAAGCATTTCTAGAAACGCTGGAACAATTCTTTTGCTTATAATGGGTCAGATATTTTCCAAAAGATGATTTTGTTATATAGAATGTTATTACCATATTGGATAGGTATTTTTCAAAAAACTATTCTGTTAGAATGTTAATCCAAGTAAGGGTCAAGTATTTTCCAAAAGGCGATTCTGTTATATAATACCAAGTAAGGGTCAGATCTCATTGCTGGGCTGTTCGGAGGATGGTTGGTTTTTGCTGGGTACCATGCGAGGTATTTTCTAAAAGGCGATTCTGTTATTATGGTTATACCATGTAAAGGGTCAGATCTCATTGTGGGGATGTTCAGAGGTATGGTTTTTGCTGGGTACCATGGAAGTTGATTGAGGTAAGCAGCTGGTGCCGCTGAAAAAGCTGAATTATCTAGACTGGATCACATACCAGCAATCTGCTTTTTCCAGCGGCATCAGCCCAGAGTTATCAGACCGTGTGGAGTCCCAGGGACTTAGCCAGGATTTAGAAACTGGGTGCCCAAAATTGCCAATTGTTAAATTTTTGGGCGTCCAAAATGTTAAGGGGGACCACAATATACTCAGATTTCAACCATATACATATATAAAATTTATCAAAATAAGACATGATATCCTTATACGATCTCATGGGAATCACATGGAGATGACAAAAATCAATTATATGCTTTAGATTGACATTTTAAGAAATTTATCAAAAAAGATTTTGGGTGTCTTGAGGGGTGCTTTCTAAGTGTTTGGGTGTCCAAAAAGGCACCCAGACGCCCTGCTGGCTAAGAACCTGGTGTGGACCCTGGAGGAAAAGGGTTAACCCATTAATGCTCACAGCGGCCTAAGGCAGCCTGATAATTTTGATGAAAAATTTCCGTCAAAAGCTAGTTTTGGAAAACATTTGAGGAGGTAGTGTTAATCAAAACATTACTCACAACTCTCCTTCAAATATTTTTTAAAATCATTCTTTTTTTCTAAGTTATTGTCAAAAGTACTATAGGTCCAGATGACAATTTCTAGAATATGTCTTAAAGCATTAATGATTTGAAGTCCTGTGATTGCTCCTGCCTAGAGCTTAGCCTCATCACTTCCTGTCTCCGTTTAACCCATTAATGCTCACGCAGCCTCACAATTTTAATGATAATTTGCAGGCAAAAGCAAAGTCAGGAAAATATTTGATCGAGAAATGTCAATCAGAACATTACCAACAACTCTCCTTCAAATATTTTGTAGAATTATGCTTGATTCTAAAGCTATTGCTAAAAGTATCATTGATCCAGACGACAATTTCTAGAGGAACTCTTAAGCATTAATGGGTTAAAAATAACTCTAGTTGGAAGTCCTTAGCGCGTTAACAGCAAGAGTACCTAACATAGCCATACCCGTAAGGCATTGTACCTGCCAATTTACTTAATTAGGATAATGGATGACCCTGTTTGGGACCCTTAATTGTTCATCCATTTCTCCCGTAGTTCTGAACTCTGTGGAGTACCTCCCGAAAGATCTCCTCAAGTGCTCATCGAAATACTGAACTCTGCAGGTAGTTTTAGCCGATTGTCATCTTCTTCTATTGTCATTCCCATTAGACTCTTTATCGATACTTAAGGTATTTCAGTAACAAAAATGTCCTATTGAGGATATTTGAAAAACAACTGTTCTTGCACAGGAAAGTTTGAGTGTTTGACAATAAGGCTGATTTAGAACTAGAACTAACTTTATGGTAGGGTTCTATGTGGCCACCGGATAACACTTATCAAGGATGGAAATCCTAAGGGCTTTATTTCAGTATACATATCGTACAAAGAAAAAAAAACCCATGTTTTCAATGATGTTTACAAAAGAGTATATGTACATGTCTTTAAATGGGCCACAATGAATTTCATTGAGTTGCTAATTCTTATAACTTAATTAGGACCTGGATTGTTTGGAAAAGGGACCCTCCTGAGTATATAAGAAAGTACACTAATCCCTTTAAAAAGGGCAATTTAGACTTCAGCTATGTTATATACTTCTATGGTTTGTTAAAAAAAGATTCGGTTACCTCAAAATAATAGAAACTGAAAATTCTTCATGGAGATGTTTACCTGTCCAAAAAGGAGGTTTTCCTGAAACTGCCTGTCCAAAAGGCAGGGCGTGTCCTGGCTAAGTCCCTGTACCCTAGATGAGAGAGTACAGGATTCACTGTATCTCTAAGGCCCTATATAAGAGGATGCACTAAGCCCTTCAGGCAAGAAGGGGTTAATGTTGACAGGATGCTGACCTCATTAAACCAGCGGAGCAAGAAATGCTCGGGATCGCAATCACGGTACGGCGAGAGGGACTTATTTTAAGAGGGCTTAACTGAAATAGTTTACAGGATGAATCAGAGTGTTTGGGAGGAAGTCCAGCCTGATTAGGAGCATAAAGGGAGCTGTGTTTGCATTCCCAGCCCCGCTTAACTCCGACAAAGATGACCAGTCTCGGTGGTCTCGGGTCTCTCTGCGGCGTCCTCAGGTTTATGGCCGACCCCTAACACTGACCCCTGACCCTGTCTGCTGATGGGACGTTTATCCCATAATGTGGCCATGCTGTTATCCTCGTAAATGGGGACGAGATAGCGCAACAGGTTCTGTTTTTCATGCTTTCAAAACCAAGTGTCTGTTTTTTCACCAACGACAACCTGGTCTCGCTGGTCTCGGTCTCGCTGCTGCGTCCTCAGGTTTACGGCCGACCCCTGACCCTGACTGCTGATGGGACGTTTATCCCATAATGTGCTCATGCTGTTATTCTCGTATATAGGGGAAAGATAGCACAACAGGTTCTGTTTTTCTTCCTCTCAAAACCAAGTGTCTGTTTTTCATGCTTTCAAAACCAAGTGTCCGTTTTTTCACCCTTTCACAACCAAGTGTCCGTTTTTCATCCTTTCAAAATCAAGTGTTTGCAAGTGTTCATCTTTAACCCTTTTACAATCAAGGGTTTGTTTCATCGTTCACCACCAAGTGACTGTTTTTCACCCTTTCACAACCAAGTGTCTATCTTTAACCCTTTTACAATCAAGTGTTTGTTTTTCATTGTTCCACAACCAAATGTCTGTTTTTCTCCTTCTAACAACCAAGTGTCTGTTCTTCTCATTTAACCAAGTGTCCGTTTTTCATCCTTGACAACCAACTGTTAATATGTTACCCGGAGATGGAATCTGTAAAACATGACACAGATTTGTAATATCCGCTCCTCTACCTTTATTAACTAAGCTTCAGGTATTCTCAGGTAGTAACTCCTGCAGAGCATGGTGATGATAATGATAAACTCCTAGGATTTAATCTTCCTGACAGCAGTAGTATGTGCGTGAGGTGATTCAGTGGTCCAACCGGGGGTGTTTTGGGTTCGCACCTGCATTCTGTGCACTCTGATTGGTTAATGGAACCCGAACCCTTAATCCACGGTTCGATCACGGTTCGGGGGTACTCGGTTCAGTTCGGCGAGGTTGATTTTGATTGGTCAAGGGAACCGAACTGTATGGGGTGTATTTGTTGATGGGTTCATCTGTGTTCACCTGGGTTTGTCATCAAGGCAGGGTTCACTGACTGTGAACCTTGACCTAATTAGTGTCAGTAAGGTTTGTTTGGGTTTGTGTGGGGTGTGTGTATGCAACCTGTCTGGTGTATACATAGAGTTCACCTTAATCCTCTTAATGGGGGAATGAACTTAATCCTGCGCCCCCCTCCCTCACTATGAACCTTAAGCTATTTAGGGTTTGAACCCTGTCTATTTGGGTAGAGTATTAAGTATATAGATCTGAACCCTGTTCATTTGGGGTATGCCCAATGAACTTGACATAGTAACTTTAACCCTTTAATATCTTGAACCTTCAGGTGAACTTGATTGTTTGGGTATGGGTGTGCAAGTGGGATGTATCATAATCCCCTTAATTAGCTATGGTGAACCCATAGGGCACCGGTGCTTTATGGATGTGTGTGTGTGTAACCTGATCCCTAGGCTATCAGATAGTGGGGCACTTGTATATGTCTAGCCATCTTTCCCTTCTTCACATGAGCATGGTTGTTATGGAAATAAATATTGTTTTTTAAACCAGGGGATTGTGGGTACTGTGTATAGTGCACATGTACATATTCATAAATCATATTTCATATATTTTTAAAAAAAATATTTTTTATTTTTTTGTTTTGTTTTTGAAGTCAGGGGTTTGTGGGTACTTGTGTATAGTGCACATGTATATTTTTCATACGGGCAGAGACTTGTACATTTTATTGTATTTTATCTAGGGTTGACGACTGTCAGCCTTAGATGTTATTGCTGTATTTATGCTTTAATTGGAGTGTATTTTATCTAGGGTTGACGACTGTCAACCTTAGACGTTATTGCTGTATTTATGCTTTAATTGGAGATTGAGAATGTTATTGTGACTTGTACTCTAGCTTTCAGATATCAATAACTCCTTCTAAGTAACTGTAAGGTGAAATTTCCACCACAGCCTAGGGGTTTGTGGGTACTTGTGTATTTCTTCTCCAGGGTTAATTTTACCTGTCAAAGAGTAATCTTAATACCACCACCCTTGTCACACTAGCTTAGAGAAGCCAACCTACTTAATGGATTCATACCCCTCATGCCGCTTGGGTAAAAGGTGGGAGGATTTTTAATAGGTTAAATCAAAACATACAATCTTCTTTTTTAATGGGTAAATCATTTATTTTCAACATTATCTTCTTTTACATTCTATTACAAAACATTTTAATCTACTATATACTACTACTACTACTTGGTCATTAAGCTGATCATGTCCTGTTCAATCCTAGCCAGTCTCGTCATATCCAAGAGAAGTTGCTCCTTGTGTATCACAGGGGATGCTATCCATATCAGTGGTGGTCATCATTTCAAGGAAGCCGCACTTTTTACCCCATCTTTTATGTTCACCCAAGGCCTCATCAGTTGGACGCCAATCTTTCAAACGCACACCACAATAGAAACAAAATACAATATCAGAACATCCTGTATAAACAAACCCTGCCTCTGCAAGTTCTTTTGGCTGTGGGTTAATATACTTGGGCCATGTTCTAAAAGAGCATACCCTGTCTTTACAAGACATGAAGTTTTTATACTGGGGTGTAAATTCCATCCTTTCTTATTTTCGGGGAGGCTTTGACTATTGTTAATACGGGGCTACTGTCACTGCATGTGGTAGCATTTGCTGAATGTTAATAAATGTCACACATGAGACTTTTATATGGGGTTGACTACATCTCAGAACCAAACCCTACCACTCAAATGGGGCTACATCTGGACATGAGTCCAGTTTGTTTGTTTTACATGCACTAATCCTGTGTTGGTCACCGCCCTAAGAACCCCAATAAAGTTTACTCCTTTCCTGAACCTAAACTGAACTTTGTATTTACAATAATTAGCACTATACCCGAACCTGAACCTAAGGAACTTAATAGGATTAAGACTTCCCTATAAAAACCAAACAACTCCACCTTGAACCTACAGAATTCTGCATCAGCCACAGACCTGCAAGCTCTTGGTGTTGGTGAGTACAGACAGAATCATCCAAAACCTATCGAATTTCTTGCTTACTTAAAATCGTTCTATTTCAAGATATTGATCACCTATACTTTCAGTGATTAGTCTTTTTTCTTCTTGTAGAAAGTATGGCAAGTACAAAAGATCAAACCAAAAGCAAAGTAGCTCAAACAAGAGTGGCTAACATTGTTGATCTATCAGATCGCCATCCTTTAGGGGGGAAGAAAAATCGCTTTGTCTACGTTTCTCAATTTTATAGCTCTAAATTTGCAAAAACATACATTAACGTGGATGTTAGAGAGTACGATCTAAGAGATTGTGAAAATAATACCGGTAAGCCAACCATCAAAGGTGTGGCCTTCAATAAGGAAGAGTTTGAAGAGTTCTGTCGTCTCATTCCTACTCTTAAAGAGGAATTGAACTCCAAACTAGATCTCCTGGAACTATCTGAGCCCATCCCAGAAACAGAATTTCAAACTTCTCTTAAAAGAGACCACGAAGGAAAACATAAATTTACATTTTCTTCCAATCCTACATCTTACTATCAACCAGGAAAAAAGTGGTAGATAATCTAGACTTCAAGTGACACCAAGTCTTATCATACCGTTTAGATAAGTAGGTTGTCAGGGTATCAGATTACCATCAGACCTTTTCTAGCTAGTTTTAGAGGTAGCTCTACATCCCTGTAACTAATTACAAGTTCATTATAGCCCAGACAAGTAAGAAGTGTAGTTATTAGGGTTAGGTTTTAGAGTTTTTGTTTTGTATTGTGTAGACCAAGCGATTAATTCTTCCTCCCCAATCAATATGGCTGGAACCGGTAGACCATTGAAGAGGAAACACGACGCCATAACAGCCCTCTTAAATGTTTTCTCTGAATGTATGACACAACTAAATCAGGCCATGGATCAATTTAAGGAGCAAGTGGTGAGTACAATTTCACATACATTCTTATATCTCATAGTGAAATGTATACTATTCTAGTGTTTTGTTGTCGCACTAAGGATGTCTTTAATCCACTTGTTTAACATGCATATAGTTATCTTACGTTTGTTCAAAGGTAAGTATCACCCTTAAATGTAATTACTATTTTGATATATGTATTGGTGTGTATTCAATGATGACATTTTAACTATGTCTCGAGGTATTAAGGTAAGTATTACTAATCGCTGTCTATTTCAGATTTTCAAACCATCTCTATCCTGTGAACGATATACGGTAGGTACTATGTTGGTTGAACAAAATGTGATTATGTTTCTTTTTTCTTTCAGGCTGAACCGCCAGTCCATGAAGAACCTCCTGTCCCTGAAGAACCTCCCCAACATGTTTCACCCCCCAAAAAGAAGAGGCTAGATTGTGGAGAACCTACTCAAAGCGAAGGCAAGAAGAGGGCGAAATGTCATAGATGTCCACAATCTTTTGTCAACAAATCAAGTCTTCGACGTCATTTAAAGAACATCCACAGAAGTAAGTTACTTTTGGTTACATAGATATAGTGCAAGCTGAGGCGTGACAAATCTAATGCCTACACTACGCATATTATACACTGTCTTATGCTAGCATTTCTACTCTGATTACAGCATCTACAGTCACCAAATCTTCAGACAGACCTAGATCTCTACCCCTGACTGACATCACGAACCAACAGAGCATTCTGGTGTACTGCCCCCCTGCCACAAACCCACCTGTCCAGAGTCAAGGCCCTTCAACATCAACTGCCGCCTCTGCTAGTCAGCCAAATGACGACATACCCAAAACACTGCAAGACTACCTCGATGAGTTGACTGAACGCGCTGCCTCCGTCCCTACCCCGTCGTTAGATCCTGAGACGATGAAGTTTTTTCAAGATACAGGTCGTCAGAGCCAGGAATTTCCCCACCTTAGTTTTGGTGATGAACTAGGTAATTCTTTTCACTTTTTCCCACCCACACAGCCAGAACCCTCTCTCCAAGTTGAGCAGTGGGATGTAAACGATTTTGCATTACATTTTGAAGAGTTGGTTGAACAACATGGTAGAGGTAAACCCCAGCCAGCAACCCCTTTGGAGGAAAACTCGAACTCTGTTGATGACGATGATAGTCAGGATGAGTTACAAGAAAAAATTCAGCAAAAAATTAACCAGAGGCAAACTCAAATAGGTGCGTTTACTGACCGTAGGGGTAGAGTCACCTATTACAATTATGACGTTTCAGACTTAGAATATGGCCCTACACCTGACACATTCACACTCCACTTAAAGGAAATTCTTAAAAAACAATCAAAAGCTTTTAAAATTAATGTCTCTCTGGGATTGATATTAATGAATAAAGAAACCGGTGAACTCAGATATTTTTCTCCAGGACCAAATCTGTTAAGTCATGACCGTCCCGTATTAATTCACGATAGCTCAACATTTGAGGCTTTTGTGGAAGATATGAGATCTCGTGATTTAAGTCAATGGGCAACTCTGAGTAGACCTAGCACAAAATATCAGGTGGTAAAAATTACAAATATCCTCTACGAGGTGACTCGTCTTTCACGGCTCATAGGTGGGAATACTGACCTCTCTAGTGAGGTATTCAAACCATTCTCGGTGAATATTACATTTACAACTTTTCTGAAAGATCTTTCAGTTAAAGAGAGCAAAAGGGTCTTTTTTAAAGATAATCTCTGTTTTTTTAGATGTTTAGCTAAAGCGTTTGGTCATAACCATAAAAAGTCAAATTTTGAGAAAGAGGTTTATAGGCTATTCCAGGAATATATGAGACGTAAGAGTCAACCACTTTTTACACAATTACATTCAACATTTAAAGGTGTTTGCCTAACAGATTTACCTGGTTTGGAAGAAATCTTTCAGATATCTATATTTGTGTATGATGTGTCAGATGTAGATAACCCTGAAAATATCGTCAAGTCTGAAACGGCATACCCTAAAAAAATGCACCTGGCCTTATTTCATAGCCATTTCATGTTGATCAATAATTTTCAAAACTTTGCTGGGAAATATGTGTGTGAGCAATGTCAGGGGGTTTACGATAGGATTGATAATTTTAAAAGACATCTCCGTAATTGTCCTGGTAGAGTGACAGCGTGCCGCTTAACGTTTGAAGGGCAAGCTTATCGTCCAAAACCAACTATATTTGAAGAATTGGAAGATATGTATGATATTGTTGTCCGGCACAACGATCGATTCCACCCCTATTATATGGTTTTCGACTTTGAGAGTGTACTAGGGACCCCACATCCCACAGAGAAGCGTGATAATACAGATAAGTTGTCCTACGATAGGGTGCACCGTCCAATATCGGTGGCTATAGCCTCTAACATCCAACCCTACACAGATTACAAATTCATACAAGACAATGACCCTGCCCAGCTTATTGATAAATTTGTTGAATATCTGTTGGAAGTATCTGAAGCTAGTGAAGAACTTCTAAGAATACGGTATGGGTGGGTTATTCAGGAACTCGAGCAGGTGTTGATAGAGTCAGAAATGTATGATGGATCAGTTCCTGTTAAAGACATATTAAAAATGATGGCCAGATTTGATAATTGGCTTTCTGCTACACCGGTGGTGGGTTTTAATTCAGCTGCTTACGACTTAAAGTTATGTAGGAAATATCTGATTCAAATTTTACACGAAATGGAGGGTGAAGAGCCGTTGGTTATCAAAAAGGGTGGTTCTTACACAGCTATCAAAACAAAACATTTGAAATTTGTGGATGTGATCAACTATCTAGCTCCCGGGTTTAGTTATGACCAATTTCTCAAAGCCTTTAAAGCCTCTCAGACCAAGGCTTTTTTCCCTTACGAATTCTTAGATGATCCAGCAAAATTGAAGATGGATCACTTACCCAGTCACGAGGAATTCTATAGCAGCCTTAAAGATACAAATATTACCGAGACTGAATATCGTTATTGTCAACAAATATGGAGTGAGAATAATATGACATCCATGCTTGATTTCTTAGAGTTTTATAACGCTAGAGATTGTGTGCCATTTGTCGAGGCTTTGGGGAATATGATTAAATTTTACAATGAAAAAGGTCTTGATCCATTCATAAACGCTGTATCTCTACCGGGGATTGTGGAACAGTATACCTATAAAACTTTACCACCCGACATATACTTTCGAAGTATGCAGACGGAAGATATCTATAATCTCTTCAGAAATAATATATGTGGGGGTCCCAGCATTGTATTTCACAGACACCACACAGCAGGAAAAACCAAATTGCGAGAGATAGAGTATGGTGAGGATGCTAAAACATGTCAAAAGATTGTGGGTTTTGATGCCAATAGTTTATACTTGTGGGCTATTGCTCAAGAGCTCCCGACAGGTCCCTACGTGATTCGAAATAGTGAAACAAATTTCAAACCTGAGTACATCTACAACGATGGCATAGCTACTGCGTACTTAGAGTATATTTCCGAAAAAAGGGGTGTTTATATTCAACACGCCTTAAACGGTGGGGAGAGAGTAGTAGATTACTGGAAATTAGATGGCTACGTACCATCAACAAAAGGCGTGATAGAAGTAAACGGTTGTTACTTTCACGGGTGTAGAAAATGTACAAATCATTCATCTCTCCACCCAACCATGAAAGGAAAGACGTTTGGGGATCTCTATTCTGCAACAGTTAAACGTAATTCCTACCTCAGAGCACGATTTACCGTGGTAGAGGAGTTTTGGGAGTGTGATATCATGAAAGATAGTCACTTTCAAGAATTTTTAAAACGTCATAGATATAACGAACGCAAATTCCAAACGTTAACCACAGATCAGATTTTAGCGAGGGTATTAAACGGCTCACTATTTGGATGTGTTGAGTGCGACATCCACGTCCCCTCACATTTAACACATAAATTTCATGAATTTTGTCCCATTTTTAAAACGGTTGATATTCCTTTCAGGTTGGTTGGAGAGCATATGAAAACCTACGCCAGACAGATGGGGATCAGTGAGAAATCGACTAAAAGTTTGGTGTCCTCAAACATAGGGGAACGTCAATTCATAGCCACACCTCTTCTACGATGGTATCTACAACACGGACTTGAAGTGAGTAAGGTATACAAAGTGGTCCAGTTTACACCCAGGAAAGCATTTGGTGACTTTGCAAAGGAAGTAAGCGCTGCAAGACTTGCAGGAGCTCGAGATCCTGATAAGGAGATATTAGCAAACACTTTCAAACTGTGGGGCAATTCGGCCTATGGTCGTACCGTAATGCGAAAAGATAAACACAATTCTATAAAGTATTCGGATGAGTCAAAAGTGGAAAACTACATCCTTAACCCGCTATTTAAAAGGGTGGAACTGCTGCAAGATGATTTCTATGAAGTTGAAATGATTAAATCTTCAAGTAAATTTGAATTGCCAATACAAATAGGGTTTTTTGTGTACCAATATGCTAAATTGAAGATGCTTGCTTTTTATCATGATTTTATTGATAAGTATGTAGATCGCAAAGATTACCAACTCATGTACATGGATACCGATTCAGGTTATTTTGCTTTCTCGGGTGATTGTATAGATGATATTGTAAAACCCGAGATGCGAGATGAATACTTGAAAATTAAACACGAGTGGCTACCTAGGGACGGTTGCCCAGAGCGTTCACTCATTGATAAGTACACTCCCGGACTCTTTAAAGTTGAATTTGTAGGTACCGAGATGATATGTCTCAACTCAAAAACCTACTTTTGCTCAAATGACGAGTCAGGAGCTGCAAAATATTCTTGCAAAGGGGTGTCAAAGAGGTTAAATAAAGTGAAGAAGGAGTTGTATGCCGAAGTTTTACGTACCCAAAAATCAAAAAGTGGTACAAATAAAGGCTTTCGTTTGGTAGATGGAAATATGTGGACCTATACACAAAAGCGAAGTGCCTTTACATACTACTATATCAAACGTGAGGTGTTAGAAGACGGGGTCAGCACAAGGCCTCTATGTATATAAATTACTTGTATCCATGCAACAGAGTGTAAGCTGTCTACACATACAATTCTATAATGTTTGGTATTGAATAGAGTAAAGAACGAGACGTGTGTAAGATTATTAGGATTTTATTGTAACATTTTTCAGAATACATGTTTTATGGTGAATAAAATAGATGAATAAAACAAACTTGGATTCCATTGTCTTTCATTGCAAACTAAGATCCTACAGTAAGCCAAAGAGATTTTGGTTTTTTAGTGCGAGGGGTTGCAGGGTATGGAGAGGTGCGAACTTTAATTTTCTTCTTCTTTCCTGCTTTTAATGCTGGTAACGCTATATCTCTGGTGGGGGTAAAAGCATTCTTTTCTACTGTCTGGTTGTCCATCTCTGATCCAGCAGGTTCTTTTTCACCATCTTTAAATGTTTTACTCAGTAAACCTCTAGGAACATTCATGTCACCTAATGCTTTAGAAAATATAGAGATACCCGTTGCCCCTCCTCGTACCTTTGGAACAACGGCACTTTTAACCAGATCTGCAATATGGGAACTTTTGATAATGTCTCCCTTATATATAATTTCTCCTTTATCGTTCCATTTTAGTAAGTCTGGCTGTTTCTCAATCAAACTTAATAAAGCCTCGCCCTTCCTTTTAAATTTTTGGGGTAGGGTTGTAAGGATATCTTCGTTTGGGTATAGTCGCGAGTCAGCCGCTTTAATAGAGATACTTCCTTCTGTGTTAGTGGGTGGTACCCCGTTTTGCTCCGGTGTTGTTTGGTGTGAAGAGAGATCCTTAAATGACTGCCCCCCTTTTTGTTGATGTGTCAAGAATTGTTGTAGCAACTTAGCATATTCAACCGATTTTTCATATTCGGTAAGATTTTTATCACGTAAAAGTTTTCCAATTTGCTCATCAAGATTGAAGCTTTTCACAGTGTCGTCGGGGAGTTTACTTTCTTCCATTTTTCGGAGCCTCGATAGGTCGTTTTCTGACACTAACATCATCTTTCTAGCCATAACTGAATCAGAGTAATAGAGTCGCCAGTTCTCGTAAGATAGGTCTCAACAGCAAACCTAAAAAGGCACCCCCTTTCTGAACAAGCAATTTACGTTTTGTGTTTAGCCCAGATCTTTTGTTGATTACTTTCTTGATAGTCTTTTTATGATGGGCAAGCTTTTTTTGTTCAGACGGGGTCAATCTTACAGATCCTTTTAAGATATTTAGGTGACAATCCTGGAGAGTTCTTAAAATATCGTCACTAGCTCCTTCGATGAGTGCCGGGATATGATTCGGTCTTGCTTTACACAAAATACGGAGGAACCCCTGACTCTTCCGCAGTCGTCGGGACATGACAATGAAATGACCAGTTTTCTTGTTCTACAGATTTTATATATCCCGCTCTCTATTCACAAATACATATGGGGTTTCTTGCGGCAGTAGGCCGGTTCTGAGTCGATATGGTTCTAAACAGTTTGGTTTACAGTCGAATATCAAGTAACCATATGGTAACGCTGTAGCCTGAGTAAAGGCAGACTTGATAAATTGTGATTGCCCCGGAAACATCTGCGATCCTAATCTTGTGACCTGACCTCTGTCCCTAGGGTTCGTGAAGCATATAGTGTAGTGCGAATTCAAACACATGGTTCTATTAGCCGCACTTCTCTGATACAAGTTTTGTGTCAGAAAAATTACGGTCAGATTAGCATGATGGGACGAAACCGTAAATAAATTTGTAATTCTTGAATCTTTTCCTACTTGATCTAACAAATCATCTAAAATGATAAGATTGTTTTCGTTAGGGTTGAAAAAATCTGGATCTCCTATATCGTTTGGAAGCCCTGTAACTAGAGTTAAATTTGGAATGTTTTTCTCCAATTCTTTATGAAGTGGTTGGGAGTGACCATGACTCCAGATAATTCTATCAAACTTAGTTGAAAACACATGCTCCTGAGTCTGGAGACATTTTGAAATCAACCAACTCTTGCCACATTGCGAAGGACCAGCAACATAAATAGTGCAGGGGTGTTGGAAACGTGTATCCATATCGATGGTGTGACAGCGGCATAGGTCTTATTTAAAATGGGGCGAATGTGAGCTACATCTCTTATTTATTGGTTCTGTAAAAAAACAAAAAAACACAAGATAACACTGAAAACTCATTTCTCGAATCAATTTTATTTCTACTCGATAATACATAACAAGACACTTCAATGTAATTTCAATATCTTTTTAGATGGTCTGGCCGATTGACCAAAACCAGTATCACCAACTGGGTGTCTCGATTGCTTCAACAGGTGTTTAACATAAGTAGACACCAACTTGTCATTCTGCGCAACATCTTTACTAAAAACTTTTAAGACTTCTTCAAATGTAAGACCTCTAGCTCTAGACGAGACAAAGAAAATGCAGAATGGACCACACACCGAGGATAGGGTATCTTGCAGTTGGACTTTTGAGTACAAATATGACACAGAGTGACGTTTTAAGAAATAACGAAAAGTTTCTGCATAGAATTCGGGTGGAAAGCCATAACTATCAAAAAATTCCCCCTTCCTTTCGGCTGTAAAATACATACAAACCCAATGTTCTCCAGGGGAATCTGCTTTGTCTGTGTTAGCCACTAAGCAGCACGGATATTTCAATTTTACAGGTAATAGATCAGATGGATATACACCAGCAAAAATATCAGAAACAAATGGATCAATGGCTAAAATGTTTTGGATCTGTGAGGTATTCATCATTTACATGTAGTCTAGTAAGACAGCTCGATTCTTGTTTATCTCAACCACAGCATCAAACTCTGCATACACTATCACCGTAACCGACTCGGGTAAGGCTTTAGCAAAGTGGAGATCCAGCTTCACGGTGCCTGTATTTTTTATGTTAAAGTGAGTGCCGTCGGAGTGATCCGGGGAAAGATTCAAACAGGTTAGAAAATTCCCTTTGGGGTAGTCCTCCCTCGAAAGATTTCCTTCGTTCCTGTTCAGGCGTCCAGTGTTGGCAAATAGTGTGGTGTAACCTCTTATGTACTGGTCTTTATCAAAATTAAAAGTGAGTGGTTGCGACGGAATGGTTCTACCGTTGAGCGATACAGCCATGTAGCTTGTATCAAAATGTGCAAACTCGAAAGGATTCGTTTCTTTATTACCGGCAAAAGCTTTGTTGCTTACGAGACCAACAATTAGACGACGGGGTAGATAACCTATGAATAAGTTATCTTTGCTGCTGGTTAGACTACCGCTGGGTATGGTATATGCTGTGACCTGGCTCCGACGTAAAGAATACTTGGCAGGCGTTTTTTCCAGTGCTTGGGCATGTCCTAGCACCACGGGAGGGGCTACGCTTACACTCTTGACGTACAAAAATGCCTCTTGGATGGTTATTTTAAGTTCGGGGGACCCTGCAGAAGTCATAAGTACAAAATCATCTCTCGCCCTGGTAAGTCTTAGTTTCAGATTAACCCCGGGAAGAAGTAATTTGTGTTGAAAGAAGAAATTACAGTGAGGTCTTCCTATCAACTCCACAGATGCCCCGTTTTTGATGAGATTAAACCGTTTCTTAGCTCCTTCATTCTCTCCTGCAGGATCGGCCACGTTAAATTTCCCGGCGGAATCCAAATACCACCCAGAACCGGTCAGTTGACTAGTTTGTGCCGCCTCGTCGTAATTAAGCAATGTCTCAATGTATGATTTATAACCATAAGTAGATATGGAGGGGTCTATTATTCTATCGTTAAGAAAAATGTCCGCCTGGGCGAAAAGAGTGTGCAGTAGGTTATTTGCAGTGGTACTCTTCGCCGCCTCGTCAATACCGCTCCCGTCCCTTTTGGTAACTTTACATTTGATGTACAGTCGAGTTGATGACACGTCTAAATATTTATCACTCGAGCCGGCGTAAAAGAACTCAATGGGTCCAGCTGTCAGATCTGTTGTTGTTGAACTTAATTCTATATCAGAGGTATCTGTAATGACTGTCTGTGTTGGCTCCACTGTAAATAGATCCAACTCCTCTTTAAGGCTTGGTGGTGATTTTTCGTGCACAAGTTCCATGTTGTTGGCCAGCTTAGAAAGCGTCGGGTCGTTGCACTATACGTCTTTTCTTGACAGCTGTCGTTCGCAAAGTGGCGGGTGGAGTGGTTCTCTTTTTCCTTTTATGTCCAGTTTTCATACCATTTCCCAACACTTTTTTGAACACATCCAGACCCACAGCTTTACCGGTGGCTAATCCTCGACTCTTCACGGCTCTACCTAAATGTTGTCCAGATAAAACATCTCCCACAACGTTTCTACCCATCTTGATCGCGTGGGGAGCGGCAATACCTAGTCCTGCCTTGATGAGCGGTACCGCCCCTCTTATCAGACTTGAGAAGAAACCACCCAAACCACCCCCTCTCTGTACGCGTAGACCTCTAAATTTTGATATCCCGCTCCCGGCTTGATCCAAATAGTAAGCTGTGTGAGGGTCGTGAGATGTCTTGCCCTTCATAATGAAACTTTCAAAGTGTGGAAAGATCTTTATATCTGACGAAGTGTAGTTTCGCAATCAATTTCCCGCTCTGGAATGACAGCTGTTGTCCGTTGCTGTAGCTTATATCTATTTCAATGTCTTCAAATTCAGATGAGGCAACCGGTAGATAATGGACATTTTGGAAATTTTCAGATACAGCTTCCCCATACCCACCCCGAAGAGGGAGAATTCTCAAGAGTGGGGTTAAAACATCTCCAACTAAAACCGGTGAGGCTATATTTGAATAGACATACATAGATTGTCTACCCCCTGTCAAATCGGCAGGGTACGGTCCAGTCGTCGTTTCCGAAATTATTTTTTCAGCTGGAAACCCTAAGATAGTAGCCAATTCTTCCGGAAAATAAATTGAAGCACCCTCTAAGACTCTGAATGTGAACTTCTGAGAAATGTTATCGTAGGAGCATTGAACGCGATCGTGAAAATCTGTACCGCTACCTTCAATGTCGTTGTTTATGGCTTGAGCTATATCAAAAGGGTCAGACCAACGCCCCGACCGCAGGGTTCCGTTGCGGTAAAATTTTTCCCCAAACTCGTTAAGGTCGTAATAGAAAAAACCGTTCTCCACATTATAAACGGTATTAATATAATCAATCTGGCTGAGTCCTACATACCAGTCACCACCGCTTAACTTTACACGTTGTGGAAGGCGTATTCTAAAATTGCTGGCTTTGTTATCAGGGAAAATGTCTATGCAGGCATTGCTAGGCAAGACCATGTAAAATGATCGTTCTTTTTCCATGGTGAACTGGCATCAAAATGAAACGTTTTTGGGTGGTAGTGTCGTTTTATTCGGGGATGTTCAGATCTCACGCAATTGATTTTATGTCAGTGTCTTTCACCCAGGAATTAAATTTCTTAGGATACCCCACCCATTTTACAAGGCTGTATCTCACCCCTCTAAGCTTTTTTTTCTTAAGCACCTTTTCAATTTTATAAAAGCTGTCTGGAGATTTCTGAACTTTAGTCATTTCCCAGGGGTAAAATGTCCCAGCAATAGCCTCACTGAGCATATCTTCAATTCTGTACACGGGGATGGGTCTGCGTGGAACGAGTTCGGTCACTTTAAAAACCTCCTCTGTCCAGTTTGGGTAGTAGCCCTTCTCAAACAACGCTTTATCTTTCGATATTCTAACAGTATCCCCCACTTTAAATTTGGGTAGTTTATCCGGTTTGACTGTCCACTTATTTGTACCCCAAGTACCACCGTACAGTTTACTCCATACCAGGTCCTCATTTTCTTTATTCACTCCAGATGGTGTGGTCCCTATAGACCGATGATACGAATTATTAATAGACTTCACAATAGCTTGAAGGTTATCTATATATCTAAGGGTGTTCTTTTCAGTCATGTATCTATACAGACGTGTTTTAAGTGTCCGTTGAACACGCTCTACAACAACAGCTTTGTGGGAATTATTCTCTGTCACATAGAAACCAACTCCTTCCCGCTTTAAAAAGTTTTGGACAGATTTATTCAAAAATTCACTTCCTTTATCTGTTTGAAAAAGCTTGGGTTTCCCAGCATCTCTAAATATTATTCTAAGGGCCTTAAGTGTAGACTGACCAGTTTTGGATTTCATGGGCTGAACATAAAGACATTTGCTAAATACATCAATAACACAGCATAACCAATTCACACCGTTGTTAAAGTTTGATAAGCTGGACACGTCACTGAGATCCCCTTGATACACGTGTCTTATACCCCTAACCACCACTCTATTGCGAGGAAATTTCTTAATGGCAGATTTGTGGGTGGTGTATGAATCTTGTTGCTGCAACCATTTCCTTATACGACGTACCCCTATTTTGTGCAACCCATCCTTGAGGACTTGCCTATGTAACTCTTTGATACCACCATAGGCTGAGGGATTCTTGGTATCTGTATAGAGCTTATGCAAGTAGGAGGCCTCCTCAACCGACAATGAAGTACCTCTTCTGTTCTCCATAATGCTGATAAAGAAATGAGAGGTCCTTTGTAGTACCCAGGGCTTTTATGACTATCCCACCCATTAGCTTTTAAGTTATGCAATTTCTAGGTGTGCTGCTAACCATGTGGGGTTAACAGTGCACATTTGACGCAGGGACACCAGACAAGAAACATGACCTATTCCAGTCTCTTCATGCTACTCCTTATACATTCAAGTATAGGTATACCCATCTGCACTATCTGTAGATGTCAGGTTCTACTTCAACTCATTGATTGCAGAAATTTAGACTTGTTGGGGATGCCTGACTTCACCCAAGAAGACGGTCAGCTATATAGATTCCTGGATATCAGAGGAAATCCAAACCTATGCTTCAAACCCATTCCTACATGGTTTAGGAGAGTTGACAAAGATGATTGTCCTGAAGGTATGTATTGTTTACTTTCTTCATGAATAGCTCTTTAATTGAAAAGGGTGATGATGTAATGAATGTAGCGATGGAATAATTCATTTAAGTTGAATTTCTTATAAGTGAACAAATGTACTAATACCTATTTCCTCTCTACATACAGGACCAGCACATTCACCCACCCCCAGCAGTACCACCACTTCCCAAGATGTCACTGAAACCAGCGCCCAATTCACCTCTGGTCAAACCCAAACAAGGAATTATCCATCTACAAAATCATCCCAGCCAACAGATTCTACACCATCAAGTATTCAAACTACTTCTAGCTCTACCATGGATATACAAACTTCCCTCACTACCAGAGGCACAACCAAGGATATGTTCAGAGAAAACATTACAACCCAACCACCCTCATCTTTGACAACTTCAGGAAACTTTACAACCAATGAACTAACCAAGATTGTGACAACTACAAACATTCTAGGTTTGAATGGATCTACCTCAACAGAAATGACCACCCCTCATGATCAGATTGTAAAAACTTCCAAGAGTACCCTAACAATAGCCAGTCCCAATATAGCTACAAAATTGGATGAACTTCTTACCCCAATATTGACAGGGATATTTATTGTTGCCCTATTCATAGGCCTCACTATTGCTGTATTAGTGTGGAAGAAATGCAGGTTCACTGTAGACCCCATACCTTATGATATACCCTTAAATGTTGTGGATGGGTCTGAAAGTAGTGAAATTATATACGAACGGTCAACCACCCTGTGAAAAGATAGGGACATGTATGACATACAACATTCTTTTTTTTTTTTAAATATCATATTTATTGTTTCTAAGTACAAATACAAATTATTAATACAGTTGCAGTAGAATAGTGTTACAATAATAATAATAATATCATTTGATATCACACCCTCTCTCCATATAAACACACTCAAAGGTGCATTACACTCCATTATCAAGGATATATTGATATCCATAGTGTTCAAAAGTCAGTTGATATCTATATCTATATATCTATAGCGTTCATGCACGTGAGATCCAGCGGGTCTCAAAGAGGGCGTGCTCCCTCACCACCTGTTTGAAGGTGTTATTATATAGACTGTACTGACCGCTGGTGGTGTAATAAAACTTTTCATCATCTGTGAGAGGACATTTTGTGGCCTCGAGGACCTTGTCCTCCCACACGCTCCAGACATGTCCAGAGCTAATACGATTTTTGGCCGAGTCGAAGTACTGGCAGACGGCTTCTACCCACGGTTCTGTAATACAGGAGTGCTCTGCGGGGCTGATGCTCGGCGTCATGTGTCTCGCCAGATCAAACACATCGATGGGGTGACATCCGAAGCAGTTCTCCTGGCTGAGGAGTCCTGAAGACAAAAATAAAAGAATTGTTAAGTTCACTGATCGTTACTATACAGGAAAGCATGATAAATGTCCCAAATATTGTTTGCAAGATGTGGATTTCTTTCGCACACATCTTCCGTAAACCATTTAACAACTTTAAGATGGGACTGTGTTACACGACCACCATTAAAGTAGTGTGTCAATATATTTCTATAACTTTGGGTGTTATGAACAACACCCAGACAAAAGTCCCAATCTGAAGAAAGCTGTATATCATTTTTAACTGTTTTATAGATATGATTATACATGGAGAATAGTGCTAGTAAAGAAATCATGCTTTCAATGAGGTGTACACTATAATAATGATTATTTTTTCTTATGTAGATAGATTAGGAGAAATAATATGGGATTGTTCAATATTTATAACCTAACCTGAAATTTCAATAAAGAGCTATACACCAAACCCGAACTGTTTTATTGTTACCTACACAATGTAAACATGAAAATTGTACTTACTTATGTGCTCGCAGACGACATCCACAAATGCCTTGGTCAGCAACGCCTCCACCGTCATGTATCGAACCCTGGTGTGCAGAACCTGCGAGGAGTTCGGTGTTGGTTGCGGCCAGGTAGCGGTTAAATCAGCCAAGTCGTTGCTGTAATACGCCGGCGGAGTAGTCCCGTTGGTTGAAGGCGGACTGTATACAGGGCTGTACACAGGATTGTACCCACGAGGTGCTGCAGGTGTTTGGTTTGACGTCGATGTGGATGGTTTTGGTGATGGAGGCGCTGCTGTCGATGTCGATGGCCTAGGGGACGGTGGCGGTGGTGGCGGTGATGGGGACGCTGGACTCCTCTCCCAGCATGGCGATCTCGTGGCTGGAGAAGCTGGATTGCTGAGATAGCTTGGCGAAGGAGGTGGTGATGGGGACGCAGGACTCCTCTCGTCACATGGCGATCTCGTGGCTGCAGAAGCTGGATTGCTGAGATATCTTGGCGAAGGAGGTGGTGAAGGTGAAGCTGGCGTGTCAGCAATCACCCTGTTCCTTCTCTCTGAGGGGATAGAGAAGGGTAAAGCCCTCCTCGCCTTACTATTGGACCTAGACTTAGGTGTAGGTCCGTTCAGTGGTTCCAGCATCTTAAAATTATCACCCTCATCATCCGATATGGCAATTGTATCGGCGGATGCTTGCCCATCCTCATCTATGATTATGGGAAGCTCCTCCTCATCAACAATAATGATGGTTTGGTTTGCTTTGGATTTCATGATGACTGGCATAGTGGTATGCATCCGGTGGATAAGTAAAACTGGGGGTTTACCTCTATATAACCCCCAAATTCTTTAGATCAGCACACATTCCCATTGGCTACACGAACCCTTGGGTGGCTGCATGATGACACCCACATCCACTACACTGAAGGAGATAAGTTGATAAAACAGTTGTGGCTTCATTTTGTCAACGTGAGTTGGCAGCGGGATTAAATCTGCCAGGAATTAATTAGCCTCACAGTAAATGCTAAGATGAAATGAATGAGATTCTTTCACTACATGATTGGGAAATAAAACCAAAGTAGTTTTAAGTGTTTCCAAATGGATATATAAATATATATATATATATATATATAAATATGTATATAAAGAGAGACAGATAATTTTATTATTTTTTTTTTTTTTAATTAACACCAAGATTGACACTCATACATCTAGGTAAAGATTGTAGATTGTTAGTATAGGCTGTGGTGGAAATTTCACCTTACAGTTATTTAGAAGGAGTTATTGACAAGTTTCTTCCATTTGATGGAAGCTCAGGCACCAGGGTGCCCGGTCTGTAAGAACAACAACTGTACTTCCTGTCTGTGTGGATTGGACACCGGACAAGTTGAGTGGCCGTCGTGGTACAGGTATACAGTTCTTCGTATAGCATTTCGTGGGGCACTGATATTGCATTTGCACCTTGCACCCTCACGGCTCCACAATATCAGCATTAGCACCCCACTTAACTAACAGCCAAACAACCCTTTAACAGGAATTCGGGCACGACTCGGCGATGCCGTTTTGCACAGAGAGCTCAAACAGAACCTGTCAGAAATTACAAGAGAGGCATGTTTATTTATATTACTTAGTGTATATGGCAAAAACAAGCGGGAGAGCATCACCTCACTGACTGGAGAGCATCATTCAAACGTAGAGAAGAGCATCACCCCGACAGTAAGAGCGCATCATCCCAACATGTGGGGAGAGCCATATACTTTACCATAAATGTGGGGGGGATGTGACCCGGAGAGTTAAAAAGTAAATACATATAATGATGCTACCCACCTTAAACCTTACCTAAAACGTTCCCCTAGTCTCTATCTGAAAGCTAGAGTACAAGTCACAATAACATTCTCAATCTCCAATTAAAGCATAAATACAGCAATAACATCTAAGGTTGACAGTCGTCAACCCTAGATAAAATACACTCCAATTAAAGCATAAATACAGCAATAACATCTAAGGCTGACAGTCGTCAACCCTAGATAAAATACAATAAAATGTACAAGTCTCTGCCCGTATGAAAAATATACATGTGCACTATACACAAGTACCCACAAACCCCTGACTTAAAAACAAAACAAAACAAAAAAATAAAAAATAAACTTTTTTTTTTTAAAATATGAAATATGATTTATGAATATGTACATGTGCACTATACACAAGTACCCACAAACCCCTGACTTCAAAAACAAAACAAAACAAAAAAATAATTTTTTTTTAAAAAAAAATATGAAATATGATTTATGAATATGTACATGTGCACTATACACAATACCCACAAACCCCCGGTTTAAAAAACAATATTTATTTCCATAACAAACATGCTCATGTGGAGAAGGGAAAGATGGCTAGACATATACAAGTGCCCCACTATCTGATAGCCTAGGGGTCAGGTTACACACACACACATCCATAAAGCACCGGTGCCCTATGGGTTCACCATAGCTAATTAAGGGGATTATGATACATCCCACTTGCACACCCATACCCAAACAATCAAGTTCACCTGAAGGTTCAAGTCATTAAAGGATTAAAGTTACTATGTCAAGTTCATTGGGCATACCCCAAATGAACAGGGTTCAGATCTATATACTTAATACTCTACCCAAATAGACAGGGTTCAAACCCTAAATAGCTTAAGGTTCATAGTGAGGGAGGGTGGGCGCAGGATTAAGTTCATTCCCTCATTAAGAGGATTAAGGTGAACTCTATGTATACACCAGACAGGTTGCATACACACACCCCCACACAAACCCAAACAAACCTTACTGATACTAATTAGGTCAAGGTTCACAGTCAGTGAACCCTGCCTTGATGACAAACCCAGGTGAACACAGATGAACCCATCAATAAATACACCCCATACAGTTCGGTTCCCTTGACCAATCAAAATCAACCTCGCCGAACTGAACCGAGTACCCCCGAACCGTGATCGAACCGTGGATTATGGGTTCGGGTTGCATTAACCAATCAGAGTGCACAGAATGTAGGTGCGAACCCAAAACACCCCCGGTTGGACCACCAATCCACCTCACGCACATACTACTGGGGTTAAATTGACTTCCATTCTTATGACACTAGAACATCTGGGAGGATTTGCCTGAAAAGTGAATTGTTACTGCATGTAATATAATGTATTTAATTGAGAATTATGAGAATTGAGAAAATGCCAGTGACTTGGAATTATGCAATGGGATTTTGGGAGGTACTCAAGTTTCCTCAAACACTAACAACTGGCTAGACATGATTTAGCCTACATATGCCAGAAAACGTGAGTCAGAAATTGTACTAGCTGGTTTAAACCAGACGTGTTGATTTAAAAGGTGTTATTTACTAGTATATAGTGAGTGGTTCCATCAGCATCCCTTGCACAGTATGCATCAGAAACTCTGGCCGCCTGTCCATACAGAGATCTGATACCAAGTGTTTTAGGAGAAAGCAAAATATGAGACACGATTAAGGGTGTATTGTGCGTTGCTGGTGTTTAAAGCCTCCAGAAATATACCTCTCATACATGGTAATTTTAGCAATCATTATACAGAAAGGATTTTAATGGGTAGATGTATAAACCATTCTTTTCACATGGTCATGGTTCCATCAACTTTTATGTTTAGCTATACATCCTCTAACTTTATAGTCTGACAAGATACTTTTTACTAACTAAACAGTTGCACGAGAGACAGTCACTCTACTGGAAATGAGCTCTTGGAAAGTCCTAGTTTGTGTGTGTGTGTGTATATATATATATATATATATATATATATATATATATATATATATATATATATATATATATATATATATATATATATATATATATATATATATATATATATATATATATACAAACTAGTTCATTTATGAATATATATAAATAGATAGATAGATAGATAGGAATAGATAGAGATATAGATAGTTATGGATAGGTAGATAGAAATTGACCAATCAGCTCCTGGTATCAGAATGGAGCTGAGGGTATATATATATATGTTACAGTAAGACTGT
>OZ012693.1:1490191-1495191 GCA_963942565.1 Maea johnstoni
CTACCAAAACCTATTTGTAAATAGGAATTAACTGATATGATTTTTTCAATATTTCTTTACCTGGAATTTGACCACTTTCTGTAGAATGACTGATATATATATATATATATATATATATATATATATATATATATATATATATATATATATATATATATATATATATATATATATACACACAAATATATATAAATTACTTACAATAGCATTATTTACAATTGTTGAGGAGTTATTAGAACCAAATTGGGAATATTAGATTTATTCTGTATTTTTGTTTAACAAAACACATACAAATCATCTGTCAAGATACTTGCATATTTCTGAATTATAAATGTATCAGTGTATCCTTAACTTAAAAACACAAAATAGAGAGCTTGCGATGTGTAGCTATGGCCTGTCTAACCTTAATTCTACTTTAATTTATTTGCAGTGCACTTAAGAGAGAAAAAGTACAAACTGACATGTTTTGATCGAGTTTACCAAAGCGAAACTGTATTTGCTATGTTTGTTACAGTGGACAAGCAGAACAATAAACACACATTCTTTAAACAAGCTAAAGAAAGTTTTTTTTCACTGACTGTTGATAGTGTATTCATGCCAACTTCAAGTAGTTTGTACAACAGACATCGTCGTCTGCATCTACATTGTCTGATACCTTCGATAATAACTTTGGGATAAATAATCACCCTACAAAATATTTGATGTAGATATGTTGCGAGTGTTGATATTTCCTATTATATCTCGCCTCAGTTGTCAGGTCGTTTTGGTCAATGTAGACCTGGATTGGATGGCGATCTACATGTAGATTGTACTCCTACAATAGTACAATTCTGTAGGAGATGGATGGATATGTGGCATGGTAATAGATTTCAATATTATCCTTAGCACGTATCTATACTTAAAATCCACTGAAATAGACTGGAAAGTCAGTCTATAAGACCCCCAACAAAGCCACTTTAGCATCCCACTCAGGTGGGCCAGTTAGCCCTTGCCCTAACGATCGTAAATATATTTGGTTTGAAATTGTGAGACATATCATTCAGATTTTATGTAGAATAAACTATAAGGGTCCACTTTCATTCAAATATGTCAAAACAACTCAGTTTAGAATGTTAACTCCCAGCCAGCAATACAGCACAATAATGAATGTTTAGGTCAATTACTCTGGATACATAGGATGTTTGCCCTTATCCTTACCCTCCATACTCTTCGCCATTTTCAGTTATGTTCTTACATCGCTCTTTTGATCTTTTGTTTTGTTTTATAAAGCATCATATAGATATCACTCAGAATAAAATAAATACAATGCATTTCGATGAATGCAATACATGACAATGAAATGCACCACAGTACTATACAATGCAATAAAGTATCACAGCCATTGGAAACAGTCATCTCGGTCTTTGCGGTTAAGCCAGGATACTGAACGATAATCCGAAAAGGGATACGAACCCAGTAGGTTAAGGAGCCCCCTGGAAATAAGTATTATCAGAGGATGACAGGGATCACTTTCTTCAGCTTGCAATAAGTCACGATCGAGAGGTCACCTGTTTCAAGAGGCCAGTCCGGTAGGTACCAGGCGGAAATACAGTACAGACATTTAATTCCTATAACAGTCGACCGGACCAGTGCCTGGTTGTACAATCACCCATGGATAACAATAAAACAAGTAACGAATCAAAGCTACGTTCAGTTGCGAGGTCATTCATGCATCCATGCCCAGGAAACTGGGTGGCAATCGGGCGTGTGGTCATATATTAAGCCCAGGCATTTGGTGCAGGAATTAAACGTCGGCACTGTGCACATCATATTACACCAGTTGCTCTGCAAAACCATTCCCTATTTGTCCTGTCAGTAGCATGTTCCATTTGTTATGCCTGGTCCTTTGAAATGGCCACCGTGGAAACCCAGCCCACTGAGGAGGGAGGGAGATGGGGAGATGGGAAGGGCAGGGGAAGGGGTACACACGGAGGGGACGACGGAGCGAGAGTCTACCCCTCTATGGTGACAGCTCTGAGCCTCAGTGAGTGCTGTCACACTGACAGGTTGCCTGGAAGCCAGCCAAAGCAACGTGAGAGCAGAGAGCAATGTGCGTATTTTGATTGTAACCTGAGCAGGAGGTGTTTGTGAGTGCGTGAGGGGGAAGGGGGAGGGGCGTCCCGCAGTTGGGTAAGTAATACATCAGTCGTCCATGCATGTAATTGCTGTGAGAAAGCCACCTCAACATTACTACTCACCGAAGTCTGCGCGACAGTAATTGTCCACGATCGCTTCTAACGTCTCAGGCTCCTTGCACGGCCCGCAGCTTGTGTCCTCTGGAAAGACAAATCACAACATTTCAATTGCAAAAATCCATTGCAGAAAAGAATTTTGGAAACAAACTCATTTACAATAACAGACAATCACAAAAATATATTGTAGGAAAAAGAATTCTGCCAACAGAAAAGTCATTTACAATAATATACAATCACAATAATCTATTGTAAATATGATTTGCAAACAAAAAAGTCATTTACAGTAATACGCAATCACAAAAGTCTATTGTAGAAAAAATGGAAAACAGTAATAGACAGAAGGATAGACTATTTCACATTAATGACGTAAAAAGGGTATTGTACCGTCAACTGTGAATTCAATTCAGAGATAATGTAGAGTTTTATGCAAATATGGGTATATGTATATGAGGAGCTCAAAAACTCGTACAACTATTTACTTTTTTGTGATATGTCTTGTGAGCTATTTGTTGTTGAATTGATGATGATGTGATCATCTATTATTTATGAAAGGTTTGCTTTATGTTCTATGTCATATAAAAAGGAGAAAATAGCAATTTGTGAAGTTAAAAACACAACCTTTCAATCACATAAACGTCTACTGCATTCGATTGAGAGAACGTTAATACAGTGGAAGGGCCTCCTCAGAACAAAAGGTAGAATACCATGTGTGCTATCTGGATCAGGTCTCCAAGTGCACATAGTACTAATTGTATTGTATTGTTTATTGACCACAACGACACGTCATGAAAGTACATATACAAATGAATATGATATAAAGGACATCATTGTAACTTGAAAACTCGAAAACTTTATTATAACAAATCTATATAAATTATACGTGAGAAAAATGTGACACACTGTGAATCAATATTGGTACTCCAATTCAGGACATTAATCAAATCTAGTACTCTACAATACATTCCGTCGCAACAAACAATGAACTAGTACCCTACATGTTTTATGAGTGTGTGTCTTTGTAGATTCGTATTTCTGTACGGCGCCTAATTTATTGTGTTTTTCTAGATCCAATATTATGATTTTGTATCCCAGAGATAAGGCCAACAAACACTACTACTACCCCTTCGCATCAAACAATTTACTGTTTTCCTAGGTAATAAAATAATGAATGACTTTGTTTAAAATGATGACGACGACAACGGCAATAATAATAATAATAATAATAATAATAACAATAACAATAATAATAATGATAATAATAATAATAATAATAATAATAAATAATAATAAAAATAATGGTTAAAATGATACTATAATAATAATAATAATAATAATAATAATAATAATAATAATAATAATAATAATAATAATCTTTATTTAAAGAGGGTAACTCAGTCCAATGGTAAGGATCTTCCCTGAGGCCCTCTGGCATGTTTACATTAGTAGCCCGAGGGCCCCAGAGTTACAAAGTAGTACGGTACAATGCTTTTAGGTATCTAGACTTGAAGGAAGGTAGTGATGGTGCACATCTGATTGCTTCAGTTAAGCCATTCCAAACTTTGGGTCCTGAGTATGAGATGCATTTTTGGCCAATTGATTTATTACATTTTGGAAGAGGTAGTAGTGAGGAGGTTGCATTTCGAGTACCATAGCTGTGGTTTTCTTGTGTAAAAGAGAAAAGTTTGTTTATATAATGGGGGTTTAACTCAGTAAGGCTTTTGTACACAGTAACCGCCTGATGGTATTCCATATATTTAGGGAAAGGGAGCCATTTAAGCTTTTTGAATAGATCAGAAGATGGAATTGACAAATCGGCATCTATTATTAAGCGGGCTGCCCGCTTTTGTAATTTAGTTATCCTGTTTTGTTGATTTGCCGGACAGTTTCCCCACACTGAACAACAGTAATCTAGGTGTGGTAAAATATAGCAGTTATAAAATAACAACCTCTCCTTAACTGGGAGGTTCTTTTTTATTTCTTTTAAACTATGCAGGTTGAAAATGATCTTTTTGCAGGTTTTATCCACCTGTTCAGTCCAGCATAAGGATTCATCAATTGTAACCCCAAGAACCTTTTCACTTTGTGTGTTTTCTAAATAATCGTATTCAATTCTGATTTTAAGGATACTTTCTAAATTCATTCATTTCTGTCTTGTGCACAGAAGCATATATTTTGTTTTAGTTTTGTCGATAAACATTTTGTTTTTTGTGCACCAGTCTGTAACTTTCTTCAAGTCAAAATAATAATGATCATAATAATAATAATAACAACAACAACAATAGTAATAATGATAATAACACTAATAATGATACTAACAATAATGATAATAATAATGATAATAATAATAAAAATAAAACATAATACTAGTAAATAGATAATAAACATGAACCAGTCAGAGGTTCGCGTTTCCTCTCTTATTTCGCAGATTCGCTAAAATATAAATTCACGCGAGCCTTTTGTGTTCTATAGAATCTTATGGCAAGTTACTTGTAGACCTGTGCTACTAATATGTGGAGTTGTCTTCAGGCAGGCTGCTGCCTGGGGAGCTAGGTGGTGATACTAGTTTATTTAGGCAGACAGCTTGAGTGACTTGTGCGGCATGGTTTAAACAAACAAACGGGCCGTAGGGCGTGAGGCGAGGAGGAGGCAGAGAAATCAGCCGCGAAAACTAACACTACAATCTGGCCAAGTGACTAGAGGCTCTGCTAGGTGATAATACAGCGACTCTAGAGGCATACACTCGCCAGCCTCCGCCGCAACCCAATA
>OZ012693.1:1500191-1502691 GCA_963942565.1 Maea johnstoni
ATGTATGGCATAGCATAGTATAGCATAGCATAGTATAATATATAATGGTATGATATAGTATATAAAGGTATGGTATAGTATAGTAAAGTATACTACAGTACAGGGACTTTATGGTGTCCAAAATCTCTGATTGAAAAAGTAAAAATCATTACACTGATTATGTACATTAACAAATAAAGTAAAGATATGCTTAATTCTTCAAGAAATATCTTAGTTATTATTTTGAAGTTAAACTTTTTAGAAATTTAACTTGGAATAAGTATTTATTAAAAAACACATCAGGTATTCTTCATAACCAGGGAGTCCAAAATACACCCAGACACCCTGCCGGCTAAGACCCTGCTACAGTATAGTATACACGTTTTTCCATGTGCCTAATGAGCATGCTCATGAGCCAGTGTTCAGAGGTCAATCTGTAACAACATTACACCGGCTGCAGTCTTTAACACTGGGATAGATAGAGATATTAGTCAAAAAGGGATTATAAAGGGAGATCTTGGGGGAGTCATGAAAACCCTACAATCAACACCAGTTATTCACTCAATAACCCGATGCTGTTAATGTCAACCTCTTTCATGGATGTAAATGCCCCGTACTCTAATGATGAAAGGATGAATGGGCCGGCCTTATTACACTTGTGTCCATCAAACCTTTCGTGTACATACACTGGTAAAGATTGAAACACAAGACCATTGTTTGGCGAACCACACCTGGACCATGCAATCTTCTATTTCACCACAGGACTTCAATCTCTCAACTTGACCACATCTAACTAGGTAAAATGCATCATGTTGCACCGAAATGAAAATGCAGATATGGACTAAATGAAGTTCAAGATGTGGACAGAACCAACTTTAAAAGCTTATCTAAGGGAACATTATTTATGAGATTTTGGTAGGCAGTGCACACCCTGAGCTACCTGTAATTATAAGTCAAAAAAAATGTGAAGGAACACTGGCTGCTGAATATTGTTCACCTCTTCGAGCTGGTGACATACATTTACCTCATCGAAAAGTGTGAACTAAAAGGCTGGATAAGGGATGATGAAGGTATAAAGAAGTGGCCTCATAGAAGAATAGTTGATTGAAGTGACTCCGTAGTCAAAATAGGAACAGACATTAAAACCACTAAACTATGTAAAAGGATACTTAGTGATTACGAAGAACAGATGGTATGCAGCTCTTTTCCCTCCTGATGGCTCTTCCAACTAAGTTATCACTCAACCAGTGATCAGTCGCCTGCTATATCATAAGCAATGCACATTATGCCCGATATCCATGATGAACCACATGCGTGGGTGTGTATCAACAAGAATAATGGGATGATACATAGAGGCCACCTCACCTGTAGTGCTGGTTAAGTATTTTAACTTATCAAGATAATTATAATAATAATGATAATAATAATAATAATGCAATGTTGATATTGACATCAGAACTACTGGAGATGACACTTGTTACAGATTGACCTTTGACCTTGGCCACTCATTAAACAGTTGCAAAACATGTATAGTATAGCATTGTATTGTATGTTATGATTTGGTATAGTATAGTATGATATAGTATGGTATGGTATAGTTTAGGAAAGAATGCACCCAGCCTACTCTAAGTTCACCCCAAGCTACCTTCCCCTGCTTCTCCTGCAGGGCTGCAGACGTCCCGCCCTGACTAAGTGACATGTTATGGCTGCTGCCCTAACACTCTCAGGCTGTATCACTTGTCATGTCATGTTGCATGATAATCTAATTGAGTTAATGTGAACCCGAGACACCACAAGATAATGGAGGGAGGCAGCACCACAACCACTATTAGCAGCAGCAACAGTAGTAGTAGTAACATTAGTAGAAGTAAAAGAAGAAGACAAAGTAGTAGTAGTAGTAGTAGTTACTACAGCATGTGTTGTTATTGTAGTAGTAGTAGTAAGTGTTAGTATAGTATGTGTTGTTATTATAGTAGTAGTAGTAGTAGTAGTAGTAGTAGTAGTAAAAGAAGTAGTAATAGAACTAGCAACAGTATCAATAGTAGTTGTTGTTATTGCAGTAGTAGTAATAGTAGTAGTAGTAGTAGTAGTAGTAGTAGTAGTAGTAGTAGTAGTAGTAAAAGAAGTAGTAACAGAACTAGCAATAATAGTTGTTGTTAGTGCAGTAGTAGTAGTAGTAGTAGTAGTAGTAGTAGTAGTAGTAGTAGTAGAAGAACAAGCTGCGGCAGCAATAGTAGTATTTGTAGCAGCAATAGTAGTAGTTGTTATTGTAATAGTATGTTGGTTCTCATGCCATCCATTCTATAGTAATCTCAGCCAATCAACAACTGAGGGAAGTAGTTGGCTTTGTTTATACAGTGAAACCTCTGGCATGTGAATATCTTGGGGCCAGAGCAAAGTGTCCAGATTTGTTAGTGTTTACATCTCAGCAGTGAGAACATTTGCAGCTTTCAGTAACTTTCCTGCCACTCTGCTGGCCTGATGATTTATGGGGAGAAGTCTAAGGGGATATTTCTAACCC
>OZ012693.1:1505191-1530191 GCA_963942565.1 Maea johnstoni
CAACGTTCGGAGGGTTTAGTTTGAAAGGGCGTGCTGCCAGAGGTAGCTTACCTACTAAAAACAAAAATTCGAACATAGACCGCATGAAGAACTTTTCTGTTCTGTGTCGTATGATTTAATTATTATTCTAGTTCTGAAGGAAAAGATAATATAAGGAAGTCAACATTGTTGAGTTTGGAAAAAAAGAAATGATTGCCCAAACCTACTAGAAATGTGCCTTTCTTTACTTTAGCCAAATCTGATGATAACTTAGATGAATAACTTAGCTCAAGGCAATCCTGACATTTTAAAGTTGATTGAATCCCGTTAATGTTTATATTGAAAAATGTACGTATGACTCATCTAATCTGTGTGCCACCCTAGCAGTATGAGATCCCACCGTCTACACCAATAATTGCTCGAGCAAGACTTGGCAGACATGACTTTGTAGTCGACTTTTTTCTTTTGTGAAATGAGGGTGATTGAGGAAGGGGGATGGCTGATATAGGATTGCCTATGAATAGCAAGTGAACATTGGACACACGGTTGAGTGGCGCGCGGTGCATGTCGGGATTGTGGGGGATCCACAGGTAGGCATTAAACGATCAAGCACGCACCGTCGCCCCCTGTTTGGCGTGAGAGGGGTAGGAGTCGACATGCAACCCCCCGGAGACCACAGTCAATGGCTAGAGACGGGGACATATGCCTGGCTAGCCGACAGAACCCAGGCGAACACCACACAATGAAAGAGAAAACCAACAGGAAGTGGAGGTGTATAAGTCGTCTATACCCTGCAGTTTAAACACACAGGGATCCATCAGAAAATATCCCCAGGGGCGACATGTACAGTAATCGATTATCCTAAATATATGGCGTATCAATAGCATTTGGGGAAATAGAATTGCACGTCAAGTAAAGCTTCTCCAAATAGATGCGGCTAAATACATGGAATGCACTGGTTAATTCTGTGCACAAGTCGTCTACATCATGTGAGTTCCAAAATATGAATATATTTGAAATGCTATTGAGCTGCATAGACCATCATCTAATTGTATTCAGCATACTGTGCGAATAGCATTGGTTAAATTGAAATTCCATAAACAGTTCGTCAACTGGATGCGATTTTAATGCGATCTACTCAATAACAATGTGGTCACGAGGCGTCAATATGTGGGTTTCCATATAAAGTTATGTACGCAATACTAATATATATATATATATATATATATATATATATATATATATATATATATATATATATATATATATATAATATATATATATATATATATATATATATATATATATATATATATATATATATATATATATATATATATATATATATATATATATATATATATATATATATATTCTGAAAAACATATGGATGTCTCAGATAAGAAAAACCAATATGAGGAATGCGAGTATATCTCAAGTAGTCATTCTATGACGCAATGCTTTTCATTAAACCTGTGGGTCTAGTGAAAACATTCAAGGCAGGGTTGTCGAAAAACACCAGTCAGCTGAATACAATACGAAGTAGTTATAGAGAAGTAAAATCGTGTATACATGTTATAATAAACTCATAACTTGGTTAACAGAAATTGGAAACTACTAGGGAGTTATATTTTTACAGTATATCCACTTCATTTTCGTAGGTCAGCAAAGATACAATCGATGCAATATGATGGGTTTTTTTCTCGTTTGTTTTATGATAGTTTCACTATAATCAGATATGCATCGTCCAAAAGATATATCGTAATAACAAGGATACACTATCATGTTATAAAATTGATAATATACTTACTCTAAATATACTGACTCTAAAATCTAAATTAATCTGTATGGATAGCCAATAGGTAACACAATATAAAGACTGGTGTTTCTAAAAGACCCAAAGATTATCATTACAGAATATGATGCAAGCGTCCATCACTAAGTCATCATCATCAGATCATGTCTACTAATCCAACAAAGGGAACCTGTGCACTAACAGGAAAATAAAAAAACACACCTGTTTTACGGAAAGTTGAAAAGGTGAACTTGGGGGCTAACAGGAACATCTAAAAAATCTGTTTTGAGGGAAATTAAGAAAGTTAACTTTGGAGCCAACAGGAAAATTAGGAAACATCTGTTTTACAGAGAATCAAAAAGTGAACTTGGGGGCCAACAGTAAAATAAAAACATCTGCTTTAGAGCATAATAAAAAAGTTAACTTTGGGGTCAGGGGAATTCTTGTACAGCTCACTATCGGAGAGAGAGAGAGAGAGAGAGAGAGAGAGAGAGAGAGAGAGAGAGAGAGAGAGAGAGAGAGAGAGAGAGAGAGAGAGAAAGAAAGAAAGAAAGAAAGAGAGAGAGAGAGAGAGAGAGAGAGAGAGAGAGAGAGAGAGAGAGAGAGAGAGAGAGAGAGAGAGAGAGAGTGGCGTGACCTAATGTCTCATGGCTACTTCATGGCAGTAGGTATCCTAGCAAAGCATCAAGTCTTGATCTATGGTGCTTTCAAATATAACATATAAAAATCAAGCCTTAAGTAACAAAAGATTGATGAGGTTATTGGTTAGGGCTTGACCAAAATTTCTCCTTCAAATGCTTTTCAGCAAAAGTGCAATACGTTAGACCACTCCGCTATAGAGGCAACCCCAGCATTAAAAGTAAGTTTTGTATTCGTGGCATAGCTGTACTTATTAAAAATGTTGTGTCATTACTGATTAAACATTTTCTGCCTACGTGTGCACATGTAACATTATCGGGACACTGGACCACCTCTTACAACATCCGGTTCTTCCAACTTTCTATCGCTGCCGCACTATGTGCATGCTTTCAGACGCCAAACGAGCTTCTTCTGAGAAACATGTGAATGAAAAATGTTATCCAAAAAGATAAGCTACCCTCCTCTTTCCTATAATTCGCAAAAGACTTTACATATTGCTGGGACGAATGTCTAATTAAGGCAACTCTCACTTGTGCGGATAATTAATAGTTACTATGTAGTTTTGTTGTTATGTTATTTTTGATTAAGTTCATTTTTTATATTTGTATACTTTTATATCCTTGTGGATCGGCCAATAAAGATACGTATACTATCAAAATAGTATGTGAATCACTGCTTTATCTCGAAATATGTTAAGACATATGATAGAGTGTCATGGTGTAGTGCCTGTAAAAGGGTGGCATATTTCCGGCAGATGATAAACAGTATGTCGTACGTTCCAAATGAAAAAAGGTTCTTATTCTTAACTTCATCAATGTGCGTTAAGAAGATGAACATGGTTTCACGGTGAGAGAATGTTGCTTAGGCACGTACCCTTATATGCCAGAGAGAGAACCAGGGTACAACATTCCAATTTTTGAACTGGGAGTTTGTTTAAAAGGAAGGGATTCGCTTGAGTCAAAACCGAAGAAAAGTATCATTTTAAAAGTAAAATACTTCTTAACTTTCACACATATATATTAGCTCAAACACACCGATATTCGCACCTCCCCCCCCCCCAGAAAAAAAGAAATGTTCATAATTGAATACGAAGATTTCTAGAATCCTACATATCGAAGTGTAGTCAGATGTTCGATTACGGTAGTAGTAGTAGTAGTAGTAGTAGTAGTAGTAGTAGTAGTAGTAGTAGTAGTAGTAGTAGTAGTAGTAGAAGTAGTAGTAGTAGTAGTAGTAGGTTTTTGGGCACATAGGCAGTAAAAAACATGGGACCAAGAGGTAAGAGTAATCAAAGTTCAACATCTCATACGTCAAGCATTAAGGGCTGGGACAACCTAGCATCATGTGCACTAAAGAAGGTATTAGAACAAACTGCATGGAATTGCCGTTAAATGTATCTCCTCCATAAACAGTTTTCATGCCGGTTTTTTAAATTTTGCCTTTTTAGGTTTCTCTATTAATTCATATTATTTGTTGGTGATAAGGGTAGAGGTTTCAACATTACACGACAATATAACAATAGTCCGAATCATTTCTTTCTAACATTCGACCTGTATTCCATCTATCTATCTATGTTATGTTACTGTTTTTTGATTTCTCATATACTATGTATTGATATATTTCGTCCTTTGACGGACAGTCAATAAACATACAAATACAATTCACGATGTATTAGCTACATATTGGCCTCCAAATTGTGTTCACATATGAGATGTTCTCATTGGCAGGTTTACTGCCCTGGTCAGGGGCTGGCCGCACGCCTCTGGTCAAGCAGGGGTTAATCAATCACGCCGGAGTGTTGAGCATTGCAATTAGAAGGCAATGAGGGTGGGTGCTGGCATGTGCTTGAGAGTCTGAGAGGTGCTCAAGTGACGGGCGGCGGCAGGTGCCTGACTCACTGACAACCCACCAACACACAAAACACAAACCAAACTGCTGCTGACCAGTAGCAAGGCTGACCACAGGCTACCTAAGTGCTTCTGTATCCACAGTAAACTCAGGTGCCACTAACTCTTCTCACACCAAACTGCTGACCAGCAGGGCTGACCAGTAGCAGGGCTGACCAGAGGCTCTTAACAGCTTGTGTTTCCACAGTAAACTGACATGCTAGCTCTTCTCACTCCTACTGTTGGTTATGCGGATCACAATGCATCGCTTAATGTATTGACAGAGTCCTCGACCGTATACAAACACATTACTGTGGACAAGTGCAGCTGGCAGTCTGCTCTTTAAGTCCCTCAGGTTTTCATGGAACTTAGGTGACAGCTCATTTTGTACTCACTGCTACCAGTAGAGTAATCTAACAATATACAAACTTAACTGTGGCATACAGCTGACCATCTGCTCTTTAAGTCCCTCAGTTTTCCATGGAACCTAGGTGACAGATCAGTTTGTACGCACTGCTACCAAAATAATAATCTTACCAACAGTACGAGGATTACAGCTGACCGTATGCTCTTTCAACCTGTCAGTTTTTCATGGAACTGAGGTGACAGCTCATTTTGTACACACTACTACCAGTAGAATAATCGAAGTAACAGTATACAAACTTGACTGCTGACTACGGCTGGCCATGTGCTCTTTAAACTTGTCAGTTTTTCATGACAGCTCATTTATGTTCTACACACTACAGCAGAATAATCTAACGAACAGTTAACAGACGTAACTGCTGCCTACAGCTGGCCATATGCCCTTTAAACATCTCAGTTTTTCATATAAACTGTGTGACAGCTCATTTTGTATACAGTGCCGGCTATGCGGATCAAAAAGGGTTACCTTTAAAGGTAAAGTTAATAACTAACAGTATACAATATACATTTAGACGGCTGACCAGACCTGAAAATAAGCCCTTTAATGCTCCATTCTTTTCACAATGAACTGTCTACGAACAATGAACTAAACAAAATACACTGACATGTGAATAGGACCATAAACCTAATTGGAGTGTATACTGTATGATAGTGACATGTCTATGGAGAATAGAATTATTAAAACAACTGTCAGAGAACAGATTCCAAAACTAGATGTGCAGTATGTAATTCAGCATCAGCAGTAGTAAATAAGTTGACGTTAGAAAGTGTTATATCTTATATTTTCATTTGTAATGATTCAAAACATTTAAAGGTTTTAAATAGTGTTTGCATGATTTACTTCTTTTCTTAAAATATATATAGTCGTTTCCTTCATTTTTTCCCTTTAGTTTGATTTACTTTCCCCGTTTAGTTGTAATACTAGGCTACGCTCTTATGATCTTATATTCAAAAGAAGTACGACTTATTTATAAAATAAGAGCTTTCAAGCGACACAGACTCACAAACCTTGTCGTTCATAAAAAGAAAGATGAATTTGAAGCCACTAGCTGACATCTATTATTGACTACTATTAGGGTTTCTCCTACTCGCCCAGTTGTTTCGCTATAATCCCTTGTCATGATTTCATCTGCATAGGCAGAGGTATGATTTCCAAAAATAAAAAAGAACTAACCAGCCAAATACATTATTATTATCTTTTGACATTTTGTGGAAAAAATGCCCGCGACATGTGAGCATGTTGCCAATAGTAGCATTGTCTGCTATTCAATAATAATAATAATAATAATAATAATAATAATAATAATAATAATAATAATAATAATAATAATAATAATAATGATAGTAATAATGATAATGATAACAATAATAATAATAATAATAATAATAATAATGATAATGATGATGATGATACTACTACTACTACTACTACTACTACTACTACTACTACTACTACTACTACTACTATTAATAATAATAATAATAGAAATGATAAAAAAATAATAATAATAATAAAAATGATAATAATAAAAACGACAATAATAATAATGATGATAATAATAATAATGATAACAATAATAATAATAATAATAATAATAATAATAATAATAATAATAATAATAATAATAATAATAATAATAATACTAATAATAAAAATAATAACAATAATAGTAATAATAATAATAATAATAATAATAATAATAATAATATTAATAATAATAATAATAATAATAAAAGTAATAATAGCAATAATGACAATGATATGAGAATAATCATGAGAATAATAATGAGAATAATAATGGCAGTGATAATAATAATAATAATAATAATAATAATAATAATAATAATAATAATAATAATAATAATAATAATAATAATGATAATAATAATGATAACAACAAAAACAATAACCACATAATTCACAGGTAGACAATGTATTGGTATAAGTATCTCACCTTGCTTTCCTCCGCCTATCTGCGCGGCGATGCAGAGATCGTTGTCCTCGGGGAACTTGTCGCAGCGCAGCATCTCCGGCCACGGGTAGCCGTACTTCTTCATCCTCATCTCGCAGCCCGCCTTGACGGCGAAACACAGCGAGCGGCACGGCCAGATCGGCGTGTCCAGGCACACGGGCGAGAAGAGCGAGCAGAGGAAGAGTCGGGTGTTGGGGTGGCACCGTATCCCCAGCAGAGGCACCCACGACTTGGACTGCTGTGTCATCTCGCCGACCGTGTCGTGGTCCAGGAGATTTGGGAGCCGCATCTGGCTGTATCCTATGCCCTGACACAGTGACATGTTCTGAGGGATGTCTATACACTTGGGCTGGTGGAGCCGGCCGGCGACCATGGCCCAGGCCGAGTCAGAGCCGATATTCCACGACGCCGCGTCAGACATGAACGTCGACGACGCGGACGACGATGATGATGAGGACGAGACGAGGATGAGGAGGAGGAGGGAGAATGTCCAGTAATCCATGGTGATGTGGGCTGCTGCTGACACAGGTACAGTGGCGACAACCTCAGCGAAGAGACGTATAGGTTTGCCAAGTGCTCAGGCGCGACCAGTTTTCCCCAGTAATGATGAGGATGGTAACAACGACGATGTGCGCTCTCAGAGGATGACGACGACGATGATGATGACGAGTAGTGAAGATAACGATGAAGAAGATCCAGTATAATCAAGCTAGCGCTGGGTACAGTTTCGAGGTGTCCAGATAGCTAGCTGGCCGAGCGGCGACCACTCTCTCTCACCCTACTACCCTGTACTAGTATCAGAGTTGGACTGAGTGGTGGCGCAGCGCTCACGCACTGATATGAGGCGGAGAGCTAGCTTGCTGGCAGGCAGGCAGGGAGAGTGCGGCGTGAAGCCAGGCGGGTATTTAAGAGGCGTCACAGCTCTCGCCAGCCGGGTCAGACTACGTCGACTGGAGGGTCTCGCTACCTCACTCCACTGATGCCCCCCGACGACGACGGCTGTCAATCATCCAGCGAGCTGTCAATCACTGGGGTGTCGGTCTAACAGCTGCTGGTGGGTCCGGAGTACTACTAGTGCTGCTGCTCAAACGATCTGTGTTATGAGAGCTACTGTATAACGCGGCGTACGCGATAACACTTATAACACTGGCTGCGCAAGCACATCGTATCAGACCGAATTACCATTTTCGTCACAGTCTGGGTATTCCTACACACCCTCTGCATCCTATAACTCGTGCATGAGGGATACCCTAATGTGCCCAAAAACTAGTCAAACATTCTGAGAATATTCGAAAAAATAACGTTAAATGCAACATACATTTAAAATAACTTTTAATCGAAAATACTTTGAAAACTGCCCATTTAGAAATAACGCGTAAGATACCACTCTAATCACGAATGTCGATCTATTCATCTAAGCTTAAATCAATTTCTGATCGTGAATTAATTAACAACTTTATTAACTAGTTGAAACAAATTGAAACATTTTAAATTCTTCCAAAGATAGGGAGATCGACCTATGTTCGATACTTCTCCTTCATTTCATTCAATAAATCCTTTTATTAGAAAGTTCTCACTAAAGTATTCAGACGGTCTCTGTCTGCAAAAGGCATGTATGGGTTAACGTGTCATCCACACCAGAGTCGTCTGGTATAGAATGAAGGCAGACGATTTCGCGGTGGTTCCTGCAGATAATTGATAATCGATGCAAACAATATCTGGAAATCAGACGAGTAGGTCTGGCGAGGAGCCCAGTCCTGGATTGGCATCGTCTACTTCTTCATCCCCCAACGTCACTTCGTCCCTGACCATCGGGAGCGAGCCAACAGGCTGATAACTTTATTAAGCAATATATATATATATATATACATATATATATATATATATATATATATATATATATATATATATATATATATATATTTATATATATATATATATATATATATTTATATATATATATATACATATATATATATATATATATATATATATATATATATATATATATATATAAATATATATATATATATATATATATATATATTTATATATATATACATATATACATATATATATATATATATATATATATATATATATATATATATATATATATATATATATATATATATATATATATATATATATATATATGTATATATATATATATATATATATATATATATATTATTGACTGTAACAGGTGCAAAATCAATAGACAACAGAATTAACAGCATATTCTGTTCACACTTTGTAGATTCAATATCGTACGGCGCTATTAGTTACGCCCTGTTGGAAAGTGGAATCCGGCCTGATATCCAACCGAAGTCATCCAGATCTCACGAGGCGGAGCCGAGTGTGATGTGGATGACTGAGGGCGGATAGCAGGCCGGAGTCCACTTTCCAACAGGGCGTAACGAATTTATCACCTGCTCTTTCATGCTAAGTGAAAAGAACAAATACATCTCAATGAGCCTATAGCCTGTAGCCTGTAGGGCCAGTAGGGCCTCAACCAGAGAGCCAGCGCAGACTCCCTGCCGCTAATTTGACAGTGAAGCATGGGAGGAAATCAACAAAAAACAATCCATATCTGTTCTGACTAGTCTTATCTTGAACGCCCATGCAATTCTACCGATATTCATACTCTTGTCAGTCAACTACGACTAAAAATGAAGCTGAGGCGACGAACTGAATAAGCACGTGCTTTTGGCCATTTTTCACACAATGCCCTTGCGCACCGCTGGAGGTCAGAACGAGGCTGGTGACCTCTAGGGTGTCAGAGTGGTGATATCAAATTAACGGCTCCAGATCTAACACCTATTGACCAATCAGCATCAAGAATCATAGCAGAGAAGGTGATAAAATTCAATACTACCGCTTGAACCACCATCTTAATTGATGTGGACAGCAATCTGACCACTAGAGGCCACCAGCCTTGATCTGGCCTCCAAAGATGTATTTGTCCTTTTTTCTTACCATAAAAGAGCAGGCGATAAATTCGTTACGCCCTGTTGAAAACTGTGGTCCGGCCTGCTATCCACCCTCAGTCATCCATGAGGGTGGACAGCAGGCCGGACCGCAGTATCCAACAGGGCGTAACTAATAACATTGTTAGGATCCCAATACAGGATGCATATTGGGCTACTGCCATTGGCAGTTGTCAAAACAATTTTAGAATCTCAATTCAGTTCAGTACAACAAAGAAATTGACCAATCAGCTGCTAGAATGAGAGTGGAGCTGATGATGAAATGCTACAAAATGCTCACTGATAGACGAAATTCAGTAGTCTAAAAATCTATGCATGGATGAATGTTCAATTGGGTGGGGAAAATGCGCTGGCCTGGCAGAACGTGCCTAGCAAGTGCACATTTTACAAGCAGGTTGGCCGGATCGCTATATAAACGTGAGGCGTGGTAGCTACCGTACAACTGAAACACTCCATAGGAACTTTTGTAGAAAAGCAGGGCTTGGCAATCCTATTTTATACGTTCTATTTCATTGCACTATAACCTGTTAAAATCAATCTAGGAACAGACTGAGAAACAATGAAATCATTGTTCATCGCCTAGAACCCACTATGTCACGTTTCTAGTACTTTCTTTGGTACCCGTCAATGCAGAGAGAAATGCCAACAGAAGTTCCTGTCAGAAAAGAGGAAATTCCTTCAGTAAGGAACAAGGTGGACAATTTTCGCCCTTCACAAGTCACTGGGAACATACTCACGTCCCTATAGCCGCAGCCAATACTAAGTACTTATAGCAGAGCCAAGTGCACCGTACCTGCTGGCGGCGCACAATGCACTGGACCGCTCTAGCGTTGGGGAATCCCCATTGCTACCATGAAGTCGAGTTGTGTTGCATCAGTGGCTATTGTCTGGTCTGGCCTATGTCAGTGCAATGACTCATAGGACTGGTACGAATTCATTGATTTAGGCATAGACGGTTATCCCAGTTGGCTTTACAAAAGTGAAATATCGTTTATCTTTGGAATATCTACATCTTCACGTTCGATGCCACATAATACAACGTGAATAATCAGATGTTAGTGGCGCGGGAAATTGTCTAATCCCAAGTAACTGGCAACATTCCCACATACATGCCCCAAGCTGGGTTCGAGCCTGGGTAGTGGTGGGAGACAGAGAGTAGTCGGTGGCAACACCTTAGACCACTCGGCCATCAGGGCAGGCCCTCAGTGGTGACAGACAGAGAGTAGTCGGTGGCAACACCTTAGACCACTCGGCCATCAGGGCAGGCCCTCAGTGGTGACAGACAGAGAGCAGTCATTGACAATGCCTGCGATCACTCGGCTAGCGGGGCAGGCCCTCAGTGGTGAGAGACAGCTAGCAGTCAGTGGCAACGCCTTAGACCACTCGGCCATAAGGACATTCTCTCAGTGGTGGGACACAGCTAGCAATCAGTGGCAACACCTTAGACCACTCGGCCATAAGGACAGTCTCTCAGTGGTGGGAGACAGCTAGCAGTCAGTGGCAACACCTTAGACCATATTGCCATCGGGGCAGGCCCTCAGTGGTGGGAGACAGAGAGCAGTCAGTGACAATGCCTTAGATCACTCAGCTAGCGGGGCAGGCCCTCAGTGGTGGGAGACAGAGAGTAGTCGGCGACAATGCCTTAGATCACTCAGCTAGCGGGGCAGGCCCTCAGTGGTGGGAGACAGAGAGCAGTCAGTGACAATGCCTTAGATCACTCAGCTAGCGGGGCAGGCCCTCAGTGGTGGGAGACAGAGAGTAGTCGGTGACAATGCCTTAGATCACTCAGCTAGCGGGGCTGGCCCTCAGTGGTGGGAGACAGAGAGCAGTCAGTGACAATGCCTTAGATCACTCAGCTAGCAGGCTAACCACCAACTTATCTCTAGTCACTTAAAACTATCTCACATGCCGAAAAGGGGAGTTTGAACCGGAACATTGTGAAATGATGAGACAGCGCTAGAGGGCGGGCAGCGTGTAATGCAGTCTATACAGTCAATCAATACCCTGCTATAGGGTGCCGGCAACGTTAGGGTCGTACAATGCCAGACTAGTGAAAATATTTCCCCAGGGGTGGGGATAGTGTCATTCAGTGCAAAACCATCCATAGGCAGCGATTAGATAGAAGGATAGTGAAAATATTGCCCCAGGGGCGGGGACAGTGTCATTTAGTGCAAAACCATCCATAGGCAGCAATTAGATAGCAGGATAGTGTGGATATTGCCCTATGGGGTGGGGACAGTGTTAGTCAGTGCACACACATCCGCGATTGGATGCAAGGATAGTGAAAATAATGCCCTGTGGGGTGGGGCAGTGTCAACTAGTGCATCTATAGACTGTGATGCAATACCAGGAGCGTGCTTCTAAGTAAAAGTTCTGACTGATGCTAACCCTGTAGACCATGGGCTACTGGGGTAAACCCTCCCCCCCCCCCCTAGGGAATTTTCGGGACCTATATTTTTAGAAACCTAGGTGCCTGAGCTGCCAGAATCAGGTTGTCTAAGATCTGGCCAGTGGTGGGTGTGGCCGGTAGGCCCTGTCAAAGTCTGCTACCTCAGCCTCGGACTGTGAAAAATCACAAAATACTAAATCTATCACAGAATCAATTATAAGAACCCTAGCTACAACAAATTGTGTATGACAATTCTAAATACCACTGGCAGAATTATTAAAAAGAGACATTTGGGTTAGGTGCGATAATTCTGGAGAAAATCAGTGTTTTTGATGGAAAAACTTCGCTTTTTTGCAGTTTTTTTGAAAGTTTTCACAAACTTTAAGTTTTTAGTAGTCAAATGAGTACAAAACCACCCCATATTATATACCTAAATTACAAGCAACCTCTTATCTGCATAATAAAACAAAGATGAGCTCTATTGGTTGTTCGAGCGTGATTTTACAGGACTTTCTTTTCCTCTACCCCTATGTTGAAAAAATAACCGAAAAATAGCATAAAATACTAAAAAATATTTTTTTAAATCCAAGATGTTCCTTTAACACATGTTTGGTACTGGAAATAGTTTGAAAATGACAAAGACTGATTGGGCTGAAAAAAATGGATTGCCCAGTTGCCCGGGACAACCAAATTTTACCAAAATTTGCTAAAAATCCAGTTTTAGGCTAGAAATCAGAGTTTGAATAACAATATGACTACTGAAAAGGTCTTTAAAGCTATTATGTGAGACTGCAGGTGTTCTATAGTTGAAAATAGTCATAGCTGGATACTTATCAATTGTTTTATTTCAGTTCAACCCTATTTAGAAGGTAATCTGGAAGGCCAAAGGTCTCAAAATGTAGTTATGCTACATTAATTGAAGTAAGTCAATGCCGGTGTGTGGTTTTCACATGGTCAGAAGATCAGGATAGACTGCTGTTGGGCCTTAACCTACTGGGGCTTATCAACCTGCTTTAAATCTAAATTATAGTGTTAGAAGTCAAGTAATTTTGAGAAAGTGACCCTATGTGCAATATCAGACCTCTTTTGTGACATGATGCCGTTTTCCTGTTGTTTGCATTCTTCTTGTTTAATGATTTTGACCACTGGACATATGTGAGGGAGCCCCATCCATTATCAGAAGGAAAGCATAGGACAGTTTTGTGCCATAAATCGTAACTGTAACTCACAAAGACCAACACACCTTGTTAACAGGGAACATTCAAACCATAATACCTGATTATCAAACACACTCAATAGTTCCTCTAATATGCCTGAATAGACAACAATGGACACCTGTATCCCCCCCCTACCCCCCATACTAGCTATTTGAGGTGAACAAACAGCCTTTAGGTTGGCGTGAAGCATTCAAACTGCATTGTCTGAATATCAAGCTGTACCAAAAATTGAACTCAACGCAACCCTCCTAAGAAGCATAAAGATGGATACCTGTATCTTATCCCTTCTCTCTTTTCCAGGGTTAACCCTACTAAGAGGTGTGATACCTGTATATAATCATATCTAATACCACCAATCCTTAAAAGCTGGGTATATATGCCTCATTCGAACCATTATCCATATCCCTAATCAGCTTGGTACCTTTATCTCATCCTAGCCATTGACCGGAATCCTAAAAAGTAATTATCATTACCTCATCCCTGCTATACCTGCTGGTATGGGTTTCAGGTACCAAATCTCTTGATTTTGAGGCTATAAGGTAGGATGGTATACAACTACAAAGCCTATTGTTGTATAGGGTAGTAGCGAGGATTAGATATCCTAAATGAGCTAATTTAGCAATGAGATACAGTTACCTAGCTATTAGTGTTATGGTATGAGATATAGTTACCTACCCTGTAAGGCTTGAGGGTAATAGCTGGTAAGAGAATCAAGTATGATGTATATATATATATATATATAGGGGTCCATACCGTTAAAATTATACGGTATGGTACGGGTACGGTATATTTTATACGGTTCCGGTATGCTAACGGTATCGATACTGGTTACTTTCTTTACATTGTCGATGTTTTCGAAATTCTGTCGCGCGCGTTAGTGCTTGGACAAGTGTGGTGGGGCTAGACTAGCACCATGTAAAATACATAGCGTGGCCCTCTCCACACTTTTCCAAGTTCTACTGTGCGCGTTAGTATCTATCGTGGTGCAGTTAAAATGGCGGCCGCCACTGGATGACGCGATCGTGATGTATTTTACCGCTGATCCCGCGTCTCTGCACTCTTTTCCGCCTTGCCTGCTATATCAGCAGCGAGGCATTTTATTCATTGTACCGGTAAAAAAGTACCGGCTACTATTTATACGGTTTATCAACGGTATTTTCGGGCTGGGTATCGGTACCCTCACGGTACGGGTATACCGGTGTGGACCCCTATATATATATATATATATATATATATATATATATTCACACACATTTAGGGTTATTGACACATTATTGACAGGGACAATTTACACCATAGTACCTGATTATCAAACACCCACAATATTTCCTCCAATAAGCCTGAATGGGCACTACGATGGACACCTCTATCCAGCCCTCCCCCCCCCCCCTCATACTGGCTAATTGTGGTAAACAAACAGCTAGTAGTTAGTTGGCAGAAAGATCCGATCCCAACTACTTCCCTCATCTCGTATCAGCTGAGTACATATATCTTATCCAAATTATTACCCTGATCCATATCCAGCTTGGTACCTGTATCATACCAGCAATTGGCCAGATTCCTGCCAGGTGAGAAGCAATACCTCATCTTAGCTATTACCCTGTACAGGCTGGGTACATGTATCTCTTCCATGCCACCACCATCGGCCCTAGTAAACACTCATCATAGCTATGAATCTATAATCCTGAGCTCCTATAGCTTGGCTACCTGTTTCTTATTCCACATATCATCCATATTCCTAATATGTATGATACCAGTATTCCATGCCATCCATTACCCTGATCCTTTATAGGCTTGGTAATACTATATGCCATTCCAACCATTGCCTCTAAATATCTGTAGACTGGGTACCTGCATCTCATCTGGGCTATTTGCAAGAGTCACCATAGCAGTATATCATCCTATTACCCTATAGGCTGGCTAACTGTCTTATCCTACTACCCTAAACTCTTAACCTGATACCTATCCTGTTTGATCCTGTATCTCATCCTAACTACTGCCCAAGACCTTTGTAGACTGGGTACCATGGATTGCGTATCTGTATCCTTACCCATTTCTACTCAGCAATTACCCTAAATCCTAATAAGTTAATCAGGAGCCTGTACGTCTTACATCTATATCCCCTCCCTGCTATTATCCCAATTCCTTTACTAAGGTTATATATGAGTATCTCATACCAGCTATAACTGCTAACTGCTCTCAGCCTCAAGAGTTTGGATACCTCCATCCCACCTTATACCAGATAGAACTATTACTTAACCTTAGTTGGCTGGGTATCTATGCCCAATTCTGGCTATTGTCCTAGCCCTAAAATGTAAGATACCTGTTTCCCTTACCAGCAATAATCCCCCCCCCCCCCCCACCCAGGATAACAGATGAGCACATTTACCTCATCAATATATTACCCTAAATCTTCATATATTACATACTTGATTCCAATACCAGCTATTACCCTCAAGCCTTACAGGATAAGTAATTATATCTCACATCATAACATTAATAGCTAGGTAACTATATCTCATAGCTAAAGTAGTTCATTTAGGACATCTTATCCTTGCTACTGCCCTATACAACAATAGGCTTTGTAGTTGTATACCATCCTACCTTATACCCTCAAGCTTAATAGGCTTGTTACCTGAAAACCATACTATCAGGTATAGCAGGGATGAGCTAATGACACTTACTTTTAAGGGTTCCACTCAATGGCTCAGATGAGATAAAGGTACCCAGCTGATCAGGGACATGGATAATGGTTTGAATGACTCTTGAGGTACATGTACGCAGCTTTTAGGGCTGTTGGTAGTAGATTGGAATAGATATGTAGGTATCACACCTCTCAGGGTTGAGGAAAACAGAGAAGGGATAGGATATGTGTTGAGGTCAACTTCTGATAAAGCTTGATATTCAGACAATGTAGTTTGAATGCTTCATGCCAACCTAAAGGCTGTTTGTTCACCTCAAATAGCCAGTATAGGAGGTGTCCATTTTTGTGCCCATTCAGGCATATTGGAGGAACTTTTGGGTGTGTTTGATAATCAGGTATTATGGTTTGAATGTTCCCTGTCAACAAGGTGTGTTGGTCTTTGTGAGTTACAGTTACGATTTATGGCACAAAACTGTCCTATGCTTTCCTTCTGATAATGGATGGGGCTCCCTCACATATATCCAGTGGTCAAAATCATTAAACAAGAAGAATGCAAACAACAGGAAAACAGCATCATGTCACAAAAGAGGTCTGATATTGCACATAGGGTCACTTTCTCAAAATTACTTGACTTCTAACACTATAATTTAGATTTAAAGCAGATTTTGGTAAAATTCAATAGTCCCAGGCAACTGGGCTACCAGGTTGATAAGCCCCAGTAGGTTAAGGCCCAACAGCAGTCTATCCTGATCTTCTGCCCATGTGAAAACCACACACCGGCATTGACTTACTTCAATTAATGTAGTATAACTACATTTTGAGACCTTTGGCCTTCCAGACTACCTTCTAAATAGGGTTGAACTGAAATAAAACAATTGATTAGTATCCAGCTATGACTATTTTCAACTATAGAACACCTACAGTCTCACATAATAGCTTTAAACACCTTTTCAGTAGTCATATTGTTATTCAAACTCTGCTTTCTAGCCTAAAACTGGATTTTTAGCAAATTTTGGTAAAATTTGGTTGTCCCGGGCAACTTGGCAATCCATTTTTTTCAGCCCAATCAGTCTTTGTCATTTTCAAACTATTTCCAGTACCAAACATGTGTTAAAGGAACATCTTGGATTTAAAAAAATATTTTTTAGTATTTTATGCTATTTTTCGGTTATTTTTTCAACATAGGGGTAGGGGAAAAGAAAGTCCTGTAAAATCACGCTCGAACAACCAATAGAGCTCATCCTTGTTTTATTATGCAGATAAGAGGTTGCTTGTAATTTAGGTATATAATATGGGGTGGTTTTGTACTCATTTGACTACTAAAAACTTAAGGTTTGTGAAAACTTTCAAAAAAACTGCAAAAAAGCGACGTTTTTCCATCAAAAACACTGATTTTCTCCAAAATTATCGCACCTAACCCAAATGTCTCTTTTTAATAATTCTGCCAGTGGTATTTAGAATTGTCATACACAATTTGGTGTAGCTAGGGTTCTTATAATTGATTCTGTGATAGATTTAGTATTTTGTGATTTTTCACAGTCCGAGGCTGAGGTAGCAGACTTTGACAGGGCCTACCGGCCACACCCACCACTGGCCAGATCTTAGACAACCTGATTCTGGCAGCTCAGGCACCTAGGTTTCTAAAAATATAGGTCCCGAAAATTCCCTAGGGGGGGGGGGGGGGGGGGGGGGAGGGTTTACCCCAGTAGCCCATGGTCTAATGCAGGTAATGTACCTCCAGAAATTGGCTCTATGCTACCTGTTGCAGTGACCTAGGAATAACGAATGCTTCTACGAAATACTGCAACAGTTATTGAAAGTGACTCAAACATGTTCGCAGGACGTGGGTTCTTGCCGGAAAAGTGTGCCCCAAGGATCGAGAAGGCGCAGGGATAGTGCCATATTTCTGCCACTATCCCCGCCACCTAATTCCGCCCCTTTAAACAGGGATACAGAAGACTAGTGCATTAGACCGCTAAGCTATGGAGAATGCGTTATTGAATAGTTCCTTAACCCTTCCAATGCTAAGGCTACTTTTGTCCAAAGCACAATGGCCAAAATAGTTTTGATAACCATCTAAACCCTGTCATGTAGGTATTCATTGGATAGCTCTCGCCGGGTACTTTCAGATGCATCATTTTGCATTGGTCAAATTAGCCACCACCAGCATAAGGGTCAATAGCTTCATTTTACGAAAACAGAATAATTCGAGATATATGTATCTCGACCGCATGACAAAATTATCAATACGTGTTTGTCTATATCCATATGGCGCCGAATTTACACCGTTATCCAAGTCCAGGCCAGTAAGAAACCACATGGGCTACTCTTTAAATTGGCAGTACTACTACTACTACTACTACTACTACTACTACTACTACTACTACTACTACTACTACTAACTAAACGAATGAGTAAAGCACGAAGGCATGATTAAATGGTGACTCTGGTTGGTTTCGCAATGAAAAGATGTAGCCTTTTTCCACAACTTTCCCACCGTTGTCGTGACAATGCAGAGTGAAGAGTAGTAGGCCTTTTCACGGCGGCACTGTCACTGAGCACCTAGTGAGTTGCTGTTGTTGTCGCGGGGTGGCCGAGTGCTTACGTGCCTTCCCCGCGCTGTCAATCACGTGTCGTCATGTGACGGGCGCGATTAGCTCAATCAGTTCCGCCCTGTGTAGAGTAGAGGGGTAGGAGGCTGGGCTGGCAGGCAAATTGGTGTGATTAGAGGGCGGACTTGTTAGCTGCTAATCGACTCACTGTGGCGATGACAATAACATGCCATTCTGTCCATCTCACCATCAGCGGGGCAGCCCCACGGCCGAGCCGACCGACGCTGGATCTAGCCAGCAATTCTAAGGTTCCTACGGATAATGTATTACCCACCTGCTGGGAATATGATTACCGGTAATGTAATCTAATGTTTATTGACCACAAACGTAGACATGCAATTACAAATACATAGAACAAACTGAGAGAGTGGTATCAACAAAAACAGATAATAATAGAAATAACAGAAAATAATACGAAAAAAAGTGGACAGAAACAACAATACTGAACAATATGTAAAACAGGGTTCTTCAGCATTGCACGAAATATCCCGCATACCACAGCAATTAGAAATTACTACGATCTCCTGCTAAGAGCGACCAGTCGTCTCTCCGGAGACGAGGAGAATTGTATGGCAGGTCCATGCAAAGAAACACTAGATATATGTGGCTTGCATAGTAAAGTGACCTATTTGTAATCTCTCTCTCTCTCTCTCTCTCTCTCTCTCTCTCTCTCTCGGACACACAGCCTTTGAATTGAAATTGTAATTCGATCATAACTTTCATAATCTTTTATAGGAGTCACAAGTTTTCGTTGTAACTGATGAAAAATCCTTATGTGCAGTTCTTGTATAGAGCTACTTGGTGTTTTCTCTTTTTTTTTTTATTATTTATTGATTTGACTCAAACCATGAGAACATGGGAAAAAGGTGAAAAACCTGTAACATGAGGTACAATTATTCTTGTGCTATTTTCAAAGTGTGTATCTAAGTAAAGATCCCAATTATCGCAGCAAAGGGTAAATATTATTGACTCAAACATGAGATATTGTGCAACAGGTGAAAAGCCTTTGAGTTGACTCAAACATGAGATATTGTGAAACAGGTGAAAAACCTTTGGGTCTGAATGTTATTATTTGCTACTTGATGGGATTTAATCATGAACTAATGTGAAACAGGTGAAAAACCCTAGAGCTAAAACTTAGGTTCGGGTTCACAATTAACGACTCAAACATGAGACATTGTGAAACAGGTGAAAAACCTTTGAGTCTGAATTTTCTGTTTATCCACCTGATGTTTGTGAGATAATGTGAGACATGCAATCACATCTGTTTGAGTAATGTACCCTCCAGGAGTAATTGTCAAAAGGGGGAAAACCTTTGAGGTATAATTTAATTTGATACAGCGCCTTGTTGTGCTTTTTTGTTTATTATTGTTGCTCCTATATGGACCTATTAAGAGTACTTGGATGCAGATTATCATGACAGATACTTTTTCTAGTTGTGTCTTCATTAATATTGGCAATACCTTCAAGTGACAGATTAATGATATAGTGGAACACTTTTATTATTGTCAGGGTTGCTCCTATAATGGACTATTAGTCCTATGAATGGTCAAATTTTCGGCAAGTACTTTCTCAGAATGACATTAAGACTCTGTTGCTTTATACGGTCAGTCTAATCCAATTATTTATACTCCTTCGAAATGACTTGACCATACTACAATAAAACTTAGAGTTTGAAAAACCATATTTCTCTCCTCATTATCATTCAATTTCAAATTACATAAGCTTTTTGGTCCTGATATTTATGACTTGAGACAGCAGCCTACACCTGGAGACATGACATTGTCTAAATGATATTTCCATTTGTTGATACTGTCTTACTTGTGTCCTTGTATACTCAGGCATTGATATAATGGTCCATTACATTATGCCTAATAGGTTTTGTGGATTTTGAATCATGATACAATTGTTAATTTTTCTTGAGTTTCTAATGGTCCAGCATATTATGACTGATGTGACTTGATGATTCGAAATATTATACCTGTATGTTGCTGATTCATATAATGAAACAATTGTGTTAAGGAATATTGACACCATTTCTGACTTTATTTTATAGTAACAATTTCTTATAGTAACATTTCTTTTAATAAGGCTTTCAAATCTCTTCAGTGTGAACAGGATGTAATTTCCAAAAACTATTACCCTGGTGCGTGAGTGGTTTGGCCGTAGTTTGGGCTCAGACAAACGTAACCTTTTTGTAAATTCTTTCAAAACTTTTACTTTCTTTTGTTTTCCCTTTATTAATACTTTTCTCTTCTTTAAACTTCAGCCTTTAGTATTCTAAATTTATTTATTTTTCTTTTTTTTTCTCTTCGTATACTATTAAATTACTTGGTGTCAGTGTTAGTTGTTTGTTTTTTTTTGTTTTTTTTTCTTGCTTTTGTCAAGCTCCTTGTTAAGAAGCTGTTATTATATATCTCCAGATATTTTGAGTAAGGTAACAGACTGCTACAGTCACTTACCCTTGCTTTGTTTCAATATGTTCTATCGTTTTTTGAAAACCCTCCTGTCACATGTCATAGCAGTGCATCCGGTTGTTTGTGTCTCTCTTACTGATTATGGCTAGCGACACAATAGATATTTTCTCTGCAAACGCTCGTGGACTTAGGCAACATTTTAAAAGAATTGATCTCTTTGATTACATTAAGAGCCTCAGGGCAGACATAATCTGCCTACAGGAAACACATCTGGTGCAAAAAGATCTCAATACCCTGTCGAAAGAATGGAATGTCGAATACTTCCTTGCTGGTAACTCTACTAACAGTAGAGGTGTACTAGCAATGTTGAATAATACTTTTGAATACCAGGTTAACCAGTGCATCAGGGATCCTGATGGCAGATATATTATTTTAAAATTGTCTATTGCAAATCTCTTCACTGTATTCGTCATTGATATATATGCACCTAACAACGATGATCCTGTCTGGTTTAATAAATTATTTACAAGGGTTCAATCTATCTCAAACAACTGTGAAATCTGGACCGGGGACTGGAATGCAGCCCTTTCAAACATAGACATTTACAACTATGCTAAATTAAGGAATCCTCTAGCAAGTCAAGCAATTAACAACTTTAAATTCAAAACTGGCCTCATAGACCTCTGGAGAATTCAAAACCCCACTAGAAAACGCTTTACATGGAGATCCGAAAAGCCTTGTAAGGCATCTAGACTTGACTATTTCTTAATTTCGGAAGGTATCCTTTCATTAAATCCAAAATCAGACATTCTAAATTCCTACAAAAGTGACCACAACATCATTAAACTCTCAATTTCCAAATCAGTACAGAAACGTGGAAAAGGGTTGTGGAAATTTAATAATGCTTTGCTGGAGAATGGGGATTTTGTAGACATGATCAAAAATGAAATTACCCTGATTACGCAAGTATATGCTTTGCCTGTCTATAGTGAGACCTTTGTTGAGCAAGATTATGGTGAGAACCTCAAAATTTCAATATCCTCAACTCTGTTTCTAGAAACCCTCTTGTGTCAGCTGAGAGGTCAGATTATAAAATTTTCAAAAAGTCTAAAAAAAAAAGAAACAGGGGCTGAGAAATCTCTCGTGGCTTCCATTAAACCTTTACAAGAGGAAATCGACTCTAATAATGATAACATATTCAAAAAAAATTCTCTTAGAGACTTATCTCTGCAGTTGGAGAATTTACAGGAGAAAAAAATCAAGGGTAGTATTGTTCGGTCAAGAGCCTCACTTATAGACAACTGGGAGAAACCTTCCAAGTATTTTTTAAACTTGGAAAAGAGAAACCATGTCAACAAGAATATACCTTCTCTACTTGATGGAGATAACGAAATCTCTGACTCAGAACAAATACTTAATCTACAAAGAAACTTTTACACAGATCTGTACTCTTCCAAACACACAGTGTCTCTTGAAAACTCAAAGTTTTCTGAATATTTGGAAAATATCCCAAAGCTTTCCAAACTAAACAGAGAACAACTAGAAAAACCTTACACAATAGAAGATCTCCAATTTTCAATAAGTAGTAGTAAACTTAATAAAGCTCCCGGTCCAGACGGATATTCAAATGAATTCTTCAAATTTTTTTCTAAAGAATTACAATTCTGGATTTTCAGGTATTTTAATGAGGCCATAAAACAAGATCAGTTTTCTCATTTAGCCTTAGATGGAGTCATTACCTGCATACCAAAACAGGGAAAGCTACGTAATGATTTAAAAAACTGGCGACCTCTCACACTCCTTAATTCCATTTATAAATTTTTCTCGTCTATGATTGCCAGTAGGCTTAAAAAATGCTTACCCAGTATAATAAATGAGGACCAGACAGGATTTATATCGGGCCGCTTCATCGGCGAAAATACTCGTATGGTATATGATACCATTGAATATTGTGCATCACATGACGAACCTGGGCTTTTGCTTATATTAGACTTCTCGAAGGCATTCGATACAATCGAATGGCCTTTCATTACCGAAGTGTTGAAACACTTTCAATTCGGTGACAGTTTTATTAATATGATTAGACTGTGTCAGGTGAACTCGACCTCAAGAGTGGCACAGAATGGCTTCTTGTCTAACCCAATTGTGCTTGAACGTGGATGTAGGCAGGGAGATCCCCTATCACCGTATGTCTTCGTGTTGTGTGCAGAGATCCTATCTCATGTTGTTAGGGAGAGGCCGGACATCCGGGGTATTGTGCTACACGGAAGGGAATCTAAAGTATCACAGTACGCTGATGATACGACTCTGTTGGTTAGGGAGGATATTCAAACAATTACAAATATTATAAGAGTCTTAAAATGGTTTAAGTCAGTGTCCGGCTTGGACATAAATAAAGAAAAAACTAAGGTTGTCAAGCTCGGTGCATTAAGAGATAGCAACATACCCTGGCAGGGCAAATTTGGTTTTAACTGGTCAAACAAATTCGAGATCTTGGGAATACATTATAACATGAATAAATTAAATGAAATCACAGACCTAAACATTCAAAGGAAGATTGGCGAAATTCAACAACTTATCAGAATTTGGAGTACTCGCAACTTAACCCCTTATGGGAAAGTAACAATTATTAAATCTCTGTTAATTTCCAAGATCACGCATATGTTGCTATCTCTTCCTAGCCCGAGCTCATCCTGTATTAATGATCTAAATGATACCTTCTCGAAATTCCTTTGGTGTGGAAAACCCCCAAAATGGAGGAAGGAAATACTAGAAGGTGAAATCCTCCATGGTGGTTTGAAACTACACAACCTCAATCTATTTGACAAGTCTTTGAAATTAAGCTGGCTCAAGCGATATTTAGTATCCAATAGTAAGTGGACTATTTTCCCAAACAATTTCGAACTAGGGGAGGTTTTCACTTATGGTCCAGATATACTAGACAAAATCAAAGAGACAACCTCAAATAAGTTCTGGCTTGATGTCATGGACAGTCTTACTTTTATGTGGCAAACAGATGCGGTACTTAAAAAACAGTTCATTAAAAATACTCCTATCTGGCTTAATCCAATCTTTTCGTTACCCATAAATAGACAGTGGTTCAGAAAGGGAATAAACACAATTGCTGATTTCCTGGGTGATATGAATGTTATACTACCAATGGAGGTTTTTATGGATAAATACAATGTTACCACAAATCTTTTGGAATATCATTGTGTTTCATTGAAGATAAGGATTTTTTTAGAGTGGAAGGATGTTCCTCTGCACTCGGAAGAGTATCCGAGGAATAGTGCTTTAAATGTCTTTTTAAACCAGAGTAAGAAAGGGGTTTCCAGAATGTATAGCCAAATGAAACATTCAAACGACTATATACTGGAAACAGCTTCTCAGAAATGGTCCACTATTTTGGAATTGAATCTGGATAGTTTTGAATTAAGCAAATCTTTCCACAAACACCACATAATCTACAAAGATACTTATCTGAAATATATTCAATTTCGAACACTTCACCATCGATTCTTCACTAATGAGAAATTATTCAAGATGGGTTTAAAAAAGTTGAATTTATGTTGTTTCTGTCAGAGACATGTCGACTCAATTGAGCACATGTTCATCCTATGTGAAGTAACTTTGGAACTATGGGAATGTGTGGAAAGATGGATACAAGCACTTGGAATAGAAAATTATAATCTTTCTATAACCAGAATTATCCTGGGAGATTTTGACAGTGCACAGTTTGTCAACACCATTATCTTATTAACAAAAAAGGTAATCTACTGCAATGAAAAAAGAACAACAACCAAACATACTGAATGTAAAAAATGAGACAAAGAAGTTTTATTATGAAGAAAAGTATCGACTTTATTTGAAAGGTAATGGCAATTACTTAGAGAAACAATATTCTTTGTTATCTAATATATATACAAAGTCATAGACTCCACAACCTGTATAAGTATTTATATATTTATTGGCCCTCTCCTGCCGCACAATTTTGTATACTGTTTTTGACATGTGTGAGGAGGTGAATAAAGATGATTTA
>OZ012693.1:1535191-1545191 GCA_963942565.1 Maea johnstoni
GCATAACCCAGGGGCGTGCTTGGCGTTTTATATATTTTGCAACTTATACCAGCATCCCGCAAATCAACTAATAGAGAGTTTATAAACACAGTGTACTTCATCAGGGACATAAAACCCCCCTGATGAATTCCATATAGCAGTTCATACAGTTGAGAAAGTTTATCATTAAGTTTGACGCAGCATTTGAATCAAACATAGCCTCTATATATAACAAACGCCATGTTTTACCCATAATAACTAGATCGTACATCTGCTTGAAAAGACCATCGATCCACACGGTATCAAAGGCCTTGGCTCTTCGAAGAATGCCATGTGCAAAACATTTTTTGGTGGATTCCATTGACGTAGCCACGGTCTCACGTAAGTTAAAGGCCGTGTGGATACAAGAAGACCCCGCCCTACAGGCACCTTGCAGATCAGAAATAACTTTCTCACTGCGCCACCACCCTTTAAGTCTCTGCCATATGATAATTTCAAAAAGCTTGTTATAGGTTGGTAGCAGAGTAATGCCACGGAAATTGTTAGCATCCAAGACACAGGTATCCTTTCCCTTATATAACGGGACCTGTACTCCCCTCTTAAAGCTTTTAGGGATATATTCTAGATCACGGACAGAGTTATAAAGATCACACAAAAAGTCTAAGAGCACCGGCCCAGCGTGAACTAAATGTTCAGTAGTGATATTGTCTATACCAGGAGCTTTCTCTACATGTAGGGAGTACTACATAAGGCTTCCATTAAAGTAACCAGCTCTGAAAAGTACAAGTCAGACAGTTTTGAGAATATGCTGATTCAGTTCAATACTGGGTCACGTTGCCTCAATTTGGTTACCTTATATAGGCCCCCACCCAATCAGAAGAATAAATTTACCAACACACAATTCTTCGAGGAGTTCTCCACTTTTCTTCAAGACAGGGTGACAAGCTCTGGTGATCTACTAATCGTAGGAGATCTGAACTTTCACCTTGATAAAAAGAATGACACTGCTACTCGGAAACTCACAGAGTTGCTGGAGTCATTCAACATCCTGCAGTGTGTGAATACATCCACTCATATGTCTGGGCACACACTTGATGTTATTATGTGTCGAGCTACAGACGACTTGATCCAAGAGGTCAAGGTGGGTGATATGATAACAGATCACAACCTACTGTTATGCACTGTCCACCATCCCAAGCTACACCTGCAGGAAAAGAAAATAGTGACTAGAAAACTCCGATCCATCGACCTGCCCAGTTTTAGGGAAGATATTGTGCAAGGGCTGACGGTTAATGATCATGGTGAATCTGTTTCAGATCTTCTGAACAGATACAATGTTCATCTTACCAGCGTCCTTGACAAGCACGCACCAAAGAAAGAGAAGTCTGTTGTAGTTCGACCCCTACAACCATGGTTCACGGATGAACTACATCAGGCAAAAAATGAAAGGAGGAAAGCTGAGAGACTGTGGCGAAGGACCGGCCTTACCGTTCACAAAGAAATCTACAGGGCTGAGAAGTGCAAGTATAATACTTTACTACTAGACAGTAAAGCAACCTACTTCAATGAAAGAATCACAGAATGCGGTAATGACTCAAAAGCTATTTCAAAAATTATAGACGACCTTCTTTTTCGACACAAAACGACAAAATTGCCAGCGTATAGTTCTGCTCAGGACCTCGCAAATAGATTTGCAACATTTTTCAAAGAAAAAATTGACAAAATCAGAGATGAGCTACCTGATTGCTCTGACATCGACCTGAACATACCCCAGGATAAGCCTCCATCAACCTTAAGCTTTCTTCAAACCACAACACAGGAGGAGGTATGGAAGATCATATGTAAATCTCCTTCGAAAAGTTGTACATTGGACCCGATAACCACTTGGATCATCAGGGATGCCAAAAATGAACTGCTTCCAACAATCACAGACATCATTAACGCTTCACTGACGTCAAATGAAGTACCTACATCTATGAAATCAGCTGTGGTCACCCCTCTGCTTACAAAAGCTACCTTAGACCCTGAGATACTAAAAAACTACCGCCCTGTTAGCAACCTTTCGTTTGTATCAAAGGTCTTAGAGAGGGTGGTTGCTCAGCGACTGACAAGTTACATGACAGATAACAATCTACATGAATACCTTCAATCGGCATATAAACCCGGTCACAGCACAGAGACAGCACTGGTGAAGGTACAGAATGACATTCTTGCAAGCATTGACCAGCATGGAATTGTTATACTGATCCTTCTTGACCTAAGTGCAGCATTTGATACCATCGACCATGATGTGCTGTTTTCTAGAATGGAAAGCACTCTGGGTATAACAGGGCCAGCCCTTGAATGGTTCCGTTCATATCTTGGTGACCGTACTCTTCGAGTTCAGATAGATGATTCATTCTCCGCATCACAGGAAATCCTATGGTCTGTACCACAAGGATCAGTATTGTATGTTTATTGACGGTACGTTATCGGTACCAAATCATGACGAATACAACTTATAAATGTACAAAACAGAACAAAAAATAGCTGATATACAGGTCAACTATACAACATAAACAGAAAACTGAAGGAACTAAACTTAACTAAACTAAACTGCTCTAAGATAGAGTCAGGGTAACATAATATGATACAGAGTGAGTCGGGTTCTGACTGGTGCATAAAAATAGTGTCTGCAATGACCGATAGGGGGTCAACATGCAGCTGCTAAACAGGCGTAACAGGTACCATCGGACTGACTGGAGTGGAGTGTTGGGCCCTCTGCTCTTCCTGATTTACCTCCTACCCTTAGGAATACTGATAAGAAAGCATGGTCTAGAACTCCATGCTTATGCGGATGATACGCAACTCTACATCTCTATCAAACCTATCAATCAGCGTGTAGTGGACGAAGGTGTAGCTAAGTTGGAAAACTGCCTCACTGACATCTACACATGGATGTCTCAAAATAAACTGAAATTGAATGCAGACAAGACAGAGGTGCTGGTCATGGGTACCCCACAGATGCGGGCGAAAATCTCCATTCCTAGTATTACCGTAAATGGTGTAATAGTACCAGTTCTTAATGAACCCGTCGGTAATCTGGGCGCTGTTTTCGATCCGAACATGAATATGTCTGCACATGTATCAAAAGGTATCAAGTCTGCAAATTACCACCTTAGGAACATTGGGAAAATAAGGAAATTTCTCAATACTGATACAACCAAGAGTGCCATCGTCTCACTGGTGACATCACGCCTTGACTATTGTAATGGACTTCTCTGTGGAATTACTGATGAGCTGCTATGCAGGCTCCAGAAAGTCCAAAACAATGCTGCTAGAGTGGTTAGTGGCTCCAAAAGGTATGATCACATTACACCAGTTCTAAAAGATCTTCACTGGCTGCCCATCAGGAAAAGGATGTGGTTCAAGATTCTGCTTTTGACTTTCAAATGCATGCAAGGATGTGCCCCTCTATACTTGAGGGAACTGTTAGTCAAACAAGCTAATACAAGGACTCTAAGATCAAACACTAAGAACTTATTACAGATACCACTCACTAATCTGAAAAGGTTTGGTGACAGAGCATTCTGTGCCTATGCACCACGCCTTTGGAATGAGCTCCCTGACAACATCAAGGCTGCTGATAGTGTGCAAAACTTCAAGAAACAGCTGAAAACATTGCTATTTCGAAAGGAGTTTAATTGACTATATGGACCATGACAACTGTCCAATGACTCTAAAGCGCTTTTGAACATTATAGGTGGAAAGGGCGCTATATCAAATATCAATTATTATTATTATTATTATTATGTAGGGTTTTGATGGCTCGACACATTTCGTCATAGGTAAAGGGATGACTCAAAAATCATCATTATCACTTAAGTTATTATAGTTCAGGACAAAGTCACTCACTGAGTGCCAATATTTTGAAAGTGATCAGCCCAAACTTGGAGGACCTCATCGAGTTCGTACACTACAACATCATCAGGCCTTTTAAAAGCCGCTACTCCCTTTACCTGACTCTTGCGGGCAGTGTTAATCAGTTTCCAGAAGGAGTTCCTATCCAATTCAGACGTCTTTATAGCTTTAAGAATCTCTTCATTTTCATACCTCTTTGTGAGTTCCTTGATAGTCGTATGGAAAATCTTCTTATCACATTTATAGGAGATATAAAGTTCATTCCCAGGATCTCTTGGCCTACCCGCTACATCCCAGGCACGATACAAGACAACTTTACGTAACTTAAGAGCAGTCAGCTCCTTGCTCCAATAGGGCTTAAGATTCTTTTTGAAAACAGTATGGGGTAGAGAGTCCGAAATTCGTTGTAAAAGTTCAGTAATAGCATAAAATGCCTGATCAATGTCAGCCTCATTTTTTGGACTATCGTTATAATCAGACTTTAAGATATTAAGATGAGGCTCTAGTACACATTGATATTTAGTATACTTCTCTAAGCCTGATAACTTATTCTATTTAATACGGCCTTTGGACATGTTCTCCTTACAGATACGAGCAATCCCATCGATTCTAGTAGTGGCACTGACGGGAAAATGATCTGACGTGTTGAGTTCACACCATTCCCCAACTGAGCACTCCGTAACGTATCCATAGACCTCAGCGGGAACTACAATATAGTCTAAGGTGGATCCATTGACAATACCCTCATAAGTGTCAACAGGTCCTTTTGTCCTTTCTTGAATGTTAGTAGGGACCAGGCCATGTCTACAGAAAAAAACGCATAACCTCTCTACCCCTAGGCATGGCATCACGAATACCTCTGGGACCACCTAATTTACCTACGTCCCCATTTAAATCCCCAAGAATGATGACATGAGCCCCCCTCTCACGTGACTCGATGACCTCTGTAATGTCATCAAGGGACACATCTAGAGCCTCCCTGGACCCTTGCGCCGGAAGATAAACGGAGACAAAATATATAGCGCTACCCTTCCAGGTTTGCAGTCGGATAGCACATGCTCTGTCCAAGATTATATTAGACACAATAGTGACACCTCGAGCCGCTTATCCCAAAACAGGGCCACACCCCCCTGACCTCGACCATTTCCATAATCTTCTGCAGAGGCAAACTTGCTAGAGCGGCAAAACATAGATGTGATTCCGATATTTCAGAAAGTTTAAAAAGTATTTTCATAATTGTGTAGCTCCTCGTTGGTTGTAGCCTTTTTTATATTTTGTAATTTCCAAAGGGCGACATAGTGTGTGAACATTATTTTCATACCTGTTTTTTCCTCCATTTGTTTTATAGTGTATGATATATTTTCTATTTTGAACATATCCAATATATTTCTTATGTTTTTATTATACCAATTTGTTAAAAAGGTATATACATCTTGGGGTTTCCCCAGATTGGCTTTTCTTCCAAAGGTATATCAATGTTTTGATGAGACTTTTGTACCAATCCTCATGTGCAATAATGACCCTCTTCCAAACTGGACTGGCTGTTCATTTTTGTAGGGATTCCTGATACGAGGTCAGTATAGATTAACCTATAGATTTGTAATTAATTGCAAATTCTAGCCATTCTTGGGTTGCCTGTCGTAGTTTCTTTAACAATGTGATTTTTAAACTTCGATCAAGTTCTAATATTGACATCATTTCTTATAATCCATCCTTTGTTTTCTTACTTAAAGGTATTCGGTTTAGAGTCTTGTATCCACCGAAGTGCTCACACGACCTTCCTCCCCTAGCAGGCCTGTACACACAGAAACCATTTCAATCCCCCGATGGATATTACAGAGCAACTGGCAGCATATAGCGCACAAGCTCTAAGCACTGCCTTATTTATGCTAGATACCCATTTTGCAGCTGTGTAGACTGTATCTTCTATCAGTTTCTCTTATTTTTGCCAATCCTGATAACCTTGATTTTGAGAATGTTAATTGTCAAACCAGAGTTTGAGTGGAACTAAGTAAGGACTGTGAGACTCCTTTTGAGATTATTTACAGAAGTGTCGTCAGCGTACTGTCTAAGCTTATGTTCCTTATTATAAATTGTTATGCCTTCTATTGTGGTGTCACTATCAAAAGCTTGGGTCAAACATTCTGAGCATATTATGAATAGGTATGGGGAAATATGGTCACCCTTTAGTAGTTTGAATGTTTGGGATAGATGGCCGTTGAGTATCCATTTTAAGAAATTTGGTCCAAAGTTGAGTTTTTTCTAATACCTTGTGTACTAATTCCCAAGATAAGCTATTGAACGCCTTTTCACAATCAATTAGTAATATCAATTAATCTTTATTTCGAGTTTGGCATTCATTCATGATATCGAACATAAGCCTAGTGCAAACAGCTATATATCTACCAGCTAAAAATCATTTTCATTCTGGGCTGATTATGTCAGTAAGAAGATTCGTTCACAAGAAATAGTTTTTTGTGTTTTATTTGGTTTTTCAGAAGTTTCTATATAAGACAAACTGATTTTGATATAAAATTGATAAATTGTAACCGGAACTAAAAGCTATTTTATTCCTATCAAAACTGGTGGAAGGCCAGTCAAAGCAGAACGCTATCACGTACATTTGTAATATCTAGGCAACTTTGGAATATACAATTTCGTTCATCGTCACTTTTTCTACCATGCTAAGGCAAAAACGTGGCTTGTCAGTTCTAAATGTTGGAGCAAACCACTGATAATTTAGGCTGTCATCGCAGTCCCTGTATAAGGTAAACTGCATCACCTTGTGGGAACTTTCCAAATCTGTTCTAGACCTAAAATCGTTCTTTTCTCATAGTGTCATGCATTCTCTTTGTTATATTATGCCGACGTCTATTATGACAGTCCATTCCTTTTCAACGATGAATAATTATAATAATTGTTAATGATGAATTTCATTCATAATTATCGTCGTGATTGATAAGATAAGATAACTTTATTGACAATGAAATCTAAAGATAGACGTTTACATAGATAAAAAAAGTCAAAGGCAATAAAGGTGACTATGAATATTATCAAAACTTTGTTTACACCTCTTATCATTGTACGCTTAAACCGTCTATGCTACTTTTATACATTTGATAACACGTTTGATATAGGCATACATCCAATACTTTTATCATGTTTGCCTACTATCTTTTGTACATTTATACTTACGAAAATGCACTAAACATATGCACAATCATCGAATACTTTTTTCAGAAAAAAAGTTTTAGGCGTACCTCTCACCATGGTGTACGGATACACAAGCAGCAAAATATGGCACAGAAATGTCTTTAAACCATTAGCAAGAAGTACCTCCCTCCAGCGTGTCAAACACGAACGAAAAGCGTAGGAATGCGACGCATTAATTCTCAGATGAGTTCCTCACAAGAGTCATCTGGATATATTTACTCTTAATCAAACATGGGCAATGACTCCTATACACACAAAAAGATTGAAAATGAGTATTTGGTTGGGTTTTTGAGTACAATTTTTCCAAAAAGGTTTTGGTGTGAAAGATTTTTAATAAATTAGCGGGGCCCTTTTGACCAGCAAGGGGGCATAAACAGATTACATTAGACGGCTTTCATCTTTCATTTTTCATGTTCTGTGAGCGTACTGCTCATCTCACAGACTAGCTCCTTGTCCATGATTTAATTAAATTATGCATTTCTCAGTTCAGGTCTCTATCATTTGCTTGATGGTGTTAGTTCTTGTGGCTGGTGATAGATGGCACCATGGGTGGTCACACTGGTCAGTCAGAGTCAAGAAACTGGACAAATTTCACTGTGGTCCAACTGGTGAGCAATTTAAGAACTAAATCAGGGTACACACAGTTTAGAGTTGGTCAAGTTTTCATGTAAACTATAAAGAGATAAAAAGGATTATTGGCCTAGTTCTAGGCTGCTCCCGATCTCATAGCTGTTGGCCAGCTAATTACCTGCATATTTCTGGCCTAAGACGAGAGTCGACTGTGATTGACTGATCAATCTGCAATTAATCTCCAGTTTTGATTTTACACACTTACTGTGTTCGAGATATCAAAGACTACGCTCTGAAAACTAAACTGAAAACTAGAATTCCAGTGTCTTAATGTAAGGAGTCTATTCTGACTCGTTCCAGTTCATTATTGCAACATGTATATTGCATGATTGTTTACCTTGGATGGCACAAATATGGATTATTGACTGTAGCTAGTATTAGAAAAATATATGTAACATATAGGAAAATAGAAAATATAATAAAGATCAGATAAAAAGAACAAAGAAAGTAGTAGTTTTATAACTAAACAAACGTTTGAGTAGCACGGATACAATATAGTTATTTACATAGTAGGTTGCATCTAGAAACCAGATGCTATGTATCCCCAGAGAGCGTCCAAAAGACCATAGCTTGGTCAGCAGAAATCCCGTTACGCACAGTGCCAATATTCAATTCCTGCACTAAATGCATGGGCAGCCCGGGCATAATACACGACCGCACGCTCGATTGCCACCCTGTTCCTTGGGCATGGATGACCTCACAATTGAACGTAGCTTTGATTCCAAAACTACGTGACTCATTGATGTGTTTGGCTTATTTTTTGACATGTTATGTATGGGTGTGTATACAACCAGGCTTTAGCAGACGTCCGGTCGATTGGTGCAGGAATTAGATGTATGTACCGTAGGATTGAGACGAAGGAGAGGGTACAATCAGCCGGTAACTCGATAAACAGGCAGAGGCATGTTAAATACATCTGACAGATAAAAAATAGAGACTTCGTGGCGTGCAGTTTGCTTCAAAAAGATAGCAGTTTATTTACGTTAATCTGTAGAAAAAGATTCAACGTTGAAGAAAAATGTAAAGAATACAAAAGTTCTAAGTCAAAGAGTCAAATTTGTGTACGATTCTATTTGACTTTGAATTTCTTGTAGGCTCTCCTACTTTTTCTACGACAATCATTGTCGACTAATTTTTTCTTTTGCTTAAATAATTTTGGTGACCAAACTCTTCTCGACTTGTGATTTTTCGTCTTAACTGAATAAATTAACTGCCACCGTTTTGAAGCAAACGTCATATAACAAACTCCGATTCAATCCTTGGAGTGTGTGACGTCGATGTGGTGCAGCCACTGCTCCCAGAGTTGAGTGGGCGCCCACTGGGTCCTCGTCATGGGGGGCTCCTGTTGGGGGTAGATCCGGGGGTAGTTGGGCTCCCACTGGGGCTGGTCGTGGTCGCCCTGCAGCTTGATGGACTGGTACTTGGGGAACGAGGTTCCGGTGAAGGTGGGCTCCAGGTTGGTCCAGGGCTGGGGGCGTGCGGCACCAACAGTCTGGTAGCTGGCGGGGGGGTCGACACCCTCGCGATACCCGGTCCACGTGCGATTCACCTCCTCCGGATCCGCCGCCTAAAATAAACACAAAATCGCTATATAAATGTGCGGCGTTTTGCGAGGCTGTATTTTGTTCGTCTGCAATTAAAAACCTCCCTTGGAGCTATTTGTGGAGGGAAGGGAATTAATTACCGGTTCCAATTTCAATTATACAAAATGTAAAATACGACAATTTATCAAGGATTAATCAATTTATATCTTAGTTCCACTTGGAGAGTCGGTTCAAGGGTTCAGTGATGAGCAATGAGCAAGGTGTGGTACATCTCAATGGTACATATTTCAGGCATGTATAAGGAGAGGTTACGTGAAGTTAGTCACTCCTTTCGGACTGATAACATAGATCTGGACACACGCATGTTTTAGGGCTTATGAACTTGCTTTTGTAATATATTTCATACTATTTAAAGTTTGTTTCCTCCCTCGAGCAGGGTGTTTTGTGGCCCCATTATTTAGATCAGGCCTGGTACCTGTTTGGGCTGTGCGCTATAGGCACTATTTAGTTGTATTAGTACTCCTTGTACTTTGTTTCGTGTATTCAATTAGTTTTCCTTATCTATATCATTTGTACTGTATTTCTATGCTACAGCATAGTCAATAAATATACATACATAAATATATGCACTGTTGAAATATATCATAATATGAAACCTACTCTTGCTTTAGTTATTATGGTGTTAAGCATTTTACCACAGGTTCTAGCATTATAGTTGGATAGTAATTACGTTA
>OZ012693.1:1550191-1567691 GCA_963942565.1 Maea johnstoni
AACAAAACCTGTATATAAGCTTAGAAATGTGAAAATGATAATGATAATAATAACTATAATAATAATTACAATAATAATAATGATGATGTTGATGATGATAATAATAACAATAATGATGATAATGATAATAATAATAATAATAACAATAATGATGATAATGATAATAATAAAATTTTATACGAAATATAGTACAAAAGTCAGTCAAATATGGAACATAATCTAAGAAATAAGGTTAGTGACATGAGAAACGTTTTTTTATGAAAAAAAAATAAAAAGGATATGGTCCAACTGTATCGAACGGGCTGCCCAGCACTGCCCATTCACAGGTGCTATCCCACTACTGTCTGACACGGGAGCTTTTGTCTGCTGCGTTTCCGCCCTGGACCGGTGCGCTCCTCCTTAGACAACCTGGTCGCCCAGGGCTCCCCCCGGGCGGCCATATCGATGCCAGACTTAGTGCGGACACCCGATCAACATAGATCAGTGAAGAGCAGAACCCCCGCCCTCAAGTCGTCCACATACCCCAGCCTCTAGGTAGCTAGATTATAGGAGCACGCCACAACTCCCGGCTGAATGAGCAAGGCGAAAATAACGTACAGATTCTCGCTTGCCGTTCCAAGCAGGATAATTAACATAATTTATACCATTTGGGGCACATCTGTAATTCCCACGAACTGCTGTCTTCTTATAACGACACCCTCCCTGCACAATCTAACCGGGTATACTAGGATCGGAGTTGGGAATAAATCACTTTTAACCAATTCAGTAAGTTTGTGTCATGAAAAAGCAGGCATTCAGTCATGTCGCCCATATTCTGGCAATGTAAACCACCGAGGCGGTGCAAACAACACAAACACCCCCTCTTGCGGCAATAGTGTCAACTAAATGATAGATCTGATGGGCTTTGTGAAGGCACCTGAGATGAAAAGAAAATAAACAAGTTGATATGAAACCAGCCAGTCAACCTGAACAGGCTAGCCCCGACGAATAGCTCAAAAATCGTGAAGGGGCCTTTCTATATTTCACGAATTTAGCAGGTAACCTTGTTCTCACCCCTCATGTGGATATTTTACATAACTTTATCATTTGTTATCGCAGTGCGTGTGATTTCTGTCTTCTATAAATATGACAATCTAAAGCAAATCTGTTAATTAGATACTCTAAATGCATGTTAATTTGAAGCGATTGTGACTTAAAGAAATTCCATAATGAGGAAAGACCAACCACCTCCATTGATTGTGTCTTAGATAAATAAAAAACAAGTGAATAGGAAACCAGCCGGTCAACCTGAATAGGCTAGCCTCAGAGAATAGCCGAAAAGTCGTGCACTGCGCATGTTGGCGCTCGGGTTTCTATTCAATGTAAATGATACGAGAGTCCTGATTGGTCCATGATCCCTCGTGACTTCACGCTGATGCAGATCAGAGACCCTTGGTATGTCCAGCCGTTCACTATAGCGCTTATAGTAATTAATCTCTCGCTACATATCCGTTTTTTTCCTTATTTAAGAGTTTGAGTAAGCCTGTGGGAGCCGTTATCACAGCAAATAATTTACTTTTCCCAGTGATAGCCTAAACACTCATAGTTGATTATGAGGAAAAGTGTGTCGTCTTTAATTGATATAGAAATCTCAAATGACCCTATGTTCACAAAGTAATCCAATGAGCATATGATGATAGAAACGAGATGTATTTAATTTATTTCTTACAATAAAAGTTATAGAAAAGTTTTGAGACTATCAAGTTTCTGTATGTAATTAATATAACGCTCATCAAAATCTCATCAAAAGGGTCTGTATGTTAGATGCCCTACAGGGGCTTGATCATAAGAAAATGTATCAATTTCGGAATAGATACACAGATTTCCTAAAAAAAAACAATTGTTTAAACCCATTTAACCATTCATAATTGACAAAACAAGAATTATTAGACGACATATAGTCACTGATGAAGATTGCCGTTGTGACTAGATTGGCATTGTCTCTGGTGAACCCTTAATCCGGATGCATCACTGAGTCGGAAGTGCAATTGAAGATGGGAGAGGATGCCCCCCTCCCCCCACACCCCATCCTGCCGCACCTGGCGACATACTCCCCTGAGAATACTAGCTAGCCTGGTCGTCCGGAGCCTTAGATTATACACATTTACGGTCATTTACTTCCTGCTCTACAGAGACAGACGCCATTGCGTAAAAATCTGACCTCCCAGAGTAGGATCGCCACCACTGCTTCCCCAAAAATTTAAGAAATGGTGAGCGAGGACTTTACAAATTGACCGATGCACTTTGATATGAAACGATGCACTTTCAGAATTGATCGATGCACGTGCATCGATGCAAACTGGTGTGGATCCGCGCCTGGAATATAGAAGAAAAAAGTATTACTTATTAGTGTTGTCTTCAATCGGAGAACCTCACAAAAACAGGCAGCACCTTGTAAACGGTCCTATTTTGCAGAGAATCGTAGTGTGCCTGCATAGTATATATATGCCTCTATAGTTACTATATAAAATATATAAGATAGTAACTAGAGACGTATATACCATACTATTCCTATATACAATACATGTTATGCAGGCACACTACCATTCTCTGCAAAATAGGACCGTAAGGTGCTTTAATACTCTGTTTTTGTGAGCTTCAGGTTTCTCTGATTGAAGATAATACTATTAAGTAATATTTTTTCTTCTTTATTCAGGTGGGAAAAGCCTGTGGCCGAGCCCTTCACTATTCGTGCGACGGACCCGATTACAAGCCCCAGAACGGAATGGGAAACGTCTAAACACGTGGTATGTGTGAACTCGTCTTGGCGTGCTTTATGAACGCGTCTTGTCGGTCATTGTGTACTGACTCTGAATGCGTCTTGGCGGTCTTGACGCGAGGTTCCGGAACCCGCCGATAGGCGGCTTCAAACACGTCGACTGCCTTAGTGGAACGTCATGGATTCTTTCATTAGAGAAAACTTGGTTCTTCCAGTTATGTATGATAGCGTCCACTCTGTTTTGGTCAAACAGCATGGATACATTCAATGGACCAATTGTACTAAGAATACACTTTTAGGAAATTAAATAACCTTTTTTAAATCAGTGAAATTAGCGATTTTACAGTTTTGATGACGTCACAAGTGATTGGAAGCTAATTATAATACTCGACGGTGGCGACGCGTAGCGGCGTTCATTTACACTACAGACCTGTAGTGTAAATGAACGCCGAACAAGAACACGTTACAGTCTACCTCCCCCCCCCCCCCTTACTACACCTATTCTTCTGCCGACACATGGCATCCAACCCTAGTTCCGAAAAACTCTGGGTGGCTTGGTATGTACAGACGCGTGTTGTCGAGCTTTTTGAATGCGTCTTGCAGTCTTGGTGTGCTACGTGAATGCGTCTTGGCGGTCTTGGTGGCGTGGTATGCACAGACGCGTGTTGTCGTGCTTTTTGAATGCGTCTTGCAGTCTTGGTGTGCTACGTGAATGCGTCTTGGCGGTCTTGGTGGCGTGGTATGCACAGACGCGTGTTGTCGTGCTTTTTGAATGCGTCTTGCTGTCTTGGTGTGCTACGTGAATGCGTCTTGGCGGTCTTGGTGACGTGGTATGTGTGAATATGTCTTGGCGAAGGAGTATGAGTGATATTGCAAGTAGTACTTTCAATGTTAAACTGAAATAACGTGTTGTCAAGACCTGGAGCGCGTAAGACGCCAAGACAAGGAACGCTCCAGCCCTCACTGAATGCTGGGTCCAGAATTGTGATTTTTCTCAAAATTTTCACTATTAGTTGATTCCTTCGTGAGATCCACATTTAGTCTATAGCGTGTCCTGAAAGTCCAGTTTTCTGAAATATTCCCAAAGAGGGCTTGCTGTCTGTCATCACTGCCTTGGTTCAATGCTTGGGTGTGACCAGTGGTTTCCACAAAGTACACCCTGTTGTACACCATAGTAGGGCGGTTAAGGAAAAAATCGTGCACTTTGGGGTACAAGCATGAAACTTGGTACAATTATAGTTTAAGGAATGCTAATAAAAATTAGAAGGGGACACAGGCTGTAGGTCACCCCTATGACCTATTTTTGGGCCATTTTAGGTCAAAAACGGACATTTTTGGTGATTTTATATATGAGACACTTTCATTAAACTGAATAGAAGCATGAAACTTGGTATAATTATGGTTTAAGGAATGCTTATGAACATTGGATGGGGACACAGGCTGTAGGTCACCCCTCTGACCTATTTTTTGACCGTTCTAAGCCAAAAAAGGACATTTTTGGTGTTTTTGCAGACAAGTACTTTCTTGGATTTTGGCAGAAGCCTGAAACTTGGTACAGTTATGGTTTAAGGATTGTTTATGAAAATAGGAAGGGGACACACGTTGTACGTCACTACTTTGGGCCATTTTAAGCCAAAATTGGTCAAAAACGGACAATTTTGAGGGATTTTTCTAATAAAACATCCTTTACTTTCAGGTTAAAGCATGACAATTTGTACAATTTTGGTTTAGGGAATTCTTATAAAAATTAGAAGGGGACACAGGCTGTAGGTCACCCCTATGACCTATTTTTGGGCCATTTTAAGCCATATTAATAAGATAAAAACTGACATTTTTTGTGATTTTGCAAATAAAAACATTCATTGACTTGTGGTATGCATCAAATTTGCAACTTATGTTTCCTTATGGATATTTATACATTTAAAGTGATATTATTTATGTCATGTTTGTAACCTTTAACATCACTTTTTGGGGGTTAAATGAGGCAGAAATTTCCAAAAAGCTAGCACTTCTGGTAGGAATTACATAGATTGAGTTAAATACATGTAATAGACTAAAATAAAACCTTGAATATGAGTACTCAGTTAAGTATTTGTTTCTTTAAATGATTGAATAATAGCCCCTGACTGCCTATTTTAGTCATCATTTGACATTATATTTGAGAAATGTACAATCTTGACATTTCCACACTACAAGTATTGACTATGAATGGGAGAATAATGCTAGAATGCAGTAATAGAAAAGTTCTCTTCCATGGTTGATGAGTTGAGAATGAAACGAGAAATTATTTCAAAAAAGAGAGTGGTGGGATGGAGCGATGTGTAGGATACCTTACTAATTACATAAGATGAGGCTTGTGCATTTTTTACAACTTTGATAAAGGGTCTAATTATCTACCATTTCACTGCTTTTAAAACTAATTTTCAGAGTAAGAATGCATGATTTTAGCATGTTACCTTTTTACTCTTGAGAACTGTGTCCTCCACATTCAAAAAGACCTATGTGCACAATTGAGACTATCTTTATAACATTTACACTAGCACTTGCATGTTTTACTACACATGCAGTGAATGAGTTCGTAATTCATGGCAGATTTGTACAAAAAGGTTTTCCATATCGAAATGTTTTTGCTCCAGCCTCATTTCGCAAGACTTGGGAGCTTTGGGTCCCTCTGTGTTGCTGCACCCCAAATATGTCCTCCCTGATAGGTAGCACCTAGAATGTGTTGCACAAGGACTGCCTATGATGGGAGAATGCTCTATAAACAACAATATTTCCAGGAGAAAAGGTGCTGCGTTGCAGAATTGACCCTACAAAATTTGTTTGTTCTGTCATATATCAACACCACATACATTTCAATCACTATCAATGCATTCTCAGACACTTTATCTGGAGCATCCCCTAGTGACAAAAATGTCTCGGTGACTTCTGAGAAAACAGCACCCAGATATCATCAAGGCATGAATTTTGTAGGGTCAATTCTGCAACACAGCACCATTTTTCTGGAAATCTTGTTGTTTAGAGAGCATTCTCCCATCACAGTCAGCCCTTGTGCAAAAGATTCTCTAGGCGCATATTTAGGGGCAACAAACACAGAGGACCCAGAGCTCCCAAGTCCTGCAAAGATATGGAAAATCTTTTGGGACAAATCTGGCACAGGCTCAGGAAATGTGTTGTGAACTCATTTACTGTAAGTGTAGAAAGGCATGCAAGGGCCAGTGCAAATGTTACAAAGCTGATCTCAATTGCACTGTTCTTCGTGAATGTGGAAGACACTGTTCCAAAGAGTAAAAAGGTAAAATGCTAAAATCATGCATTCTTACCCTGAAAATTACAGTTTTAAAATTTAGACCCTCCATCAGGCAAAAGTGTGAATAGTATGCAAGCCTAAAGTATAAATCCAAAGTATAACTCCCATCCCTCTCCTTTCTGAAAACATTTTTCATGTTTCTCCCTCAACTCATCAAATATGGAAGAGCTCCTTTCTGTTACTGCATTGTAGCATTATTCTGTCAGCCATGGTCAAAACTTGTAATATGGAAATGTCAAGATTGTACATTTCTCAAATATAATATAGAATAATGACTAAATAGGCTGTCAGGAGCTATTATTCAATCTTTTGAAGAAACAAATACCTAACTGAGTATTCACATTCAAAGTTGTTGTTTTTAGACTATTATTTAACTCAATCTATATAATTCTACAAGAAGTGCTAGCTTTTGGAAGTTTTTTGCCTCATTTAACCCCCAAAATGTGATGTTTAGGTTACATATGACATAAATAATATCACTTTAAATGTATTAATATCCATAAGGAAATATAAGTTGCAAATTTGATGCATAACACAAATCAATGAATGTCTTTATCTGCAAAATCACAAAAAAATGTCAGTTTATATCTAATTAATATGGCTTAAAATGGCCCAAAAGAGGTCATAGGGGTGACCTACAACCTGTGTCCCCTTCTAATTTTTATAAGAATCCCCTAAACCATAATTGTACAAAGTTTCATGCTTCAACCTGAAAGTAAAGGATGTTTTATTAGCAAAAGCCCCCCAAATTGTCTGTTTTTGACCAATGTTGGCTTAAAATGGCCCAAAAATAGGTCAGAGTAGTGACCTACAATATGTGTCCCCTTCCTATTTTAATAAGCAATCCTTAAACCATAATTGTACCAAGTTTCATACTTCTCCCAAGAACCATGAAAGTATATATCTGCAAAATCCCCAAAAATGTCCTTTTTTGGCTTAAAACGCCCCAAAAATAGGTCATAGGGGTGACCTACAGCCTGTGTCTCCATCCAGTGTTTATAAGTATTCCTTAAACCATAATTATACCAAGTTTCATGCTTCTATTCAGTTTAATGAAAGTGTCTCATATATAAAATCACCAAAAATGTCCGTTTTTGACCTAAAATGGCCCAAAAATAGGTCATAGGGGTGACCTACAGCCTGTGTCCCCTTCCAATTTTTCTTAGCATGCCTTAAACCATAAGTGTACCAAGTTTCATGCTTGTACCCCAAAGTGCACGATTTGGCCAAAATCTTGATTTATCCGCCCCACTACCACTTAAAACATGCTAGTCATGATTTCGTTTAATGAGGGCGGAGAAATTGGTGATGAACTTGATACCAATTGCATCTAAAGCAGTGCTCACACATTTTGTCTTAGTTGATACCTTCCTCATCTCAAGAAACAACTAGTGCTTATTGTTACACATATCTTCCTTATGATAGACATGTTGACATATTGGCAGGTTTTTATCTGTTGTAAGCCCTTTTTGTGCATACATAGCACATCAAACTGACACAGTCTAAATTGAAGCCATGCAAGTGAAGGTTACTATCTGAAATAACCATATTTGTTAATGCTGTATAAAATTACTACATGTTATTAGCAAAATATCAGAATGAAGTACAACTTTATGCAAACTGTTATGATTCAGTCAATGTACTTGTATTGCATCCCAGGAATCGTGCATCTTTTAAAATATCTGCATGATTGTTTGATGGGCAACTACAATATAGGACAAAGAATAAGAAATCATTTCTCGAATTGATATCCTCAAAGTCTTAATACGAGTCCTCCTGGACACATCGCTCTGTTTAAGCTCTGGTCACATATGACTAAGACCTCCGTGCGGCTGATTGACCAAATGCGTCCAAAGTGCCGTGAACAGGTCGCATGCGGCCAAACAGAGATCTTTCATTTGTGGTCACAAATGAATTGGCTGTGCGGCCAGTCGTGACAAGTTTTACAATCACAGAATTTTATTAATGCACTATCCTCTTTGCGCGGAGGATGCACGGCCACCTTGAAGAGGCCTTGAGGAGGCCTTCATGTGGCCTCACGATCCTTATAGAATAAAATTAAGATTTATTTTCTTAAAGAGTGCAATGAGGCACTCTCAAGGATCAGTGGGAGCGCCGCACGGCCTTAAAAATCGCCGTGCGTCAGACGCTCAGTCAGTAAATGTCCGTCCAAAGGGAGGTCGTGGACCGAAGACTGATTTGCGAACATGTTCGCAAACCTCTCTAGGTTCCACGACCACTGATTTTGGACCTCACAACCTCTGCGGTTGAGGCCAACTCCTTGAGGCACCCGCAAGGGGATGCTGCGATTGCCACGGTTTTCGGCCGCAAACAGACTGCATGGCAGACGGATGCCTTATGTGACCAGGGATTTATTTAAACCGCTATCCTTTAGTAATCTATGAGGATCAATGTAGATCAGAGTACAAAAGCTTTTTAAAACTGAAAGATGCCTCATAAAAACTCACTAAGAGGGTTAAGGTGATGAGTACCATTGCAAGCGAGTTAAAAGCCCCATCCCAAAACACACCTCACAGCAGCATAATCATATAACAAGGTGTATATACAGGTTCCTGAGTGTTATCAGGGAGAGGATATCATAGTCAGCCGTCTGTAGTCAACCCATATTCTAATTCATTTCAATATTTACAACTTTTCACTCAAATGACATATTCTCATTACTTACGCAGGTGATGGTCACTACAGGTTCACAGTTACCTTAGGAATATCATTGACTATGCCCAATAAGAAGTAATTTTTTAATCTTTTACTGCTAAAGATTTTTACAGGCCATAACATTGAACATTTTAGTGAGGTCTCTCGTGTGTGGAGGCATAGGAACCCCTTTGATAGTAGTGGACATACCTCGCTGATCACTCAAAAGACAGTTGCACAAAGATACACCTCGACGATCTCAAGACAATGGCTTGTGGTCAGGATGCTATAAATACGTGCTAGCTATGAGCACATGAGGTTACCAAGTGTAGTTGGTGTGGAGATTTCTAACTAGAATTTTCAACGTTATGGCCTGTAAAAATCTTCAGCAGTAAAAAATAAAAAAAATACTTTTTATTGGGCATAGTCAATGATATCCCTAAAGTAACTTTGAACCTGGAGTAACCATCACCTGCGTAATTGATGAGAATATTTCATTTGAAAGAAATGTTGTAAACTTTGAAATAAAACAGAATATGGATTGAATAATGACAGGTGGCGATGATATTCTCTACCTGATAACACTCAGGAACCGGGAGATACACCTAGTTATAGGATTATGCTGCTTTGAGGTGTGTTTTGGGATGGGGATTTTAACTGGCTTGCAATGGTACCCATCACCTTAAGGATAAAGCAGTAACATTATTCCTCTTGGTTTGACATGTTTATTACGTGCTAATTGCCTACATGTACCCGACTTTGTAAGGATATTTCTCATGGTTGCCAGCAAGGCCCAGCACAAGATGTATGTACTAGACATGTGCAGTTTTAACTGAACCCTGAGGTCATCTAGAAATAGCGCTTGTGACTCATACAAACTACGTGGCTCACATCGCATGATCTGAAACAGCTGTACATAACAACATCATACAACAAACAAAAAGGACATTACACATATACGCTTGGCCACACACCACCGGCACAGCACTATCACCTGCATGGACACACACAATAAACAAACAAAACAGACGCTAAGTATCTCAGCTGAATTTGTCATCAGTCAGCTGCTGTATCGCAAAATAGGAAAACATGGTTGTATTCATTATGATTTGGAGGAATATTTGAACTAAAATCGATGTGTTATAGTTTGATCACTTGAAGGTACTTGCCTTGTTATCCCCCTCCGCTGTTAATGCTTTATTTTTACATTTCGGGTTCATGATAAATATAGTTATGGCTGGAAAAATGTATACTAGGTACGAAGATATACACAGTTCGTATTTCTTACAAAAACATTAATTTACCTAGAATGATGTGACAATATAAGGTACCTCGGAACAGGGACTTGGATTTATTGATTCTAATGAGGTCGTTTCTTCCTTGGTGTTCCAATGGGAACACTTTTTGTGGATATTTGGTCATTTTGCAGCTTTTGAGTCAGTTGGGGAAACACTAGTTCTATAGCCAGTTGCAAATGAAATGAGAGACAGTATAATCGTCTTAGGATAACAAAAAATGAACTCATTATGAAGAACATGGTCTGTGGAAATTATGTACGCTTGTCAATTAAAACAAAAGAAAACACGTTTCAAAATCATTAAGCGGAATAAAATGGCAAAGTTGTAGTTTAATGGGTGTAAGTAATGCCTAGCCTTCACTTATGATATGAGATCTATGAAAAGGTCAGCTTGTTGCGTTCAACAGAAAAATTAACTAAAGTGACGTAGTTAAGAATTTCTTCAAGAAAATATATAGTTTAATGGGTGTAAGTATCAATCTATATATGTTGATGTAGGAAATGTTCCCTTAAGTACCCTATGATGCTGGTAATGTCACTTGCATGCACACTTGCTGCAGATGTCTATTACTTTGTGCAACTTCCACCCATTCGCCTTCTATGTGCCCTTACACATGTCCCCACGTGTTGATCAGTGCCTTATCCATGCACCTTCCACCTGTACTATGGGCTTGGATTCGTGCGCCCGCCACTCAAAGAATGAATAATGGGTTCTAGGACAATATCCCCCCGGACAATATCCCCCCCAGGACAACCCCAAAAATTCCAGTGTTTTAAATTATGTTTTATGATAATTCAAAACTCTGGATTTAAAAAAAAAATTTTTTGTACTAACACATGTTTTAGGATAATTTAAAACACTAGATTTTTTTCTTCATTTTTTTCATTTTTTTAAAGACTCATCTTTAAGGATAATTTAAAAGACTGGAATTAAAAAAAAAAAATTAAAAATATTTTCTTTGTACTAACACATGTTTTAGGATAATTTAAAACACTAGACTATTTTTTCAATTTTTTTAATAACACAAGTTTTAGGATAATTTAAAACTCTGGAATTTTTTATTTTATATAAATCTATATATATATATACATACAGTAAAACCTGCCCGAGCGACCACCTCTATTAAGAGACCACCTCTATTAAGAGACCATATTTTCATTTCCCATGGTCTAACATTCTAGATTCCATGACCCTCTACTAAGAGACCACCTGTCTTAAGAGACCATATTTTGGTCTTCCCTTGGGTGGTCTCTTTATACAGGTTTGACTGTATATATATATATATATATATATATATATATAAATATATATATAAATATATATATATATATATATATATATATATATATATATATATATATATATATATATATATATATATATATATATATATATAAAAATATATATATATATATATATATATATATATATATATATATATATATATATATATATATATATATATATAAATATATATATATATATACATATATATATATATATATATATATATATATATATATATATATATATATATATATATATATATATTTTATTTTTATTTTATATAAATCTATATATATATATACATACAGTAAAACCTGCCCGAGCGACCACCTCTATTAAGAGACCACCTCTATTAAGAGACCATATTTTCATTTCCCATGGTCTAACATTCTAGATTCCATGACCCTCTACTAAGAGACCACCTGTCTTAAGAGACCATATTTTGGTCTTCCCTTGGGTGGTCTCTTTATACAGGTTTGACTGTATATATATATATATATATATATATATATATATATAAATATATATATAAATATATATATATATATATATATATATATATATATATATATATATATATATATATATATAAAAAATATATATATATATATATATATATATATATATATATATATATATATATATACATATAAATATATATATATATATATATATATATATATATATATATATATATATATATATATATATATATATATATATATATATATATATATTATTATAATAAAAATTGGGCCGAACATTAAGGAATCCAATATGGCAGTGGGGACAGACCTTCCCCTTCACCATAGGTTCCCCCCTTCAAGTTTGGCATCGGGGAACGGCTATAACGAATCAATATGCAGATACGCAGCAACATGGGAAAACGCACCAACCTGCATTCGTCAACATCATTTGGCCCGATATAGAAGAATGCAGGTTGGTGCGTTTTGCATGCAGGTTGATGCGTTTTCAGTTTGGATGCATCGTACATTCTAAATGTTGCATCGTACATTCTTAATGTTGAATATTTGGTCATATGGCGTTCCATACTTAAGGGTGTCCGAATTTCCCCACCCACTGTCCGAAATTCCCCACCCGTGTCCGAATTTCCCCACCCGCACATGGTACCCTTCCAATAGACGCCGTGACCTACTTTTAATCATTAGTAACGCATGACAGTGATTAGTGGCTCCCTCTCAAGCGCAAGAACGAGCTCAGACTTCAACATTTTGGCCCAGAGGAACGTCGGCACTGATACGGAGGTTCGGAACACAAAGTGTCCGAATTTCCCCACCCTTCCCCTATTTTCGGTCAATCGCTACGCATACTGTGTGTGGTTATTGCACAAATATGAAGCTCATATCAAGGGGCTTCCAATATGTTTCATCGAAGTTCAAGTAAAGAATGATGTCACGGATAACAATAACAAACACTTTGTGACTGCATTTGAAGGGGAATGCAGAAATATCATCGAGCTGCGCGAGCATTTAAAGCTTTGCTTTCTCATCATATTATTTACTACTTGGCCACTTTTATTAATTACCCCCCAAATTTAGATACAGTTCCAAAATAAATTTGAACTCCCCCCTTGTCATTTCATGGGCGTATCACTATGAGTCGCTCCTCAGAGGGCGAGCTAAATCTCGTAGGCCGCTTCCGGTCTCGCTCAGAATCGCGAAATCAGAAGGCGCTCCCACGCATGAATGTGATTGTTGCGTGTTTCTTAACGTGCAACAATCACACTACGTGAACTAGTCACAACTAGTTATTGGGTCACGGATCACAAAGTGCAGTATTACTTTGACCGTGACCCTGAGCGGCAATATTTTGATGCTGGCATGGCCAAAAAGCGAGCGCGAAGCTTAGGATGATTTATTTTTTCTGTTCTGGCCAAGAGATAGCATAGATTGACGTAGAATAAATGGCATACACATTATTACGATTTCAAGCTGTCGCAAAATCTACATTTTGCGAGCGATTTTAAAGCGAATTAATGGCCAAATGGAATAGATTGTAGCGGTTCTAACGACTTAAATTGCATTAAAATTGACCCACGGAATGGTGAGCAATTTATTTTTTTATTGTGAACGTACATTGCCGTCTTTATGCGTATCTGAGAAAGATCGCTCAGTAGAGCCTGTCAACTCATCAGCTTTTCCTGGGACAAAACTAAATATCTGTTTTCGCGTTATGGTCTTGTGAAATTTGAAAATGAAATATAAAAGATACTTGAAATAGAGAAAAAAATGAAAACAAAAAGTGAAATGAAATTGGAAAAAATAAAAACTAATGAAAGATCAGCTAAAATAGGGAATTGTTCATGCAACAAAGGCGTTTTCAGTCTATAGGCAGAGAACTGAACATCGGAAAAATGTGGAGAAATTTTCAAAACTATAACATGTGGCAAGAGCAAAAAGCAAACTTAGATTTAGTCTGGACAAATGCATTTAAAGAACTCCCTGCCCATGACTTTGCCCCTTTTCGAAAGGGCAAATTATGTCGTGCCTCCGTAATCAAATGCCGCTGGCTAACTAAGATGGCTACAACCGCCAGAAGGTCGTTGGAATGTCGTTAAAAACCAATTACGAGCGCCAAAACAACTGAAAATTTGTTTTTGATCTACCAACCTAATCTCTTTGCAAATAATGAATCAAAAGTAATTCCATCTATACGCCTTCACATGTCGTTAACTTTGTGGCAGCACCGTCGAATTTTTATTAGAAACTGGCTCTGGGAGCGTTTAAAATGAAATGTTTGCAAACGTTCCACTTTTTCGGCTGTACGCACCTCTCGGGTATGAACAATGCGTCAAGCCATTGCTGCTGATTAACGTAATTAGCAGGGGACGAGGCGCTTCTCCGAGTCCCACTGTCTTAATGTCTCAGAATATACTTACCTTGTAGAGAATAAAGAATGAGAAATATAATTGTCATTCTTAGTGCTAGGACAACACTACAAAACGATACAAAATCTAGGACCATGATTGCCTATTATAATCGTACCAGGCAAAATCAGTAACCCTCCGTCACCGGTTGGTTTGAGTCAATCAATCCATTATATAATTAAAACCGCTTCCCATCCCTCAAGGTTACTTTGCTCTGAGCTGTACATTCGAACTTCCTTCGACCGAGGTTGACCGCAAAAGCATATTTAGGATTTCAAATACTAGTAATAAAAACAACTCAGAGTTTATGAATTCTAGAGTACTCTAAATTGGTAACCTATCCACGCTTCAATTGAGTTGTAACGTCAGACATGATCAACTTCTGTGTCACTAAGAACGTTCAATGCACTATGTAGGAATTACCTGCACTAACATATCAATTTGAACCCATTATTTCTTGCAGCTAAAAGCAGTCTTACACCTTTGATAAAACTTACAGGTGAAAGTATAATGGGGAAAAATTAAGGAGAACTGTTCATCACAACACTACAAGCTATCCCCCTTCAAACATTTTGTAAAACCATTCATGTTAAATATTGTCAAGGCACCAACGATCAAACGGAACTCTTAAGGCGGTTTAAGGTGTTAATTAGCAAATATCAGGTCATTTTGAGATATGTGTATGTGTTAAAACCTACGCCCTTTTCCTCCTAACCAGACTAACTGTAAATTTCAAAGCCATAAATGGGCTCAAACTATAACACAACTACAACCTTTGTCTGAAATGCTTATGTTTAGGTTCTAATCATTCTTATGTCATTTAAGCGTTGCCTTTGGATGAATGTGAACCCCATGGCACTGTCATCACCCACTGGGGTGACATATACATATGTTACTCAGCTCTAGCCCTAAATTGCCCGACTGTTATCCCCTCACCCCCCACCCCCCCCCCCCCCCCCCCCCTCAGACACACTCCCTAGCTGGATTCGATTGATTAGAGCATTTTGTTACACATGTAAAACAGATCCAAGCAGAAGCGTAGTTTGATCATCAATGCTACCAACACGTATGGTATAGTGAAACCATACTATGGTTTTGTGGTTGTAAGATTGTGAAATAGTGATAGGTACAGACTGAGCTTTTTTGGTGCACTAATGGCGTTGGAAACTTTTAATTCCTCAAAAACAAGTGAAAAGTAACACTGTTTACGACATGAGCATGGATGTATCATTTATATTTTATTTATTTGCTGGTATACTCTCCGTTTAGAGCTTTACTAGAATATTTGATATGAACAGGTGAATTGAATTATCATAATGTATCAATTGTAGGTGTCAGTTTCTAACCTTATTTATTGCACACACCTATTGATAGCAGGCAATAGTTCAGCTGCAAATGCATCCGCCTATTAGAACTTGTGAATGGGGCGTTACCTTCAAGTTTCATTGGTCTTCTGGCAAGTCCATTGTTTTATCAGTATGCCTGGGTTTCTTATATAAGTGGTGATATTCTGGGAAGGGAACACGCATATTGCAATTTGCAAAATGAGACTCATATTGGTTGTACTGCTTGTAGCAGTCTCTGTTCTGCAAGCTTTCGATGAGTTTTCTGAGAGGACAAGGGATAAGGTGAGTTACAGTATATACTTACACCTCTCTGCAAAGTATGTATGTATGTTTCTATGTATGTATGTATGTATGTATGTGTGTGTATGCATGTATGTATGTATGTATGTATGTATGTATGTATGTATGTATGACTAAGTATGTATGTATGTATATATGTATGTATGTATGTATGTATGTATGTATGTATGTATGTGTGTGTATGTATATATGTATGTATGTATGTATGTATGTATGTATGTATGTATGACTAAGTATGTATGTATGTATATATGTATGTATGTATGTATGTATGTATGTATGTATGTATGTATGACTAAGTATGTATGTATGTATGTATGTATGTATGTATGTATGACTGTATGACTATGACAAAGTATGTATGTATGTATGTATATATGTACGTATGTATGTACGCATGTATGTAAGTATGTATGTATGTATGCATCTGTCGATGTTAAAACTCGTTTATCATCCCCTTTCCTGCCAAAGAAGACTAAATTGCCAGTTGAAGACGGGACGGAAATAAGAACAACCGTGAAAAACACCACCTATCCACAAGTTGATGGCATTCTCTTATATGATCTTAGTAGAAGAGCTGCTCTCAACCCTCACGAACTCGAGTGGCTTGATTACTGAAGCCAGACGATCTGAGCTCGAGCTGGAATGGTCAACTCGTCAGACTCATCTATATAGGGAACACAACCCTAACACACACCTTATCACTGCTTATCGCTGCAATGTTTACAAACCCCAATGTATACGTGCTGTGTGTTATACTGACCTTTGTAAACCATTATCCGCCGGTGCTTATTATGAAACATTCACCAGCGCATTTTAAAATGAGATAAACATATAAATACTAAAACATCTCAATCAGCAAGTACTTATTTATGAATTGCTGGGCTGAATGATAAATATGTATTTAAAAAAATGGGCGTCCGTGAGTTCATGAGCTCATGCGTCAGAAAGATGGTGAGCTCAAGAGTTGATCTCTGATAGACGAATTGTCTAAGGCGCCACCACTGACTGTTCGCTGTATCTCACCACTGCCCGGGTTGAATCCCGCCCTGGGCATGTGAGAATGTTGTCAGCCACTTGAGGGTTAGGCAGTGGTTTTTTCCTGGTATTCCGGTTTGTGAGTCTCTCAAAATTATAACTTATCCAACGAAACTCAACAGAATAACTATCGTTATTTTCTTGATTACCTGCCTAAGTTCAACGTTTTTGCCGTGAACGATTTCTTCATAATTTATATTTCATACAATATAACATTATAGGTATATCGAGGAAGTGCAAATATGCGATTGATAGCGATGAGTAATGCTTCGATCATTAGTTTGATTATCAATGTTTTATTTCCTAACTCATTAGGTATTTAGACAGTTTGTAAATTATAATTGCACATTTGGAACTTCACATGGAAATTCGAATATGAAAAATATCCTGAATCTGGCATATCAAAATTCAATGATGAATTACAGATAACATGTACAGTGATATGCTGTATGTTATGGCAGATTGTAATGCTTTGCAACTGACCGCTCGCTGTCTCTTACCACTGCCCCGTTTCAAATTTGAGAAAGTTGGCAGGTGGTGGTTTTTCCGGCTACTCCAATTTCCTCCAGAACTTACAGCTGGCTATTCTGGAGTGGCCACACTCTGAAGGAAAAGGTGACA
>OZ012693.1:1572691-1605191 GCA_963942565.1 Maea johnstoni
CTTCCAAGACCTCCAAGACGCCTTCGTATGGCACTAACATCAACCTTTATCGCAGTGATTACTTGCCCAGTGATCTCACAGCAACTTCATTTTTGGAAGCAAAACTGCGTAGTTTTGCTAAAAATTAAGAAAAATAAGTCCTCCCCAAAATAACACAGCTTCTATTATCTTTATTTCTTATTCATTATCATTACTTTTTTTCAATCGTCGTTTTCCTCTTCTTCTTCTTCTTCTTCTTCTTCTTCTTCTTCTTCTTCTTCTTCTTCTTCTTCTTAGTATTCTCCTTCTTCTTATCATTACTATTACTATCATTAGTATTTTTATGATTATCAATAGCATATGCATTAGTTTTTTAAATTTTTATTATCATTATTACTAGCAGTACAAATGCTGCGGACAATTACCTATTTTTAAGAACACGTTAGCCTGCTGTAGAATTAAGTTAGTTTCATACATGTCTGGATTTATTCCGGCTGCTTTTTAGTGTTAAATACGGCCTGTGCTGCTGTCAAGAGTTGCTGTGCAGTTGCAAAAAGTACCATGTTATGAAATAGGTAGTTGTGTTATTCATGAATTAGGAGATGGTCCTATTCACATGACCAATGTATGTAAATAATAGATATTATCGTGTCATCCATGTTATATTTGATTGTACCTGGCTGTGTAAGCTATATATATTTGCCCTAAGATTCGCCAATGGATAGAGTTACTGGTGAAATGTGATTGACATTCATAACTCATTTAGTGCATTAGTCATTAGAAAGGTTAAAATCAAAAAGATATGAACATGCAGAGCTAAATCTGATCACAGAATTAGGAAAACGTTTTCAAGTTAATATGTATATCATTCTTAAAAATTATAAGACCTGATATATTGTCTTTGTTTCTTCTGGAATAATACTTATATGTTATTATAATTCTGAACTCTTTATTAGAGGAGCTTTAAGGTTATCATTCAAATAAATCAATTAGCAGATTTTGACTTTCATTAAAAGTGTCTACGTATGGGACATTTGAAAAATGAATCCTTCACTTGTAAAATGGGGCCTTAATATGTATATCATAGATTTCAAAATGGCTTGATTCAGTAGTACTGAGGATAGGTCGGTTAACAATTATTCAAAGTATTTGACAAAGCAATTATTTGTTTAAATATTTAAAGATAATTTCCTAAAATCTGGAAAATCGTGATTTCAAAGTGACATTATGATTGCCACACTTGCTGTACATGCGTCTAACCATGATCATGAACTTCTATTGATAGATGCTGTTTTAAAAGGCTAGGAAGTTTGCTATAAGTGTAAAATGGGGTTTCCACCTGCAGTATCCTATTGCCAAGAATGATGTAGATGACATTTTGGGAAGGCATATGTCTAAACCGAAATTGGATTAATAAATACGTTATTTTAGAAGTTCAAGTTTGGGTGACTAAAAAACTAGTTTTGCACATACATCGCTAGCAGAAAAAGGTTTTGGGGGGTTGTTGAAGGTCTGTTGGATGTATTTCAGCTTTCAGACACGAGCGATGCATGTTCAAGAATGATATAGATGACGTCTCGGGAATGCATATGTTTAAAGTGAAATTGGATTGATAAATACGTTATTTTAGAAGTTCAAGTTTGGGTGACTAAAAAACTAGTTTCACACATACATCGCTGGCTGAAAAAGATTTTGGGGGGTTTGTTGAAGGTCTGTTGGATGTATTTCAGCTTTCAGACATGAGTGATACATGTGCAAACATTGATTAGGTGAAATCATGGGAATGCATGTGTTTAAAATGAAATCATCTTGATAAATACATTTTTTAGAAGTTCAAGTTTGGGTGACTAAAAACTAGTTTCGCACATATATCGCTGGCTGAAACATGTTTTGGGGGGTTGTTGAAGGTCTGTTGGATGTATATCAGCTTTCAGACATGAGCAATGCATGTTCAAGAGTGATATAGATGACGTCATTGGAGTGCATATGTTTAAAATAAAATTGGCTTGATAATTACATTATTATAGAAGTTCAAGTTTGGGTGACTTAATAACTTGGAGGTCTTGGAAGCTGGTTATGTACGAAGGCATCTTGGCATGTTTTTTTTGAATGTCTTGAAATGGATGCGTGCCATGCGAAGGCGTCTTGGAGGTCTCGGTGTGCTTTTTTAAGACGTCTTGAAATAGGTGCGTGCCATGCGAAGGCGTCTTGCAGGTCTTGGCGTCTTTTTTTCTTTTAAAGACGTCTTGGTATGTGTTCATGCCATGCAAAGGCGTCTAGGAGGTCTTGGCGTCTTTGCGTGCTTTTTAAGACGTCTTGATATAGAAGCGTGCCATGCGAAGGGGCCTTGGAGGTATTGGCGTGCTCTTTTAAGACGTCTTGAAATGGGTGCGTGCCATGCGAAGGCGACTCGGTGGTCTTGGCGTCTTTGCATGCTTTTTTAAGACATCTTAAAATGGCTGCTTGCCATGCGAAGGCGTCTTGGAGGTCTTTAAGGTACGGAGGCAGGCATACAAGGAGAGGGTGCTTCGGCAAGTACGTTTCTGAGGGATTCCTGAGTCACTTTGGCAAGTGACAAATCATCAGTAAATGCTTTGGCAAGCATTCAGACAACCTACGAAGGCGTCTTGGCGTGTTTTTTTAAGACGTCTTGAAATGGGTGCGTGCCATGCGAAGGCGACTCGGTGGTCTTGGCGTCTTTGCATGCTTTTTTAAGACATCTTAAAATGGCTGCTTGCCATGCGAAGGCGTCTTGGAGGTCTTTAAGGTACGGAGGCAGGCATACAAGGAGAGGGTGCTTCGGTAAGTACGTTTCTGAGGGATTCCTGAGTCACTTTGGCAAGTGACAAATCATCAGTAAATGCTTTGGCAAGCATTCAGACAACCGGGACGGAGGGCTTAACATATGAAGCATTAGATGGTTTGTCTCAGGGAAGAAAAGCGCAAACTCGGGAAAAGTTGTCCAAGCGGATGAGCAGTGCAAAAACAATGGTGGTATTGGAAAGTTTTTAAACGATGACTCTTTAAAGAATGATATTGACCTAGTAAGTTTAGCTGCCAAACGTTTATTCAACACTCAACAAAACTTTAAAAAATGGCGGTTTCTTTCCCCCTCCCCTTCTGTTCTTTTCATCTGGAGTAGCTCTAAACAGAATCAGGGGTGTCGAAAAAATTCACTCCCTAGCAATTGTCAATACGTCCTGGACCACAGCAATTTATGGTGGCCATGGTTAAATAATAGCTATGATTATAGTGCAACCTTCGTGCACTACTATATTAAACCCTTATTGCAATAGTTAAGACCACGAACAACCAATAGACATTATTCCTAAAATCGAGTTCACTAGATTTTTAAATACAATTCATATCAAAAGTGAAATATATAATAGGCTCAATTGGTGATGCTCTGCCAAAATTCCCAGGTGAAACAGTGCTTTTGACTTGTCGCATGTTTCGTAGCCCCTGTTGCAGCTAGTGCGACAATGAGACAGTTGGACACCACTGAGAATATGAAAACTTTCAGTTGACGTATTGCACGCATTCAAGTAGCTGACAATGGTACAGACCCGTCGCTATTACACTAACTACTACAACAATGGAATTTCCCTATTGTTGCCACGGACATTGCCAATTTTATTTGCAAAAAGTCATAAAACGTACCCGATCACTCGTAGCTCTGTAGCAAGAAAAGTAACTCGTACACCCCCCATTTTCTTTTGATATATTGAAAGCAAATTTACAAATCAAGAACATATCACAAAATAAAAAAAATCTCTGGACTAACATTTTTTTTACAATTCATTATGTGTGACATAATGCCCTATATTCGCGTCTTAACAAGCGCAACACGACTCCAACAAAGGGATTTTCCCCTATTGTTGCCACAACAATAGGGAAACAAAGGCTGCATCATTGTCTTTTCATTTTCACAAAAAAGAAAAAAAAACGTTCCCTTTCACTTACAATTCTTTACCTTCAATAAATTGCCCTATATAGTATATATGCGTCCATTTTTGAGGGAACAATGTTCATTTTTAATTCAACCCCTCCAGTTCTACTTTAGGCTGTGCAAAAGATGTAAGAGGGTTTGAAATACAGTTTGCGCAAGCAGAAAGATGATCTACTCCAATGACTATATGCAAATGTGCATTTATAAGGATTGGTAATTTATTTTTCTGCGCCCGAACAACCCAGAATGAGCAGGAAATAAAAAAAAAATGTGCGACTTGGCAGCCCTTCTTCTCTCAAATGGCCACTTTTCAGAAATCACAAATTTGTTTCTAGCAAAGAAAATCGACCAAAGAGCCAATTTCTTATTACATTTCCTCTAGTTTTTTTCACACAAGGTATAACATATCCAAAAATTACAAAATTCTAAGGGCAAAAAAACAACTGGTGCAGGCATCCTTAAATCTATTGTGTTACTAAATATACAGTGTTACTGTGACAACGAGGAATTTTTGATCATATATATCTATATCTATCTATATATATCTATCTATATATATACATATATATATCTATATCTATCTATCTATCTATCTATCTATCTATATCTATCTATCTATCTATATATATATATATATATATATATATATATATATATATATCTATCTATATATATACATATATATATATATATATATATATATATATATATATATATATATATATATATATATATATATATATATATATATATATATATATATATATATATATATATATATATATATATATGTTATGGTGTATATATGGTGTATATATATGTTATGGTGTATATATAGTAAAACGCATTTCAAAGTTTCGAAATGAAGTGGTACTGTAATAACTATTCTTAAATGCTGCAGCAAACGAAGGTATGCATTTCCCTTTCTGCATTACAATTGTAATTAGGCGAAATAACCTGCATGTTTAGATGGATCAAGGTAGGTTTGAATTCAGGTAATCCACTGTGAACAATATAAACTGACCCCAAACTATGTAAAACACCCTAGATTATTAGCTCTGAGTTCAAGATCTACCCCTGATTTGAGAATAAAAAATTGTGTAAGTAAGTGTGACTTATAAAAGAAATTACAGTATTATATGATATATATATATATATATATATATATATATATATATATATATATATATATATATATATATATATATATATATATATATATATATATATATATATATATTTAAACCATCATTAGCAGATTTCAGTTTCCAGAAAATGTTGGTTAGTTCTAGAGAATCAACGCTTATACTATTCAACAGGGCACAAGCACTTCAATTGAACTGAATATATTAATTGTGGTATTTCCCTGGCTGAGTATTCAATTCTCTGGTTTGAATGTAACATTTTTGAAGCAAAGATTTTCCATGCACAGAATAATTCTATGTGGATGTGCAGTAGTAGGTATCTATGGCGATGCTTAGTATAATCCCCAGCATTTGTATCCATAGTTCCAAAAAAACTTTAAGAAGTCATCTTCTGGGTATATCTGAAAACCTTGGCCTGTACAGCACCTAGCAAGGCAAGGTTTGTTAACACGATGCTGTATTTATAAGAAAAGATCAAACTATGTAATGTTGAGGTCTATGCAGTGCTACGCTATATCTTATTTGTTTAAAGTGTAACACATCCATGCCAGTTATTCCTGCCACCTATAAATGCCGGAATTTTCTGGTTGGTGACAAAGCATCTCAGAGAAAATGTTTAAAAAAAACATCATATCACACCCTACAACTTTTCGCAGAACAATTCGCATGCTGTTCTTTTTAAAAGTTATTCTAAATCTGTCAGAGGGTCAGAGAGGAATTTCTTAAGTTTAGTGGGTCAACCTGTTATGGTGTTGATCATTCAGTAATCAATAGTTATTCCCAAGACACCCTGTACTGTACTGGGACTTTTTTGAGACAATTTTTTTTTTTTTTTCAGATCAGAATCTGGCTCTGGGTAAGTCAGCCTATGACAGTGGTGGTTACAATCATCTTGTGAAGGCAAGTAGGGCTGTGGATGGCAATAGAGACCAGAAGTGGACAGGCAACTCCTGCAGCCATACAGGCGACATCCTAAAACCATGGTGGCTGGTGGATCTTGGACACACCTACGAAGTGTCCAGCCTAAGGATTTACAACAGAGTTGACTGCTGTGGTGAGTGCAAATATATGAATGAATGAATACATGAATGGTTGCTTAAAGGCCCATCAACACACAAAGGCCATTTAATGCTCTAAGAAATTTGTGTAAAATAATGGTCCTTTGTTATTGTTAAAAAACACAACAAAGCAATAGATAAATAAAGATGCTCACTAAGAATGGACAGTTTCAAAGTATAAGTTGTGCATGTATGATAGATGAGTGCAAACAATACAGTAAAACATGCTTACCATAATTACATGCATTAAGTGAACCTTAATTAAACAACCTAGTTTGTTCAATCAGGGCAGGCTCTCCATACAGAGGTAGGTCTTATTCCCTAGGCTTAGAATCTACAACAAAGTGGACTACAAAGAGTAAAGATAGAACTGTCTTTGATGTTCAAAAATATATACTTCATTATTATAGAGTATGAGTTGGATATGTTGACATTTTTAATTGATGCAAAGGATTCCACTCAAAACATTGTAGTCTTTGCACTTGGCAAATGGTTAGATGCTATCTCCTACTAGGACGTGTTTTTTTTTGAAAAATGTGTCAGATAAAGCTGCTTATGATAGATACAATGCTTTGCTAAACACAATGAACACCTCAGAGTTATCATGATATACACGTGTTCAATGTGGATGCATCTATCCATAACGGGCCCTGTTTGTTTATGTACTTCTGATATGAAAGAAATGTCAAACACAATACAAAGGATACTCATTTCAATGTATTTTAGTCTTATGACTGGAATATTCTTATGGATATCAAGGCATCTAGGAAATACTTTATCAGGTGACTTGGCAAGTTTTATGTAGAAATATGCCTTATGTTTTGTATACAGTTTAAAGAAGACTATTTGATTCAACTTCTCACCTTCATCATCCCTATGAGTGCATAAGCATTGTGTTTCTGTGTGGACAGGGTTACATAGTTTTTGTAAATCATCTTCAGGAGAGAAATTGAAGGATTTTGATGTGACAGTTGGCGGTGGCTCATTGGCAGAAGCCAAGATGAACAAGAACATGAAGTCCTGTGCCTACTACAGTGGAAGCTTTCCCTCTGTTGGAGAAATAACATGCACCAGTCCAGTCCAAGGCAGATTTCTAAAGATTCAACTCAGAGGAAAGAACTATTTGCATCTTTGTGAAGTAGAGGTTTTTGGAACTCATGGTAAGTAAGGTTGTCTTAAAAGTCACCTCCTCTAACAAGCACCAATGTGCATATTTGTAAAAGGAGTGACAGGTTTCAACAGTGATAAAACAGATTTCAGCTAAGTCTATCGTGTTACTAAATATCCAGGGTTACTGTGACAATGAGGAACCTTTGATTATATATATATATATATATATATATATATATATATATATATATATATATATATATATATATATATATATATATATAAATATATATATATAAATATATATATATATATATATATATATATATATATATATATATATATATATATATATATATATATATATATGAATATATATATATATATATATATATATATATATATATATATATATATATATATATATATATATATATATGAATATACCATGATAAGCAGATTTCAGAAAATGTTGGTTAGTTCTAGAATATCAACTCTTACACAATTTTACAGGGCACAAACACTTTAATTGAACTGAATACATTAATTGTTGTTTTTCCCTGGCTGAGTATTCAAGCTCTAGGGTTTGAATGTAACATTTCTGAAGCAAAGATTTTCCATGCACAGAATAATTCTTTATGGATAGGCAGTAGTAGTTATCTATGGCGATGCATAGTATAATCCCCAGCATTTGAATTTATAGTTCCAAAAAAGTGTAAGAAACATCTTTTGGGTATGTCTGAAAACGTTGGCCTGTACAACACCTAGCAAGACAAAGTTTGTCAACTTCATGCTGAATGGGAAAAACTCCAACTCTGTGAGGTGGAGGTCTATGCAGTGGAGTATAAGTTGCTTCACAATATCTTATTTGTTTAAGGTGATAGTCTAGTACACCAAGATTATTACCACTAGGTGGTGTTCTTGGCTGGCCCCTAAGAGTGGATATCAAAACAAAAGATGACACATGAGCGGTGTTCACTCGCCACAAATCTCTAGCGGACAGCATTCTATGGTGGTAACCTCAAGAGCACAAAAGGCAGGGCCCTTTGGGGTTTCCTTGTTAAATTGCTCCTGAACGACATGGCTGTCTGCTTTAACCATGCAGATTCCTCCGAGTGAGACCATTTTGACCAAAATTTTCATCTCATTTTTTGGCAGAAAGTGAATAAAGATACAGTCTCAGAAGCCAGTATTTTAGAATTTGACAGATATGAACCCCATCTAGGTGCAAAGTCATGTCACAGGTACCTTGAATTCGGACAGGACCTAAAAATCAGCACTTACTACATAAACCACGTGCTGTTAGTAATTTTTTAGGCTTATGGGAACATTAAAAAATGTTTTCAAAATACTCATTGTGCAGATTCCCTGTTGAGGTTGGACCTTGCACCTCACCAAAGACATGAATGATCATATGATAAACTCTCATTTTCAAGTAAAGGGTGATTCTTGACATTTTGCCAAAAAAATGAAACACATCCAGATGTTCTTTTAAGGTGCCACATTACCTCAAATTAGCCCCTTACTGATACGTTCACCGTTATTCCGCAACTTTGAGATGTAACCTTTACAATAGCATAAGTGCCGTTGTCTTAATTGAACTCAGTTTTCAGATATTCAAATTTTAATAATGACCCATGTATCAGGTAGGGTTCTACCTTAAAGTGTAACACATCCATGCCAGTTATCCCTGCCATCTATAAAGGCCAGAATATTCTGGTTAGTGACAAAACATCTCAGAGGAACTGTTTTAAGAAAAAAAAAACATCATATCGAACCCTACATCTTTTTGCCGAACATTTTACATGCTGTTCTTTTAAAAAGTTATTCTAAATCTTTCAGAGGGTCAGAAAGGGATTGCTTAACGTAAGTGGGTCAAACTGTTATGGAGTTGATCATTCAGTAATAAATAGGTATTCCCAAGACAGTCTAGCTTTACCGGGACTTTTTTGAGACAATGACTGGTTATAAAGTATATGGTGGAATTAAATAGAATTAGTTCCCATTTACCAGTACTATAATGGTTAATTATTTTTTCAGTTCGGAATGTGGCTCTGGGTAAGTCAGCCTATGACAGTGGTGGTTACAATCATCTTGTGAAGGCAAGTAGGGCTGTGGATGGCAATAGAGACCAGAAGTGGACAGGCAACTCCTGCAGCCATACAGGCGACATCCTAAAACCATGGTGGCTGGTAGATCTTGGACACACCTACAAAGTGTCCAGCCTAAGAATTTACAACAGAGTTGACTGCTGTGGTGAGTGCAAATATATGAATGAATGAATACATGAATGGTTGCTTAAAGGCCCATCAACACACAAAGGCCATTTAGTGCTCTAAGAAATTTGTGTAAAATAATGGTCCTTTGTTATTGTTAAAAAACACAACAAAGCAATAGATAAATAAAGATGCTCACTAAGAATGGACAGTTTCAAAGTATAAGTTGTGCATGTATGATAGATGAGTGCAAACAATACAGTAAAACATGCTTACCATAATTACATGCATTAAGTGAACCTTTATTGAACAACCTAGTTTGTTCAATCAGGGCAGGCTCTCCATACAGAGGTAGGTCTTATTCCCTAGGCTTAGAATCTACAACAAAGTGGACTACAAAGAGTAAAGATAGAACTGTCTTTGATGTTCAAAAATATATACTTCATTATTATAGAGTATGAGTTGGATATGTTGACATTTTAATTGATGCAAAGGATTCCACTCAAAACATTGTAGTCTTTGCACATGGCAAATGGTTAGATGCTATCTCCTACTAGGACGTGTTTTTTTTTTTGAAAAATGTGTCAGATAAAGCTGCTTATGATAGATACAATGCTTTGCTAAACACAATGAACACCTCAGAGTTATCATGATATACACGTGTTCAATGTGGATGCATTTATCCATAACGGGCCCTGTTTGTTTATGTATTTCTGATATGAAAGAAATGTCAAACACAATACAAAGGATACTCATTTCAATGTATTTTAGTCTTATGACTGGAATATTCTTATGGATATCAAGGCATCTAGGAAATACTTTATCAGGTGACTTGGCAAGTTTTAGGTAGAAATATGCCTTATGTTTTGTATACAGTTTAAAGAAGACTATTTGATTCGACTTCTCACCTTCATCATCCCTATGAATGCATAAGCATTGTGTTTCTGTGTGGACAGGGTTACATAGTTTTTATAAATCATCTTCAGGAGAGAAATTGAAGGATTTTGATGTGACAGTTGGCGGTGGCTCATTAGCAGAAGCCAAGCTGAACAAGAACATGAAGTCCTGTGCCTACTACAGTGGAAGCTTTCCCTCTGTTGGAGAAATACTATGCACCAGTCCAGTCCAAGGCAGATTTCTAAAGATTCAACTCAGAGGAAAGAACTATTTGCATCTTTGTGAAGTAGAAGTCTTTGAAACTCATGGTAAGTTAGGTTTTCTTAAAAGTCACCTCCTCTAACAAGCACCAATGTGCATATTTGTAAAAGGAGTGACAGGTTTCAACAGTGATAAAACAGATTTCAGTTAAGTCTATCGTGTTACTAAATATCCAGGGTTACTGTGACAATGAGGAACCTTTGATTATATATACTGTAGAACACGAAATTCACGCGTGTCCCAAGTATAGCGAATTGGGGAGTTTTGCATTATAACGTATCTTTATGTTAGCGACGATAGCCGCCGCTGACAGCGCCAGTACAGTAATAAAAAAGTACAGCGTTTTTATATATAGCGAAGCGGAACCACACGCTAAGTACGCTATATATAAACACACGCGGAAATTTCGTGTTCTACAGTATATATATATATATATATATATATATATATATATATATATATATATATATATATATATATATATATATATATATATATATATATATATATAAATATATGTATATATATAAATATATATATATATATATATATATTTATATATATATATATATATATATGTATATATATATATATATATGTATATATATATATATATATATATATATATATATATATATATATATATATATATATATATATATATATATATATATATATATATATATATGAATATACCATGATAAGCAGATTTCAGAAAATGTTGGTTAGTTCTAGAATATCAACTCTTACACAATTCTACAGGGCACAAACACTTTAATTGAACTGAATACATTAATTGTTGTTTTTCCCTGGCTGAGTATTCAAGCTCTAGGGTTTGAATGTAACATTTCTGAAGCAAAGATTTTCCATGCACAGAATAATTCTTTATGGATAGGCAGTAGTAGTTATCTATGGTGATGCATAGTATAATCCCCAGCATTTGAATCTATAGTTCCAAAAGAGTGTAAGAAACATCTTTTGGGTATGTCTGAAAACGTTGGCCTGTACAACACCTAGCAAGACAAAGTTTGTCAACTTCATGCTGAATGGGAAAAACTCCAACTCTGTGAGGTGGAGGTCTATGCAGTGGAGTATCAGTTGCTTCACAATATCTTATTTGTTTAAGGTGATAGTCTAGTACACCAAGATTATTACCACTAGGTGGTGTTCTTGGCTGGCCCCTAAGAGTGGATATCGAAACAAAAGATGACACATGAGCGGTGTTCACTCGCCACAAATCTCTAGCGGACAGCATTCTATGGTGGTAACCTCAAGAGCACAAAAGGCAGGGCCCTTTGGGGTTTCCTTGTTAAATTGCTCCTGAACGACATGGCTGTCTGCTTTAACCATGCAGATTCCTCCGAGTGAGACCATTTTGACCAAAATTTTCATCTCATTTTTTTGGCAGAAAGTGAATAAAGATACAGTTTCAGAAGCCAGTATTTTAGAATTTGACAGATATGAACCCCATCTAGGTGCAAAGTCATGTCACAGGTACCTTGAATTCGGACAGGACCTAAAAACCAGCACTTACTACATAAACCACGTGCTGTTAGTAATTTTGAGGCTTATGGGAACATTAAAAAATGTTTTCAAAATACTCATTGTGCAGATTCCCTGTTGAGGTTGGACCTTGCACCTCACCAAAGACATGAATGATCATATGATAGACTCTCATTTTCAAGTAAAGGGTGATTCTTGACATTTTGCCAAAAAAATGAAACACATCCAGATATGTTCTTTTAAGGTGCCACATTACCTCAAAATAGCCCCTTACTGATACGTTCACCGTTATTCCGCAACTTTGAGATGTATCCTTTACAATAGCATAAGTGCCGTTGTCTTAATTAAACTCAGTTTTCAGATATTCAAATTTTAATAATGACCCATGTATCAGGTAGGGTTCTACCTTAAAGTGTAACACATCCATGCCAGTTATCCCTGCCATCTATAAAGGCCAGAATATTCTGGTTAGTGACAAAACATCTCAGAGGAACTGTTTTAAGAAAAAAAAAAACATCATATTGCACCCTACATCTTTTTGCCGAGCATTTTACATGCTGTTCTTTGAAAAAGTTATTCTAAATCTTTCAGAGGGTCAGAAAGGGATTGCTTAACGTAAGTGGGTCAAACTGTTATGGAGTTGATCATTCAGTAATAAATAGGTATTCCCAAGACAGTCTAGCTTTACCGGGACTTTTTTGAGAAAATGACTGGTTATAAAGTATATGGTGGAATTAAATAGAATTAGTTCCCATTTACCACTACTATAATGGTTAATTATTTTTTCAGTTCGGAATGTGGCTCTGGGTAAGTCAGCCTATGACAGTGGTGGTTACAATCATCTTGTGAAGGCAAGTAGGGCTGTGGATGGCAATAGAGACCAGAAGTGGACAGGCAACTCCTGCAGCCATACAGGCGACATCCTAAAACCATGGTGGCTGGTGGATCTTGGACACACCTACGAAGTGTCCAGCCTAAGGATTTACAACAGAGTTGACTGCTGTGGTGAGTGCAAATATATGAATGAATGAATACATGAATGGTTGCTTAAAGGCTCATCAACACACAAAGGCCATTTAGTGCTCTAAGAAATTTGTGTAAAATAATGGTCCTTTGTTATTGTTAAAAAACACAACAAAGCAATAGATAAATAAAGATGCTCACTAAGAATGGACAGTTTCAAAGTATAAGTTGTGCATGTATGATAGATGAGTGCAAACAATACAGTAAAACATGCTTACCATAATTACATGCATTAAGTGAACCTTTATGAAACAACCTAGTTTGTTCAATCAGGGCAGGCTCTCCATACAGAGGTAGGTCTTATTCCCTAGGCTTAGAATCTACAACAAAGTGGACTACAAAGAGTAAAGATAGAACTGTCTTTGATGTTCAAAAATATATACTTCATTATTATAGAGTATGAGTTGGATATGTTGACATTTTTAATTGATGCAAAGGATTCCACTCAAAACATTGTAGTCTTTGCACTTGGCAAATGGTTAGATGCTATCTCCTACTAGGACGTGTTTCTTTTTGAAAAATGTGTCAGATAAAGCTGCTTATGATAGATACAATGCTTTGCTAAACACAATGAACACCTCAGAGTTATCATGATATACACGTGTTCAATGTGGATGCATTTATCCATAACAGGCCCTGTTTGTTTATGTATTTCTGATATGAAAGAAATGTCAAACACAATACAAAGGATACTCATTTCAATGTATTTTAGATTTATGACTGGAATATTCTTATGGATATCAAGGCATCTAGGAAATACTTTATCAGGTGATTTGGCAAGTTTTAGGTAGAAATATGCCTTATGTTTTGTATACAGTTTAAAGAAGACTATTTGATTCGACTTCTCATCTTCATCATCCCTATGAGTGCATAAGCATTGTGTTTCTGTGTGGACAGGGTTACATAGTTTTTGTAAATCATCTTCAGGAGAGAAATTGAAGGATTTTGATGTGACAGTTGGCGGTGGCTCATTAGCAGAAGCCAAACTGAACAAGAACATGAAGTCCTGTGCCTACTACAGTGGAAGCTTTCCCTCTGTTGGAGAAATACTATGCACCAGTCCAGTCCAAGGCAGATTTCTAAAGATTCAACTCAGAGGAAAGAACTATTTGCATCTTTGTGAAGTAGAAGTCTTTGGAACTCATGGTAAGTAAGGTTTTCTTAAAAGTCACCTCCTCTAACAAGCACCAATGTGCATATTTGTAAAAGGAGTGACAGGTTTCAACAGTGATAAAACAGATTTCAGTTAAGTCTATCGTGTTACTAAATATCCAGGGTAACTGTGACAATGAGGAACCTTTGATTATATACATATATATTGATGCCATCTATAAAGGCCAGAATATTCTGGTTAGTGACAAAACATCTCAGAGGAACTGTTTTAAGAAAAAAAAACACATCATATCGCACCCTACACCTTTTTGCCGAACATTTTACATGCTGTTTTTTTAAAAAGTTATTCTAAATCTTTCAGAAGGTCAGAAAGGGATTGCTTAGCGTAAGTGGGTCAAACTGTTATGGAGTTGATCATTCAGTAATAAATAGGTATTCCCAAGACAGTCTAGCTTTACCGGGACTTTTTTGAGACAATGACTGGTTATAAAGTATATGGTGGAATTAAATAGAATTAGTTCCCATTTACCAGTACTATAATGGTTAATTATTTTTTCAGTTCGGAATGTGGCTCTGGGTAAGTCAGCCTATGACAGTGGTGGTTACAATCATCTTGTGAAGGCAAGTAGGGCTGTGGATGGCAATAGAGACCAGAAGTGGACAGGCAACTCCTGCAGCCATACAGGCGACATCCTAAAACCATGGTGGCTGGTGGATCTTGGACACACCTACGAAGTGTCCAGCCTAAGGATTTACAACAGAGTTGACTGCTGTGGTGAGTGCAAATATATGAATGAATGAATACATGAATGGTTGCTTAAAGGCTCATCAACACACAAAGGCCATTTAGTGCTCTAAGAAATTTGTGTAAAATAATGGTCCTTTGTTATTGTTAAAAAACACAACAAAGCAATAGATAAATAAAGATGCTCACTAAGAATGGACAGTTTCAAAGTATAAGTTGTGCATGTATGATAGATGAGTGCAAACAATACAGTAAAACATGCTTACCATAATTACATGCATTAAGTGAACCTTTATGAAACAACCTAGTTTGTTCAATCAGGGCAGGCTCTCCATACAGAGGTAGGTCTTATTCCCTAGGCTTAGAATCTACAACAAAGTGGACTACAAAGAGTAAAGATAGAACTGTCTTTGATGTTCAAAAATATATACTTCATTATTATAGAGTATGAGTTGGATATGTTGACATTTTTAATTGATGCAAAGGATTCCACTCAAAACATTGTAGTCTTTGCACTTGGCAAATGGTTAGATGCTATCTCCTACTAGGACGTGTTTCTTTTTGAAAAATGTGTCAGATAAAGCTGCTTATGATAGATACAATGCTTTGCTAAACACAATGAACACCTCAGAGTTATCATGATATACACGTGTTCAGCGTGGATGCATTTATCCATAACAGGCCCTGTTTGTTTATGTATTTCTGATATGAAAGAAATGTCAAACACAATACAAAGGATACTCATTTCAATATATTTTAGATTTATGACTGGAATATTCTTATGGATATCAAGGCATCTAGGAAATACTTTATCAGGTGACTTGGCAAGTTTTATGTAGAAATATGCCTTATGTTTTGTATACAGTTTAAAGAAGACTATTTGATTCAACTTCTCACCTTCATCATCCCTATGAATGCATAAGCATTGTGTTTCTGTGTGGAAAGGGTTACATAGTTTTTGTAAATCATCTTCAGGAGAGAAATTGAAGGATTTTGATGTGACAGTTGGCGGTGGCTCATTGGCAGAAGCCAAGCTGAACAAGAACATGAAGTCCTGTGCCTACTACAGTGGAAGCTTTCCCTCTGTTGGAGAAATACTATGCACCAGTCCAGTCCAAGGCAGATTTGTAAAGATTCAACTCAGAGGAAAGAACTATTTGCATCTTTGTGAAGTAGAAGTTTTTGGAACTCATGGTAAGTAAGGTTTTCTTAAAAGTCACCTCCTCTAACAAGCACCAATGTGCATATTTGTAAAAGGAGTGACAGGTTTCAACAGTGATAAAACAGATTTCAGTTAAGTCTATCGTGTTACTAAATATCCAGGGTTACTGTGACAATGAGGAACCTTTGATTATATATATATATATATATATAAATATATATATATTTATATATATATATATATATATATATATATATATATATATATATATATATATATATTATATATATATATAATATATATATATATATATATATGAATATACCATGATAAGCAGATTTCAGAAAATGTTGGTTAGTTCTAGAATATCAACTCTTACACAATTCTACAGGGCACAAACACTGTAATTGAACTGAATACATTAATTGTTGTTTTCCCTGGCTGAGTATTCAAGCTCTAGGGTTTGAATGTAACATTTCTGAAGTAAAGATTTTCCATGCACAGAATAATTCTTTATGGATAGGCAGTAGTAGTTATCTATGGCGATGCATAGTATAATCCCCAGCATTTGAATCTATAGTTCCAAAAAAGTGTAAGAAACATCTTTTTGGTATGTCTGAAAACGTTGGCCTGTACAACACCTAGCAAGACAAAGTTTGTCAACTTCATGATGAACGGGAAAAAACTCCAACTCCCTGAGGTGGAGGTCTATGCAGTGGAGTATAAGTTGCCTCACGATATTCTATTTGTTTAAGGTGATAGTCTAGTACACCAAGATTATTACCACTAGGTGGTGTTCTTGGCTGGCCCCTAAGAGTGGATATCAAAACAAAAGATGACACATAAGCGGTGTTCACTCGCCACAAATCTCTAGCGGACAGCATTCTATGGTGGTTACCTCAAGAGCACAAAAGGCAGGGCCCTTTGGGTTTTCCTTGTTAAATTGCTCCTGAACGACAGGGCTGTCTGCTTTAACCATGCAGATTCCTTCGAGTGAGACCATTTTGACCAAAATTTTCATCTCATTTTTTGGCTGAGAGTGAATAAAGATACAGTCTCATAAGCCAGTATTTTAGAATGTGACAGATATGAACCCCGTCTAGGTGCAAGGTCATGTCACACGTACCTTGAATTCTGACAGGACCTTAAAATCAGCACTTACTATATAAACCACATGCTGTTTGTAATTTTGAGGTTTATGGCAACATTAAAAAATGTTTTCAAAATACTCATCGTGCAGATCCCCTGTTGAGGTTTGACCTTGCACCTCACCAAAGACATGAATGATCATATGGTAGACTCTCATTTTCAAGTAAAGGGTGATTCTTGACATTTTGCCAAAAAAATAAAACACATCCAGATATGTTCTTTAAAGGTGCCACATTACTTCAAAATAGCCCCTTACTGATACGTTCACCATTATTCCTCAACTCTGAGATGTAACCTTTACAATAGCATAAGTGCAGTTGTCTTAATTGAACTCAGTTTTCAGATATTCAAATTTTAAAAATGACACATGTATCGGGTAGGGTTCTAACTTAAAGTGTAACACATCCATTCCAGTTATCCCTGCCACCTATAAAGGCCAGAATATTCTGGTTAGTGACAAAACATCTCAGAGGAACTGTTTTAAGAAAAAAAACATCATATCGCACCCTACATCTTTTTGCCAAACATTTTACATGCTGTTCTTTTTAAAAGTTATTCTAAATCTTTCAAAGGGTCAGAAAGGGATTGCTTAAGGTAAGTGGTATAATGGTTAATTATTTTTTTCAGTTCCGAATGTGGCTCTGGGTAAGTCAGCCTATGACAGTGGTGGTTACAATCATCTTGTGAAGGCAAGTAGGGCTGTGGATGGCAATAGAGACCAGAAGTGGACAGGCAACTCCTGCAGCCATACAGGCGACATCCTAAAACCATGGTGGCTGGTAGATCTTGGACACACCTACAAAGTGTCCAGCCTAAGAATTTACAACAGGGTTGACTGCTGTGGTGAGTGCAAATATATGAATGAATGGATGAATACATGAATGGTTGCTGAAAGGCCTGTCAGCTCACAAAGGCCATTTTGGTGCTATAAGATCTGTGTAAAATAATGGTCCTTTGCTATTATCAAAAACCACAACTAAGCAATAGATAAATAAAGATGCTCACAAAAAATGGACAGTTTCAAAGTATGAGTTGTGCATGCATGATAGATGAGTGCAAACAATACAGTAAAACATGCTTACCATAATTACATGCATTAAGTGAACACTTATTAAACAACCTAGTTTGTTCAATCAGGGCAGGCCCTCCATAGAGAGGTAGGTCTTATTCCCTAGGCTTAAAATCCACAACAAAGGGGACTACAAAGAGTAAAGATAGAATTGTCTTTGATGTTCAAAAATATATACTTCATTATAATAGAGTATGATTTGGATATGTTGACATTTTTAATTGATGCAAAGGATTCCACTCAAAACATTGTAGTCTTTGCACTTGTCAAATAATTAGATGCTATTTCCAACTAGGATGTGAGTATTCTTTTGAAAGATGAGTATCATATAAAGCTGCTTATAATGAATACAATATTTTGATGAATGCAATGGAAACCTCAGAGTTATCATGATACACACATGTTTGATGTGGATGCATTTATTCATAACCGGCCCTGTTCGTTTATGTATTTCTGATATGATAGAAATGTCAAACACAATACAAAGGATACTCATTTAAATGTATTTTAGTATCATGACTGGACTATAATTATGGATATCAAGGCATCTAGGGAACTTTATCAGGTGACTTGGCCAGTTTTAGGTAGAGATATGCCTTATTTATTGTATACAGTTAAAGAAGACTATTTGATTCCACTTCTCACCTTCATCGCCCCTATGGTTGCATAAGCATTGTGTTTCTGAATGGAAAGGGTTACATAGGTTTTGTTAATCATCTTCAGGATGGAAATTGAAAGATTTTGATGTGACAGTTGGTGGTAGGTCATTGACAGAGGCCAAGCTGAACAAGAACATGAAGTCCTGTGCCTACTACAGTGGAAGCTTTCCCTCTGTTGGAGATATAATATGCACCAGTCCAGTCCAAGGCAGATTTCTTAAGATTCAACTCAGAGGAAAGAACTATTTGCATCTTTGTGAAGTAGAAGTTTTTGGAACTTATGGTAAGTAAGGTTTTCTTAAAACTCATCTCCGCTAACAAGCACCAATCTGCATATTTGTAAAAGGAGTGACAGGTTTCAACAGTAATAAAATAGATTTCAGTTAAGTCTATCGTGTTACTAAATATCCAGGGTTACTGTGACAATGAGGAACCTTTGATCATATATATATATATATTTATATATATATATATATATATATATATATATATATATATATATATATATATATATATATATATATGTATATATATATATATATATACATATATATATATTTATATATATATATATATATATATATATATATATATATATATATATATATATATTTATATATATATATATATATATATATATATATATATATATATATATATATATATATATATATATTTATATATATGAATATACCATGATTTGCGGATTTCAGATTTCAGAAAATGTTGGTTAGTTCTAGAGAATCAACGCTTACACAATTCTACAGGGCTCAAGCACTTCAATTGAACTGAATACATTAATTGTTGTTTTTCCCTGGCTGAGTATTCGAATTCTAGGGTTTGAATGTAACATTTCTGAAGCCTAGATTTTCCATGCACAGAATAATTCTTTCTGGATAGGCAGTAGTAGTTATCTATGGCGATGCATAGTATAATCCCCAGCATTTGAATCTATAGTTCCAGAAAAAGTGTAAAGGTTTTCTTAAAACTCACCTCCACTATCAAAAAACAATCTGCATACAGGTGAACCTGGATATGAAGGACTCAATTAGACCAGGAATATTGGTCCGTCATATGCAAAATCTGTCATATGCATATGACGAATACTTGATATGCATCAGACTGGGACCAAGCATATTGTACGTTATATGCAAAAATCTGTCATACAGTGGTCTGTCATATCCAAGTTCACCTGTATTTGTAAAAGGTGTGACAGGTTTCAACATTGATTCAACAGATTTCAGTTAATTCTTATGTGTTACTAAATATCCAGGGTTACTATATATATATATATATATATATATATATATATATATATATATATATATATATATATATATATATATATATATATATATATATATATATATATATATATATATAACATAAATATATACATACATATATAAGTAATTATACATATATATATATATATATAATATATATATATATATATATATATATATATATATATATATATATATATATATAGTGTATGTATGTATGTAATTATATATATATATATATATATATATATATATATATATATATATATATATATATATATATATATATATATATATATATATATATATATATGCCACGCCTAGCAGATTTTGGTTTTCAGAAAATGTTGGCTAGTTCTAGAGAATTAACTCTTCAATTCAATTCAAGAGGGCACAAATCCTTCAATTGAACTGAATATATTATATATTCTATTTCCCTGGCTGAGTATTCAAGTATTAGGTTATCAGGCAACATTTTTGAATGAAAGATATTTTATGCACAATAATCACAGAGTAATTCTATATGGATGTGCAGTGGTAGTTATGTATGGAGATGTTAAGTATAATCCGAAGCTTGTCTATTAGCTATATTTGGTGGTGTCTTTAAGTATTGTTTGGTGGTGTGTATTTGCCATATTTGGTAATGTCTATTTGCCATATTTAGTGGTGTCTGTCAGCCATATTTGGTATTGTCTTTTAGCCATATTTAGTAGTGTCTATTAGTCATATCTTTTGGATTGCTATATGTCATATTTGGTAATGTCTATTAGCCGTATTCGATACTGTGTTTTAGTCATATTAAGTGGTGTTTTTTAAACCGATTTAAGCCTAGGTTTCCCTTGAGAGAACGGTTTAACAGTAGAATAATCAAAATGAGGCATGTATTTATAGAATTATTTGGGTTGAATTTGTCATTTTCAACATCTGTCCTTAAATATTAAGCCAAAGATTCTGTGCTTGGCTTGGAACAATAGCGTCATGATAATCAACCCCTCACTGATGCTTTGTCTAGTTAGAAGGATATCGTTATCTATATGCTGATAGGTACATGTTAAAGGGATCAGGAAAATGTCAAAATGTGAGTTTCTGGAACATGGAATATCTGCAAAAGTCAGAGAGGTGAATTTTGCAATACGTGTACTCATATCCTGTCCGTTTCCAAATAAGCTTCTTGCATTTTAAATCTTATTCAATGTGCCTTAGATATTTAGTTCAAGAAACTTCAACAACATGAGTCACATAGTAGGAGCAATTCAATGGGAACTGTGTGAATGGATGATCTGACCTTTTACTTATAAGTAATGAATAGCTAAGAAAAACAACAATAAAATGTTTATCCTCTTGTGAATCCTACCCTGTATGAATTACCCTATCATATTGAATGTTTGTATTTTTCTCTTTCCTTCTTTTGATAGGAACATGACATCTTACAAGTAAAGGAAATCCAATGGATCATGGATAATGCCAAGTTTCGACCATTGTGCAAGTTTTCAAATAATTGATTTAATAAGTAGAACTTACTAACCTTGTCTTTAATGTAAACTTCTTCTCTAAGATTGAGTAAAACTAAGCATCATCACCACTGAATTTGTTATTTACTGCGTGTGCCTAACCGTTAGAGATGGGCACCAGGGTAATTAAGTGCAGATTTGAAATTTTATTCATCCAAATCCTCGAAAAGTAGTAAGTTGAGGTTTTTGATAATCTAATTTGCAACATTGAGTACTGGTCAAATTGAAATAATTCACGCCTCTCTTAAAAACAATTTTGGTCAGAAGTAATAGGAATATTATCCCAATGCCAAGACAAATACTGCAGTGTAGACATCAGAAACTCAAGCAGTGTTTAAGAAGATTACTGAATTCATACCATTATAACTGCTTTATAATTCCTTACGATAATAAGAGTAAATATTTATCAGCCAACTTTTCAAAAATTCTTTTTAAAATCCCTTTTGATAAAGTTCGATTTTACAATACTTCACCATCGCTGGTTTAGTAATTAACCTGATAAACTTTTGTCATTTGAGTTGTATCCTGCTGCATCTTAACCGTATTGCTCCTATGCTCCGTGTCTTGTTAAGACGTATAGTTGAGCTCACTCTAGATGGAAATGTAAGTAAATGTATTTCTAAGACAACACAGTTATACAAGGGACGTAAGTTGCCTAAAAACGAGTGAGCAAGACGTCTAAGGCGCAATTCCTGGTACTAGACGCCAAGTACGACCACCAGCCTTCTAACAAGAAGCCCAAGCGGAGGAAAACTTAAAAGTAAAAAGTCTAAGATTCCCAATACTATAGGAATACGATAGGAATGTACAGAAACGTCTAAGACGGCTGAAAAGAAAGATCCATAAACATACAAACATCGCTATTATAAGACACTAAGCACTATCCTCTCCAATGGGTTATCTCCCCTGGCACGCCTGTTTCCCAAATTCTGAGTGGGTCGTACGTTTGGTGGACAAGTGTGTTTCCATGGAATTTATCGGAAACCAATTTAAACGAATTAAGTTTTTTGTGCTGATTTGTAGAGCTGTACATTTCTAAAAGAGGTACGATGACCACTCACACAAAGCCCGACATTGTAAAATAGTTTAGTTGTCAGGAGAGCTTTTCTAGCTGTAAGAACGCTGTTTACCACTTCGGGAGGTTGCATATTAGACTATAAATAACAAGCGCTGAAGCCGTTGTTACTACATCAGCCAGTTGGTCAGTCACGGCTGCTCGTCGTTCAGAAACACAGATCTACAGCTACTCACAGGTCCACAGGTCGGGATCCAGAAGCATAGTGCATACTCCACAAGGACAAAGGAAGTAGTCCAGCGGATAAGGGATAAAATCGTGCACTTTTTGATAAAAGCACCAAATTTGGTACAGTGGTAGTTTATGGCAAAGTAACTATTTTAAAGATTGGAGGCACTCTGAAAATGACCTAGGTCAGCTTTGGCGGCCATTTTTCAAAATGGCCGCCATAGGTCATTTCCTATGGAGTTAAATGAATTTCTATCACCTCAAAACAATTAGCCAATGAATTTCCTCTACCAGAAGTATCGCAACCAATTACCACTTATCTACATACAACATAATTGACCTCTGGTGACCTATATGAGCATTCAGGGTCATTTTAGGGTAAAAATGCATTAAAATAGGCACAAAAATGAATGAGAAACTGTTTTCTTTTATAAATTTGTCACGCAGATGATATTTTTATTCATCTATTAATTAAAATCAAGCTCTGTGTGTGGTACAGGGTTTCCAAATTGGTTGTTCATTGATTTTACAGGTCATTTTCTAAGGGTAAAACCATGTCATAATGGCCACTAAATTTAAAATTTAGGCATTTGAATTGTATTTTTTCCCTGACAGTAGTTTCTGGTTCTCCTATCAACTAATCTAAAATATCATGTGTGTACCAGGGTTTCCAATACGTTAACATGTGATGATTCTCAGGGCCATTTCAGGGTCATTTTAGGGTAAAATCATGTCATAATGACCACAAAATGTAAAATTTAGGCATTTGAATTGTATTTTTTCCCTTGCAGTATTTTCTGTTTCACCTATCAACTAATCTTAAATGTCATGTGTGAACCAGGGTTTCCATTGTATTACCATGTGATGATTGTCAGGGTCATTGTAGGGTTGTTTGGGGTAAAATCATGTCATAATGGCCACAAAATGTAAAATTTAGGCATTTGAATTGTATTTTTTCTCTTGCAGTGTTTTCTGTTTCACCTATCAACTAATCTTAAATGTCATGTGTGAACCAGGGTAAAACCTATTAAAATGACAAGAAAAAGTAGAGTTAAGGCATCGAATTTGTATTTGTTCTGTTTCAATACAGATTAGTCCCTCAGCAACTGCCCTCACCTATCTTGTGTGAAAGGTTTCTATTTGAATTGTCTAATGATGATTATAAGGATCATTTTGGGTCAAAAGGGTCAAAATGGTAACAAAACCTGTAGCAGAACCCTAGGCTGTAACTTATCTCAAGCAATACTTACTGCAATAATCTATCAACAAAGCTTATTAAGTATATAACAGAGTTTCAATTTATTTGCCCTGTCATGAGTCTGGGTCATTTTAGGGTAAAAACTTTTGAAATGGTGACAAGTTTTGATAGACTTTTAAATTTTAACATGCGTTATCAGCATGCATTAGAGCCACCTGAATCATTTACTTGTTTAACTGAATCAAAATGGCCCCTGAATGTGTGGTTTCCTGCACAAAGCTTGGCATTATAAGCATGGACTACCTCTTGACTTTGTAAAAGACATCCGCCTGCATAGGTATCTAGGTGTAATTTCAAGCATGCAATAGATCAAGGATCCCTACATACACAATTTTTTCAATATAAAATATTGGATTAAAAATTCAGCTCTCATGGGTTTGAAAGTAATAAGGATCCTTAAAAACAATTGGTAATTTAAGTTAACTGTTATATCAAGTAAGTTGCACCCAACTCAATTAGAATTCTACCATCATGTTAGGGCTGAAGTGCCTCTGAGAACAGTGTATGCCAAGATTACACTAATTGTGATGCTTTCAAGATTGATAGTCATCCAACTATCAATACATTCATATCATAGCCTGTTCGCCATATCTATTATGTTGGAAAAGAGTGGTTAAAAAAAGGTGACATGACATGTCACAAAAATCTGCGAATGTTAATTAAAGTCTGAATGTTAATTAAAGAAACAGATATTTTAGATTAAATCACATGATTAAAATGTAGGCTTAATTCTACTTGACTTATGCTACATAAGTTATGCAAGTTATAAGTTAAGAATGATATTATTTAACCCCAATTGATTTATTAACCCTACTTGCCATATAATCATTTGCAAAAAATATTGAAATGCCAATAGCAGATAGAATAACTACAGGGATAGTAAACATGATTGAGTTGCATTGCCAATTGTAGTCTTTACTAGTTATTTAACCCTTTCATACCTGGAGATCTACTTGACTAGTAGCAGTTTTGGCTGATACGGGTATGAATGGGTTAAATCTTAAAACAGCACAATTTCAAAATACCCTCAGTTGTATGGGATGTTGGTCTTTTCCTAGTGATGTGTCTGTCAAACATTGCTTATTATTGAATTAAATAGCACACGCAAAAGCGTGACCAGCAGAAGATCGCCTGTGTTTATCGTAAAAATACCTAGAAAAAGGTCCGTTTTGAATGCCTTCGTAGGTACTTTTAGAAATGAATAAATTCTTCACTTTTGGTACCAACATTTAGGGAAACGTCTCAATTTTAAGGTTAATGCCCTGGCGTTATGTTTCGCTGATGTTTATCATGAGTTATACAAATTTAATGCCTTGAATCTGCTAGATTAGGTGATAGGTGAACCAGAAGATACTATACGGGATAAATACAATTCAAATGCCTAAATTTTACATTTTATGGCCATTATGACATGGTTTTACTAGTACCCTAAAATCGCCCTGAGAATCATCACTTGGTAACTCAATGGAAGCCCTGGTTCACACATGACATTTAAGATTAGTTGATAGGTGAAACAGAAAATACTGCAAGAGAAAAAATACAATTCAAATGCCTAAATTTTACATTTTGAGGCCATTATGACATGATTTTACCCTAAACAACCCTAAAATGGCCCTGAGAATCATCACATGGTAACACAATCGAAATCCTGGTTCACACATGATACTTAAGATTAGTTGATAGGAGAACCACAAACTACTGCAAGGGAAAAAATGCATTTCAAATGCCTAAATTTTACATTTTGTGGCCATTATGACATGGTTTTACCCTAAAATGACCCTGAAGTCATCAAATAACAACCCATTTGGAAACCCTGTACAACACAAGGTACTTGTAATTGATGTATGAATAAAAATATCAACTGAGGGACAAATGTATATAAAAAACAGTTTCTCATTCATTTTTGTGCCCATTTTAATGCATTTTTACCCTAAAATGACCCTGAACGCTCATACAGGTCACCAGAGATAATATAATAATAATAATAATTGGAATTTATATAGCGCCTTTTCCATTCATAAAATGTTCAAAAGCGCTGCACATTGTCATAGTTTGAGTCATAGTCCACAACGCCTCAATGGGCGAGCCTGAAAAGGTGTGTTTTGAGACACTTCTTGAAGGCCTGACACGATGTAGAATCCTTCAGGTGTTGTGGAAGCGCATTCCATAATCTCGGTGCACTAATGGAGAAAGCGCGATCTCCAAATTTGAGTCTAGTCCGAGGCTCATCCAGAAGGCCCTTTGCTTCTGATCGTAGATGGCGTCTGGGTTTATAAGGCACGAGCAGCTCCTTGATGTACTTAGGTGCAAGTCCGTTTAGCGCCTTGTATACCAGCAGTAGGACCTTAAATTGGATGCGGAATTTGATTGGTAGCCAGTGAAGCTTGATGAGAACAGGTGTGATATGTTCATACTTCCTGGTTCTCGATACTATCCTTGCTGCACTGTTTTGTAGTCGCTGCAGCTTTGCAATCAAATCCTGTTGTATTCCAATTAGGAGAGCATTGCAGTAATCCAAGCGAGACATCACCAGTGACTGCATCACTGTTTTTGTGGCATCTTCTGTTAACACACGTCTCGCTTTTCCAATATTTCTCAGGTGAAAGCTAGATTTTTTGACAACACTTTTGACATGGGGTGCCATGGTCAGTAGAGAGTCAAACATAGCTCCCAGATTCCGCACAGGCTCAGATGCAACAGACACATCAGTCCCCGCTACAGAGAGTGACTTAATGTTCAGTTCAGCTAGGTGTTTCTTAGAGCCGAATAGAATTATTTCAGTCTTGTCATTGTTGAGTTTCAGCTTGTTCTGAGACATCCAGACACTAATGTCACACAAACATTTCTCAAGATTTAGGATTTCACTTTTGACTATTGCGTTATCACTTGTCTTTTTGAATGATAAGCAGAGCTGGGTGTCATCAGCATAGCCATGATTGTTCAGACCGTAGGATCGGATTAGCTGTGCCAGAGGTATGATGTATATCAGGAACAATAGTGCACCCAACACAGATCCCTGTGGTACAGACCACAGGATTTCCTGATTTTCGGAGAAGTCATCATTGATTTTAATCCTCTGTTTCCTGCCTAGCAGGTACGATTTGAACCACTGTAGAGCAGATCCTCTAACTCCAAGAACTGACTCCATCCTTGATAGAAGGATGGAGTGATCGATTGTATCGAAAGCAGCGCTAAGATCGAGTAACACAAGGATCGCAGCCCCACCCTGATCGAGAGTGCGAAGGATGTCGTTCTGTACCCGCACAAGTGCCGTCTCAGTGCTATGACATGCTCTGTATGCCGACTGCATGGGTTCATGTAGCTGATTGATAGTCATGTAATTTGTAAGCCTTGCTGCAACTACCCTTTCCAATACTTTTGACAAGAATGATAAGTTGCTTACAGGACGATAGTTCTTGAGCACCTCCGGGTCGAGATCATCTTTCTTCAGTAACGGAGTGACTAATGCCTGTTTCATGGAGTCAGGCACGTTGGCACTCTGCAACGACAAATTCACTAAAATCGTAACCATTGGAATAAGCTCATCCACCGAGTCTTTCACCATCCAAGTGGGAGCGGGATCTAGAGAGCAGCTCTTAGTCGGTGATTTTGCTATGATTTTGCGAACTTCGCTTTCAGTCACGGCCGAGAAAACATTCAGTGAACATGTTAATGCCGGGGTAGGTAAATTTAACTGGTGTCTGGAGAGATCTGGCAGCTCGTCGCGTATCTTACATACTTTGTCAGTAAAGAACACAGCGAAGCGGTTTGCCAATTCTTCTGTTGATGCATGCTCAGGGAGTTTCATCTCACTCCTTTGATGTAATATGTCTTTGACAATGTTACTGAGGTTTTTTGAATCAGTGGAGGACTCAGCTATCAGATTGTTGTAGTAGTCCTTCTTAGCTTGTAATAACATGTTGTTAAATTTGGTCCTCGCAGTTTTAAACAGGTCATAGTGGATAGTGAGGTTGGTGTCTCTCCACTTCCTTTCCCATTTCCTCTTTTCACATTTTGCACCATACAAATCATCTGAGAACCATGGTTGTTTTGGCCGAATTGTTACCATTTTCACTCTTGCTGGTGCATGCTTGTCAAGTACCGTTGTTAGTGCAGTATTGTAGTGATTAGTCAAATCCTCCACGGAGCAGCCTTCAGCATTACCAGGTTGTAGAGCGTCCTTCAAGTCCTCTCTAAAATTGGATCAATTATCAATTATGTTGTATGTAGATAAGTGTTAATTGGTTGTGATACTTCTAGTAGAACATTTAGTTCATTGGCTAATTGTTTTGAGGTGATAGAAATTCATTTAACTCCATAGGAAATGACCTATGGCGGCCATTTTGAAAAATGGCCGCCAAAGCTGACCTAGCTCATTTTCAGAGTGCCTCCAATCTTTAAAATAGTTACTTTGCCATAAACTACCACTGTACCAAAATTGTCCCTTATTCGCTGGACTAAAGGTAGGTAGGAGAAAGGAAGGACCCCCATATAGGTACATGATATAATGTTTAGAGAGAGAGAGCGAGAAAACTATATATATATATATATATATATATATATATATATATATATATATATATATATATATATATATATATATATATATATATATATATATATATTTATATATATATATATATATATATATATATATATATTTATATATATATATATATATATATATATATATATATATATATATATATATATATATATATATATATATATATATGTGTGTGTGTGTGTGTGTGTGTGTGTGTGTGTGTGTGTGTGTGTGTGTTCAATCTTAACTATTTATGCATTAGCTTACCCAATAACTCTCCCGCAGAGAGTTAATGATATCAAGGTGCATTTGCTAATTTGTTAATTTTATCTCTAATTATATCAAATACAGAGATATCGATGCTACTTTCTGTGGTAAGCGTAAGTCGGTAACTACTACTACTACTACTACTACTACTACTACTACTACTACTACTACTACTACCAACAGAGGTTACAACAATAATTCACCCTTGTCAACTATGGTTTAGGTTCCTTTACCATGTTATTAATATGAGTCAATTGTCTCCGTGAAGAAATTAGAATACTTCAATATATTATGTCATTCTTGTAGAAACCTATATCCCTAGCTAATAAGAATGTTTTCTGCAACGCATGCACAGAATTTGGTTACGATACTGACATCTCAATAAACCTGAAATGGTGCATCATTTAACTTCACTGTGGTACATTCTACAGAAGGCGATTTATGGTAAATGGGTTACCAGGTAGTGAAATGGTGTATATATCACCAACTCTTTGAAGCTGTTACCGTTCATATAGAAAAACAATATAACAATAGGTTTAACCCCCACATTAACTCACCACATTTTGTAAATTGCGAGTTTCTGGCAATAGATGGCGCCAACAACCATGACAGTAGACAGTTGTCAATGGTGACACTATTTTGCATGAACTAAGACCTAAAAATGACCCATTCAAAAATGATACAAACAACTTGTAACTATCTTCACAACCTAATGCAGCTGTAGACATTGGTAGGGGCCAGGATCTACCTTAACCCCGACCAATGTCTGTAAAACTTGCTATTGATATACATAGGTAGTTAGGATAGAGGAATAAAAGAAAGACGGAGAGGATAGAGGAAGAGGGGGTGATGGGAGGGAAGGAAAACTTACATATGTAGTGTTTGTGGATGGATTGAACTGCACTATTTGATTTCGATCAGTATCGGTGTACATCACAAAGTATTTCTCAACTGGCTTTCCTAAAAGAAGAAATATCATTGAAAGTAAGATGCCTGGTAAGGGTATTCGACACTGAAATGGCACATAATCCAGCATCCAAATTTCATAAACATCATAAAGAGCCAGAATAAAAACTCTATTTCAAATGAATCGTTTTGAGTATATATCAAGTGTTGGGATACACAAGGTCTGAGATGTGTTAAAGGTCTAATCACGATTGAAGGAAGTTTCAAGTCTTTGCAACAACTGAGTAAAGATTTCAATATAACAATGAACCTCCTGGAGTACTTTAGTTTGTTCCAATGTAATGAGAAAAGGAATTATTATACCTTGTATCCATCTCTCGATTCAGTATATCATGGTGTGAAGCTATGACTCATGTATTGCTAAATGACAAAAAATAGTAATGCCACCATTAGGACCATGCTCAGGGACAAAATTAAGACTCGTCCTACGGCAGAAGTTTCTTGAGCAAGGCGTCTTTAAATGCCACAAACAGAAGATTTCTGGCATCATACGTACGAAATACCTCATAAATATATACTAGATATAAATCTGAATGTATTTCGATACAATATAATTCATCCTATACTACCGACAAACTAAAATTCACGACAGATGGGACCACGATCATAAGGACAACGATCAATATGATATATGTAAAAACGAACAAGAAACCTTGATGCATTTGTTTTGTGAATATCCAAGTATCCTTAATTTCTGAATTGAAGTGTAGAATTGGATAGATGCACAAGATCATTTTATTCCACCCCTAAATTACTCAGATAAAGGTATTCGGTTTATAGTCTTGTATCCACCGAAGTGCTCACACGACCTTCCTCCCCTAGCAGGCACTGTACATACAGAAACCATTTCAATCCCCCGGGGGATATTCCAGAGCAACTGGCAGCATATAGCGCACACACTCTAAGCACTGCCTTATTTATGCTAGGTACCCATTTTGCAGCTGGGTAGACTATTTGGAGAATAGATATTTAAACCGGTGGTAAACCATTGTTTGCAAGCTTCTCATTTCCAAAGAAATGCTCAGATAGAACAGATATTATACCACCTATTAACTCTTGCTGAAACCGAGGTTATTGAGCTTACAAATGTACGACGAGAATCCTATTATTGGGGCTTCTGGTCACCAGTATGGAATATGCTCACCGTTTTGCAAAGAAAGCACAAATCGTACAGTAATATATTTCATTTGCTATTTCATCCGTTTGCTCTTGGGATTTATCATACAGGAAAATAGGTCAGGCACCTAGCCTTTTTGATTTCGTGAGAATATATTTTTTTTATGAAAAAACCCTAAATGCATCAACCTTCCAAGAAATAAGTATCTTTCTTCAACAAAATTTTCGACCATCTACCAAAGTATCCCAAAGCTAAATATCGTATTCCTTACAAGGTAAATGTGGCTCAATTTTATTAAGGCTTGCGAAATGAAAGCTATGCTGAAAGGCTCATTTATTTTCAAAGCTTTTTCTCAGAAGAAAGATATTTAGTGAAAAGATATGATTTTTATAATAAAAAACACAGAATTCATAGTTCATGGTGAAGCAGTTAAGTGTCTCACTGTCCTCACCCCCTGGCTCCCTTCATCACATGATATATCTCATTTTTGAAACCAGAGTTTGTTAACAAAGGCATCATAAAGTGTGCAAGAAATAATCATCAAGTAGCAGAGGATTTATTCATGGCTGAACAGAAACCTTTCAGGTATTTCATAGAGATTTCAGATCAATAGCTTAGTTAGTAAATTCCATCTCGTTCACATGTACTTACATAATCCCATCTTTTGAAAGGATAGAAAAAGCAGAAACTTTGATTTGGAATTAGTTCCCCTCTTTAGTTGTTTCTGCAAGACCCGTACTTACAAGATGATTTTAATATAGGCGTGCAATACTATAAACTTTAATAGATGGTTACCAGGACAATATGTGTATGAAATGTACCCTTTTAGGCCTCCTTATCAGAATGCAGGCCATGATGCCTGAAGATGGATAATAAATACACACGTCGCCCTGGTTTACAGTTATCAAGACGTTGGGTAATATGCACTGGTATTTTCAATACAGATACAATACAATACAATGCGCCAAAATAGCCTAGCATGAAAATTACTTAGATAACCACCTCAGTAAAGGATTTGAATAATAAAATACCCTAGACATAAATGTACATTCGAGTCGGGCAATGGTGCTTAGTGTGGTTAATGCCTTAGGCGTTTAGAAGGCCTCTTTTTATAAGCTGTATATATAGTAGGCAGTATATGGATCTCATTTAGATAAAGAATTTGTGGATGTAAACAAGCAGCAAATGTTTACCTGCGTAACAGTTACGTCCATCTGAGGCCAAACTATATCCATCTCTGCAGAGGCACTGTCCAGAGCTTCCAACTT
>OZ012693.1:1606454-1644454 GCA_963942565.1 Maea johnstoni
TATAATTAATTATATAGTATATATATATAATATATATATATATATATATATATATTATATATATATATATATATATATATATATATATATAGATATATGCCACGCCTAGCAGATTTTGGTTTTCAGAAAATGTTGGCTAGTTCTAGAGAATTAACTCTTCAATTCAATTCAAGAGGGCACAAATCCTTCAATTGAACTGAATATATTATATATTCTATTTCCCTGGCTGAGTATTCAAGTATTAGGTTATCAGGCAACATTTTTGAATGAAAGATATTTTATGCACATAAGCACAGAGTAATTCTATATGGATGTGCAGTGGTAGTTATGTATGGAGATGTTAAGTATAATCCGAAGCTTGTCTATTAGCTATATTTGGTGGTCTTTAAGTATTGTTTGGTGGTGTGCATTTGCCATATTTGGTAATGTCTATTTGCCATATTTAGTGGTGTCTGTCAGCCATATTTGGTATTGTCTTTTAGCCATATTTAGTAGTGTCTATTAGTCATATCTTTTGGATTGCTATATGTCATATTTGGTAATGTCTATTAGCCGTATTCGATACTGTGTTTTAGTCATATTAAGTGGTGTTTTTTAAACCGATTTAAGCCTAGGTTTCCCTTGAGAGAACGGTTTAACAGTAGAATAATCAAAATGAGGCATGTATTTATAGAATTCTTTGGGTTGAATTTGTCATTTTCAACATCTGTCCTTAAATATTAAGCCAAAGATGCTGTGCTTGGCTTGGAACAATAGCGTTATGATAATCAACCCCTCACTGATGCTTTGTCTAGTTAGAAGGATATCGTTATCTATATGCTGATAGGTACATGTTAAAGGGATCAGGAAAATGTCAAAATGTGAGTTTCTGGAACATGGAATATCTGCAAAAGTCAGAGAGGTGAATTTTGCAATACGTGTACTCATATCCTGTCCGTTTCCAAATAAGCTTCTTGCATTTTAAATCTTATTCAATGTGCCTTAGATATTTAGTTCAAGAAACTTCAACAACATGAGTCACATAGTAGGAGCAATTCAATGGGAACTGTGTGAATGGATGATCTGACCTTTTACTTATAAGTAATGAATAGCTAAGAAAAACAACAATAAAATGTTTATCCTCTTGTGAATCCTACCCTGTATGAATTACCCTATCATATTGAATGTTTGTATTTTTCTCTTTCCTTCTTTTGATAGGAACATGACATCTTACAAGTAAAGGAAATCCAATGGATCATGGATAATGCCAAGTTTCGACCATTGTGCAAGTTTTCAAATAATTGATTTAATAAGTAGAACTTACTAACCTTGTCTTTAATGTAAACTTCTTCTCTAAGATTGAGTAAAACTAAGCATCATCACCACTGAATTTGTTATTTACTGCGTGTGTTCAACCATTAGAGATGGGCACCATGGTAATTAAGTGCAGATTTGAAATTTTATTCATCCAAATCCTCGAAAAGTAGTAAGTTGAGGTTTTTGATAATCTAATTTGCAACATTGAGTACTGGTCAAATTGAAATAATTCACGCCTCTCTTAAAAACAATTTTGGTCAGAAGTAACAGGAATATTATCCCAATGCCAAGACAAATACTGCAGTGTAGACATCAGAAACGCAAGCAGTGTTTAAGAAGATTTCTGAATTCATACCATTATAACTGCTTTATAATGCCTACGATAATAAGAGTAAATATTTATCAGCCAACTTTTCAAAAAATCTTTTTAAAATCCCTTTTGATAAAGTTCGATTTTACAATACTTCACCATCGCTGGTTTAGTAATTAACCTGATAAACTTTTGTCATTTGAGTTGTATCCTGCTGCATCTTAACCGTATTGCTCCTATGCTCCGTGTCTTGTTAAGACGTATAGTTGAGCTCACTCTAGATGGAAATGTAAGTAAATGTATTTCTAAGACAACACAGTTATACAAGGGACGTAAGTTGCCTAAATACGAGTGAGCAAGACGTCTAAGGCGCAATTCCTGGTACTAGACGCCGAGTACGACCACCAGCCTTCTAACAAGAAGCCCAAGCGGAGGAAAACTTAAAAGTAAAAAGTCTAAGATTCCCAATACTATAGGAATACAATAGGAATGTACAGAAAGGTCTAAGACGGCTGAAAAGAAAGATCCATAAACATACAAACATCGCTATTATAAGACACTAAGCACTATCCTTTCCAATGGGTTATCTCCCCTGGCACGCCTGTTTCCCAAATTCTGAGTGGGTCGTATGTTGGGTGGACAAGTGTGTTTCCATGGAATTTATCGGAAACAAATTTAAACGAATTAAGTTTTTTATGCTGATTTGTAGAGCTGTACATTTCTCAAAGAGGTACGATGACCACTCACACAAAGCCCGACATTGTAAACTAGTTTAGTTGTCAGGAGAGCTTTTCTAGCTGTAAGAACGCTGTTTACCACTTCGGGAGGTTGCATATTAGACTATAAATAACAAGCGCTGTAGCCTTTGTTACTACATCAGCCAGTTGGTCAGTCACGGCTGCTCGTCGTTCAGAAAGACAGATCTACAGCTACTCACAGGTCCACAGGTCGGGATCCAGAAGCATAGTGCATACTCCACAAGGACAAAGGAAGGTAGGTAGGACAAAGGACGGACCCCCATATAGGTACATGATATGATGTTTAGAGAGAGCGAGCGAGAAAACTATATATATATATATATATATATATATATATATATATATATATATATATATATATATATATATATATACATATATATATATATATATATATATATATACATATATATATATATATATATACATATATATATATATATATATACATATATATATATATATATATATACATATATATATATATATATACATATATATATATATATATATATACATATATATATATATATATATATATATACATATATATACATATATATATATACATATACATACATACATATATATACATATATATATATATATATATATATATATATATATATATATATATATATATATATATGTATATATATATATATATATATTAATATATTATATATAATATATATATATATATATATTATATATATATATATATATATATATATATATATATAATATATATATATATATATATATATAAATATATATATATATATACTGGCAACTCTGCTTAATCCGGATATGTGCAATCCAGATTTTCGTCTTAAGCGGACAGATTGGAAGGCCCCGGTCCCTTCCTGTACATTTACATGCAATTCAATGTTTAATCCGTATGATTCAATCCGGACTCCGGCTAAACCGGCCGATTTTTGCGGTACACTCTTTTACATTTAAGGTCTTATAGTGTACTGTAATCCGGACTGCCTATCTTAGCCGTCAGCAAAATATGTCCTCACCTAACAAAAGGAGGAAGAATAAAAAGGGCTATAGACAGGGGGATGTGGGGGGTCGGGGGTCGGGGAAAGTTGGGGGTGGTCAATGGACTGGGATTACGTCTATATTTTTGGAAATTTACACGTTTGCCTGCTGCATTTTACATCGTTGATCATCAGCCCATGTCATGTTGTACAATGCTGTTCAATGTAAATACACATAGATCGTCGACGGGCCGCAAAATTGTGAAACATACACGCCTTGCCATGCATATTAATGTTCTAAAAGTTCTTCATGTACATCATTATCATTTTGTATTATCTTGCGGCAATTCTATAATGAATCCTTTCGATAAAAAGAATATTGCCTTCACTTAAAGGATGATTTCTACATTAAAGGAACACCTCTTAAAGGTTTGAAAATGGTTATTTTGATGTTAAGAGTAGTGACGACATACGAACGGAGCGACCTCTACTGACTATGCATTGTGTCATCATAGCCGCTCTTCACGCGCGCGGTGGCGGCATATTTTAGACACTAGGCAAGTTCAGCTATCCCGTGTACGGCTACGGTTAAGCATAGTGCCACGTCACGCACAGTGATGCATCGTCATCACTTTGCGTGTAGCCTGCCGCGGAGCCGATCTCTGGTCCAAAGTCCAAAACGGCGCAGCTATTTGAAAAAAGATGGAATATGAAATGGATAATTAAAAAAACATCGATTGGAACATTGAGTTAAATATGTTAACTCAACATTAACCAGGCTGTTTTAAAAAATTCGCCGGTTTTAATATAGAAATTTCAAATATAAAAATAGGCTCCGTTCGGCACAGATGATCAACGCTGAAGCGCTGTATGCGTGCTTGATTTCTTTAATCAGCTACGGCGTAGCCGTAGTCCCGTCGTAGCATATTCAGATTTGTACCCACCCGCCTCCGGCTATGGCTCTGTACAAGCTTAGCCGTTCGCGGAGGCGTTTACGACATAGCGGAATCTCCCTAGTAGCGCGAGCGTTCCTTTGATGTAGCAGTCAGGTACAGAGGGGGCCGCACCCGCGTTACGTATTTTGCAGAAGAAGAGTCTTTTTTAAGACCCCCGCATATCCGCGATTTGTAAAAGAAGGGTATTTTTTTGTACCCAGGTACGGAGTATGAGGGGTGAAAATCCCTTACAATCCACGTAGTATCCGTGGTTCTGACGCCGAGTGACTCCCGAAGTGACTGGACTTCCGAGTCTGCTGCTGCTAAACAGGCAGAGAATTATGACACCAAAAGTAAAAAATGCGTGTTCCCGTTCATCTAATGTCAGTGTTTTGATAAAAGAAGGGGTGTTTTTTTACTGGAAAAAGTCAGCGTTTTTTGAAAATAAGTGTGCTTTTTGGGGATGAAATCGATGCTCTAGGGGGTATTTTTAAATTTTGATAACTAGCGTATGTACGAGATAATGGCAGACCCATATCACTTTTTAATTCCCTAGATAACAAGTAATACGAATGATGATTATAATGATAATAGTAATAATAATAGAAATAATAATAATGATAATAATAATGATGAAAATAATAGTAAATATAAAATGATAATAGCATAACAGTGATACTGATAATGAATATATATATATATATATATATATATATATATATATATATATATATATATTTATATATATATATATATATATATATATATATATATATATATATATATATATATATATATATATATATATATATATATATATATATATATATATATATATGTACAATTTCAACAAATCTGAGTGTTTTACGAAAATGTATGGTCCTAAGAACATATATATATATATATATATATATATATATATATATATATATATATATATATATATATATATATATATATATATATATATATATATATACATATATATATATATATATATGAACTGTAGAAATGCTTTGATTTTGTTTGTTTTCTAATTGTTAATGCTCGTGTATACCAATGAATTCGATAATGCTATTAACAGCATAACATAGCAGTAACCTATGTCTTATAGAGGAACAGGCGAGCAGCCTCTCCTGTAATGCTAAAGGTGTCGCTTCATTCGACTCATTTCTCACAACATACTCATTACTAGCTAACTCGAAGAATCTTAATTAGTTATCCATAATTATTAAGTTGTGTTTAATGACGCATCAATTTCTCGAGATTTGTACAGAACATTTTAGGAGGTTTATGGGGATAATTTGTATCAGGCGACGGCAACTGCGTAGGCCGTCAATTAACTTTATATTTTTGTATTTTATTATATTACATTTTATGTCATATGTTTTTGTCACGCTTTAGGTAATGAAAGGATGCGTTCCTCATACAGCTTTCTACACTTTACAAGATATGTATTTGGTCTCCTTCTATACTCAATGATAGCCTAGACCGCCATAGATCTTCTGATTAAAGGTGTGTTAGCGTTAACATGCGTACAGATCTGAAACTGACCGTAACTTCACAAATTCATCCAAATTCATTGCATACACTAAATAGGAACTATCTGGAATCCTGGCAGCTTTGAATCACGATTCAGTTAAACGATTGTACAAGAATGTATGAAGTAGATATGCACTATTTTAAAATGTTGCACCTGAGAGATGGATACACAGGAGTGGCAACGAGTGCTACCACAGTGGTCGATAGTTATTGTTTTATATCCTCCTCTCTGTGACGTTATTTGCTTTTTCTGCTATTTTTCTTTGTGACACGTTTTAAGTAATAATCGCGCAGAGTTCCTTATGTTTACCCTTTAAAAGACAATAGTCTATGTAAAATACAGAAACAAAGCCGAAACAAACAAGTAGTCTACTTATCTATTTGAAATACATGTGAAAATGTCAGTCATATATACAACAAAACCTGTATATAAGCTTGGAAATGATAATGATAATAATAATGATAATAATAATAATAACTATAATAATAATAATAATAATAATAATAATAATAATAATAATAATAATAATAATAATATTAATTTATACGAAATACATGTGAAAAAGTGAGTCAAATATGCAACTTTAACTAGAAATAAGCTTAGAAACCTGAAAAAAGTTTAAATGAAAAAAAAATTAAAAGGATATGGTCCAACTGTATCGAACGGGCTGCCCAGCACTGCCCATTCACAGGTGCTATCCCACTACTGTCTGACACGGGAGCTTTTGTCTGCTGCGTTTCCGCCCTGGACCGGTGCGCTCCTCCTTAGACAACCTGGTCGCCCAGGGCTCCCCCCGGGCGGCCATATCGATGCCAGACTTAGTGCGGACACCCGATCAACATAGATCAGTGAAGAGCAGAACCCCCGCCCTCAAGTCGTCCACATACCCCAGCCTCTAGGTAGCTAGATTATAGGAGCACGCCACAACTCCCGGCTGAATGAGCAAGGCGAAAATTACGGCCATTTTCTCACTTGCCGTTTCAAGCAGGCTAATTAACATAATTTATCCCATTTGGGGCACATTGATAATTTCCACGACGGCTGTATTCGCGTATCAACACCCTCCCCGCACAGTCTAAACCCAGTAAACTTGGCTCGAATCAGAGAATGAATCACATTCACCCATTGCAGTGGGTTCGTATCATAAAAAAGCAGGCATCCAGTCATACCGCCGATGTTCTGGCAGTGGAAACCATCGAGGCGGTGCAGTCAATACAAATACCCCCTCTTGCGGCAATAGTGTCAACTACATGATAGATCCGATAGACTCCGTCAGCTGAGTGTGGGTGTGGGCGATATAAATCAAACACATTTAAGGGAAATAAAGGGGGGGGGGCACTTGGGTATTTATTGGGCGCGTACGCTCGTTATAAAATAAATACCCCTAAAACACGGATTTCTGGCCAAAAAGCACCCTTATTTTAATAAAAACGCTGACTTTTTCCACTAAATAAACACCCCTTTACTTCTGTTATCAAAACCTAGACCGCCATAGATCTTCTGATTAAAGGTGTGTTAGCGTTAACATGCGTACAGATCTGAAACTGACCGTAACTTCACAAATTCATCCAAATTCATTGCATACACTAAATAGGAACTATCTGGAATCCTGGCAGCTTTGAATCACGATTCAGTTAAACGATTGTACAAGAATGTATGAAGTAGATATGCACTATTTTAAAATGTTGCACCTGAGAGATGGATACACAGGAGTGGCAACGAGTGCTACCACAGTGGTCGATAGTTATTGTTTTATATCCTCCTCTCTGTGACGTTATTTGCTTTTTCTGCTATTTTTCTTTGTGACACGTTTTAAGTAATAATCGTTATCAAAACACTGACATTGGATAAAGGGGAACACGTATTTCAACTTTAGATTTTAAATCCTCTGCGTGTTTAGCGGCAGCAAGTGTCGGCAGTCACTTCGGGAGTCACTCCGCGTCAGAGCCGCGTATATTTCGTGGATTGTAAGGGGATTTTGACTCCCATACTTCGTACCTGGGTACAAAAAAGTACCCTTCTTTTACAAAATCGCGGACATGCGGAGGTCTTACAAAAAGACCCCTTCTTCTGCGAAATACGTAACGCAGGTGCGGGCCCCCCTCTGTACCTGAGTGCCCCCCCCCCGGGGTAATAAATATATCGTTTACTACGGTGTGTGGTAGTTGTTACCATATCTTCAAAACGAAGATATCTACAGTCTGCGAGGAATAACATAATTTGTTTTAACTTCTCTCCTGTCAGGTTTTATTAATAAATGAGCGAAATTCGGCTTGAGTGATGGTCGGATAACGTCCTACCTTAGATGTAGTTCAATAATATTGAACCTAACTATATGCAAAGACATTTTATCTGTGTTGCACATGCACTACGTTTACCGTCCATATGATATCAGAAATTGGAAAATATGTAGGGTTTATGTCTGAACTACCTTAGATCTTGTGGCTGCTCATCTAAGCTGATGAGAACAGTCAGAGAGCTGTATTACTAATCGACATCTCTGGAACAGTGATCGGGCTATCTGTGTGAAAAATCCCGATTTACAGCCAAGATTGACTGCGCTGGGTCAGATATTGACCAGACGTCCCCCATATAGTGAAGGAAAGGATCGTGTTTTCAGGGACGGATTTTCATTTTACAAAATCTTGAGACGCGTGGTATGCAAGCGCCAATCGCGAATCTTTTAGCGGGAGAGAATACATGTGAGACATGTTATATATTCATTCATTTTCCAGGGACAGATTATTTATTTTCCAAATATATTTTGCCAATTTTCAGAAAGTTTTTTTTTCAAAATGTACATGCCCAGGATATCAAATGGTTCGATGCCCTAGCAATGTAAGATTTGCGTTGTCCTTGAAACCACACTTTGAAATGTTTCCTAATAATCCTCTAGAATAGATCTTTTTTCTTCATTAAGAAGTTCAGCAGTATATCTGTGAGCACATACTATACCGAATGGAGGGAACAATTTCAAGGAGAAGAATCAACTGGGAATACCCTTTCAGGTATGCTGTAAACTAATGTGTCATGACAACGTTACGTATTCTAGGGTGAGCCGACACTCATCAGGGAGATATCTGGGTTAGGTCATGGACCACTTCTCCCAAAAACTATTATGATATTAACAAATGGTAACAAAGTGGGCAGACGGCCTAAGGAAAGTTTGGGAGAACCATAATCAAACTACCAGTGATGAGCAAAGTAAATGCGTTTATTATATATTTCCAGTATCAAGTGCAACAAAGTCGATTCAGAAAACTGCGAAATTTGCAATGGGATTAATACAATTGTACAATGACTTAACGACTGTATCGAGAGCAGAAAGTAATGGTAAGACAATGAGAAGTGGCTAAAACCAAACATTAAAAAAGATCTATACTGGGCAGGTGTTCAGTTATTCTTCTGTAGCAGCAAAGATCACACCTTACTAAATCACACCACTTTGTACAATCACAAAATACTTTCTGCAGCAAAACAGAAATAAAGGATTAACAGCAAGCTTAAATAAAATAAAGGCCATTACTAAGAAATGGATGAAAGTAGAAGAATACATTGCAAGTACATACAAAAATACAAAAAGTAAAAGTTCTTCCTGGGTAAGAAGTATTCACCATATGATTGCTTAATATAATCTTTTCAATATTAGCTGCTCAATATATGTGGTAAATGTAATATATGTATTGTATAAAATATATGACTATATTTGCATTATTGGCATGTTCTTTTTAGGAACAGAATGGATTATAGAAAAATTATTTATGCATCTAGTGACTGATTTCTATTCATCCCAATCTTATTCTTTTGTACAACTTTAATATTTCTGTTAATATTTGTGTGCAACCATACCTCATGTGCCTCCACAATTCAGCAATGCAGGGACAACCATACAGTACTAAGTACATGAATACATACATACTATAGTGGCAGCAATGACGACAAGAAGTCTCGACTGGAGTCGCAGTTTTATTTCGTAATTCTCTGTGAAAACTGAAACAGTATAAACGAGATAGCACATTGCTTGATAGATCAAGTACAAATACATAGCCTAGAAGCTGGGCCTGAAATATGTTTACTACATATTAAACTCTATACACATACTTGTTATCCATATACAAGAAATATTAAACTGAATTACCTAGAGCAGCAGGTTAGCTAGGTAATTTACTGACAATTTGTTACCTTACACAAAGTACAGGAATAAACCTTAGAAACCTTATTACAAATAGCTGCAATACTCTGACAAATACAAGCAAGCAAAACTGTCAACATACTAGAGAAACAACAGACTAGTGAAATAGAAACAAAGTTACCTTCTTAGTGTCTCTTAGCTGCATGTTCAAACCACTGCCTGGCCACACCCCATGTCAAAGTCGAAAGAATTCTGCTCAGCACTGTACAGAGTACTGTGCACATAGGTGCCTGCATAGGTGTCTGTCCAGTGGTCACTCTTGCACTTGCCTTTTATAGTGAGGCTATGTGTAGATCCCAAAGGGACCACTGTGCAGGGTAAGAATAGATACTGCTAGCTAAGGTCTCACTTGAGCGAACCTGGGCAAGATGCTAGTCACCCCGAGATGGCAGCACCTACCGCTACATGGCCCCTCAAAATGACTCTCATTTTAAACATGTTATCAAGTATTAACGCACATTTACTTGTCACATTTCGCAATTAACATCGCAATACACAGATAATAATAATTGCAAAACGATATATCGCATACAAATCGCATACACTTGTTTTAACAGGAGTATCGCAAACAATATCATAACACAATTTACAATGATTGATACATTCATTGGTATCCATTAATATGGCCCCTCATAAGGAGTCCACCTCTTACACACCACCATTTTCAACCAAGAGGATCAGTTTATTTATCGGACGCTCTAAAATAGTGATGGGGCTTAACCGTCTACCCTTGCTGTCAAGTTCAGAACTCATAGCGACTTTCACTGTTCTAACATAGTTATCCTGATCGAAATTTGTCTCAACAATTCTAGCAAGTTGCCACTGATTCCTAGGTTTTTCGTCATCTTTAACAATCACTATGTCATTTACTTGAAGATTTCTAGAGGGGGCAATCCATTTCTGTCTGGGCTGGAGGCTCAGCAAATACTCTTTCCTCCAGCGGGCCCAAAACTCATTGCATAAGTGTTGGACACGTCTCCATCGTTTTCGCGAATACAAGTCAGATGGTTCAAATTTGCCTGGAGGGGGAAGTAAAATCTTTGTTTTCATATAATATTAATATTGTCATTTGATATTGCGCCCTTTCCATATAAACATGCTCAAAGGCGCATTACATTCATTGTCAGAGGATAGATGTTGATATCCACATAGTTATTTGATAAATACATCTTTGAACAGATGTGTTTTCAATTGTCGTTTGAAGATTGCCACACTCCCAGCTGCCCGCATATTATTTGGGAGCTGATTCCATAGTTTTGGGGCACAGGCACTAAATGATCTGTCACCGTAGGTTTTCATGTTGGTTCTCGGCTCGCAGAGTAAGTTCTTGGATGTTGATCTCAGTGTCCGTGGTGGGACATACTCTTTCAGCATTTCCCTCAGGTAAGAGGGTGCAGTTCCATGCAAACACTTGTACGCCAGGAGAAGAATCTTGAATTCAATTCTCTTCCTGACTGGTAACCAGTGAAGTTCCTTTAGTACTGGAGTGATATGGTCATACTTCTTTGTGAGTGTGATCACCCTGGCGGCATTATTTTGTACTCTCTGGAGCTTACATATTAGCTCTTCAGGTATTCCACAGAGAAGTCCATTGCAGTAGTCGAATCTTGAGGTTACCAGGGATATGACAGCAACTTTAGTTGATTCTGCAGTCAAGTATTTTCTGATCCTTCCAATGTTTCGAAGGTGATAGTTTGCAGATTTGACTGCCTTTGACACATGTGCGGCCATATTCATGCTTGGATCAAAAACAGAGCCCAGATTGCCGATAGGTATATTGAGAATCTTAACAATCTCACCATTTACGGAGATGCTAGGCACAGATATTTTGGCTCGCTGCTTAGGGGTACCTAGCACTAGGACTTCCGTTTTGTCTGCATTCAGTTTTAGCTTGTTCTGTGACATCCATGTATATATGTCAGTGAGGCAGCCCTCCAGCCTAGCAACTCCTATGTCCACAGCTTGTTGAGTGATAGGTTTTATTGCCAGATAGAGCTGTGTGTCGTCTGCATATATGTGAAGCTCTAAACCATGCTTTCTGATGAGTTTTCCAAGGGGTAGGAGGTAGATCAGGAACAACAATGGTCCTAACACTGATCCCTGTGGTACGGACCACAGAATGTCCTGTAACTCAGAGAATGACTTGTCAATCTTGATGCGGAGTGTGCGTCCTGACAGGTAAGACTTAAACCAAGCAAGTGCTTGACCCGTAATACCTAATGTATTTTCCATTCTGCTGAATAGAATATCATGGTCGATGGTGTCGAACGCCGCACTCAGATCTAACATGACCAGTATAACTACTCCATGCTGGTCAATGCTGGTTAGAATGTCATTCTGTACTTTCACTAGGGCAGTCTCAGTGCTGTGACCAGGCTTGTAAGCAGATTGTAAATGTTCATGCAAGTTGTTCTCAGTCATGTAGTCAGTGAGTCGCCCCGCCACCACCCTCTCCAACAGTTTTGAGATGTAAGAAAGGTTACTGACAGGACGGTAGTTCTTTAGAATATCTGGATCTAGGGTAGATTTCTTAAGTAACGGTGTTACTATAGCCGACTTCATGGATTTCGGTACCTGGCTAGATCTGAGAGAAGAATTTATGATGTTAGTCATTACTGGAAGTAATTCGCTTCTACTTTCTTTGATGAGCCAAGTTGGGATTGGATCAAGCATGCAGCTTTTCGCAGGAGACTTGCAAATTATCTTCCATACTTCCTCCTCTGTAGTATTCCGCAGAACATTCAGAGTGGAAACAGGTGGTGACTGTGCTATTTCCAGGTTGATGTCAGAGCAGTCAGGGAGGTTATCCCTGATTTTATCAATCTTTTCCTTGAAAAAGCATGAGAACCTATTTGCAAGTTCTTCTGCAGAGCTGTGTTCTGGGAGTTTTGACACCTTCTGCCTGAAGAGGAGTTCATTCATTGTCTGGGACATCGCTTTTGAATCCTGCCCACAATCAATAATCCTCTGATTGTAATATGACACTTTGCTACTTTCAAGGAGCTTGTTGTATTTGTCTCTTTCTTCCTTGAAGATTTCACGATGAACTGTCAGGCCAGTTCTCCTCCACAGCCTTTCAGCTTTTCTTTTCTCAGATTTTGCTCGATGGAGATCATCTGAGAACCAAGGCTGTTGTGGTCTTATTACAATAGACTTTTCCTTGGGTGGTGCATGCTTATTCAGCACATTGGTTAGTTGTGTATCATATATGTCCATGAGATCAGTGACAGAGAGGTTGTCATCAGGATCCCCCAGTCCTTGTGAAATGTCTGTTCTAAAACTGGGCAGGTTAATGGAGCGAAAGGCCCTTGTTATTATTTTTGTCTTCTGAAGGTGTGGCTTGGGGTGATGGACGTTGCATAACAGTAGATGGTGGTCTGTTATCATATCACCCACCTGGACCTCTTGTACAAGATTATCTGTGTCTCGACACATGATAACATCCAATATATGTCCAGATATGTGAGTGGGTTTATTGACGTGTTGTTCGATACCCAGTGACCCCAGCATATCAGTGAATTTGTGGGTGGTGTTGTCAGTCGTTTTATCAAGATGGAAATTTAGGTCACCAACCATCAATAAGTCACCTGAGCCAGTGACTTTGTCCTGGAGAAATGAAGAGAACTCCTCGAAGAACTGACCAGTGGTGAACTTATTCTTTTGGTTGGGTGGTGGCCTATACAAGGTAATTAAATCAAGGCAGCGTGATCCTGTGTTAAACTTGATCTGCATGTTTTCAAAGCTGTCTGACTTGTAAACATCTGTTTTGATGATTTTGATTGAAGCCTTGTGTAGGACACCAACCCCTCCATATCCTTGATTTCCACGTCTTGGTGTATGTTTGAGTTCATACCCAGGTAAAGATAGTCCTTTGACGTGGAAATCATCCTTATCTTTCGTGGTGAGCCAGGTCTCAGTTAACGAAAGAATGTCTATGTCATGATTAATGACAATGTCTCTGATGATGTCTGTTTTATTCCTGGCAGACTGGATGTTCAGGCATCCCACAGTCAGTCCTGATGTTTTGACTGGAGTGGTGGTGCTTATTTGTAGAAGATTAGAGTGAATGGCCCCATTTCTATTGGGACCCACTCCAATCTTCCTAGCAGACTGCCCTCTGTGCGTCCTAGGGACTGAGCATATTTCATATGCTCTGAGAGTCAGTAGCACCTGTAATGGGATTCTGGGCCGCTGTTGAACTGTGGTCTGTTGTATTCCCAGCAAGAAGTTTCTTGTATAGGCCTTTAGAGGGGTCATGCTGGATCACGTTACAGGGTGCCAGGCCAGATAGCATGGAAGATGTCTGCAACTGGGTCAAGTATCTTTTACGACCCTTTTTATGATGTGCTGGTAACATAATCATAGTGAGTAAGTGATTGGGCGTGAGTGGTTCAAGAGACTGAGGATCATTTAAGTTGTCCGTGGTCAACGGGCGGCTGTTGACAATTGCAGTTACCTCACAAAGGAGAGTTCTTAATGACTCGTCATCTAATTGGGACTGTGATTTGTCTAACACTGAGTTCAGGACGCTACGTACGGTTCAGATCTGGCGCTCCCACACGCCACCCATGTGACTCGCACTTGGAACATTCATTTTGAATTCAATAAAGTCGCAATTCTGCCTTAAGAGAAATTGCTTAATGTGGTCTTTATCTAGTTCAGATAGGGCATTTCTAAGCTCATTTCTAGCCCCAACAAAATTTGTCCCTTGGTCAGAGCGTAGTTGACGAATTGGCCCTCTAATCGCTAGGAAACGCCTCAAAGCATTAATAAATGAATCCGTCGTCAAGGTATTCGCAACTTCTATATGTATCGCACGTGAAGCCATGCACGTGAATAGCACTCCATACCGTTTGTGAGATTTTCTAGCCTCTTTCACAAAAAATGGGCCGAAATAATCAACTGCGCAGTATGTAAATGGCGGAGCGGGTTCTAAACGGTCTTCAGGCAGATCAGCCATCTTCTGTACCTTTTTTTATTTTTGGAAGCCTAAAAAAAGGAAACAGGCCTTTTTTGTTTATTTTCCTGCTCGCCGAGCACACGGCTATGCTATAAAACATTTACAACATGTAACAGTATGTATCATAGTATGTTGTTTGTCATTTTGTAATGATACCAATAATAAAAAGACATCAAAGTGGAGAAATATAATAAAAATATACACTGAAAATAACCTGGTCTTCTGTACCTGAGCTTGACTTCTCAGCTTTCTACATGTAATGCAATTGCGGATATGGTAGGATACCGCTGAACTGCAGCCGAGTACCCAAAACCCATTTGCTCTAATTTCATTAATCGTCATTCCGCGCCATTGATGCTCAACTCGGTCATGATAATGACGAATCACCAATTGGGTGATATGGTGCTTACGGGGCAAAATAATAGGGTGCTTGAACTCATTTGTGGCGGTTGCCCTGCCAATGCGTCCTCCAACACACAGTACACCATTCTTGTCTAGAAAAGGGTCAAGGTTGTACAAAGAGCTAGATTTCTTCAAACTCTTGCGAAACAACCGGACATTGGCCTTATTAGTATTTGAGGACAGGATTTTTATATCCTCTTGAAAGACTTCACATTGAACTGATTTAATAATAACAAGTTCTGCCGCATGAAGGTCCTCCACTGTGATATTCATATTCACAGGTGTGACTTTATCTAGGTTAGACTTCATCATCGCACGTGCCATTAGCTGTGCTTTGTACTTCATACAACGAGCTACAGCTTTCTTTGCTTTAAGCCATTCGGAGAAACGGTCTAGTCTTTCTGACTCAAAAAACGGTGGGAATTCTGATTCTTGTGTGACTAAGGATCGCAGTCTCTTAACTTCTGGATCAGATTCAGATAGATTCATTTCTGGACTGTCACAATCTGGAATTTGGTTTTCCCATAGGAATTTAGGACCAGTAAGCCAATCTGATTGGTTGACTAAGTTCTCAGAGGTCAAACCTCTAGAGGCTGCATCTGCAGGATTTTCGGTAGTTCTAACATGTCGCCATTGTGAAGAGTTAGAGTGATAATGTATCTGCTGTACAGGATTGGCGACGAACACCCTGAACCGTTTAGCCTCATTTAGGATATACCCTAATACAACATTGCTATCTGTCCAAAAGAACTCTTTTATATTGTCATATTCCAGTTCTTGCATGAGTACGGCACTCATTTTGACCGATAGCACTGCTGCTGTGAGTTCTAAGCGAGGGATTGTAATTGGCTTAAGGGGTACTACTTGGCTCTTGCCCATAACTAAAGAACAGTGAACATCACCGTTCGCATTTTGCAGACGCAAATATGAGCACTGCCCATATCCGGTGGTACTAGCGTCAGAAAAATTGTGCAGTTCGACAGATTGCACCTCACCGAAAGCTTCCGGTTTATAGCAATGTGGGATCTGGAGATTTTCTAAATGGAAGAGGCTACTTCGCCAGCGTTCCCAGCTTGCTCTCAAATCCTGCGGAAGTGGGCTGTCCCACCCTGATTGGTTGCTGCACATCTGTTGGAGTATTTGTTTTCCAATCAGTACTACAGGTGCTACAAACCCAAGCGGGTCGTACACCGAGCTTACTGTCAATAAAATACCTCGTCTCGTTAGGGATTTGTCCTGGAGAGTTATTCGGAATTGGAATGTGTCCAACTCTACGCACCAATGTACGCCTCAAGCTCTCTCGACAGGAAGTGAGTCATAAAGGAGATTCAGATCTTTTACTCCCTTGGAACGGTCTTCAGAAGGAATAGACATCATAACTTTCTTAGAGTTTGAAATAAACTTGTGAAGCCTCAATTCCCCCTTTTCCATAAGCATTTTGTTCTGGAATTAAGGTCCATGGCTTCTTCGTCAATTGGCACCGACTTAAGGCCGTCATCAACGTAAAAATTACGGTGAATGAATTCTGCTGCGTCTGAGCCATATTCACTCGCAAAATCGGTGGCGGTCTGTTTGAGACCATAGTTTGCACATCCAGGTGACGAACCAGCACCGAAAAGATGAACCGTCATTCTGAACTCTAACGGTTTTGAACTCAGGTCTCCATCTTTCCACCAAAGGAATCTCAGAAAATTTCTGTGCTCTTTACTGACCTTAAACTGGTGAAACATATATATATATATATATATATATATATATATATATATATATATATATATATATATATATATATATATATATGTATGTATGTATGTATGTATGTATGTATGTATGTATGTATGTATATATATATATATATATATATATATATATATATATATTTATATATATATATATATATATATATATATATATATATATATATATATATATATATATATATATATATATATATACTTTTCTAATTTCTAGGATATCTGGGCCAAGCTAAGGATTTCTTACGAGAAACAAGATGGCTGCCACCACTGTTCGATAGAAAGGGAGACTCGGCCAGGTGTTGCGACGGAACCATTTGATAATTATCAACGTACATACATGTGTGTGTTGATAATTATCAGAATAATGTATATATGATAAAGAAATAATGATATTGTTCCTGACTCGAATTGAATTGTTGACAATTAACTGTTACGGCCAAACGTGTATTTGCATTTGTCGAGTATATACCGGCATAGCATGATTCTCACTCATAGCCGGTCCGAGGCTGAAACGAAGAGATATACATGCAATAACTTCACAAAGTCATTATAATATGACACATTGGTAACTTATGAAAAAGTTACCAAGGTAACATATTATAAATCGCATATTAACCAGTCCAATTTTATTGAAACTCCTGCCTCATATGGCTGCAAGATGGCCGCCGAATGTTTGCATTTTTCTAATTACTGTTTAGTTCAAAGGATGGCGCTGTAGAACACGCTCACTCGCGAAATAAAATACACGCGAAAAACCGAAAAATCGGCTTTTCGCGAAATATTTGTAACGCGATATATACCTATTCTACAGTATATATATATATATATATATATATATATATATGAGTTATGTATGATCATTTGTTATACACTATACTTGTTAGTGAAAGTGACACAACCTATATCCTGTTACCCTATATCCCCTATTATGAAACTATCGATAATCCTCCAAAAAGAAATAATTTCCCATAAACATAACCCTGACAAGTCACTGTTAGGCAATGTTGTCATCATTTTTTCATTGTCATTGTAACCATGTCATTGCTACAGTTATTGCGACAATAATTTGATACCCCTTTAGAATTATCTGCTTGAGATTATAACGCCCACGTTGATTTTAATCATTTTTAACATGGATATAGGCAAATTTAGCCTCGTCCCCTCATGTTGGCCCTAGTGCTCTGCATTTCACATCCCACTCTGGACCAATTCATCCCGCCCTTCATATATGAAAGGATCGTTGACTTATTTATGTATAATTGACAAAGTTTAAATTGCTGAATCAATATATATATATACAGTCAAACCTGACCGAGAGACCACCCCCGAACAAGGACCCCCTCCCGACAAAGACAACTCAAAATCCCCCAGAGAGAAATTACTCTATATTTCCCCTCCGAATAGAGACCCCTTGTCAACAAAGACCAGAGACCGCCTTTTTTCTTCCCAAAGGGCATGTTTCACCTGTGAATAAGGACAACTTTCAGAAATAGACATTACCAAGTCTCTTTGTTGACAGAAATTTCTCATCCTGTTTTTCAGTAAGTCATAACCTTTATTTTTTGTGAGGGATTAAAGGGATACATACCACACACACACACACACACACACACACACACACACACATGCAGCAGTGGGATACGATTGTAATTTAACCCAAACCTGGGTGGGGACCTGTTTAAGTTAAATTTAACCCAAGCCAGCTTATGTGCAATTGCAATTTTGTCATCCTTTTTTTTGATGAAAAATGAGGTCACATGTCTTTAGTTTGCTTTGAGATTTTGTGCAGTACGGTTGATAACCTAGGTAGAGATGCCACCCAAAAGGAAGTCACGGTTTCTTACCTCGGTAGAAAGAGTTAAGGCTTAGATGACCAACCACATTACCTCATCAATAAGAGCAGAAGTGCTCGTAAGATAGCTGAGGACTTTGGAGTTGGAAAAACCCAGGTTCCTTAGTACAATATATGTATAAAATATGTACTGCTTCACCTAGCTTTACCTTTATTTGTGGTATTATGAAATATAATAAGTGATATTAATAAACCTTTTAATCAGATACATTTAAGTCTTCTTTACATTTTACCCACCAATTAGTGATTTATTTTTGAACAGATGAAACAGTGAAAAATAGTATGCAGTCGATGGACCCTTATGAAAATAGCATAAGTAATCAATCTCCCGAACAAAGCCCACCTGTGAACAAAGACCGTTTTCTTTCCTCCCAAGGGCGTTCTTTATTCGCAAGTTTGACTGTATATATATATATATATATATATATATATATATATATATATATATATATATATATACATATATATATATATATACATATATATATATACATATATATATATATATATATATATATATATATATATATATATATATATATATATATATATATATATATATACATACATACATATATACATATACATATATATATATATATATATATATATATATATATATATATATATATACATATATATATATATTGATTTAGCAATTTAAACACTAAATATACACTAGTATATATATATATATATCTAAACCCTGTCATGTTGGTACAGTATTCATTGAATTAGCCAGCAGCAGCATAAGGGTTATGTTCAGAAAGACGCAGATGGTTGTATGTTAATCTGTCTAATTACGTTGATTCGGTGGACAAAGAGCCCCAGCGAGCCTGTCCCAGAAATACTGACGTCCCTCTTCGTCCTCTGGCCATTCTAAATATGTGTTCGTCTTCAGAAGTGACCTGAGTGTTTTGCAGTCGGCAAGACATTGGTCTGGAAATCGTTTTAACATAATCATGATGATAACATTCTGATCATTTTGAGACATGCGATGGAAGGCCATTTGCATCTCAAAATAACAATAGTCACTGTTAAAGAAGTTTGGTGACAGGAGTAAAATAACTTTTCGGCTGGAGTCTATAGCTCTGACAATATTGTCAGTTATTCTGCCCTCTGCTGGGAAATCACGATTATGTAAACAGACAGCGAAGCCTCTATTAGTCTCAATTTCTTCCATAAATGTCTCTATCCATTCATTGTCACCATGACCAAATGCAATGAAGCAATCGTAATTGTAGGGTGCATTTCGTACCTCTTCATATCTCTGCCAGAAGTGGCATGTAATATACCTGAAGTAGCGAAGCTTCCACCGGAACCGATAGGCAAGAGTAGCCACAGTGACAATACATGTGATCACACCTAGGAGAGCCCCATTTACAACAAAAACATTTATATGTTTTCCACGGTACCTCTCCTTGCAATCCTCAACAAACAGTTTTACTCGGACATCAACCATATTCACTCGATTACCATTCAAATCACAGACATATGTTTCCTTTTTCCACAACTGTGCTTTTTTACCATTGATAAACCACTCAAGAAATGGCAATAGGGTGCAATTACATACAAACGGGTTGTATGTGAAATCCACACTCACATTGCTGTGTGTATCCAGCCACTGCCGTAAAACCTCTGAAATGTGTGCAAATTTATTGAATGATAAATTGAGGTATTTCAGGTTAGGTAAAACATTTAGGGCATGGACGTTAAAGGATATCATGGAGTTACCACTAAGATTTAGAAGCTCTAGACGTGACAGAGATCGGAAGGTATCTGCATTCAAGTATCTGATGCTGTTTCTTGCAAGATCCAATGAGTGCAAGCCATTGTTGTTTTTGAAGAGAATCCCTCTATCGGAATGGATTACATTGTTCAGTGTGTTGCTGCCAAGGAGTAAGGTTTTGAGGTGGACACAAGAGAAGAAGGTTTCCGGATTGATGTAGACAAGGAGACTACTTTGAATATTGATATATTCTAGATGAGGCATGCTCAGAAAGAGCTTCCCGTCTATCCTATGACCATCTACACAAGATAAGTCAATGTATTTCAGCAAGGGCGACGTTGCACAAACTTTTATGGATTCTCCTTTAAATCTATTGTTTCTTATGGACAACCATTCCAGTCTTGGCGGTAGCCTTAAAATATACTGGCACGTGTTATTTGCTTTCATCACGATCGCATTTTGTGAAATTTTCCTTCTCTTTCCTTCTTGATCTGACATGTCCAATTGTTTAAGCTGCACCAGGAAGACAAGATCAAATAGTGCAGATCTCTCTCCCAGTATGTGATTTCGATGTAAGCTCAAGACTTCAATGGTTGGGATAAATTTGTGGAAACCTGCCGAAATGCGTACGATATGGTTATGATTCAGTATAAGGGTTTTGAGGTGCAGCGGTGACAGAGCACGGAAAAAGTCCAAGTTGAGAATACCTAGTCCATTATGAACGATATCAGTCAGGTCCAAATGATTGACTGATGGACTCCGAATCTGCTTGATGACAGCTATGGCATTCCCCAAGCCTATCCTATTGTGGCTGATATCCAAATACTTAAGATTTCCGAGAGGGGATAGAAAATCCTTTGGAAAGTTCTCCACGCCAATCATATATAATACAAGATATTGTATATTAGATGAGATGTTGAATGTTCCAGATTCAAATATCACACTTGAAGCCAATGAGCACCTCTCCCACGCGTTAGTTGTAATTAGCAGACTCTTCAGGGCGCGGAGGCTTGAAAACTGTGATTGCCGGAAGTGGGAAATACAAGTGTTGTTTAGTACCAACCGTGAAACGTTCGCAGGAAAATTTGTCGGAAATTCGGTCAGTGGTGCGTTGCAGTATACTGTGATTTCACCATGCTCGTGATAACACTTGCATTTCTGGGGGCATTGCATATGTAAAGGCTTTGAGAAAGTTATCTGTGACTTTAAAAGTATGAAGCAGATGAATATATAGTAGTTGGTCATTTTTCACCTTGCCTTGTCTGTGACACCTAAAAAAAGAAAATTGAATTTGTAACGTCAAGAGTTCAAGAGCTGTCTGTAGGGCAAAACAAGAATCCCCAGTCCGTGGTGATTGTTTAAGTAGAGCTGGTGTGTGTTTCTATCCAGGCCAAGAGACCAATAACAGAAACATCTGAAATAAACGAAGAACAAATAGGGACACATACCGGGTCTAGCTGAAGTGATTTTGCGGGGAGGTCGGCGATTATATATGATATTAAACACAAACACACACACCAGTTCCATATCATGCGACTGTTTAACTTAATAGCTCCCCAACCATCAACTTCTACAAGTCCCGATCTAGCCTAGAAGAACAGGAGAAATATCAAAATTCGGTATCATTAGAATACATACCTAGAAATATCAGATTATCTCAGTTAGATGAGAGACAAACAGCGGCTCCCGTCACAAGGAAATAGCCTGAGGCAACAAAAATGGCATGGTATTGTGTTGACCTACTTCGGGTATTACCCAACACAGAGTGTCTCCCATCCCCTCTCTCTCTCTCTCTCTCTCTCTCTCTCTCTCTCTCTCTCTCTCTCTCTATATATATATATATATATATATATATATATATATATATATATATATATATATATATATATATATATATATATATACATATATATATGAAATTTGAGTGCCATTAATGTAATATTCATAAAAATTTCTATAGGATATTTCCAACAAAAAATACTTTTACATAAAAAACCTCCTGGAGTTGACCACTACTTTTGCATGGGAAAGTTGTACTTTTCTGCCCTACTGGTCAAAACCACTCTTAGGGGCTGCCTTCCCAATCCGTAAAAACCTTAAATGATTACACTGTATGGGGACGGTGGGGATTTCTTTGATATCCATACCATGGCGTCATCTCACACGAGCTATAGAGATAATTGCCAACGTAGTTGTAACGCAGTACCATAAATCTACCAATAAAAAGGATGTCCTGCATGAATTCTAGTTAAAGCGACCTATTTCCTAGAATTGAAGCCAGAAACAGGGCATATCATCACAAGGATAGGCATGCCTCTTAAAGTTCATGAGACAAAATAAATTGCTATTTTATGTCACCATGGATTATGCCCAGGTAAACCACCAGGGACACATGTCTCCCCTCCCTCGATCCATTAAATACCCATTATTTGTGTTACAAGCCATTAACAGGCCTGCTTCGAAGAACGTCAGCGAAGCCGAAGCAGGCCAATTAGTCACGGCCTTTCCCCGGTAGGTGGCCAGTGCACTGACGAGTGACGTCACTTTAGTCACAAGCACAATGGCTGCATCTCTGAATCCACAAGTGCCGTTGCAGTTTGTGGATTCAGATAAAGGAAAGAGAATGTGAATGAAGTGCCCCCCCTACCAATTCATTCCATTGGTAGGGGAAGAATAACTTGAGCACTCCAGCTCTAGCGAGGAAAAGCAGGATGTAGCTCCTGCTGAGTACAGAGCCGAGTGAGTGAGGAATGGGCCTACAGACTGGTTTAGCAGCCAGCCCCCTCTCTCTCTCTCTCTCTCTCTCTCTCTCTCTCTCTCTCTCTCTCTCTCTCTCTCTCTCCACACACACACACACACACACACACACACACACATATATGTGTGTATATATATATATATATATATATATATATATATATATATATATATATATATATATATATATATATATATATGTATATATATAGTGTGTGTGTGTTTATGAATTGTCACAGTGTTTATTGTAATAGGGTTAAAAAATTAGGAAATGGATGTATAAAAGAATACTGAAGAGAAGTACAGGGGTCAGGCTTCGGGTTATAACTCCAAGAGACCACCAGACTACAGGTTATCAAATTGCCATAGCCCCACTCAAGATCTCATAGCCCTAGTTATTTTTAATGCAGCAGTCATGCCTTAAAACAAATTTTGAAGGCGCTGAGGTGTAGGCTATCCTTGCACTGTTCTAACTTCTGTTGCATAATGGAATTTTACCAAAGGAAATCTGATGTGTCAGATGGTGTTCAATTGATTCTTTTATTGATATTGCTCTGAGCCTGATCTTAAAATTCCACTTTTCTTATAGTCAGCCAGGCTACAAAGGCAAAAATCATTATAGCCCAACACAATTTTCTTACGCCTTCAATAATTGTTTCAGGGAAACACTAGCTGTTGTGGGACTGCAGCACTTAGAAAATCTAGGACTATGAGATCTTAGGTTGGGTTGGGGCAATTTGAAAGGTTGAGGTCTGCATGGTGGTCTCTTAAGAGCTTTTAACCTAAGCCGGACTCCTGATACACAAAGTTAGAAATTATAGCACTTAATGAAGTGTCACTTTTGCATAATTTCTCAAGTTACCAGGGCTCAATGATATCAGTGGTCCTATGGCCCCAGACCAGTAAAAATTTCCCATGGCTTAGGGCTAGTAAAAAAAGACCTCAGCAGGGCAAGTAAACCAGTGGGAACATTCTTGTTAACAAGTTTCCCAGCAAGGATGTGCCAATTTTTTTTGAAATAAATGAAGATGAAATAAATAAAAAGTGAATGTTGTCTGTGGATTTATGGATTTTTTTTCTTTTTATATTCAAGAAAAAAATGTAGGACCAGTAAAAATGTCGCAGGACCTGTAGATCCTAGGTGTTACTGGTCATACGGGGCCAGTTACAGTTTGAGTTAGCGTTTAGGCCTGATTACTATCATTTAAATATGCAGGCTACACCCCCATTTGGCCAGGAAAATTGTGTCATATCTTTTGCAATAATTACTAGTAATTCAAACAGTATTACCTGAGATGACCAAACACAAGTGGATTCAAAACCAGCCAGTCAACCTGAACAAGCTAGCCTTTACCGGTGTCAACTAATAGCCCAACATTGGTGCTCTGGGCAAGCCCAGCTGATGGTGGAGATCAGGTTTCTCTGTACAATGTAATCTATACCAAAGCCCTGATTAGACCTCGCACTGATGCCCTTCACTCTATTGCATATAGTAATTGATCTCGCTACATATCCATTCTTTTCTTCATCTAAGGTATTGCAGATTCTTCATGCAATTTTAATTTCCCCAAAGAGAAATTTGCATATTAAGTGATTTAAATGTGTTAAGAATATTTCACATTTTAGTTGAATATTTTGTTTTTTGTTGAGAGATATATGCTATAAACCAAAATCATTTTGTGCAAATATATTACTCAATAGTGAATACTATATTAGATATATGTATAACTACTGCAAGAACTGACCAGTGCAGCTCAGTGTAGGTTTGAGAGTGGGCATCTGATCAATTAGACTTCCTCAAACTCTCTCTGTTTGGAATATCAATCACAAAAATAACCCTGCTTTTACCTAACGTAAACTGACTTTTGAAGTAAGAATCTGCTTAAATAGGTTTCAACAGGTTTTCTGGTGTGAAGTGTCAGTGTTACTAGTCATTTTTATGAATATAAAGGGTGACTCTTACTATCGTATCACATTTTACAACCCTCATGCCCATTCGGGTTGCAACATAGGTTCCGAAACATTATTGCCAAGACGCCCCTATAGTTTACATGCGCCACCTGCACTTCCACTTGCCCCGTCACTCTGCTAAGCAAAGGTGAGTTACATTGCGAGGACTTTACCAGAACATTACTTGCCAAACAGGGCAAGTTAGGGACTTGCTCTGCTTGCCCGATTGCCAATTTTTTTGCCGAATTCACTTACAATGGGGCAAGTGATTATGTTGCACGCTGCTATTGCTGATTGATAATCTAATTTGATATATTTCCCCTAAGGGGCTGCAATGAAATGATAATTATGTAGGCATTGATGACTTTATTTCTTTCCTTTGAATTAAAGCAGGAAACAAATAATAGAAATTGTCTTAAAACCAAAGGCAGACTTCCTGAAATCATGCAGACAGGCAAAGTAAGAGAGGTATTTGATGAAGAAATGAAGAAAAACTACTAGCCTACTTCAAAGATTTTGCAAAAGCATTCTTCATTTCAAACTTATTGTCATAAGTACCATAGATCCAGCAATTTCTAGAGGAAACTTAAGCATTAATGGGTAAAAGGCGATAACTACATAAAGTAAAATCTGTGGGGGGTTTTCCTGGTAAGATTTCCTGGTCAAATATATGGAGATAGCATGCTTCAGATTCTTTTACATAAAGGTGGAGTACTCATGCAACACACTCATTCTGCAGATACAATATAATCAGCATTTCAAATTGATGAGTTTATGAGTAAGTGTTTTTCAATATAGTGGAGTTTGATTCAGAAAGGGTCATTCACTCTCTTAGCTCAAACCAAAGGAAGATATAATTCATCATATTTGTTTTCATGCTCCACTCGAAAAACTGTCATCTGAATATCCTGTTACTTTAGAAAATACCAAATAACAAAAACTTTGAAAAAAGGTTGTTGTATGGGTTCTGTATAACTGATGCATATCTAACTATCCTGACTATTTCAGTGATATGTTTTTGATCTGAGCATCTTTTGTGAAAATAAATTTGGAGGAATATTGATTAGGTCCCAACAAAAGCACCAAACTTAGATACTTTGTGAGTCTGGCCTTATTTTCACAAAAATTTTAGATTCAGACTATAGTTTTAAAATAAATCTCTAGCCATAAATGGACCAAATTCCTTTTTCTATTTTGTATTTATCGACTGACACTTTTATCAGAAAATAATTTCAAATAATTTCAAAAGAGCATTTTTGTGCCTCATTAATGATTAATGAGTAATAGAAGTGCCTTCTGTACCTGCACCTGGAGGTGAGTTAGTGTGTGATTTAGTGTTTATCCTGGGTATCCTGCGAGAGTTCAAGGCTTCTCCCCTGTGGGGCTGTCTTACAGTGCTGGCAGGCTGGCTTTGTTGACTAGGGCAGCTGGGATCAACATCACTCCTCAGCACTACTGATGTGGACCTTACCTAGACTAGAGATTTTAACATACTGTATTGAATTGAGCTGGCCTCTGATGACTGCTGCTGCTGATGGACTGGACCCTCAGTGTAGACTACCAGGATAATAAGGAAAAAAAACAATAGAAAAGAATTAAAGGGCCTCACCAACTTTCATGCATGATAAACTAGTCTTTACAGTCACCAAGTCATCATTCCCCAGCTTGGTATTTATAATTTAATAGATGATCAGACTTACTAATCAATTACCTCTAATAAACATTACAAGACCTTGGAATGTTTGGAAAAATGTCTACATATGCATGGAACCCTGAACTGCCTTTTCTCTAGGATGTTGGTATTTTTGTTTAGCTTACCCTGGTAGTCAACACTATAGTATTGAAGAGCAGGTTGGTCATTGAGATGTTGTCTAATGTCTGGTCTGCCACGGTGTAGCAGCAGTTGAACTGAAGATTCAGTATGTGTGTTGGTTGATTACTCAAGTGACTTGTATTGTTTTCTGTTTAATTAATGGATGGATAGACGAGCACACTGGCAGAAGTGGTCAGCCCAACCCAGAACTCCCGAGAACAGGTCGGATTGAAAAGGGTCCCACTGTTTAGAGGAGCCAATTTTGATTTAATGGATGCTTTGTTAGAGCACTTCACTCGAGTTTTATGGGAATTAAACCACTCACTCCCGCTCCCGCTCATGGTCTAATTCCCATCAAACACTCTTTCCGTGTTCTAACCTATTCTTATTACCTACTGCTTCATGTCTTCGTGGTTGGATGGGAAAGAAAAGAATCCTTTCCCATCCAACGAGCAGCCACACGGTAATGAATGGTCATGGTGACTGAACCACGAAGGGAATCACCGTGGTGACGTCATGAGCACGAGGAGTGCCGGAAAAAGCCGAGTCACCGCATTTTAAGTACCCTCACACAGGGGACTTGCCGAGAGCACTTATTCACCTGTAAATCTTTATAAAAAATTTTTTTTCGGTTTTATTTGTTTATAAATGCGATTATTATTACATTTACAATTAGCAAAGTACTTGTGTTTTTTTTCGTCTCATGAACTTTAATTCTAATAGTGAAAGTGAAAGTACAAAATGACATACTAACTAGCATTGACCAGCACGGAGTAGTTATACTGGTCATGTTAGATCTGAGTGTGACGTTTGACACCATCGACCATGATATTCTATTCAGCAGAATGAAAAAACACTAGGTATTACACAGGTGTAGCACTTCATTGGTTTAAGTCCTACCTGTCAGGTCCCACACTCTGTATCAAGGTTGACAAGTCATTTTCTGAGTTACAGGACATTCTGTGGTCTGTACCACAAGGATCAGTATTGGGACCTTTGTTGTTTCTACTCTACCTCCTACCCCTGGGGAAACTCATCAGAAAGCATGGTTTAGAGCTTCACGTATATGCAAACTACATCAGGTATATACAAACTACATATGCAAAGCTCTATCTGTCAACAACATGCAGTTGATGTAGGAGTTGCAAGGCTGGAAGACTACCTCACTGACATTGAACAAATGCACAAGCCCTCGGGTGACAAAGCTCCCTCGGGGGATACAATCATGCTGGCAACACCACAGAGATGTTGCATTCGTTTTATTATACCGAACAACATACCACTCACAAAATAAAAGATTATAACAACAATATTCAATATTTTAGACATATAAACTTTAATATAAACATCTGTAAAAAGCTACATCATTTATCATTTGAAACATTTTCTTTAAATTAGGTAATGACTGTTTCAGAACAGCTGATCTACAGTTTTGCATTGTCTGGAGTGGAACAATATTGCATGTTGATTAGAATGAGAATCTATACATGAATCTCATAAGAAAACATTAACTTCTCTGACATTTTGCAAGTTTTGCAAGCTAAGTGTCTCAGAGATCTCTTGTTTCTTGTTCTCACTGAGATGATGAGAATAGGATCTTATGGTTGATTTTGAGTGATGGCCAGATGTTCTCATGTGTCTTGCTTCAACACCTGCTTGATCTAGAAGCGTGATGCAGGTGGCACAAATAGAATGATTAGTGTATTTGGTAGAAAGTTTTGCCAGTTGAGATATTTTTGTCATCATAGCAGAGAGAGTGTTTTTACCTAGAGGTATACCATACTGTATCACTGTCGGTAAAATCATTGACCGGTCGCTGCCACAGCGCCTTTTGGTTTGGATTTAGCTTGCTTATATACCTATCAAAAGAGAGGACTGGGCACATGCTGCTGCCAGGGAATTCATAGATCCTTCCCTCTCCAACAGTGTCATCGGAAGATGTGTGTTTATGGTTTTTGACCGACTCATCCACCCTCTGATAAATGTACTTTCTTCCAGTACCATCTGTACCCAAAGCATTGTCATTGTTCTTAGGTTTTCTCGACCCCTCCTGCAGAGGTAGAACATAATCTCAAACCAAACTTTATTCTGCAGCCCAACAGGGGTATTAGAATTGAGTGCATGGCAATCAGTATAGAGTGTTTTCAAATCTTCTTGATCCATAGGAGGAAAATGTTCAACCCCTCCATATCCTTTTTTCTTCATATCAGCTAAAATAGCCCCAAACAGCTCCTGAGATGTCTGAAACTCAGGATCAGAATTTATGTCAAATTTATCTCCCTCTTCAGAAACTTTGAGAGTCCATATGTAATACCATTTAAAGTTGACTTCTTAAAACTTTTCCCATCCTTGGTGCAAACAGTAGCATAAAAATTCCACAAGTGCTTGTTCAGTTCCTCTTTAGGCATATATTCAAATCCAGTGTTTACATCAAACTCAGCCAGATAAGAACAGAAAAGTTTTACCCTTTGCTTTATTGTCCTCTTTGTGCTCTTGCTATCCTTATCATTGAGCAGTCTTCTTATGTCCTCCTCCTCCACTTCCTTAAAGCGGCCTGCTGTTTGGGGTGCTGCCATTATTGCTCTCATAAAAGCTGCTATGAAAGGATGAATAACCCGGCTCAGCTTGAAATTTATTTGTCTGCACCGAAGTCGTGACCTACTGTCACCACCTGCGGGGTTCTTGAAAAGCATGACGTCCAAGCATTAAACTGGCTTAATCCGGACGTGTACTATACAGATTTTTGGATTTACTGTACAGATTTGAAGGGCCCGGTCTCTCCCTGTACATGCTCATTTCACCGCTTATAATGCACAATTTAATATGTACCTCGGCATAACCCAACGATTTTCGAGGTACACTCAATATCGCCCTTGCGTGTGTGCTTTCTACATTCTACATCGGCTCATATTGTAATTAGATTGTCAATAGGCCGTGACACTGTCTCAGTTTCTTAAATGTACAAGCCTTTCCGTGCGTGTGTGCTACATTGTACATGTACATAATTATCATCTTCCTCAATCTTGTGGGAAATATTTTAGATGAATAAATGTCTTTTAAATGAGTGAAAAAAGATGAAAAAAGATGATTTTAAATACATGTTTATTCCAATGTTTAGCTAGTTAAACATGACAACACACACTTATTTCATGTTTTTTAATAGAATTTGAGAAATTTACATTTATATCATAAAAAAATGAGTTCTGCACTGCTTTTTTAAGCATTTATGTAGAATCCGGATTTTGCCTAATCCGGACAGGAATTCAGGTTCCACATTTATCCGGCTTAAGCCAGTTCACCTGCATTACTTTCTGAAATCACCACATTTTCATTCAATACTAACCCTAGAAAGCTGAAATTTTACTTCATGATTAAAAACATCCTTAAGCACCTAGTATTATGTTACCATTTTGATATCTGCTCTAGCTATTCCTTAATTAAAATTCAAAAATGTAAAAAAAGTAAAATTCTACAAAAAATGTTGATCATGACTTTAATTTGCTCTGAAACCCTTTTAGAATAAAATAGAATAAATAAGACACAAGAAATTCCTATGCGTCCCAAGGATGATTTTTATGAAATATATCAACATCAACAGTGCCGTGCCTTTATTGAAGCCAGGAGGTTGTTTGCAGTAAAATATGTATTAGAAATTCTCATCTCTACATTTCAGCCCAATCCCCGGGAAATTGTGAAAATTAGAATATTTGACCTCTCCAAAGTCTCAGCCTTTATAAGATATATAGTTCTATTACCAAAAGTGGTACTTTGTCACTGTTGAAGAACAATGACAAAGCAAAATTATTCTAGGTGATAGAAGAAAAAGAGGAAGATTAAGAGCAGAGCCGTCAGATCCAAAGAGGACCAAGGGACATTTTAGGTGCAGGGTATCCATAGACAGATCCACACATCCCCCTACTTTTATAGGGCGAGCAGGTTAGGGTTCCACGGGAGGTGCCGACTCCTATTGCACACCATAACGTGTGCCCCTTGTGGGGGGATATGAAAGAGATAACATCATAGACATAACATAGATCCATCATTTATGGGGTGGTTTGAACACCAGCATGTGTACACCTACCATAAACAGCCATTGTTATGGGTCCGTTTCATAGACGATATCTTCCAGATCTGGCAACATGGTATGCAAGAATTCTGTCAGTTTGAAGCCCACCTTAATAACTGTGTACCCTCTATTAAATTCGAGACTGAGATATCAGAATCAGAGGTACACTTTCTTGACACCACCGTCTCAATAGATCCGGTGGCTAATGTCATCCACACAAACCTTTATACGAAACCAACAGATGCTCACAACTATTTGAGCTACAAATCATGCCACCCTAGTAACTGCAAGTCTGCTATTCCTTACAGTCAATTCCTCAGATTGAGGAGAATCTGTAGCAAAGAGGAAGATTTTGTCACCAATGCTAGACGCATGGCAGGATACTTCCTTAAAGCTGACTATCCTGCTGATATTATACAGAAGGGCTTTAGTAAAGCCTTTCATACTCCTAGGCATACGCTACTTGCACAAGGCAGAGGTTCCACACCAACCTCAGATGATAAAGATGAGTTTCTTCTTACCACCACATACCACTCGAGCGGGAGGATACATAGACCACAGCAACTGGGATATCCTAGAAAACTCGTCCAGCACCAGAGAAATCCTTAAATGGAAAGTAGTCCAGGGCTTTAGACGCTCTAGGAACATCAGGGATATCTTGGTGAGAGCACTGGTCAAGAATCCCATGGACATGGCACAACGTCCACCATCTCACAATTCCAATATATGCACTAGATCATCCTTCAGATATTGTCCTAAGTTAGACATATCTGGCAGGATCACCAGTCCCATCACAGGTAGGTCTTACAACACCATCCGGTGCTGCTCCTGCAAAACCAACAATATCATATACTGCATCACTTGCAAGATCTGCAAGAAGCAATACATCGGCCACACCATGCGCACCATAGCAGAGCGTATGTGTGAACACTTTAGGTACATCACCCAACACAACAGAACATATAGTGTCGGTCGACACTATAATTCTGATTACCACACAGGACTAGATAACATAGTCCTCCATGTGCTACAATTTGGTCAGAAGAACCCTGACTCCAAAGAGTCATTGGCCATCCGACTAGAACTTGTGCAACTATTGATCCATAGACTCAGGTCGACTACACTTATGGGACTCAATGTCTTCGGCTAAACCAGTCTTAGGGCCCTTACTTGTATTTACATCCTGTGGTTGATTTTAGTAATGTTAACCCCAGTACTTTAATGTTTTCTATCCACATGGCCATCATTAATTATGCTCAGCCCAACTGGAGACAGTTTAGACTTTATTTTCCCAAATGCTTATAGTTTCAAGACCCTATGCACACACCCATCTTACAGGATATGCCTATCCTGTTGAACCCTTCCCACACACCTATCACTATATCGGTATTCAATTTTTACAATATCTCGAACCTGTACCTCGTACCTGTACCTGCCCCTAGCTCTGTGCTTATCTAAGCTCCTTTGCTACCCAATAACACTGACCACAGCAGGGGGTGATGACCCAGATTCACACTAGCGGCGGCCGTGGCTCAGAGGTGGGGCTATTCACTAATTGCAATTTTAGATTTCTCTTTGTGTGGAGCCTCCCTGTTTATGAGAGATGTTGAGCTCTGTTCATTAACTTTCATATACCTATGATTTGCTCTTCCCCAAGTTCCCCTTTAACATTTTAGATGGACATTCCAGTATATCAAATGTCATTTAATGATAATAATAAAGGTTATAATATTTATAATAATGATGACGATATTATCATTATTATTATTATTATTATTATTATTATTTTTATTATTATTATTATTATTATTATTATTATTATTATTATTATCAATGATAATAATAATGATAATTATAATAATAATAATATAATAATAATAATAATAATGATGATAATAATAATAATATTTATGTTAATACTAATGACAATGATAATAATGATAACATCAAGCTGTTAAAAAGGCTACAATCCTTACAAACAAACTAGGAACAGAAAAACAATATAGATGTATTCATGCTATGATAGTTGATTTTATATAAGCTGGTATTTGATAACATACTACACGCGGGCAAGATGTCTGCTCCATTAATTTCCGTGTATATGTAATTTGATGCTGTGTATTTAAGATTGTATACCAGCAGTGATAATAACACTGTATTTTGTCATGATGTTTATATGCATAAATGTTGAGAAGTCTGTTTTATCTTTACATGTTCGTCCATGCGCCATACGTGTTAGTGTATACTACTATTAGTGTTTTCTATTTCATTTATGTATTTTCGTTTTGCATTCTATACAGTCAATATCAAGTACGTCACACCACCTGGCGTTTTATCCCACTTGCCCCTGTGTAAATTTTAAACCAAGTGGCAATAAAGCTGTTCTCTCGCACCAACGCTTTATGCCTCTAGTTCTCCTTCTTGTCCCCTATACACATTCCTGATTTATGTTCATGGTGTTGACTTTTGCTTTATTTGTACCCAGTGTTTGTTTCACCATATCTGGGACGTTTATGATGTTTTTGTATATCGTACAATTGTGTACCCACATGCAGTCAATAAACATTTAATTTGGGGATAGCCCGATGCTTAGCACCAATGTCAAAGGTTCCGTCACTTCTCTCACAACTGCCGGTGTTCAAATACTGCCACAGGCATGTTATAAGATGCCAGTGAGTTGTATTTGGGCTTAAGTTTTCTCCGAGTAATTTGGTTCCACGGCAGTTTAAAACTGTCTTCTGGGTTAAGCTTTAATGTGTCCCTGGTTTGTACCCGGCTAGAGGCATGGGAGAAAGTTACCAATGACTTAGCTTAGGTTCGCACTGAGATTTCCCTCCATCACTCGTTTCCTCAACACATTAACAATTGGCCTGATCAACATCTAGCCCAAGTAAGAAAGAAAAAAACAAGTTCCAAAGTCTTGACGGCAGTTTTCCACTCGACCTAATCTCCCAGCAAGAGGCGTGTTTTGATAAAGTTTACCGCCAACAGATGTCGCCACTTCTCTTTATTGTGCTTCAGTTCACATGGTGCTTATTCATTGTTTTTCCTATACTGGCCGCGGACAGATATTGATCACGTGACCACACAAATATCCGTACAATGCGTTTTTTAAACACTTATAATCATTCAATCATGATTGTCTGTCACTGAAATGTTGTATCCTTGGCTTCGTTACTAGTTAGGCGCCCTCAATGTTTTGATGTAGCCGTGTTAGTAAGGAACTTTATCGTCATAAATGGAAGGATACATCTGCGTTCCTAGGTGACCGATTTACTTGGTTATGCGTTAGAATAAAAAGTGACGTCATTGTCTGGTACTTTTTTCCTAAATGTACGATGCGTTTTATCAAGTTTAAAATCATTCTATTATGATTGTCTGTCAATAAAATGTTGTATATTTGGCGTCGCTAGTGTCGTTGCGTTTTTTATGTTGCTAATGGCCGTATTTAAGGACGAACTATTACTATTAAGAAAATGGAGATTACCTATTGCGGTGTTGTTCGGCGACCTCGCCACCGCGTGTATGAATTCAGTGGATGGACTAGTGCCAGTCAGTTGAGTCGTGTGCGCGTGAATCTGCATTGAATAGACTAGTGCCAGTCCCTTTGAGCTGCTGCGCGCCAACAATCAGGGGGAGGGGGCGGGGTGGGCTGGTGCCGTTCAGCTGGGTGGACTCGTGCATGAAGCACACAACATATCATGGGATCATAGCTAACCACAACAAAAGCTCAATTGTTCAAGTTATCAATAGAGTATCGTGAGATAGAACTATAACAGCCATTGACATGCGGTCGCGGGCGCATTTCTCCGCACAACTTCGCGTTTTCCATCAAAATATTACATGCTCAATGCACACTTTCCCTTCTAAAATTGAGTCCTTCTTGATGCCCATTTAATGTGCACGGCTTCCGATAGATGTCGCTGTATCCGTTGTTTGCACTCCGGTGCACAGGGCGGAGCAAGTCGCTGCGGCATGTGATTGCCTGGAAGTCCTGCTCGCAGCAGACGATCAGTTGATAGTCGAAGTCTCGCAGGCGGTGGCCGCACATTATTTACAACTAACAACTACACACAAAAGAGCTTCTGGCGAAAGCGGTTCCTATTTTACCCGAAGACTATCGGATAATGTATTTGGATATTGCCTCAGTCGTCGTAACTATGAATTGACTGGCTGTTTCCACACACAACTCGGGATCGTGCGTTAGGAATATAGTTGCGAAGAGAACGACATAATTCAACCGCTGGATACGTTTTCTTTCAAGACTTGGTGAGTGGTTTTCTTTCACTTGGTTTGACAGTATAAACATTTTGAAGACTTACATAGCAAAAGTCTTTACTGTTTTATCATTACTACATGTACCATGATCTGTGTCTGAGATATAGAAAAGTCAGGTTGTATAAAATGGAAATAGTTTAATCTTTAGCATAATGTTGCAAAAATCTGATCCATACAAGAAAACTATTATAAAGAGGAAAATACACATTACGGAATGAACTATTGAGTCTACTTAATTCCTCCGCGCTGTACATTGTAAAAAGAATATTAGACGGGTTTATGGACAGCCATGAGCAAATTTTGCCAACGACATGACGCAACTTACTCACTTGCCTGGTAACGTATTTAAAGTTATAAACAGTTTACGGTCACAGAAACTCCACTCTATGTTTCCCGCCTTTACTTTCCAATTCAAACGCTGGAGGCACCTACACTGAGGTTTGCAGTATTACTATAACAGCAGCTCAGCAGGCATAAGTATACGTACGAGTCAAAAGAAAAAAAATCTGCTGTCAAAGTTTTTACATACTACGCCTTTGAATATTGTAGGTGGAAAGGGCGCTAAAATAAATATGAATTATCATTATTATTATAATTATTTATTATTATTATTATTATTTATTATTATTTATAGCTGTGTTTTTGTTAATGTCCTCCAAAGCCGATTCTTTCCTCGGCCTAGAACAACCTGCAAGCCTGGTGATATTGTTCTTACTATAAACGTATATTTTGCAAAATGTCAATCAATTCGCAACAGGTTGCCCTCCGTCATGTTTTTCAGGCATTTGTGCTTCAAATTATTTATCAATATCAGCCTAGTATCCAGACCACACCCTACAACCTCGGCCTAGTCATGTGAGAAAGTTGCCAGTGACTTTGAGTTAGGCGGTGGTTTTCGCCAGTTACTCCGGTTACCTCCACTACTTACAATTGGCTAGTCGTGGCACAAATGGGACGAAAAACAAAATTCCCAAAAAAGACAACACTTTATAAGAAGCACGCGGAAGGAAAGTATTAACGTGTGTATTACAGCAGTCTCTGTGTGCAGTGAACTATCTTGAACTATACCACGCAATGATGGTTCCTGATCTCACTTTAACTGATAGGTTATTGCAGCTGCGGTTTCTACGGTATCTAGTCTGTTACCGATTGACTGATGTATTATCGCGGCTGTTATGCTGCTGTAGGGGGGGGGGGGCGTTTTCAGGAATACAACTTCACCTAATATTGAACTCCCAGATAAAGCCTCTCGTACTACGGTTGGAAGCCTTACACCAATACAAGATTCGAAAAGTGCTTAATAATATGACGTGCCCTTCACCTTTTGAGCCTTTGCTCTCTAAGTTAACTAAATCGCACACGTGTTGAGCGGGAGTTGTCAGTCAACAATCATGAACCTAGAATAGTATGCTTAGAGTATGTGACGTGACCTGCACTTTTTTGGCATTTGGTCTCTAATATAATTAAATCACACGGGTGTTGAACGAGATTTGCCAGTGACGCTTTTCTTTGATCTGTGATAGCTGGAAGGCAGTCCGCTGTGGTACAAGCTACACGGACCCCTCGGAGGCTTTGGAATCAACTCCCTCGTCGGGGTTCTCGGCTTCGCCTCGCGCAAAACATTGTAGACTTTTCAGCCTCAATGGCGTCTATCTATCACGTAGAAAAGTGCAGTAAGCCGTCACCAGCTCAAGGCTCTTGTCATATCTAAAAATATATTGTGGTACTATTAATGGAGAGAGGTTGAAACGAGACGTTACCGCCGATGCTGTCACAAACACAAGCGGTGCTGTAAAAGGTCTTGTGAAATTCGGTAGAGAATGACATCCACTTTGCCCAGGAATGTCCTATATACTAGTATTATAGTTAACGGTTACCTTTGTATGTCTGCTTGAGTTTGTTAATCGTCACTTTGCATGCCACACTATGGCTGACTCGTAGCTGGCGCATTCCGGAGTACCCAGCAGAGAACAGTACCGGCACCAAGTCACTGCTAACTTTCTCACATGCCTCGATCCAGGTATCAAGCCAGGACAGTGGTGGAAATGGCTAATGCTATTCACCTAATGAATCCCACTTATATCATCACATGCAGTGGTACCTCACATCTTACACTTTACTGATGGGCTACTTGGTGGTGCCTGATATACTCCTCACCAGAAGGGCTAATTGAAGCAACATTTAATTAACATAGGCACACTAGTCAAATAAAAACAGGGCGGAGGAAAATATGAGTCAAAATGATTAATCCATAAGCTACCCTAAGTCTTAGTGACCAATGTGGCAGTCGCGAAATATTCAATAGTTCAGATTTCCCATACGACTGGTCGCAGTCCACTAGGAGATCATAAATCTCAGGTCATTGTAAACTAACTACCCTGACCGAATACACAAACACATAGGAACGCATGCCTCC
>OZ012693.1:1644654-1674654 GCA_963942565.1 Maea johnstoni
TATACATGTGTGTGTTTGTGTGTGTGTGATCCATTGACCACCTGTCAAGGGACGAAAGAAATACATATAGAAACACATTGTACACAAATAGAACAAACCCTAATTCAACTCATATGTCCAGATTGGGCGTTAGGCATGACCAGTTCATGGTACGACTCCTCTCTGCAGATAGCCCGTAGCCTTCACGCCCCGTCTTCTGACCCCTACCCACGTGGTTCACATTTACAAAATGGCTTCCATGTGAGGAGAGCAAGTGTAGGTAGCAGCTTATCCAGGGCTTCCTTACACCGAGACATCTAACCATGCTGCTTGGGGAAATCGAAACGTTTGCACTCTTAAACCGACATCCTGCAAAACTAGACCAAACAACCTTCCCAAAATACTACAGGAACCATTTAGTTCTTCCTGCTTAACAGGATTCTAATTTTATTTTCAATTACATCCAAATGAACATGGTTCATTTCTTTTGCGTTATTTATAAAATAATGAATGATCTTGTAATTGCTCATATTCTATTTATTATGATGTTCTATTTTTTGAATTGTGTAAGTTTGTATTCTAGATGATACGGTCGATAAAAATTCAATTCAATTTAATTCAATTCTATATTCTTTTCATCCATCGTTTTTTAGTTGCAGTAAGTATATATACATATGCAGGTTAAATCTAGAATTTCCAGTTGCAGTATAAAGTATACGTGCAGGTTAAATTTAGAATTTTCAATATCAATCCAATTTTGGATTAGAAATAGAAGCTGTTTCTCAAGCAATAGAAAAAGGATACAACTGGAAAAGATTTCAAATATTGGGAGAACCAGATTTCAAACCGGATATTAGTAATATTCATAATGATGATGATATCCATGTTCTGATATATACCGTACGTAATATAACGTTTGGTCTATGTTAGGTAATACAGCATCAAAACGGAAAAAATAATTATCCTAAGCTTTTTGACGTTATGTATTTGTAGAGAAAGAATTGTAGCAAGTCTTCTTAGTTTTGGCGAGGTAAATTGGTAAAACGCTGAGATCACTATACTGGTAATTATTTCTGGCGGAAAGATTATCCCAATTACAAGAGTTCTTAGAACTTAGTTGTTTAGGTATGAAAGGGTCAACACGTTGGGATTATCCTAGAAGCCTTCAAAGAAGCAAGTGAAAGCAATCTATCACTGAAGAGCATTACATAAACACTGTGTCTTCATTAGATTATCGATAGCTCTCCAACTACTCGCCTTGTGCACACATGGGGCTCGCTTAATGATAATTACTGCCAATGACCTTTTTGAACTAAACCTGTTCATACTCAGTGTGCTCTGATAGACGGAGTTGGATTTTATGATTGACACCTTCTACTAGTATTTGCATAAATCTTTTCAATTTTTTTCTCTGTATAATGATATAAAAAAAGTATCACAGGATTTCCGCATACGCTAACTAAAACGTGTCCATTACACTCACACACATACACGTATGTATATATATATATATATATATATATATATATATATATATATATATATATATATATATATATATATATATATATATATATATATATATATATATATATTTATATATATACAGTATGTATATATATATATATATATATATATATATATATATATATATATATATATATATATATATATATATATATATATATATATATATATATATATAAATATAAATATATACTGTATATATGTATATATATATATATATGTATATATATATATATATATATATATATATATATATATATATATATATATACATATATATATATATATATATATATATATATATATATATATATATATATATATATATATATATATATATATATATATATATATATATATACACACATACATACATACACACATCCATGTTGTAGATATACATAATCATGTATACGTATGCATATGTAAAGGAAAATATTGCGAAATTTCCCTGTGATCTTTTACTTGTAAAATTCAGACTAGCTTACAGATCGGTTACTGAACTGGCTTGAAAGAACTCCTATCCCAAACTCTGTGCACTCGTATCAGTCAACTATCAAGTGCGATCCGTTTCCGAGTTTTTTTTATCTTTCACCAACATTCCATGTAGTCAACTGATACATTTCCAACTAAAACACACACGCAAGTAACACAAGCCTTAATACTTCGTTTTCGGATTAACCCATGTATGCTTATAGCGACCCAACTTTACTTTGTAATTGCTTTTAATGCTCGTGATAAGAAGGGCAATTTAAAGAACGATTATAGGCTGAATTGCAATCGTTATAAATTCCTTCAAATAATTTTCAAAATTATGTTTATTATCCGTTTATATTCTAAAGTTTTATATTTTCTGACGACGACTCTTTTGAATGTGCCAAGAAATTCCTTTGAGTCTTGACTAATTCACTAATTCTACCCCCCCCCCCCCCACCCCTTCTGGAGTAAATAACACGTCCGGGGGCGGTTGGTTAGGTGTCGGACTAGTAATCAGTAGGTCGCTGGTTCAATTCCCGGCCGGGGCACTCTGGTCTGTCATAGGCAAGACAGTTTATACCATATTGCCTCAGTCAACCCAGCTGAAAAATGGGTACCTAGCATTAATAAGAGCATCAATTAGTCCTTAGAGCTTGTGCGCTATATGCTGCCAGCTGCTCTGGAATATATCTCGGGGGATGGAAATGGTTTCAGCGTGTACAGACTGCCTGCTAGGGAAGGAAGGTCGTGTGAACATTTCGGTGGATACAAGACCTTTATTGGAAATGGTTGTGAACATGTGCTAGTGCCTAATGGCATATTTCCAAGGAACATTGATGTTGCGGTCATTATAGTTTTAGTTATATCATGGGAGCTTTCAAAAGTAAATGTGCACACACACACACACACACACACACACATATATATATATATATATATATATATATATATATATATATATATATATATATATATATATATATATATATATATATATATATATATATAAATGTGTGTGTGTGTATATGTTTGTATGTATGTATATACATACATAGATCGAGAAAATTGTTTCTTTTCTATTTTGCAATTTCTTTTCTCATGCCATTTTTTTTAATGCATGACGTTATATAACAGTATGTGTATTGCTCATTCTCACACAAAAATATGCTCAATGCAATTCACGCCAGTTGATATCAGTTGATATTTCTTATTAAATTTTCATTGTCATTTGAATGTTTAATATGAATTTCAGAGATTGTCCTTATCGTATTTAATTGTTCGAGCTCAATGACATTACTATATGAGCATCATGTCCACGCTAAGCTTGGGTTACAGCTAATTTCCCACCCTGGCTAGCTCAAGGCACGTCTAATGGAGTTCCGGTTTCTCGGATATCTTACCAATCTATTCATTGAACCCCCCGACATCTTCTACATCATTTCCGACGTATCCTCCTAAGCAAACTTCTCCACCAAAACTTGTACTGCTTCTGTGAAAGCTGATATCTGACTGATTATGTTGTGGATGGAGGACTGAATGAAGGACAATGGAGCCTCCTGGTATATACAGTTCAGACATTTGATTCCTGCACCAGGCGACCGGACGTCTGTCAGTACATGGTTGTACAAACACCCACGAATAACACCAAGCACACCTGAATGACCCATGTAGCTTGCCAACCAAAGCTACGTTCAGTTGTGAGGTCATTTATGCATCCATGCCCAGGAAACAGGGTGGCGCGGTCGTCTATTATGCCCGGGCTGCCTACGCATTTAGTGGAGGAATTAAATGTCTGCACTGTAGTCAAAGTCTCGACGGCGCGAAAAGTCGTTCAAAATGATGGAAACTGGTTTCGATTCATGCCGGGTCACGTGAGAAAGTTGCCAGTCATAAAGTTGCCAGCCAGTCACCAGACGGTGATTTTCCGGCCATCGCCCAGAAAGACCCAATAATTCAAGAGGTGAAATTTTGGATTGAGGGTATAATATTTTGGTATGACATGCAAAGTTGTGCGGGGACAGGGCGCCCGCGACCGCACGCCAGGTGGAGAAGAAATGGTTCAATCTCACTAACCTCTAGAGAAAAGCTGATTACCTTATTCCCCATATTCTGCTAACCAGTAAATGCCTGTATTGCGAAGGCGCAGTAAGGGAAGTTGGAAAGCGAGCAAGCGAGCAAAATAAACAAAAATTTGGCGCAAAAACATCAAGGTGCAAGTATAATCGAAACTCCTTATCACCTGGCAAATTCAGTGAGGCAAAAGAACATGGATTCATGTTTACTTTCTTTTACCTTTTTGACTGGATCGAATCATTATGAATTGAAACCACATTTCAACCTTGGACGCGAGAACGGGAGTAATGTAAACGTGCCCTTGCAGTATAAACCAGCGACGCCTGCTTGGCCTGTAGGTAGAGCATAGATGGTTGTAAGTCTCTGTAAACATACACAAACCCCTGCCACATGGCATGTGTTACCTATTTACCCACAATGCACTACGAGCGGCTCCATCTCCAGCTAGCTGGAAGTAGGTCACTCTGCAACGGAGATGTTTGAATGCCTTTTTGACTCATGTTTTATGAGTTTATAAAAAAACTCAAACATGTGGGCGAAATTTCGACAGTCGGGGGCGAAGACAAATATTTATCTACTAGTTAGTAAGTAATTCCCCGAAGGTGTGGGTAATTAATGCACGCTCGATAGACTTTGGCAAACTGTCCAATTCTGAGTCTGAGTTTTTCGTGGCACGCGGAGGTATCACTCCTACTTTGCTATCTCCACATTCTGCGGTTGCACGCTGTGGTTTACCGCTGGAATAACCACTATGTAAGCCAGAGGGAGATATGCGCTCTATGGGAATAATGTCAATTGCAGCAAACTTTAAACAAATGAAGACAGGCAGCTAGACAGTTCCTTGGATAATCATGTAGACTGCCAGTGCAGGATGCCCCCCCCCCCCCCCCCCAAAAAAAAGAAACACACAAAAAAACACGTTGCATCTTCTATACATACAAAAACAAAAATTTAACCCTCCCAATGCTGAGGCTACTTGCGTCCAGAGCCCAAGGATGCAACAATTTCTGAAATCCATCTAAACCCTGTCATGTTGGCATTCATTGGATAGCTCTTGCTGAGTACTCTTAGATGAGTACCCATGTGTCAGGGCTTCTGTCATTTTTCAAATTTGTTGGTATCATTTTGTATTGGCCAAATTAGCCACCAGCAGCATAAGGGTTAAACTCATTGGATGCTTGTACTCCCCTTCGCCATATAAACCTTTTCTAACAGGTCTGTGCACACATCTGTGAAGTGATGCCGTAATTATCTATAATCTCTGCAAACATTGCGTTTATAAAAATCTTATCTTGCATTCACAAAACAAATATTGACCATACAAATTAAATAGTACTTTCATACCGGCTACAGTTGGTCATAAACCATTTAAGTCTGAAAATACAAATTCAATTAGAGAACATGGTAACTATGTCTAAATAAAATCTCCCCATTTCATAAGACATCCATCAGTTTTCTGATCAATCTGCATAATACGCCTCATATTTATTTTGCGTATAAATGTGATACTTATTCTCATTAATGTGTGGAGCTCTTCCTTTTTGTATATTTCTATAAAAAGATTGTTGTTTTCACCATTGAAATAGTAGTATTCAATATATCATTACCTGATATGTATGAGTGCCAATGATCAGGAATGTAAGTGTAAATAATGGTTTAGTGACAGATAATCAGTCATTACAATCAGAAAGAGAATCCTGCTGTATATATAAAAAAGTTTATTTACCTAAATAATATTGTATATTATGTTGATTTTGTTATTATCCCATACAATACAGTTTGTTGTATCGGTATGATTTTTAGTAAAATTTACAGTCAATAAACATACAATACAATTACCCCATTTATTACCAAACCCTTTTCAATATCACTCATTCTGGAGATTCCAATAATTTGTGCTAATTTCATAGATATCGGTAACACATGGACATTTCAGGAAGGAATGTTCATATTCCGGAATCTTATAAAATAATCCGTCTTATCCAAGAAATTTGTAATGTGTTATTACACATGTGGACGTTTGGAAGTTGTAAACCGCCAAAGCCTCTCATATTTTCAAAGATTTTCCTTCTGGGAGTCTTTTCATCCCATAAGATATTACAAATGTGTTCCAATTCCCTTAACATTGAATTGTCTGGACTGGGGAGAGACAACAGGACATGCGTTACTTTGTTAAATCATCAAGCTATTGATTTTTACGATCTAACCGTTTGGGGTTCAGTATCTGGGCTTCCCTATCGGACTATAGTATGTTTATTGACTGCACAGACACATGCATAGGCATACATCATACATATTCTCCAAATAACAAATACACTACAACTAGTAGCATGAATAAACTCGAGTACTAATCTGAGTATGGAATATGAACGCATTCACTTAATAGTATAGGTTGCGGGGTTCGAACACTAGACGTTTTAAATATTCAAATACGGAAACTGGAGTAAAATCAACGAAATTTTAAATACTAATTTGTGTTCTTTCATGGCTGTATGTATATTAATTGGCTGTAATTTTCTTTTCAAAATTGACATACGTATAACATCAAAACATAGATATGCCACTCTCCCTAAAAATCTTGTCATATTGCCTTGATTTAAGAAGGTAATATGAATGTTATGTGAATGTAGAATAATTGTGAATTATTAGATGTATGCTCTCATATAAAGATGATATTGCCGAACATCTCTGGAGATATGGCAACCTTTGTATTCTCCCCAGTTTGCAGGTTGTGAAATACGCACCACGTAATCCAAACAACACGTTTAACCCATGTAGCCTATATTATTAAGTGAGCACCATGTTAAAATGGATTTAGCGTGTCATCGCGTTGCCTCTACAGTGCCAACATTTAATTCCTGCACTAAATGCGTGGGAAGCCCGGGCTCAATACACGACCGCATGCCCGATCACCACCCAGTTTTCTGGGGTTGAGTGCATGGATGACCTTACAACTGAACGTAGCTTTGATTCGCCAGCGACGTTGGTCGTTGATGTCCTTGGCTTATTTTTAAATATGATATTCATGGGTTTTGTAGTACATCCAGGCACTGACAGACGTCCGGTCGATTGGTGCAGGAATTAAATGTCTGTACTGTACATCTCGCAAAAATGTAGGGCGTTACTGATTGCCCCATTTGCCACTATTCTTGATAGTGCAACAGGGCCAGTACTGCTTTCAAATAACCCTCTCAAATACCTACGATCAGGACACATTATCCTTAACTCCATTGCTCCGCTAACCAAACCCAATATTTTGAGCGAAGCTAGGAATATTTTACAAAGCCTTTTTTAAAGTTTTCTTTCATTATCTGCCGGCTGAGCCTCGGTCATCCTTGAGGGTTTGAGAAATTCAAGATGGCGTCTAAGATTGCTGCCAATTCAGGCCTTAACTCCACTTGCTTGTTTTTGCACTCGGATAATAATGATTTTGGTATCGTGTCTAAACATATGCTTTTGGGGCAAGGAATACATTGACAAAATTAATGGGGTTTTGTTGACTTTGCTTTTGAAGGAAATCCAAGATGGCGTCCAAAAATGTTGCATTATATGGTTTAAGCCATAACGTCCTTTGTAATAGGTCCATGATGAACATTTTGTTGTCCAATAATAATGTTTTTTATTCTAAAGGAATCGATGAAACCATCCCCGAGGTTTCCTTGGCGTTAAAAAGATATGGCGTACAACATGGCTACAATTTATGGGGCTTTTTGTTTGGCCTTGAACGACAACCTTTGTGTCCGAACAGATGTTTCTTGGCCCACAGAATTCATTGAATCATCCATGCTATCCGATTGGATTTACCTTTTGAAGAAATTCAAGATGGACACTGTTTTAAGGTTTTAGCCATAACTTGCATTGTGTTGCGTCAGAAATGGCAATATTGTTGCTAAACGATATGTTTAGGGGTCATAGAATCCATTGAAAGCATCACAAGTCTGCTTAGGGACCACATGGTTAGTCAATCTAACAAGTCCCACTGTACTGTTGTGTCCGGTTCTTACCCTCATCAAGTTCTATAGTAGTGCTCCAACTAGAGGTGTATTACAGCACCTCTACATGGACCTGCACCCCTGGCCGCCAACCAAAGGCCATTGACCCATCGCTAATAGAGCCTGGCATATGGCATAAACTGCTGTGTTTCAGTAGAGCACCTCGCCAACGACCTAGTCCACCTAGCATAGGCTGTTGATGTATCGCTAATAGTGCCTGGCACATGGCATAAACTACTGTGGTGCAAGTTCAGCAACTCACCAGGACCTGGTCAACCAACCAAAGGCCACTGATTCACCGCTAATAGTGTCTGGCACATGGCATAAACTGCTACATATGTTATGGAATTAACTGGCCAACTTTGAGGCGATGGTTCTCCGCGGAATGCACAGTGTTTCTGGAAATAGAGGCCGCGGCGACATTGTTAGTCTTGTTAAGTAAGCTAGGAGGTCCTGGGTGATGATCAGATTTCAAACAGATTAGACAGACATCCACCGCTTCTTAACATAAGGAAACTCTATGGGACAGGAACGGTATGTATTGATATGCATTCAACACCTGATGGAGGTCTTGCAGTATTGCACAGTAGAATGAACATCAATATGCAATGTAATACAATTATTGACTGTATGTTTCATACAAACGTGCGTTTTTACAAAATATAAACAATAACTCGAATAAACGCAGAACAAAAGAGTAAGTTAATTTCCACAAAATATAAATTATAAAGGAATATAAACAGCGAAGGTGCTCAACGTATTTACATACCAGAATGTAAAAATAAAAATAATAAAAGAAAATAAATAAAAATAAAGAAATACAAACATCGATACTAGACAAAAAACTTTAAACGTATCTTTTCTCAAGCGTCATCAATTCATTAAACCTACATATGAATTACGCCCACGCCCTCCTGAATAGTTCAATTGGCACGTCCATCCGAACTGTATCTGTTCTTGCTGTTTGTTACTTTGTGTATACCTCTGAGACGAACTATTGGCACTCGTTCTGCCTTTTTGATGGATTACCTCTTTTGTACGTATTCTCGGACCATCCATCAGACTAAGCGTTTTCTTCTGGTATCCAATATTATTCAATATCTGAAGAATTGATATCTCAATTTCTAGTGACCTGTGCCATACTGAAAGGACAGGCTAAGATAATATACTAGTATAATCCTTAGCGTTATGCCATGCGTTGTATTTTTACATGCATACTTATGAATAAATCCCAGCATTCTATTTCACGCTCCAACCACCAAGACCTGTTCCCTGTTATTTGTGTGACTTATTCATCAATGTGCTCCTATTTTAATGGAACAGTTTGTTAAGGTGTCTTTCGACTCGTGCTGCTATAGATTATGGGGAAGATATAGTACTAATAGCTGGTATAGGAGGCGCAGGGGACATTCTTGGTGCAAAATCTAAATAGTCACGACTGATACATTCTGCTGGAAATTCTATTGATATCGTGTACAGCTAAGTTCCACGGTTAAGGGGTCGCGATCAAGAGGTCTAGTTTAACCATGACATGACTATTCGTCATTTTAAGGCAAACATTTTTATTTGACATGTTGTTCACGTTTCGTGGATCCAACCATAGCTGTCTGGAACTGGAAGTCTCGCGGGATTGTGATCATCCCTGGTCGCAGGAGGTATGCTCATTTCCATGGATTGTTCAGCCAATGGGGTGCAGGGAGCTAGAAACGAGATTTCACTAGATTTGATCAGCCGAGCCGCTCATTCGTACAATGTGGTTATTGTAAATATGTGTGAGCCATGAAGTTGTTCTCCTATATGGTTCTAGGTCCTACATCGAACATACTACACCAGATGTTACGATCGATTGGTACGTGTACATCCTCACGTGAATTTACAAATAAGGGAGTTGGAAGGCAAGAATTTTCCCTGTTTTATTTGCGAAAATATAATATTAGAAGTGCATGTTACTATCAGAGTTTGCATCATGAAATAGTGAACCCACTTGTTATATTCATACCGCTGTATTCTGCTTCCGTCAGGTTTCATTTCGTGTCTATCATTATGACATACGACTCACTCCTCGGCTCTACCGCAGAGGCTATCCGTTTATACCCAGCGCTGAAAATAAAAACAACAACATAAATAAATAGACAATCAGACAGGAATGCTCACTTCAAGGTCTTGAAGCCATTTGCACTAAGAGCTTAGACATGATGTGACACATGTGGACAAATCATCATATTCATATGCTTTCATGAGAAACGTTTAATTGGCTTTACACGTCTCTCTCTCTCTCTCTCTCTCTCTCTCTCTCTCTCTCTCTCTCTCTCTCTCTCTCTCTCTCTCTCTCTCTCTATATATATATATATATATATATATATATATATATATATATTTACACCCACTTTTGATTCGTGATCAAAGTTGTCATACGATGTTTGTACTCCGGATTTAAAAGAGTTAAGTAGGAGGTATCTCCTTATCTTAAATAGGAAGATCTGGATTACATAGCCATCCCCATTCCCACATTAGCATCCATACATGAAAGTGTGATCTAAGTGTGTTTTGCCATAGAGTTAAGATTAACTGAGGGTGGGTGAAATGAGAAGGGGGTATTTAAAGGCATTGCTTAACCTTGCTTTAATAACCTGTCATCACAGCCCTCGTTAAGTGTGATGTAGAGCCAAGTATGTCACTAGGTCAACTTTCATCACGGCACAATTGACCCTCCAAGACGCTACTCTGGAGAGATAGGCCGCCTACGCCTTCCTGTTGTGACGAGTCTACAGAGTAGAAAAAATAGCGAAAAAGCTCCAATAATTACTTAATATAGAAATATTTCGAATCAAATTATTTCGAATTTATTTCGAAATAAAAAAAATCTCGTATCTTGGAAATATGCAATACTTTATACAATGTTTGACCACGAAAGACAATGATAAACCGTATTGTACATGAAAAGGATACAATATTTTGCATTCTTATACTAGATAAGTCATATGAATACATGTTACGCAACAAAATATAAATAAGTGTAGATACAAAACTAGATTCAAAGAGAAAACAATGGGAACTACAGAACTTGTTAGCATCACATTAATGCGAGAAACGTTCAAACTGTACTGGACACCATAGTCAATAGAAATACAAATACAGAGTCCTTGTTAAATCGTAATAGGGTCATTTAGGGTGGTATTTGCTACGGCATTCCCCCCCCCCCCCCCCCCCCCCCCCCATTACATGATGTCAAACTAGTGATTGGTGGGGTTAAAAATACCCCGTGTTTCATCACGTGCCAGCAGCCCACCCTTGTTACAGCCACGAGGAGGAAATTGCCCCTCGGCTAATGTGCCAAATTCTTGTGAGGACGCTGTCTCGTGGACATTTGTTACTGAAATATTTCTCACAGTAATTTAGGGTCACAGGTAGATATTGCATACACTTATCAAGTGGATTCTGTTTCGTGGGCATTTGTTACTGAAATATCTCGAACTCCCTTAAATTAGGATCACAGATAGCAACTTGATACACTTATCAAGGGTACTAGTATTCTGTATTGCTATGTAATTATGATAATCACTAATAATCATAATTATGTTTTCAGTAATATTTCAAACCATTTGGGTAGTGAAAACTTCTTGGCAGCACTCAAATATTTCTTTTGGCTGCGCATTCTAGGTCAAAGTGGCAGGCAGCCCTTGACTCGAGAAATTGATTCCTGTCCATGCGTAAGTGATGATAAGGACACTTGGACTATAGCTACACAGGTAAAAATTGACGGGTCCGTGACGGGGCCGTACGGGCCCGTCAACCTTTACCTGTGTACTGGATATAAGTAACTACTACTACTACTACTACTACTACTACTACTACTACTACTACTACTACTACTACTACTGCTATTGCTGCTACTACTACTACTACTACTACTACTACCACTACTACTACTACTACTACTACTACTACTACTACTACTTCTGATGATGATGACAATCATGACAACAGCAATAATAATGATATTAATAATAATAATAATAACAATTTTGATAAAGCAACAATAATAATAATAAGAAGAAAAGGATAATAATATAATATATATAAGGATGAAATAATAATAATAATAATAATAATAATAACATTTTTGATAAAAGTAATAAGAAGAAGAAGAAAAGGAAGAAGAAGAAAAATGATTATAATGACAATAATAATAAAAAATGATAATAATAATACCACTAGGGCGGTATGTTTTAATGGCTCATGCAATGGTGTACGCCTGATCTACCATCTTTGAATTCCATAGTGAAATGATGAACTATATCTGCAAAATAGAGGTAAGAACGAGCTCCTCTATTTGCCTGTGAGATGGTGTCGGTGCAGTCCATTTAGCATTGAGTTATTCTATCTCCGAACGCTTTTATCGAACTGTGTAATGTGATCTGTGTTGCTCTCACGCCTTGCTGGTGAAGGGCTAGTTTGTTTTCACAGGAAGAGCAGCTTTCAATCAGCTCTTTCTAAAAAATATTGCTTCATTCTTTTAGATCACATTCGTCGGGACTGGAAAGGCTCGAGATTCGAACGTGTCCAACATTAATCATTCTAGCCCCTTTGTACATGTACATGTGTAGGTGCCCCGGCTGATTGGGACAGTCTTACTTTAATACACATATAAGGTGATATTGTTGAACGGATCGACGTGAACAATCATATGGCTATTGCCTGTGATTTTCAATACAATATGAGCAGTAGTCGTAGTATCTACATGTTTTTACACATTGCATTGTACAGTGCCGACAATTAATCCATGCACTAAATGCGTGGGCAGCTCGGTCATAATACACGACCGTACGCCCGATTGCCACCCATTTCCCTGGGCATGGATATATGGATGATCTCATAATTAAACGTAGCATTGTAATTGTAATTGCAACATGGATGTTTAAACACCCAGGCACTGGCGGACGATCGGTCTACAAATAATAGTAAGTGCAAATAATAGTAACAGATAAAACATATACAAGTTGTGCAAAGAAATGCTTAAGCTTACAAACTGGTGAGACCAACCGAATACAGATTAAATAATTTTATAGGAGAAAACTGGTGATAAGTGAAAATATAGCAAGAATGAATGAAGGCGTATTGTCCTTAGAGTGTCTATGTAGGCAAACATGTCGTCTGTAAGGTGGTCTAGCAATTCATGTGCAAAGATCCCTTCAGGATATGTACATCTTGGACGCCCCCTGCCCCATATACTATACTTATCCCTCTAGCTATATTGTAATTGGCTGGGGCATCGTATCGTGCCAATGAGAGATCCTCTGGTTCAACTGTCTGTCCTGGAGATGTCAAGAGGACATTTACTGGACATGTTCCAACGACCCACACATTGGCTGTAGGCAGTGATATTACATTACAAGCAACAATAAGTGGAGTTCCCTAGTTGTCTACGATTTAATTTCCTATTGCATAGCAATTATGTGCACCTGCTGGCATACTACAAACTCTATCTGTTATGACTGATGATTAAGGAATAGCCCTGATAGCACTTGAAACGAAATAATAGCCTCGTAAACACGAAGAAGATATAATGACTAGTTTAGAATGGTTTCAGACTTTCACTTTTGTCGATTACTATAATTCCTTTATTCCATGATGATAGATGATAACATGACTTCAATAGGTCTTCGAAACGAATGGATATTGACATCAACACATGACGACCCAGTACCTTGTCAGTGTTTGTTTATGTTTGCATTTGACTTCTGCTTGTTTGTCATCTGATAAGGTTTCTTGCCTACTTAGTCCCACCAAAGTGGATGCTTGACTAGGAGTCTATATTTAGGGACCCTTGAGTGTGTGACCTATGAATATGTAAAAAGAAACACTAAGTTCAAAATTACTGTTTTATATATATATATATATATATATATATATATATATATATATATATATATATATATATATATATATATATATACATATATATATATATATATATATATATATATATATATATATATATATATATATATATATATATATATATATATATATATATATATATATATATATATATATATATACTCTCAGCAGCCTTGATGTTGTCAGGGAGCTCATTCCAAAGGCGTGGTGCATAGGCACAGAATGCTCTGTCACCAAACCTTTTCAGATTTGTATGTGGTATCTGTAATAAGTTCTTAGTGTTTGATCATCGAGTCCTTGTATTGGCTTGTTTGACTAATAGTTCCCTCAGGTATAGAGGGGCACATCTCTGCATGCATTTGAAAGTCAAAAGCAGAATCTTGAACTCAATCCTTTTCCTGATGGGCAGCCAGTGAATATTTTTCAGGACTGGTGTAATGTGATCGTACTCTTTGGAGCCAAAACCAATTCACTTTGGTGCTGCAATTACCTTTCTTCCTCACACACGAGGTAAGGATAGTATTAATTGCTGATGATAACGAGGGTGCCTTTTTAAATTATTTGTAAAAGAGATGTTAGAATAGACGGTTCAATACATTTCACATTTCATTTGGATAACTGAACTCTTTTAACTTATAACAGACTTATATAGGGATCCACCAGTCTTACGCTTCATATAAATAACCTTTTTGCTGCTAAAATCACCGTATTGACAAGTATGTCACCATTATTTATCCCAAATATTTTTATCAATTTCGGATATTTTTACATGTTGTTTTAACTCTCAACCACAGTTCTATAACGAGGGTACCCTAACACTGCACACATGTGGTTTCCAGACTGGACGCAAGGGTCAGTAGGTCTCTCAGCGGTCACTCACTCCGGCCAAAATAAGTAGGTTATACCCCTTCAAACGGTCAGGCCAAATAGAAAGTTATTTTGTTTATCACAAGCCCTTAGGACCCGTCCTCGTTCATTCTTTTTAAACTCGGTTTATTCGTCTGGTCTATTTTTTTTCCTTGTGATTATATCTTATGCTGGTATAAGGAAACTGTTATACTATATACAGTCAAACTATATACATGCATACAATCCTCCTCTTTATTGGGTCAATTTCATTTTTGACTATCATTACGTTTTCCGCCATTCAACCGATCTGCATTTGAAGTGCACATTTATCCTGCAAATTTTGCACATAAGTTATGAAATAGGGATTTTTCTTTCCAAATATATTCAATAAGGATTTTAAATGTCCAACAAGAATAGCCACTTTTTGTCAGACATTTCACAAAATATTGCTTAGTTGCAAGATGATATTTATGAGAGACTATAAAAATCGACAAGAGTAGCAACTGTAAGTTAGATAATTCTGAAAATATTGCCTATACATGTAGTTATTAAGAAACATTTGGTAGACGGTGTGCACTTTAGATGGGAATTATATTGATGACAAAAGCCAGATTCAGTGTACAGTGCCAATATTTAATTCCTGCACTAAATGCGTGGGTAGCCCGGGCAAAACACACGACCGCACGCCTGATTGCCACCCTGATTCCTGGGCATGGATGCATCCATTGATATATTTTGACATGTAATCCATGAGTGTCTGTACAACCAGACACTGGCATACGTCCGGTAGATTGTTGACCCCACATTTGTCGATTAGAGGTTTTCCTTTTTTTGTAGTGATTACTCTTATCCCTAGTGCTATTCACGGTACCACAACCCCAGCAATGGTTTATAAATTAAGAATATTAAATTAAAGCATTTTAACAATGAATCATGTGTTGATTTATAAGAGTGTAGCGTAATGTATCTTTTAATTCAGTGTGAATTGTAAGGGAAATGGAGGTGTTTCTTTTTATTGATTTTATGTGTGCCATGACACTCTGATGGTGTACAGTACAGACAATTAGTTCCTGAACCAGTCGACCGAACGACTGTCAGTGCATGGTCGTACAAACATTCATGTTTAACATGTCTAAAAATAATTAAAGTCAACCAAATCAATGACCCATTTAGCTTGCGAATCAAAGCTACGTTCAGTTGTAAGGTCATCCATGCATCCATGCCCTGGAAACTGGGTGACACTCTGACACGTGGTCGTGTAATATGCCCAGGCTGCCCATGTAGTTAGTGGAAGAATTAAATGTCTGCACTTTAGTCACTAACACTTTGGTATAGATGAAGATCATTTGTTCATGCCCGTTTGTGAATGGACCGAGTCATCCTCCCATCAATACGGGCCCGTGTCCAAATGGGCCCGTAACGGGCCCGTTTTTCGATCCCTGAATATATCGACATTTCACGGTTTGAAAACTCATAACGGTCCCATTATTTTTATTATTTTTACGGGCCCGTTATAACGGGCCCTTTATAACGGACCCGTAACGGGCTCGTAACGGGCCCGTAACGAGCCCGTTATAAGGAGCCCGCTATGGGCCCGTTATAACGGGTTCTGAGCACGTAACGGGCCCGTTTTTTCGATCCCTCAATATATCGACATTTCATGGCTAGAAAACCTGTAACGGTCCCATTATTTTTATTATTTTTACGGGCTCGTAACGGGCCCGTAACGGACCCGTAACGAGCCCATTATGGGCCCGTTATAACGAGTTCTGAGCCCGTAACGGGCCTGTTAAAATAACAGGCCCGTTCAGGCCCGTCAATTTTTACCTGTGTACTAGACGAAATGCACGCTGAGAGGGGCACACCCAATGGTGTGCAATGGGAGTTGGCACCTCCCAGGGTACCTTAAGCTGGTGTTGCACCCTGCTCGCCTTATAAAAGAAGGGGGCGTGTGTATTTGTTTATGAATACCCTGCATCTATGATATCCCTTGGTCCTCTTTGGATCTTAAGACTCTGCTCTTACTCTACCTCTTTTTCTTCTTTCGGCTGTTTATGCTGAAGAACAATAACAAAGGACCACATTTTGCTAATAGCGTATGGCACTAAATGACCTTTGTGTGTCAATGTGCCTTTAAACACTTATGCATTCAATACGCCCTGAGAACGATATCGACCTCATATAGCACCACCGCTCAATATCCTATCGGCCATAAGGTCGTGAGCAAATATCTTATAAGTTTTGTTGTGTACTACATTTATCGGTACAGGCAAATTTCATCGCAGCATCAATCCTTCTTTCATCTTTTATTTCTTAATAGTAATGTGTGGAACAGTACGTTATGCGAAGATTACTAATCATCACGATCCATTCCATAAATGAATTAATTGATCTTGTAAGATGAAAAGCGAATTCGTTGGCATAGACCCCAGTTAATTGGTACAGCCATCGCATTTCGAAAAAGGATCTTTTTATTTCGATACCACGTTTTATCGCACTATTGCAGCTATTCATGTAATATGTTTTAATATGTCAGTTGCGTCTCGATTAGGAGAAAATTGGCCTTAAATTACCCTAATATCAGAGTCGCCCACGTCTCCCTATTACGTAATTACATAAATACAGCATTTGGTTCCACGATGCGGTAGGTTTTGCGTGTTGTTCAGTTTACTGCGAAATAGAAAACCTCTTTTGATTTAGGAAACATTCCTATCAAAGGCAGACATATGCAGGGACCGTGCCAGTACCAACAACGTGAGGAACATACAACAATGCCGGGTAACAAGGAGGCAATCAATTCGGCAAATGATCTTCGAAAGTAAAATCCAATGTTTAATATATATAGCTTATTGACTGTGACGTTGGTCACAAAAGATAATGCATATATATATATATATATATATATATATATATATATATATATATATATATATATATATATATATATATATATATATATATATATATATATATATATATATATATATATATATATATATATATATACAAAGATATAGAACACATGCTCATTCAGTGTGAGGTCTCCAACGCAATCTGGACACAGGTTCAATCCTGGATACAGGATATTGGCATTGAAGATACACAATCTCAGATGAAAAAAAAATCTGGGAGAATTTAACTGCTCATACTGGGTAAATGCAATTATTCTTAATACAAAAAAGTGTATATTCATTGCAAAGATCAGAGAAATTAAGCCAACTTTATCTTATATAAAGTCTAGTGTAAAGAATATGCACAGTTATGAAAAATTTAGTTTCCAATTGAAAGACGAAGAAAGAATATTCACACAAAGGTGGGGTATATATACAGATAACATGGAAAACTGATCTTTTCTACATAAAACTTTATTGTGTAAAATATACAAATATTGTTTGATTCTGACCACTGTAACCAGATATCACTTTATATATACATTTATGTAACACTGTCTTTTATGAATGTGGGCCAGCTTAACCTGGCGCCAAGGAAATAAAAAAAGTTTTAAAAACAAAAAAGATATAGATATAGATATATATAAAAAAAAATTGTGTGTGTATATATATATATATAAAAAAATCATATATATACATATTTATATATATATATATATATATATATATATATATATATATATATATATATATATATATATATATATATATATATATATATATATATACATTATATGGATTTTTTGCAAATAATTAAAAACTACACCGAAATATAATTAGATATATCAGAAAGGAGCGCAATTCAGGAAGGAATCACACATGTCTATTTATGTAAATATGCCCACTGAATCTACTATTTACCCACCATTGTCCTCAGTGGCCAGAAGATTGCTGGCCTAGTGCCGATATCAATTATGCCTGTGCACCAAGTGGTGATATTGAATTTCAGATGGCTGCCCAAGAGGTTATATCAATTATGGTGGTGCTCTAAGTGGTGATATTGAATTTCAGAAGTTCAATATTAGATCTATAAAGTGTGAACGGCTCCAGGTCTGGCAGTGACACCTATTGACCAATCAGCATCAAGAATCACAGGCGATCACATGATAAGATAAGAACCAGTTGTCCCATGGCTTTTCTGAAGACCTCCAATTCTTTACCCAACCTCCAATTCATGGCTGAGCGTAATAGTAGGGCAAGGCCGGAAGCAATTGTCATGGTTGCCGGAAGTCGTAAAATATAGGTTAAATCCTCGTATCCTGATTTTAGCGATTTTTGATAACCCTCGACTGGTTGGGAACATATAGATTGATGGCGTCAGACAAACAGCTCTGATTGACAGGAGGAATTTAGCGGGTATATTTACATTCTGTTGCTATGGTAACAATTGTTGAGATGCTCAGCGAGCCGACTCGCTGATTGGTGCAAACTGTCAGCGCAATGGGTAGAAAAGTAATCGATATCCCGTGTCGAAAGGCCTCAAGATCTGTGACTACGAATATTAGGCAAGAATGGAACATAATTAAACGCCTGACAATATTCACAAGTGCAGAAAGAGCGAGACGTTCCCACGATTCAGCGAAACTGTGACATTTGCTTCCACCACAAAGTCCAATCCGCTATTTGATTGAAAGAAGTGACAATGATACGATTTCATGTAAATTATATGGGAGAAATTCATTGCAGGAAATTCATTTCCTACTATTCAAACCATTATTGCTATTTTGCGTTGCGCAATGTTCGGTAGTGAAACGATTGAAAAATCAATGTACGTGGGCAGATATAACAAATTGTCCCCAGTGTTGATATGACACATTTCTCAAATATCTAACACACAGAACGTGCTAGCATCTTTAGCATACTATGGTCTGACTTACATGCAAATATCATAAAATCAAGGCAATATTACGTACGGTCTTTCATTGATAGTATGTTTTCACCTTCTGTTCAACAATGTCGTTGTGAATATTTCTTTTCAAATATCACTCATAAGTTATGCGTTATGTCAGCCCATCTGCACATTCCGAATAGTATCCATAATTAAGGTGATAGTCTAGTACACCAAGATTATCACCACTAGGTGGTGTCCTTGGCTGGCCCCTAAGAATGGATATCAAAACAAAAGATGACACATGAGCAGTGTTCACTCGCCACGAATCTCGAGCTGGCAACACTCTATTGTGCTAACCGCAAGAGCACAAGAGGCAAAGCCCATTGGGTTTTCCTTGTTACATTGCTCCCGAACGACATGGCTGTCTGTTTTAACCATGCAGATTCCTTCGAGCTAGACCATTTTTTGGCTCAAAGTGAATAAAGATACAGTCTCCGAAGCTAGTATTTTAGAATATGAGAGATATGAACCTCGTCTAGGTGCAAGGTCATGTCACAGGTACGTTGAATTCTGACAGGACCTGAAAATCAGCATTTACTATGTAAACCACGGGCTGTTAGTAATTTTGAGGCTTATGGGAACATTCAAAAATGTTTTTAAGATACTCATCGTGCAAATCCCCTGTTGAGGTAGGACCTTGCACCTCACCAAAGACATGAATAATCATATGGTAGACTCTCATTTTCAAGTAAAGAGTAAGTCTTGACATTTTGCCAAAAAACGAATCACATCCAGATATGTTCTTTAAGGGTGCCGCATTACTTCAAAATAGTTATTTATTGATAAGTTTACCATTATTCAGTAACTATGAGGTGTAACCTTTATAATAGCATAAGTGCCGCTGTCTTCATTAAACTCAGTTTTCAGATATTCAAGTTTTAAAAATGACCCGTGTATGGAATAGGGTTCTACCTTAACAGCGAGATTCTACAATTATTATGATTTTTTGATTTACATGTTATTTGATTTATAAGTATAAGTATGATTTTGTACCATAAAAAGGAAAAGTCAATAAACATACAATACAATAAATTTCTCTCTATTATTGTATGAAATGCTAAGTTTCAGTGAAATCCTTTTTGGGGGGTTACAACCTTAGGAACCTTTAAAAGAATCATCTTTAAAACTTTTTCAAAACAAAGCTGTCATCAAAAGATCTCCAAGTAATCAGGACTGTTTAGGTGCTAAAGGCATCAATGGGTCAACGGGAAGAAATAGGGAAAAATCCATGAAGGTGGAATTGGGTTTGAATATTATCACGTTTACTGCCATTCTGGACCAAATCACGTATGGTTGAGGAAAATGAAATACCTTTGGCAAACCACCTTCCCATACCAGATCCACCCTGGTTTCTCCATCATTTGCAACGTGCTAGCGCTAGACGCGATCCAGACTCAATATAACCGACGAAGTGACGATGAGCAATTCCCACCCCCTCCAACCTGAACATAGTTATACACAGAGTTCTATAATCTAGGCGCCGGGTATTCAGTACAAGACATGTACACTGTGTCGTTGTCTTGTCTCGCATACGTGTCACCTCGGCTTCTAGTCTCGCAGGAATCTTATGACAGTGGGAAGGCCAGGTCGCTATAAAAACGTGCGGTGTTGGATAAGAATGTCTATGATGCCTTTGCTCCGAAATTTGGGCGACCCGTATAAAGAAAGGAAAGTTTTTCCTTTTCCGGTTCCAGTTTCTATTTCCTTGCAATATGAACTATTTTGTTGGATGCTATGAAAATCTAAACCATTTTCTTTTTGTTTGTTTGTCTATTTGTTTGTTTGTTTGTTTTTATCTGGAATTTGAAATTTCGTTTGTCGTCACTGCTTTGCCATATTTACTAGCTAGTTGTAAGTGGTGGAGAAAACGTGGAAAAACTAACTCCAGGCAAACTATCTCACATGCCCCTTTGCGAGCTGGGTTCGAACCCAGGCAAAGGCGAGAGACAGCGAGCAATATGTGGCAACACCTTAAGCCTCTCGTCTATCAATGCAGGTGTTTTTCATCTGGTCTTTCGGTAGAAGTCTACTCTACCATTGATCGGGTGATTCTTTTGATTGTTACAGAAATTGATATCGGGCGGTGGTCTCAGACAATATCTCTGGGAGTCAGCGATGCAGCTCACATAGGTGATAAAATATTGTTTCACATAGCAATACAGAGACCAGCTCACATAGGTGATAAAATACTGTATCACACAGTAATACAGGGACCTGGAGGTCCTGCGGAGACGAGATACCACACAGTGACAATAATTCCTTCTCATATCTGCATGAGTGTCATAACAATGCCTACTATGCAACCAGAGATAACACTAATGGTCAATAAACCACCAAAGATACCGTTCAGTGCTTTTCATTTCACTCTGTTCATATCTGACGCAATACAATTCGTTATTGTGGCCTTTGATGTATAGCACTTTATCGTTCGTTTATTGAGAAATATTTACTGTCGTGGTTATGTTCACATCGACCAACATCGTGGCATACCAGGATTGCATATTAAGCATAGCTACGCACACGACTGATCTGTGACAGCACATCTCTCACCACTGTAAAAGGGTTGCTACGCAGTACGTCTACTAGAGGTACCTGGCGAAGATGCCAGTGATTCTGTGTCTGGATTTATTAAAATTTGGAATTTCGTTTGATGGGGTAGATAGTTACTATTCAATTGTTTTTGACGATGGGGGAAATCGGAGTACCCGGATAAAATAACCACCAGACTCCGATTCACTGGCAACTTTCTACAAGCAGGATTCAACCAGCGCCTTTGGGGAGCGGATTGAAAGCCTTCCGTGGCTATATATATATATATATATATATATATATATATATATATATATATATATATATATATATATATATATATATATATATATATATATATATATATATATATATGTAAAACTTTTTTGTTTAAAGCGTTCGTTTGTTAATGTGCTCATTAAAGTATTTGTATATGTATTTATGTTGTACAACAAAAGTGCAGTCAATAAAGATACAATACAACAATTAATACAGAACAAATGTTTTGATTTTTATATTTCATGTAATTCTGTTCGACTTTCATTTACATGTACTATTTGCGTCTGTTCGCAATCCATACGGATACATACTGCGCCAATCATGAAACATGCAGCCCGACGATGGTGGTACTAATTATCCTGCTCATAGACATGCGCAAGAAACAAATGCTAGGGGAAGATTTGTCCCCAAGATGATGAGGGCAATTGCAGCAATGATAAGTACATACAGGGTCAAATCTTAAATGAAGTCGACATAAACAAAATATCCGACACCAAAATCGATGGTAGTCGAATTTATTTTCCATTCCTTGTAGTAACTACTTTATCAAGTTACAGATGACTCGTATGTTTTGGCTGAATCTATCACAAATCAATAGATTATCCATGCGTGCGATGCTGCTGTTCTTGCCTCCGTGGAAAGTGCTTTGAGATCCGTTTTAACTTATTCAAAAGAGAAAAGGCAAACTATATAGTCTAATATCGTCGTTGCACATGATATAGTCTCATTACGATGACAACAGGGTTAATGAAATATTAGCCAATTTGTCAAAGAACAGCGAGGGAAATCACTGTGAATTCCTCGGAGGAAAATCATGTCTATATTCAGCATTCTGATGACCATCTATCGCCATCGGGCTAAGCCTTCAATGTTGTGCTTGGTCCTGATTAACAGCGCGACGATCTGCCATTGTATTAACGCCGTCTCTCTCTCTCTCTCTCTCTCTCTCTCTCTCTCTCTCACACACTCTCTCTCTCTCTCTCTCTCTCTCACACACACTCTCTCTCTCTCTCCCCTTCACTCTCTTTCTCGTTCTCTCTCTCGTTCTCTCTCTCTTTTAGTCCCACTCTCTCCTTTACCCCCTCTCTCTCTCTCTCTCTCTCTCTCTCTCTCTCTCTCTCTCTCTCTCTCTCTCTCTCTCTCTCTCTCTGAGTCTGCAGGCCATACTAGCGTGGTGAAGGTTATTAGTATAGATCATATGGCCCCGAGAGGGATATTTGTAACCACCCCAGTAGCCTGTGCAATGAGGGGGACGGTGCCAGGATCATCCCGCAGGGGGGATTAGCGGCGCGGGGAGATCAGCTGATGGGGATTAAGTGGGAGCCTAGGATTATCTATCAGTCAGGCAGATTGCAGGGGAGCGACAGGGTGTGAATTGAAATCATCCTATACAACACGCTGGATGTCACCCAAGCACGGACGGAATCAAACCAGCCTCCAAACAGCAGGTATTTGGTTAGACTCTTTAGTACTTGTAATGGAATAAACATGCGGTAAAACCAACTATGTTGAGACGAATAATACTCAATTTCATGTAGTGTCATCCGTTTCAATGACCTTTTGCAGATAGGGGTGGTTTATTAATGCCTAGATACGTATATGAGTAAACATGTAGTAAACGCGGATGTGCCGGTATTCACAAATCGGGAAAGAAATTCTGAAAGCATTATTATCATACGTAGGCTGACTATGATAACTTTAGGGGTCAGTCCACAACAGAATCATTCTCATTATCATTTTATTACTGATATGTTAACACGTGACTTCGTCTGTGTGTGTGTGTATATATATATATATATATATATATATATATATATATATATATATATATATATATATATATATATATATATATATATATATATATATTTATATATATATTGAATAATGGGGCAGCTAGCTTATAAAGCACCTTCCGATTTAAAGTTGGCCAAATTAACCTTTCAACCTTTCAACCTAATCATACCAAATCTTGGTATAAAGTTTTAATCTTAGATGCCTTTTACTTGCTCGCATGGACGCATGATTGGAAAGTGAGCCCGCGGGCCTGTTGTGTCATCGACGGCAATAGCGCTCTAAGAAACGACCCCCATCTGTATGCCAGGTTTTCTATCAGTCGGTGGAAAAATGATTAGGTAATTATTAGATAGGTGTCGTGGGGTTGCTGTCTAGACCGATGCTCTTCTGGCGTGCCTGCGATAGGGGCTGGCAAACCATTACTGACTGAGCCTAACCATGACAAGGATACGTAGAGTTACATCATGCAAAAACTACTCTGCATTGGGTCTCGTTTTGGAATGGTATGGAATACTGGTTTAGTAATGCGTCTAAAGGTACATCGTAGCTACCCAACATAACACACACGACAACGGACATATATACACACAGACATATACATATATTTATATATACATATACATACATACATGCTTACATACATTCACACATACACGCATGCATTCATACATACATGCATTCATTCACACAATCATACATACATACACATACATACATACAATCATACATACATACATACATACATACATACATAATTACATAATTACATACATACATTCATACATTGATATCCTTGGAAATCTAATGACAAAAAAGACAATCAAGTTTGACATAACATACTTTATATCTATTTTCCAGGTGCTGTCTGAGAGAGGCCTAGATTCATCCGTCTCCATAAAGGTCTATAGAATCCCAAGATGGTGATCACAGTGTAGCTTTGGTAAGCAACAGTTTTACTCACGCTATATTCCCTTCTTTTTACCCATCCAATGCAGCATTAACCCAAAACGGCCTTAAGATTTTAGTGATAATTCTTTGACAAAAGAATCGGATTAATTAGTTATTAAATCCATGCATTATTACCATTCTTTTCGAGTGTCATACTTGCAGACCATGTGCAACATATATGTACATGAAATTATATTTAAATGGTACGTTATTGTCAAATACCAATAAATGAATGGTCCATCCCCCTGCTCATATGGCAAAATATGAAACTGCATATCTTAAGCAACCCATGCTTAAATTGGTTAAATGCAACATGGACATGAAGGGTAGGAACATAGATATCGAGTGTTTTACTAAATGAACTAATGTACGTGTCTTAATTTTCTCTGGAAAGTTATCTATCATGTGTGGAACTGAAGTGTACATGTATTTGAAAACGTTGCATACATATTAGAAACCAATAAGTAAAGTTTCCATTCGTTTATGCACGTATCAAGCAATCCAAGCTTAAATAGGTTGAATAGAAGATGGATAACTGTACATGTATTTGAAAACGTTTCATAAAATGTTAGAAACCAATAAGTAAAGTTTCCATTCGTCTATGCACGTATCAAGCAATCCAAGGTTAGATAGGTTGAATACAAAATGGGCAACTGTACATGTAGGAACATGAATATTGAATGCTTTATTCAATGAACCAATCTATGTTATTTTCATTTCGAAAGCTATTCATTATGTTTGCAAAACAAACAAAGCCATGGTTTATTGACTGAATCACTAATTTCACGTAGGCAAAGTATATTGCGTGCGCTTCGGGTGATTCCATTAATCTCTTAATTGCCTATGTTGATGTATAGAGTGCTAGTTTATTGCAGGTGATGGGGGAAAGGGTACTTACAAACCACATGGGCATTGGCCGATGCAATAAAAGGCAATTGACATGTTTTGTGAATTAAAGTAAAGTCAATATTGTTTCTGCACTGTTGCTAATGGTTTACAGACACGCAGCCATTGTATTGATCTGCTACAATTCACCTTCTCTAGTTAAAAGGTTGATTGATAGTAAATGTCATAATTGAAAGTGGTGTGCTGAATCATAAATCAACGTCAAAACTTTTCCAAACATAGGGATCTAACAAAGAGTAAGTATTCCAAGAACAAACAATTACTCATTTGAGCGTTACTATCTGTATTGGTAATTACACATGTGCAGTGCCGACAGTTAATTCCTGCACTAAATGCGACCTAACAACTGAACGTAGCTTTGATTTGCAAGCTACGTGGGTCATTAATGTGCTTGGCTTATTTTTTGACATGTAATTCAAGGGTGTTTTTACAGCCATGCACTGGCAGACCTCCGGTAGACTGGTGCAGGAATTAAATGTCTGTTCTGTAGTTTGTAATGGCTATCGTTTTTCTATGGTTCTTGTTACTAGTTCTCCCAAATTATGTACCTATTACATACATGTCCCAATAATTCATTCTTACCTCCATGACAGACAAAGCAAATATAAGCAAATATTCATAATTTATACTTTCATTGTGCTAAGGAGACGTTTAAATGAAAATAAAAAATGGGTAGCTAGGTAACTGTTCTACCTTAGTAAACCTTTTCCCAACTCTGATGTTTATAACCAACCATAATGTTAATTGCTGTAAAAGTGAGAACTGAGTACATATTGTAAGAAACGCTTGCCTGATTCAAGGTAACGTAGATAAAATCCTTTTAAGAGTTTCTCATTCTCTTAAGGTTTTGTTTAGTTATTAGCGCAAAATATGCGAAATGTTATTATAAAAGGACATTCTAATTCCGTAGATCTTGGAACGTGTTGAATTGCTCATGGATTTGTTACTATAATCTCGTACCAAATCAGATGTAGAGTGCTCTAAGTGCTGCCAACTCCTTATGACATTACGATGGTCTTGGCTATCTATGAGTCTTTGATTTGAAATTGTGTTGGTTTATCCTCACTTTTATGCTATGGAAAGACGTAATCATTCATTATCAACAGGCGATGGTTTAGGAAGCCGCAGTTCCGGGGGAAACCACCGAAACCACAGTCATTGGCAACTTCCTAACATGCCTTGAGTGGGATTTGAACCTTCGACCGTTGACTGGGGAGTTATACAGCAAGCAGTCTCTGCTATGGCAACAATTTCAGATACATACAAGTACATGTATGTAATGAGTACTTCGTATACAAAGAAATTGATATTTCAATGATCATTTATCAACCAAGATCGATATACGAAAAATATGCCAATTTGATTGCACCTGGCATTTTTGGCTATCGATGCTTCTGAATGATCAGGCAGTAGAATTATAAACAAATAAGTACATATTAAGCTGTTTTGCCCTATTGTCTCTTTGGCGACCAATGTATGTATGTATGTATCTTTATTGACTGTGTCGTACAGACACAAAAAAGTGATACAGAACAAATAATATAAATATAAACATAACACAAATAATAAGTTAAATAAGAACCAAAAAAGAAAACACGTAGGCATTTACCTAGTAGCAAAACAACTTGGTGTATTACAAATCGGGAAAATGCCACGGTTATTAGTATGAAAATTGTATATGAAAATATAATTATTAACTAACCTTACACTACACATTCTACTTATCTACACTGCTGGGTTTTATAAATTGATATTAATAAAAAACATCAAGAAACATAAACCAGGCACAGATTTTTTCAAGTGTCTAAGTCAGAGTAACCCATAAAGGGTGGTCAAAAAACCGGAAAAAGTAGGTTCCTTATAATAAGTTACAATCCTAGCCAACTCCAGACCTGTCTTTGCAGATCTGGTTATACTTTTTGGCTATAAATTCACTTGATATTATCCATACTTTATACATATCCTCTCTACCAATATTCGGAGCATCTTTACCAATTAGCCACGCAAAAACTTCACTTGGATTTCTTTTAAATTCTCCTTTGATGGTTTCATTTATATTTGTAATTTTGTACAACATTTCTCGCATGTGTTTCTGTACCAGGAAATTGCATGACTAAGTGGTATAGATCCTCAACAATATATAGATCACAATAAGGACAAACTCTGTGACTGAATGTCATGCTTTTTAACCTCACATCATCCGACTTCAGTTTTCTTGCATGGCATATAAGTCGGGCCATTGTCTCACAGTTTTTAATCAACCATGGAAACCTGTCTGAGAGCTCCCACCATGGTAGATATCTAGTCGTAGAGATGACTTTATATAGCAAATCATAATTCTTATTTAAGAATACTGTCGATTTCCAAAATAAATCTTCAATTTCCCAAGCCTTACTCCAGATAAGTTTAGACCAAGCACATTTTGACACAACTGGGGCATCGTCAATGGTTATTTCATATAATATATTATACACACCTGCCTTTACGGCACAATTAAGGATGTCGAAGGTAGGACTTCTATTCTCATTGATTCTTAAAACTTCGTTCTCATGGAAAAGCTTAACTTTCTTCACGAAAACCTGTTGTACAATGTTCTGGTTATCTAAACGCAGGATTGACATAGCGAATAAAAGTTTCTTCACTAATATATAGGTGGTTATTCGTGCCCATCTAAACCAAAAAAACTACTACAATTTGGGGATCTTGAAGGGAAGCGTTGAATACGCCTACCAATCATTCTTTGAAAGGAGTAGAATTCATCATAGTCAGAATCAGTTAAACACCATAATTCTGACCCGAACGTAATAATTGGGATGACAATCCCCCAAAAATTTATGTTACATGACATCATGTTAATTCCACTTTTCCTAATGCCTACACCCGCACAAGCATTAAAGGCTCTACGCCCTTTACATAGTTTTTCAGATATTTGGTCATTTTTTTCATAGATACAAGATTTAATACCAACGTGGTCATATGAGTTTCGCTCAGGGACTCTTTTTTCACCCAGCTTAAAAAATCTATTCTTAGAGTTAAATAAATTTACACGTTCTTCTTCACCATATACTTAAATTGCTGATTTTTTGGCGTTGAAATTGAAGTGCCACCTTTTGCCATATCTATCAACTAATTTAAGGACTTCGTCCACTTTATATTTACTCTGACATGCCGTGGCAATGTCGTCGGCATATCCCGGTGGTGTACTTAAAAGGGTATCTATCCTACAATAAAGACCTGAGTCTCTTAGATTGACAATTAACTGATTTATAAACGTGACATACTTAATTAATGAAAGAAATCCACCTTGATGGATTCTGCACATCATTTTATACCAATCTGACGACTCTTTTTGTAAGATATATAGAAAGGTTTCCTAGAGTTCATGAAGGTGGATCAATTATTTGTTCCGTTGGCAGCTTCCTTGTTTTCCCTCTCACTAAGTAGATGCCTGCCTGCTATGAATGCAGGCCAGGTCTTTCATAGTGCCTGAACTGCTATTCACCAATTGGTATATGAAAGATAGATCAATTAGAGAAGCACTTGTGTGCTCTATGTGAACTATGACTACTGGACGAAAGCCATTCATGATCAGAGTCTTTGAAACTGTCGTCCATGATACGTGGGACAATAACCTCATTTCGAAGATAATTTGAAGGTTAATTGTTTTTCGTGTTGTTCTGATTATTATTCCTTTTATCATTTGGGGGGGGGAGTCTTTCATCATGAAAATAACCCAAAAATGGTAGGGCCTTTGGTATACTCTCTGTTGATGAATGGGTTCATTCGGTTATACATGTACCGGTAAGTTCCTTTGAAAAGTGTCGTCTGGATTAATAATACTTTCTAAGCTTACTTGGGAAAGAAGCACATATCAATAAAATATTTGAAGGAGAGTTGTGGG